>CM061234.1:103988819-104602765 GCA_030844895.1 Ambrosia x helenae
TACAGGGACAACCAATCCATACCCACGACGACATCGAAACTACCCAAGGACACCGGCATGAGATCAATAGGGAAGGAATAACCCGACAACTCAAGGTGACACTCCCTAAGGACATGCGTCGCCTCGAAATTCTTACCATCAAGCCAATTCCTCAAGTACCTTAGCCTCTAAACGTGTAGGTACCCTATCAAGCAATTGACTAAACCCAAGGGATATAAAGCTCTTATCGGCACCAGAATCGAATAAAACCGTAGCATAGCGATTATCGAGGAGAAACGTACCAGTAACAGTGTTGGGATCCTGTCGAGCACCACTTGAACCGATCACGAAGGCGCGAGCATTCCTGCCTCCGCCCCCATTGTTTCCATTACCCGACCCATTCTTCCCGGCTTCACCCTGTTTCAACTTGGGCAGTTACGCTTGTAGTGACCAAGCTCACCACAGTTATAGCACCCTTGTTTCCCTTGATTTCCCTGGGGAGCAGCGACTTGAGGGGCTGGGGCTGGTGTGACCGACGGGTTTCGGTTCCCCAAAGGGTTGGACCTACAATCTTTGGCTTGGTGCCAATCTTATGGCACCGACGGCAACGGTCCTTATCATCGCAAGAACCGGTGTGATGATAGTTGCATCGATCACACTTTGGCAACTTCCCAGCATAAACCCCCGGTTGTCGTTCAGACGACGATCCCCCAGTATCAGTCTTCCTCACCTGTGAGGCTGAGCCGAGCTCGAGCCTTTCCCCACAGTTTCCCACTTCCGCTTGTTACTATCGGAAGTCTTCACAGCAGCGCCTCGAGAGGCAAGACCCCTTCAGCCACCTTCATGTTGGTCAGCCTGTGGCCGACCGAACCACCTCAGAATAAACCGTGAGGTTACCCGCAGCAACTAACCCAGCAATCTCCGGTACTAACCCAGCAACATAATGCTCAATCCTTCGGTATTCGGGGTGCGTGCAGATCGGGGCACAACACCGCCAACTCATTGTGCCTAGCAGTATAAGCTTCAATCTCAGAACCCACCATCTTATGATTCCAGACTTCATGCTCAAGCTTCTGGATTTCATCCCTCGGCAATACTCATTTTTCAGCAACTGAATGAATTCTGCCCAGGGCATAGCGTGGGCTTCCCCAATGCCCATAGTCTGGGTGGTGGAGTTCCACCAAGTCAAGGCTTGACCCTCCAGGGTCGCAGAAGCATATTTTCACCCGGTCGCCTTCCGGGCAGCTGCACATCGAGAAGACAGATTCGATTTTCTCCAACCAACGAGCAGTCCCACTGCCCCTTCAGTGCCACTAAAGTTGTGGGGCTTGCAATCCATAAACTTTTTATAGAACACTGGGATAGAGGAGGATTGACAGCACCACCTGGAACAGACACGTAGGTGAGCAATCAAGAAAAGGTAAAGTACCCCAAACAAGGTAGATTAGGTGAGAACCGACGTACCACCCATAGCATTATGAGCGGCTTGGAATGCAGCCAGAGCAATATTCACGTGCTGCTGCATTAAGTTATCCAATTCAGCTTGGGTCATATTAATATTCCCAGCGGCCACGGCCGCCACCACGGCCGCCAGCACGACCGCCAGCACGGCCGCCTCTGCGACCTCCACGAGCTCCTGACATCTTCTGTCACAAAATGAAACAAAAGATTTAGGCTCGCCCGTGGTATAACCCATTAGGAATTTCTAGAAACTAGACAGAGCCCAGCTCGGGTCCATCCGTTCAAGCCCAAAGTCCGCCAGGGATCCCATGCGTCACAGTTTATGATCTCGTGTGCACCCGACATGATAAACTGTTCCACATGGTCCTCCAGGCGCGCTTTAAGTTTGAAGTTCAAGTCACCGAACACTAGCGCCCAATCATGGTATTATCATAAGTATAAGTACAAGATAGTATGCATAAGAACGGGCGTGTTCATTAGGGCATAGAGGGGAGATGTCCAAATCCCTGGACAGATCTCAAGAGTACGCCGAAGCTACCCCAATGTACACCGCCGTCAAGAAAGTTCAATAGTATATCGTTCGCCATCGATCAAAGTAAGGACGAGTCAAGAAATAGGATGATAAGGAGTAAATAGATGATGTAGCGTAGTAGATGATGACACCGACACCCCGACAAGTCATATTGTTACCCACTTGCTAAGACTCAACTAATTGTGACCGTCTAGTGTGTGCGACTCAGTTATAGACTAGACTCTACATGCAGTCTTAGTTCACTATAACCGTTGGCTCTGATACCAATCTGTCACACCCTCAAATTCCACGTGCGGGGTTTTTACCGCGAGGCGCGTGACACACCAGATCTCAGTCAACGATCACAATAAACATACAACAAACATGCATTCATAATTATATTTAAAACCAAAATATCATGCTTTGAGCTGTAAACCAGCAGCGGAAGCATTCTTGTTTACAACCAAAAGACATATCATTGTTTACAAAGACATTGTTTAATATGCTTCAAAATAATAGACGCTGTGCATGACTCCGTGCGCCTAGCCCATTGACTGCTACCTTAGCGACCTGAGAAAACATGCCAAAAATGTCAACATATAATGCTGGTGAGTTCACAGGTTTTCTTTCATAAAAGTGTTGTTATAAGTTCGGTAAGATCATTTCCCGTTACTACTATGTTATGAGAACGTTAGCTAGACGTTAAGTGTTGCCACTACTGCGGTTGGAATCCATTACTAAACCGTATAAGTGTTGAAGCCAGCCCAGACGGACGGGATTACCGATGCCTCGGTAACCCCCAAAGTATTAGAGACAATATGCACCCGCCCGGCTCCCAGCCGTCGGGTGGGGTTTGTAAGGCCCAATAGATCTATCCACATTTCCCCCGTTGTGCATCCCCGCACATTCATGGTTCCCCCCTGGACTTTCTGTAAAAGCCGCATAGTACGTGAAATAACCATAGTATAACATGATCTATGATGAGTAATCAAAATAAGTAGCATGTTTCTCCCCCGAAAGTAAAACGGTAAAAGTGGGGCTGTGACACTCACCTTGGATTGCGTTACTTGAAAACAGTTAAGTAATTATGTTATGATAGTCCCAAATAGCGGCGACCTATCATAAGATGTGTATAAGTATTGGACTAATAACCCGCAGGCTAACTAGTCCCCGTATGTCCAGACCGTGACCATAAACGTTTGAAAACACCTTTAACTGTTAAACCGACCGTGCCAGACAAGACCCGACATCCCATTGGTGACCCGACATTCCACGTGTTAGATAAATGCAAGACATCATGCAACATATGCAATTAAACACTTAATGCGCGCAAGAGTTCACCTAGTCTAGCATAATGTCCAATTAACGCATAAACAGGTCCGAACACGTCTTACTAAGTCATTGGGTGTATCCCGGGGTTCCTAACATGTTCCTAGGTGTCAAATCGTGTTCCGGGATGTCAAAACGCGTTCACGACAGCAGTACATGCGATTAGGAAGGTCACACGCGAGTAGGCATCAGCCTACAGGCGATTAGGGCCTAATCGCATGAAACATGTGGCGAGTAGGGTCCTAATCGCCCCATATGCTGCATAATCGCCTCCAGCTCAGGCGATTAGGATGCCTAATCGCCTGCAGCTGCTGTACAACGGGTTTTCGCGCGTTTAACCCTCCAAATCAGATCCGAAACATGCAACGACACCCAATATCAAACCTAAATCATTTACCAACCCATTTCAAGCAAAAACCCCCGACATATCACTGATCTAGCATGTTCTATGCAATTATTTCCTAAAATGGCAAAGTACTAGGTTTCACCAACTAACCTTATCTTTCCTTAAATGGAAACAACCAGATTTCAAACTCTACAAACATGTAAATCATCAAACCTCTGATCTAACATCTTCCTAGTATGAATCCTAACAACATTGCATCAACAATCATACCATAATCATCCTAAATCTTCAAGATCATACAAATGGGTCAAAATATGCATTTTCTTCAAAACACCACAATAATGGCTAATATTCTAAGACAACCTTCCTAATAACCTCTATATAGCAGAAGTACAATCATATCTTGAAAACATTCATGTTAAAATCACCAAGAAGACCAACATATGCATGTAAACTTCACATATAACAAGCATTAAGGTGTAGACTTAGTTTAGGACTCTTTTGAAAGGTTTTTAAAGACACATTTTGGTAAAACAAGGTCTGGAACTTTGGGGAACTCAAAATAACAACTTTACAAAGGTTAGGATGAAGAACACACCTTGGATTTTGCTAAAGAAAGGTGTGTAAGCTTGGGGATGGTGATTTTTGTAGCAAAAAGAGTTCCAGAGGTGTTTCAAGGTGTGTGGGTGGTTTGGGAGCAGCTAGGGTTGTTCTAGAGGTGTTTGGGGAGTTAAGGGTTCTATTTATAGGTGTTTTGACCCGGACTCTGCTGTTCATGCGATTAGCAGTACCTTACATGCGATTGGGGGCCTAATCGCGTATAACATCAGGCGATTAGGTCCCAATCGCCTATAATCTCCCCTACTCGCATGTCCCTATAGGCGATTAGGCCCTATTCCAGGCCCTAATCGCCTAATACCTATCAGGTTGGGTTTTTCGGCGCGTTAAACGCTATTTTAACATATATAAACACGTATTCACATACCGACAAGTCACATAATGATTCCAAACATATAATGCATGATAACTAACACGTTTACATCCGTTCACCAATTCCCGGGACTCGAGACTCGTGTGTGCATTAAACCCGTGATTCCACGAATCACCGATCCTTGTACCCATGGTTATGGACCGACCCCCGATGACCCCGCGGATCATCATAACTACTCCCGATGATTCCCAGAATCATCATACCGACTCGACTGACCCCGTTAAGGACGTAATATGCATGACTTGCTAAGGTAGACTTGCTAGTTTAGTCAACGTTACTAACCTGAGTTTGCCGGGTGTCACACTAATGGTGTCGTTACTAATCTTTGACACGGTTAATGATCTTTGCTAGTTATTTTGGTAGAAATAGCAATCTTAGTAGATCTGTGTTCAAAGTTGGTAAAATGGAATAGGTTGTGAAATGCTCTACTTTATGCTAGTCTCGGTGGTTGTATTGTTATTCGGTATTGCTTTCCTTGATTAGTGAGGTTAGAAAACTCTTAACGGATGACTAACTTATCTTTAGAAGATTCACATGAGATCATATCAGTTGCTCGCTAATAAACAACTTGAGGAGGTTAACGTGTATAATTTGTGTTAGCTTTCCATATAGTTGTCATGTTAGGATGCCCGAAAGGGACACTAACTGTCGGAAAATGGGAATGTTGATCACACGCATTTATTTCATATGATACGTAGATGACATGCTAGGATTGATATATATATATAGTTATATTTTGTATTTGGAGTCTTACATATGTTAATTATATAATTTAGAATTAATTTAGTTTAAAACAAACTTTCACTATCTTTTCCAACTGGTAAATTGAGGACAGAGTTTAAGTACAATTGCTTCGCGCGCGTCCATGGATCGATATCTGGTTCTTATCTGTACATTACTACATATATGACGGGTACACTTGCCCTATTGTGTGTGTTTTAATATTAAGGTCTAAACCATTTTTATAAATATTAAAGCAGAAACGTGTGTTATTTCATTGTAAAATTATGTGTATATCCGCACACGTCAATCATTTTCATGAGGCGGGGAGTTTTAATAAGGGTGTGGGTTCTTCATTTATAACGTTGATACCGAAGGTAGGTGATGCGTTGAGTTAACTGATTTTCGACCTATCAATATGATAGGTATCATTAGTAAGGTGGTTTCCAAGGTCTTGGCGAATAGACTGAAGACGGTTTTGGTAAAGTGGTTTCGGAATCTCAGACGGCGTTTTTAACAGGGAGGTACATTTTGGATGGGCCGTTGATGGTTAATGAGGTGATTTCGTGGGCTAAGAAGAAGAGGACAAGAAGATGTTTCTTTTTAAAATTGATTTCGATAAAGCCTACGACAATTTTAACTGGGATTTCCTTTTGTCGATTATGGAACAAATGGACTTTCCGATTAAATGGCGCACTTGGACCAGGGGTATTGGTGTCGGCTAGGTCGGCCATCTTGGTGAACGGGTCTCCGACTTTTTGAATTTGGATGTCAGAAGGGAATTAGGCGAGGCGATCCAATATCGCCTTTCTAATTTATTATTCTTATGGAGGCGTTTTCTTGTTTGATGAATAGAGCTTCCGATATGGGAGCTTTTGATGGTGTGCAACTCCCTAATAGTGGTTCTATTTTGTTACACTTGTTATTTGCGGACGATGCCATGTTAATGGGAGAGTGGTCCACGTTTAACTTTGATAATATGAGGCGGATTTTGAGGATTTTCTACTTGTGCTCGGGGTTGAGGATTAACCTTCATAAGTCGGTTTTATATGGCATTGGTGTTGATAATGAAGAGGTGGTGGGATGGCGAATTCGCTCAGATGCAAGGGAGTTTACCTTTTACTTACTTAGGTATTAAGGTAGGTGCCAATATGAACCAAATTGGTAATTGGGAGCCAGTGGTGAATACGTTTAGAAGGAGACTATCTAAATGGAAGGCTACGACTCTTTCGATTGGGGGAAGGGTGACATTGATTAAATCGGTTCTTAATAGTCTCCCTACATACTATTTTTCGATTGGGGGGAGGGCGCCAAAAAGAGTTATTGAAGAGTTAGAAGGGTTGATGAGGAGTTTTTTATGGGGTGGTTCCGAGGAGATTAGGAAACTAGATGGGTGCATGGGAGACGGTTACAAAGCCTATTGACGAAGGGGGGTTGGGTATTGTTAGACTAACTTTATGCTAGTCTCGGTGGTTGTATTGTTATTCGGTATTGCTTTCCTTGATTAGTGAGGTTAGAAAACTCTTAACGGATGACTAACTTATCTTTAGAAGATTCACATGAGATCATATCTGTTGCTCGCTAATAAACAACTTGAGGAGGTTAACGTGTATAATTTGTGTTAGCTTTCCATATAGTTGTCATGTTAGGATGCCCGAAAGGGACACTAACTGTCGGAAAATGGGAATGTTGATCACACGCATTTATTTCATATGATACGTAGATGACATGCTAGGATTGATATATATATATAGTTATATTTTGTATTTGGAGTCTTACATATGTTAATTATATAATTTAGAATTAATTTAGTTTTAAAACAAACTTTCACTATCTTTTCCAACTGGTAAATTGAGGACAGAGTTTAAGTACAATTGCTTCGCGTGCGTCCATGGATCGATATCTGGTTCTTATCTGTACATTACTACATATATGACGGGGTACACTTGCCCTATTGTGTGTGTTTTAATATTAAGGTCTAAACCATTTTTATAAATATTAAAGCAGAAACGTGTGTTATTTCATTGTAAAAAATTATGTGTATATCCGCACACGTCAATCATTTTCATGAGGCGGGGAGTTTTAATAAGGGTGTGGGTTCTTCATTTATAACGTTGATACCGAAGGTAGGTGATGCGTTGAGTTAACTGATTTTCGACCTATCAATATGATAGGTATCATTAGTAAGGTGGTTTCCAAGGTCTTGGCGAATAGACTGAAGACGGTTTTGGGTAAAGTGGTTCGGAATCTCAGACGGCGTTTTTAACAGGGAGGTACATTTTGGATGGGCCGTTGATGGTTAATGAGGTGATTTCGTGGGCTAAGAAGAGGGACAAGAAGATGTTTCTTTTTAAAATTGATTTCGATAAAGCCTACGACAATTTTAACTGGATTTCCTTTTGTCGATTATGGAACAAATGGACTTTCCGATTAAATGGCGCACTTGGACCAGGGGGTATTGGTGTCGGCTAGGTCGGCCATCTTGGTGAACGGGTCTCCGACTTTTGAATTTGGATGTCAGAAGGGAATTAGGCGAGGCGATCCAATATCGCCCTTCTAATTTATTATTCTTATGGAGGCGTTTTCTTGTTTGATGAATAGAGCTTCCGATATGGGAGCTTTTGATGTGTGCAACTCCCTAATAGTGGTTCTATTTTGTTACACTTGTTATTTGCGGACGATGCCATGTTAATGGGAGAGTGGTCCACGTTTAACTTTGATAATATGAGGCGGATTTTGAGGATTTTCTACTTGTGCTCGGGTTGAGGATTAACCTTCATAAGTCGGTTTTTATATGGCATTGGTGTTGATAATGAAGAGGTGGTGGGGATGGCGAATTCGCTCAGATGCAAGGGGAGGTTTACCTTTTACTTACTTAGGTATTAAGGTAGGTGCCAATATGAACCAAATTGGTAATTGGGAGCCAGTGGTGAATACATTTAGAAGGAGACTATCTAAATGGAAGGCTACGACTCTTTCGATTGGGGGGAGGGTGACATTGATTAAATCGGTTCTTAATAGTCTCCCTACATACTATTTTTCGATTGGGGGGAGGGCGCCAAAAAGAGTTATTGAAGAGTTAGAAGGGTTGATGAGGAGTTTTTTATGGGGTGGTTCCGAGGAGATTAGGAAACTTAGATGGGTTGCATGGGAGACGGTTACAAAGCCTATTGACGAAGGGGGGTTGGGTATTGTTAGACTCGAGTTAAGTAATCAAGCATTGATCGTCAAATGGATGTGGAGGTACCTGCACGAGGATCATCTATTATGGAGACAGGTTGTATTAGTTATCCATGGTTCTAGTCGAAGCTGGCGCTTAATTCCTTTGAAAAGTGCTTATACTAGTGTATGGAAGAATTGTGCTTTGTTATGCAAAAGGATTAAAGTAGATAGGGTAGGATTGGATCGAGTTATACGTGGGGTTCTTAGAGATGGGAAAGATATTAGGTTTTGGATTGATACATGGTTAGGCGAACAACCGCTCAACGGCAAGTTTCCTAGATTGTTCGAGTTGGAGAAAAATAAATGAGTGTTTGTTTGTGAGCGGATGAGGAGTATTGGAGCTGGCCGTGATATCTTGTGGGATTGGAAGAGGTATCCGGCTACAAATGAAGAGATTGACGAAAAACGAGTGCTGGAAGATATGTTGTCTTCGAGTGCTTTGGCTGATAGGAAGGACCATTGGATTTGGCATGAAGGGAAACAAAAAGACTTCATTGTTTCTATGGTGAAGAAGTGGCTTGGAGGATCGAATAGCAGTGTGAATGAACCTGGGTTTGAGTGGAGTAAGTGGGTGCCTCTCAAATGCAACATTTTTATGTGGCGTCTTTGCTTAGATCGGTTACCTACGAAGAAAGCATTAATTAGGAGGAACATTTATGTGAGTAATCCGTTGTGTAAATGGTGTGCCTTGGAGGAAGAATCTGCGGAACACATGTTTACGGGTTGTGGTCTCGCGAATGGAGTTTGGTACGGCATTTCTAGATGGTGTCGAATTCTGGATATTTATGCGTTCCATGTTCAAGATTTAATGATGTTACATGAAGTGTGTGGAGCGACGGTAGAAAAAAGGAAGTTCTTAAAGGGGTAATCATTATCGCTTGTTGGGTGCTATGGAAGACTAGAAACGCCAAAGTTTTTTCCCAGGTGGACTCGAACATGGTAAAGATAGTGACGGACATCAAGAATTTGGCTTTCCTTTGGTACAAACATCGATTTAAAGATGGTATAGTTGATTGGGTTAGATGGTCCAAATTTGATTTGATGTAAGTAGAACGTTTGTGGTTTTCCGCTTGCTTTCTCCGTCTTGAAAGTTTCTCTAATCGCGTGTTGTGTTAATGAAAGTTTCTCTTAAAAAAAAAAAAAAAAAAAACATAGCTTCCTTTTAAAAGTCTTATTAACCTTAATCCTACCAAACAAGCAATTGTTGAAGGAAACATGTATTCGTTAATTACAGTGTAAATAAACAATTCAATTTAGACGATAACTCTATATTATTTGATAACCAAGATCCAATTACACATGCTTTTTATCTCGTAATCAAAGAATTTCATTAATATAAAAAAAGAATAAGATCACATGATCAGCATACTCATCAAACAGTGAATGATCACAAAAACAATGAAAGAATAGTAAATAATAAAATATAATCGTAACATTAATCAGCTCTCTACAGAACCAAAACCGCAGCAAAAGCAACCACGGCCACAGTTCCAGCAGCAACTCTGTTCAAAGTAGCAGTATTAGGCGGCGAAGTAGTCGGTGATCCAGTCGGACTGGACGGAATAAACGATGGAGAAGACGCTGGAGAACCGCTGGGAGCAAGAGAGGTAGAGGAGCAGGTGGAGATGCAACCGGAGCTTGGGTTGGTGTAGAAGTAGGAGCGATCGATGGAGATGGAGGTGATGAAACCGGAGAAGCCACTGGAGATACGGTTGGAGATCCGATAGGTGACTGAGAAAGAGCGGATCCCATAATCATAGCAAATAACATAAACGTAACAAAACTTGAAGATCCCATTGTGGTAATTAATGGTAATGTAAAATGAGTATCTAAGAGTAGGTTAGTAAAAAAAAAAAAAGGTTATGGGAAAGAGTAATAGATTATGTTTTCTGAGAAAGAGAGTGGGATATGATATACTTATGATGAAAGGACAGCAGATGACGAGGTTTATATACGAGGTTTTGGTCGGTGTTTGGAGAGGTGAGATGTAATCACAACCGTTGGTTATTTCTGTATGTTTCCGCGTTAGGTTAAACAGCGTCAACAACGACTTTTACACGTTTCCACGAGAAAACAATCTCAACCGTGAAAAGAAACTTCTTTAGCTTGAGCCGTTGGATTGAAGAACTGAATAAAAACGAAAATAGATTAGTTTATATAGTTTTAAAATAATATAAATAAATAATGAAATAAATAATATAGAGGTTTTGCTAAAATAAAAAAAATAAAAAAAAATCCAGGTAACCGTTGTAATGAAGGCACGTTGTAGGGCCGATTGTGTTGCTGGCTTCCAACGTTTATACGCTCGCTTAAGGTTTTTTTTTTTTTTTTTTTTAACGGCAAGTGGTGCAACCGGTGGAACTCCAGCTAACATCTGGCCAGCCTGTACTGATTACCCATTTCACCTTGATTGGGGATAATCTTCCCAGGTGAAACCCCCACATATAATAAATATGGTTCCAACAAAAATTGAATCATCAACCTTCACGTAACTATTATAGTTTCTTTTGTGGTAAAATACGTGTCGTAAATTGTGCTTACGTAAATTGTTTTCTAGCCCAAAATAAAATCCTTTTGAGCTTTTTATTGTCAAATTACCTTTTTTTTTGTTTCGCTTCCGTTTATGTTCTAGTTTCAGGTTTCTTGCCGACTTTGATCATAACTTCTTGTTAATTGGTATTTCTCTCAAACATTAGTGGAAAAGTTTTCGTTTTCATATGGAAAAAATGCGTTACAAAAAACTCTATTTTTTTAGGAAATTGCGTACGAAATGACGGAAATGCATTCCAAATTTCGTGCACCACATTTTCGTAGGAAATGCGTCGAAAAATTGCGTAATAAATGTGTAGTAATTAGTTTCCAATGAGGTTTTTATAACATTACGAAACCTTAATGTTAGAAAAAATCTCGTTGGAAACCAATTACTACACATTTACTATGCAATGTTTTAAACGCATTTCCAACGAAAATGTGGTGTAGGAAATTCACAATGCATTTCCTAAGCAATTTTCTAGGTATTTGTTCATATTGTGTAGAAAATTTGTTTAAAAATTAGAGTGTTTTTTTGTCATCATAAATGAGTAGCAACTTTGTGAACATTTATAATACATTTTTTAAGGAAAAATCTGTAGAAAATGGTCACTTTTTTAGTAGCGCATTTCACTACTAGAAAAATGCTTTCCGATCCTGATCATGTGGCCTAGTGGTAAAAGGGCCGGTTCTCTCTTTGGGGGAGCCGGGTTCGATTCCCACGGGAGGCATGTGATGGATACCCTCACCCTTATGGTGGGGTAGGAGGTTGGGAAGTGATGGAGAGACCCTTGACCCTTGTGGTCATGGGTTCAACTCATGATCCCTCCAGGTTTTACCGGTTCACTACCGTCGTGTCTTCGGGCGGTTTGTGGGCCGGGTTTTTCCTTGGAACAGGAGACGGGTGGGCCGAAGGACCCTGTCCGTACGGACTAGAGGCCATCTGGGGCCCCTTTCGGCCATTGGGGGCTGCGTACAGAGTACCCGGCAATACTTTAGTTGATCGTTCAAAAAAAAAATGCTTTCCGTGACACACTTTTTATGATGACACACGACTTTTAATGACGCGCAAAAGTGTGTGTCATTAAAAATCTGTCATGGATTGTAAAAGGTATTTAGGATTGATACACCACTTATTTAGGATTTATACACCCTGGCTCACATCACACACCAATAAGAGGCTGCCACATACCACAGAATGTGATGTTACACCCCCAAAAAGTGACGTCACGGGGTGTATAGCGTTTTTGTGTGTCTTGCATTTAGAGTCAAGAAATAAAAAACATGACACTATTGGATTTTGCGTATCATTCTTTTGTGTCATGATCCCGCCCCTGCTCTCTCTTTCTTAAGCTAAGTCATAAATTCTATTTTCCCCCAAACCAAACCAAACCAAATCCTCCTAACCCTCATAAGAACCCTAATGGTGAGCCACCAAATCGATCCTCCCAGCCCTATATTATCAACAGATTTCATACTATATTATCAGCAGCCAAATCGATCCTCCCAGCCCTTACACCTCCGGCCTAACACCTCCGACTTGTATCAATATCGATTTGTAACAATCGGTTACTGTTCAAGGAAATCTAAAGGACGACTCTGGTACCTACAGCTTTCTTTCTTTATTTGTGTTGTATTTGGTTGTTATAATTGTGTCATTAGGGGATTATGGCTACTGTATTTTGGATAATCTATATGCTCTGATTTAGTTGGTATAATTGTGTTGATTTTTTCATACCTAACATATCATTGGTGCATTCCAAAAATAAAAAATAAAAAATTCTAATGATTTAAGGATTTATTATTATGTTCATGGAAGACAACTATTATTTTTAGGCTCGTGTGGCTGCTCCCTCCAATTCACATATATATCCATAATTGTACGTACATTGCTTAATTTTATTGATTGTTTTACTTGCTATTATTACTTTGATAGTTAGGTGAATATATAATATGGAATTTCGATAGGGTTTTGTGGTTAGTTTTGAACTTTATTAGTTCTTTGGATCAAACACTACTTTAGTTATGGATGGTTTTTGGTAGCTTTTTGTTTGTTTTTTTAAAGGTGGCTTTATTTGACTACTATTGATTTTGTTAAGTTAGGTGGTGCTGTTATAAGTCACGATATCGTTTTTTCACATTTTGCATAATGTGTGTGTGTCTATTAGTTTAAAAGAAGCTTCTTGTTCTGGTGGCATTGTTGTATAAATGTAAATTTAATTGTGTTCTAAAATTGTGAAGTTTTTTCCCATATATGTATTGTTTATTGACTTTTTGTAGTATTTGGTTGTATCTTTGTTGGCTATATATTGGCTATTCTTGTTATTAATAATGTCAATTGATCATCCATTTTTGTTAGTTGTATTCTTTTTCTAGTTGAGTTAAGTGGTTAACATCACTTTCGCTGGTTTAATATGGTTTATTCCTGCAAGTCCTAGTGATTATTATTTGTATAGCGGAGATGGTAACAGTTGTACGGCGTGTCGGTGACGGAGATTGGGACTTAATAGCGTTAAGTTCACCGTCAGAAGGGTTGTTTTGTTGTAGCCTTTAGGATTGGGAGCACAGAACCTGCCGCTTTGTTGTATGATGCTTTTGAACACTTTGACCGACAGAGTACAAAGGTAGGAAATTTGTGAATTAATAATCATGATTGTAGTTTAATTTCTTTTGTAGAAAATCTAATGTCAGTTTTTTGCAGGCGGACGAAAACTTGAGATTGGTTCGTTCATCACTTCCTGAAGCTTTTGAAGCCTGCGTTGATCCAAGCTAATTTTATTATTATTATTATTATTATTATTAATATTCAACATTTTTACATATACTAATATCATATCAATTGACTGACTAATCGTCTTCATCAGAGCATAGTAGATTCTTCTGGTAAGCTTTTTATTTAATTAACTTTATACTTTTATTATGGATTAAACAGTATTAGTTTGGATCTGTAGTGAATCTAGTTTGATGTTATTAGGAAGTCAAATCTTTTGAGGTGCCAAAACATACTAATTCAGACACAGATTTTCGAACTGAACGTTTGCGAGCATTGAACGGAATAAACATATGTGTCCAGTCAATTATTGTGAGAATTAGTCTAAATAGTATAATCGGAATTGAAGAAATTGTGTGTGATTGTTAAATATGACATATGATGTTTTCATGGATAAGATATGGTGCTCTATTCGTTGTATGTTTTTACATTCTTTGACGGATGTTTTGTGTTTTAGTGTTGTAGATGCAAAAGTGCGACTAAAGCTTTGTATTGTAAAACATAATATGTTTTGGTAATATCGAAGGTGCGAAGGAGTGGATTAGAAGGTGCGAAGGAAGATTAAATGGTACGAAGGAAGTGGCTTGGACGAATGAAGAATTAGATTATAGTAAAGCTTGGTTCGACCTTATGGTTTGGGCGAACCTGCACATTCGCACAAACAGTTTGGGCGAATGTGCAGTCTATAAATAGACAAGTTTGATTTTTGAATGTAACTTTTGATCATTATTATTCCCTCCACTTTCAGAAACTCTCTCTAGTGTTTTGTTAAACCTGTTTATCGTTCATACCTTGATTGTATCTATATTTCAACGTGTAAACAAGTGTTTTATTAATGAAAACGTTTGAAAATGATGATCTGTGTGTTTGAATCTGTTTGATTATTATTTTGTGATAGTTTTAGGGTTTCCGCACCTAAAACTAACTTGTTTGATCAAACTTTGTTTGTTATCGATCCTTTCACGCACATACAAAGTGGTATCAGAGCCATTTCGGATCAAACAACCACAAATTAATAATCTCTCGGTTGATTTGGACCCTATTTTGGTCAAAAAGTTTCTGTTTTCAATGAACAAACTGATGTGATAAGATTTTGATCGACTACACCTTGATTTCGAGTTTAAATCGGATAATTCTCTTTATTAAAGTTGTTCCAAATCAATTCCGATTCAAAACCTGATTAAGATCATCAAAATCCATCAACATTTGATAAACATGATCAAAATTAACTGATTTTCAAAGAATAACCGTTTTTGAAATCACAGGGGTCGAACGAGAGAGTTTGGTCGAAAGTGGACATTATTTGGGTCGAAAGAGTGATTTTGTGTACGAAGGAGGTGTTGTAGTGGTCGAAAGAAGACTTTGATTGCTTATTTTTCACATTCGCCCAGTTATTTCACCTTCGTCTGATCAAACGGTCGAAGGAGCCAGAAAACGGTCGAAAGAGAGACTAAAGTGGTCGAAGGAGATTTTGTTGTTTAGTTCACATTCGTATCAGTTAAAAACGGTCGAAGGAGAACTATATTTCTCATTTGCACGTTCGTATATACGAAGGAGCATCCTATTTTAAAACATTTTTAATCTTTTCGTGTTTAATCATTTGCAGGACAAGATGTGGAACTTCCCAACAACGCCTAGACCTACTCAAGCACCACAACAGCAGACAACACAAGATCCGTGGTCCATTGCAGCTCAGAAGACTAGTCAACCATCACAGCCAATCAATTATATGGCTATGACTAGTTCGGCTCCACAACAAGTTGTTCAACCATTACCACAACCGATTGACAACTATTGGGGAGTTGCAGCAGCAGCAGTCCATTCACAGACGACCAACGCAATATCCACTCTTATTCATGATCTATCTTCTGGAAGCGGCAATCGTCCACCAAAGCTAATGGACATGAAGGAGTACAATACTTGGAAGACGAAGTTCAAGATCCATGTTGAGGGACAAGGACTTGAGGGAGCCGAGGCATGGCAAATGATTGTGAAGGGTTACGTTGCTCCTATTCTGGAGAATACAGGAGAACCGATACCTTTGGAGAATTTGGCGGATGATGAGAAGAAAAGGTTTGCGATAGAGAAGAAGGCATTCTCTCAGCTATCCCAGGCGATCAACACTGATCTATTGCATCAGTTTGGATCGTGCACAACATCCAAACAACTATGGGATATGCTGAGAAATCAACATGATGGAAATGAAAAGACCAGGAAGCTAAGGATGGAAGAGCTTCGGAAGGAGTTTGAAAACTTCAGTTATATGGGTAATGAGACCCTAAAAGAGTTGGTTCCACGATACTGCCATTTGCTCACTGAATTGTCGAGCTATGAGATCAGCATTCCAATGTCGGAGTTAGTAGATAAATTTGCTGATGCTTTACCACCCTACTGGAACCAACACATCGAAGTGTTAAAGGAGAAGGATGCTTACCAGTATTGGACTATTAACGAGTTCATTCAAAAGCTGGAAAACAAAGAAATGGAGGAAAAGAGAAAAGCTAAGAGAGCCCAGATTCCACAGAATCCTGATTTATATGTGAGTGGTACATCTAACTCTCTTTCTACTTCAAGCACCACTTCTAATGTTGCTCCTCACATAGCATGTGTGTCTAACGTTGTTGAACCAACAAAAGCACCCATTAACTACCTTGCTCAAACTTCATCCTACACACCATCATACACACAACAACCTTATCAAACACCAAACTTTATTCCACCTTTACAACAAGCCGCATGATACACATCAAGTCAACCTCAACAACAACAACAACAATATCCTCCTCAAATGAATCAGATGCAGATTACTCAAGCACAGTCAAGTCAAAATCCGATTGTGTTAGAGACCTCAAACCTTAACAATGTGACTGTTGAAATTGCTCAACAGCATGTTGCTCTTGTATATGCTATGGTTGCTTCTTACAACGGTTTGGTAGCGAGTCAAATTGGTAACAACAATCTCACCAATGAGGACTACGCTCAAATCGACAAAGAAGAGATGGAGTTGATGGACATTCAGTGGGCTTTTGCAAGCATTATGAGGAGAGCCACTGACTTTATTCAGAAGACTGGCAGAACTGATCTCTCAACCTCTCCCAACACCACATACGGATTCAACAAAGCAAAAGTCACATGCTTCAACTGTGGTGAGAAGGGACATTTTAAAAGAGAGTGCACACAGCCAGCACAGCAAGGTAACCGAAACCCTTTCAATTCTACATACCAAAATAGACAAAACCAAAACCAAAATCAAGTGTCATACAACAGTCCCAACATTTCAAGCTTTCAATCAAAAAACAATTATCAGAACCGTCAACAAAACACCAACACCAGACAATCCACAACTCAAAACCAACCTCAACAAAATCCAAACCGAACTATTGTTCCTATCTCTACACCTAACACACAAAACCAAAACCAAACTGATAATCAAAACCAAGCACTTGTGATCCAAAAGGATGAAGGTTTTGATTGGACTGGAATGCAATTGGGGGTGGAGGAGATCACTGCTGGTAACGTGGCTTGTGTGGCACAGCAGATGAGTTTGGATGAGAATGAAGAGATTGAAGAAGAGGTTGTGATTGAAAAAGTGTCGGAGTTGAAGATTGAAGAAGTGAATGAGGATGTGATTGTTGAGAGTGAAGACAAGAAATCGGGGATGATTCTTGATTCTGTCACTGATATTGGAGACCAATATGATTCAGCTGATTCGGATATGGAGAGCGAATCTGATTCAGAGACTAGTGTGAATTCACTAGATGATGACATTGACCAACTGCTAGCTGAAGCTGACTTCCTGATGACCCGCAAGTCATGTATGGTGGATGATGCGTGCACCAAGATTGACTACTCCAAATTCTTCGCAGGGAAGGAAGCTCACTTTGCTTTGATGGCCATGACAGAACCTCCTAAGCCGGTAAGTTCTGAAACTCAATCTCAAGCGTGTGTTAAATGTGATAAATGTGCTGATTTTGAAAAACTGACTGATGAAAACAAGCTTCTCAAGGTCCAACTTGAGAGTGCCAAAATCAACTGTCAGATTTATCAAAAGGACTTAAAAGATTTCAACAAAGTTCTTGATGGTTATAAAAAGGATGTGTCTGAACTTAAAAAGACATTGTCAATCAAACAACTTGCCATTAATAATTACATCAATGAAATGGAAAACACTAAATTGGAAATGACAACCATCAAGTGCTTTGCTGAAAAAGTTAACAAGAAGTTAGAGAGTTACAAGCACATAGCATATGTAGTCGACCATATCATTGAAGAACCCTCTCAGTCAAATAGTGCAAACTATAAGTCGGTCCCATCTCCGGTATTGTTTGAGAATCACACTTTACATGCAATACCACCAGAGACTTTAATCAATCCTGATTCCACATCAGAAAATGAGCCTAACACTTCCAGTGTCGGGGATCCATATTCTGATGTGAGACCAGTACTGGGAAATAGTGAGGGTGTGGTTGCTACTGATGATTCAGATGAAGAAGATGAACCATCTGAGACGGTTGAAAGTGATAGTAATATCCCTGATGAAAATCATATAATCACTACTGAGCCTGTCTCACCGTCTCAGATCATTCATCCAATGGCAAATGCTCATCGTAAAAATGAGGTTAAGAAAAATGAAAAGTCTGTTGGTAAGAGTTTTGAAAAGAAAGAGGTAAAGAAGGTTGAGAAAAATGTGAGAAAACCGGTTGAAAAGAAAGTCGAAACTAAATCTGAGAAAAATGTGGTAAAACCGGTTGAAAAGAAAAATGAGCTTAAATCTGAAAAATCTAATGATGTGAGCAACGAATCGTGTGACAAACCTGTCAAAATCTTCTATCGGATGCAAGGCTCCGATAAGATTTTATCCGATGATGAATATCCGATTAAGTTTGTCAATTATTCAAAAATAGAAAAGATCTGGCAGGAAAGTACGATTTGGTTTCCAAAATTTGAAAGAACCAATGACATTCCTCAAGAAGTTTTAGACAAAATTTATTCGGATAAAGATGCAAAGGTCAATGTCACACAATTTGTTTTGCCTGTTCATAAAGAAAACAGTTTTATTGAACCGACTTACTCAAAGGACCCAGCTCCTGAGAGTTTAAGGAAACAATGCATGGTCGATCGATATCCCATTGCTAGCTTTTCCAAGTCACCGATCAAGGAAAACTATGAGGAATACCGTGCATGTTATAAGTGCGGGGAACGGGGACATTTACTTGCCGCCTGTCTGTACGTACGACACAAAAGGCACGAGGTGGAGATGAGGCAATATCATGAGTATCCGGTTGACAACTATGGCCATCAACAAAGACGGCATTTCCCCCAGCAAGGATCTTATCATAATCAAAACAATTTTTATAAAAAGAGGGAAAACCGTCCGATGACGTATGATAAGCGCAACCAGATGACCACTGATAAATCTGTTAAGAAACCCATGATGAACTCAACTGCTGATATCAAAAAGGTTGCTCCTAAACCTAATGAAAAACAAGCAGTTGGACCTGTCTCTGTTAAATCAGAGAAGGTAACCAAGAAGGTTGCTTTGAAAGAAGAAGTAAAGAAACCGACTGAGACTTCAAAATCTCAGATTCGGATCTTGAAAAGATCTGAGCAATCTTGGTCATCTAAGGAATCTGAAGGAGCCTCTACTTCAGAGAGTGAGAAGAATGAGAAAAAGAAAATTGTGAGTGAGAAGAAAGGGGTTGAAGTAACCCAAGATGTTTGTGATTCAAAAGACTCTTTGAAACAACCAGTTCAAAGACCCAAGACCAAACAGGCTTGGGTCCCCCGAAAGATCTAACTGCTCTACTTTATATGTGCAGGGAGCTCCAGCTGGCCCTGTTAGCAGCCTATGGATTGTTGACAGTGGAGCTTCTGGTCACATGACAGGGGACCTCACGCTACTCTTTGACATCAAAAACATTAACGGAGGTTATGTGGTATTTGCTGGTAATAAGGGAGGCTAAATTACTATGGAGGGTAGTGTAAGCAATGGGGTTGTAACATTTGAGCGGATTTCATACGTGAAACAGATAGACTATAATTTGCTCAGTGTTAGTCAAATTTGTGATAAACAATTTTCTGTGTATTTTGATGACAAATCTTGCTACATCTTGAAACCTGGGTTTGAGCTACCAAAAGAGTGGGTGATGCTGAAGGCACCGAGAGTTAACAACTTGTATATTCTCGATATGTCCAAAGCAATGACCACCCATGGCCAAGTCACGTGTTTCCTCTCCAAGGCTACAGAAAAAGAATCGATTATGTGGCACAGGAGAATGGGACACATCCATTTGCGAAAGATGAATCAGCTTGTGAAGAATGAACTTGTCACGGGAGTTAATGTGAAACACTTCCATTTGAACGACAAGTGTATCAGTTGCAAAAAGGGAAAGCAGCACAAACAATCCCATAGACCAAAGAAAGTCAATTCCGTTGAGCTGCCACTTGAACGTTTGCATATGGATTTATTCGGTCCAGTCAGACGTAAAAGTCATGCAGGGGAGCTGTACTGTCTTGTGGTGACTGATGATTATTCAAGATTTTCATGGGTAATGTGCTTGCATCAGAAAAGCGACACTTTTGATAACCTGAAGGTTCTGTTTACACGTCTGGAGAATATATATGGTATGAAGATCAAACGAATCTGGAGTGACAATGGGACGGAGTTTAAAAACACTCAGATGGAGGATCTTTGTGCAAACAAAGGAATTCATCATGAATATAGCGCTCCGTATACACCCCAGCAGAACGGTGTCGCAGAGAGAAAGAACAGGACTCTAATAGAGACGGCGAGAACTATGCTTGCGGATTCCAATCTTCCAGTCATGTTCTGGAATGAAGCTATTTACGCGGCATGTTATACTCTTAACCGTGTTTTGACAGTGAAGAAGTTTGGCAAGACTTCTTATGAGCTGTTGAACCGACGCAAGCCGAATCTGGAGTATCTAGAACCATTTGGTGCCCCGTGTACAATGCTGAATCCTTCGGAGAAGTTTGCACCAAAGGCTGAAGAAGGTTATTTTGTTGGATATGCAACCCCATTAAAACGGGTATTCAACAAAAGAACTAGAAAAGTCGAGGAGTGGACTAATGTCGAAGTTCAAAGATATACACAAAATGTACAGGGTGGAGGACCAGATTGGATGTTTGATTACAATGACTTCTTTGAATCATTCAATCTAGATAGCATGGTTGAAGAAGCTGTACTTCGCTTATACTACGAGGTCGAAAATGCCGTGACTTCACCGTTAGTGCGTCCGATCACGGTAAACCCCCAAACAGCTTCTAATGATACCATTGCTCCTGTGTTGGAAGAAGAGGTGTTCCAAGAGGCTTCTACATCGCTTAATTCATCCGAATCAGAATATGAAGACGATGATGCAACAAGTGAAGCTATTCTGGACAACGTTACAGTGACACCACCAGTGAACCCATCTAATACTGATGCTTCAACATCGAATGTGGGTAATGATCTGGTTTCTACAGAGAATTTGACAACTCAAACGGGAGTACAAGTACCTGACTATCCGGAATCTCGGATACATCGGATACACCCGCTTGAACAGGTTATTGGTGATCCTGGTAGCAGTGTGATGACAAGAGGGCAACTGAGAAATGCTCAAGCACCAGAAAATATTGTCAACCTTGCTTTATATGCCAAAATTCAGAAATCTGGTTTTCAAAATGACTGGTCATTTGCTTGTTATGTTTCGCAGGTCGAGCCGCGAACTTACAAGGATGCTCTTTTGGATGATCCCTGGGTGGAAGCAATGCAGGAGGAGTTATTACAATTCCAGAAACTTGGTGTATGGACCCTGACAGATTTCCCCCCTGGAAGAAAGAAAATTGGAACCAAATGGGTGTTTAAGTGCAAGAAGGATGACAGAGGAGTTATAGTGCGAAACAAAGCTCGTTTGGTCGTTCAAGGTTTTCATCAGGTTGAAGGAATCGACTACAATGAAATCTATGCACCGGTTGCACGCTTGGAAGCTATCAGAATGTTCCTAGCATTTGCATCATGGAAGAAATTTAAGGTGTATCAGATGGATGTAAAGAGCGCTTTTCTTTACGGTGTGGTCAAAGAGGAAGTTTACGTAGGTCAACCGCCAGGCTTTGAGGACCCTATTCACCGGGATAAGGTTTATGTGTTAAACAAAGCTCTCTACGGGTTGCACCAGGCTCTGAGACAATGGTATGAGGAGCTGAGCACGTATCTTCTCTCGAAAGGATTCAAACGCGGACTGGTAGACTGCACACTGTTCACGAAACGAACAGGAGATGATTTGCTTCTCGTACAAATTTATGTTGATGATATTATTTTCGGGTCAACTAACGAACTTCTGTGCAGGGAATTTGAACAAGTTATGTAGGAAAAGTTCGAAATGAGCGCAATGGGAGAAATGCAGTTTTTCCTCGGCTTGCAGGTGGAGCAAAGACCAACGGGGATCTTTATTCACCGGACGAAATACGTTTATGAAGTCTTGAGCCGATTCCAGATGGATGATTCGAAGCCGATGGATACCCCGATACAGCCCAATCACGGGATTGGAGTTGACCTTAAGGGGGAGCTGACTGATCCATTTACATACAGAGCAATCGTCGGATCTCTGATGTATCTCACAGCGTCAAGACCTGATATAATGTTTGCGACATGTCTTTGTGCGCGATATCAATCGAAGCCGAAACAGAGTCATCTTGTAGCTGTCAAGCGTATCCTTAGATATCTGAAGGGTTGTCCATCGAAAGGACTTTGGTACCCTCATGATGATAATTTTGACCTAATCGCTTTTAGTGTTGCAGATTGGGGCGGCTGTGACAAAGACAGCAAATCCACAACGGCTGGATGTCAGTTTATGGGGAGCAGGCTCGTGACCTGGCAATGCAAGAAACAAACCGCAGTTGCACTATCCACATGTGAAGCAGAATACGTTTCAGCATCGAGCTGCTGCTCACAGGTTCTTTGGATCCAACAGCAGATGGTGGATTACGGTTTGCAATTTCTTAAAACCCCTATTTACTGTGATAATGAGGCCGCAATCGCATTAACAAAAGACTTAGTAAATCACTCAAAGGCTAAACATATCCGGATTAAATACCATTTTATCCGTGATTGTTATGCTAAAGAGTTGATCGATATGGTCAAAATCCACACTGATTATCAACGCGCAGATCTTTTTACCAAAGCTTTTGACAAATCCAGATTTGATTATCTTTTAAAAGCTAATGGTATTAAAGAAAAACAGGACTGATCACCACCTCAGTCTATCACTTTTTAGTTTTAATTTTTACTGCTTTTCAGAAAAATTTCGAAAATCCAAAAACATTGAAAAATTTCAAAATCCAAAAACATTGAAAAATTTCAAAATCCATAAAAATTGAAAAATTTCTTTGCTGACTGCTATATCTTCTTTCCTTAGATTAATGCCGTCAGATTTCTGTGAACAAACGATATCTGGGCAGTCACATATTTGAAATGCTCCAGCTTATCCTTGGGAACAGTAAATTCGAAAATCTATAAAAACCAGAAAATTCTAAAATGATTTCCTGGAGTATAAAGGGAAATGATAGTACATCAGTGGGGATCTGACACATTCTAAATAATGTAATGCTATATAGGGCGTGTGTCTGAGTCTGTGCGATGTGCTGATAGGCTTCGTAGACCTATTACTACGTGCCTGATACATACATATCAAACGAATTGATGTGTGGATGAACTCCTCATGGGCATATGGTCTTAGTACCGTAATTTCATTTGATAGGGTATCTCTACAAAACTTGGAGGTTTAGGGTCGTTATGTTATTAGTTGTCTGGGGATAGCCTCTCTGATCTTCTGCTGTAAGTCATTACGGACCTAGATCAGACAGGGTGTCTTTATAAAAGAGCTATATGCCAAATCCTAAAGTTACCGAATTGAGGAACTTTCCATGTTATATGATGATCAAAGATTATCTATTACATCGTATTGATCATTGATGCAAATCATGATTAATATCAGTCCTCAACCTGGTATAGTGCATATGTTACTTTGCTGCATTAATTTGCTGACCTGTATACCTCTATGCATTATATCTTGTACAATTACAGACGACGAAAGCATAATCACGCTTTACAATGAGTCTTTGTGCATTTACTTCTTGATACGGGAGTATGTCGTGTGCGTGGGAACCACAGACAATTGCGTTTATACTATAAATATTAGTATCAGTATAAAGCACTGCACAAAAATCTGCATGTGAGTTTATGTGGATCACAATATCAGCAATTGTCAGATCACATATTGTCTTTAATGATAATAATTTCAAAAAGATTTTAGGTGTGTTTTAGCATAAACTTTAGAAAATCCAAAAAGATTTTTCTTTTTCATCTTATTTTTGATAACTGATGGTGGTTGATGTCGATTTTCTACACCTTGATACACCATTTGAGCTTTGTAACTTTTAAAATGTGAAAACATGAATGTTGGATGCTTAAAAATTTGGAAAATAATTGGACCGGGACTCGTTTTTGAGATTTGGAAAATTTTCAAAAATCCCAATTCTCATTCGCCCATTCGGTTGGTCGAATGTGGGATTTTATTTGTTCATTCGTATGTTTTGTTGGGCGAAGGAGAGTGTTCATGAAAAATCTCATTCGAACCCTTTTGACTTCATTCGTACCCTTTCAATAGGGTCGAAGGAGACAAAAGTTTCTCCTTCGTATGACCAAAACGGGCGAAGGGGCAAGCCTATATATACCCATCTGCTCATTCGAACCCATTCATAATTTTTTCCAGATTTCTAACTGTAAACTCACCTTATTGCTCGTTCGTTTAAAATCATTTCATTGTGTTCGTGCATTCACACTGATCATTTTGCTATCATTTTAACAGGTTATCATCAAGGATTCAGCCTTTGATCTCTGTTTTATATTTCGAAGCCCTAACTGTTCAAAATCATTTATATTCATCATAATAATCACAATTGATGCTCAGGGTTTATTGTGTGTGTGTTTTAGGGGGAGAAATAACCAAAAACATGGTTTTAAAACTAGTCAGATTGATCAATCATTGTTTAAACCCTAGTTTTTGGGTGAAAACACAAACACAATTCATAATTGTTTAAACTGTTAGTTCACAAATGTTAATCGGCATTATTAGGCTTGATTTCAATCAAATGGACATGTTCAGAATCATTAGATTTCAAAATTGAAATTTCAAAATATGAACTGTTTCCTTCGACCAGATCGAATGGGCGAAGGAAGAAATTCATATGGTCGAATGAGGATTAGTTGGGCGAATGAAACATTTTATCAAAATCAATACATTCGTACCTATTATTTCTCATTCGTACCTTTACAAAATCACCTTCGTACCCCCGTTTGGGCGAAAGAGGAGTTAATGACCAAAAATTTTCAATTTGAAATTTTGTCGATTTTTAACGTGTATTTTTGTTTGTTTTGCAGATTTAACAATGTCTGAACAACAGAAGACGACTGAACAAGCAGGATCCTCATCACAGCCTGCTAAACAGCTAGATTTTGAAAACGCGCACAACTGCTGTGCGTATCTTGGAGATGTGAAGAAGCACACATAATTCGTCGGCATCATTGATTTTCTGAAAAGAAGCAGGGTGATAGATGCCATTGCCACGCCGACAGTTATCTACCGAGATATGATACAGGAATTTTGGTCGAATGCTAAACTTGATTTCTGGAAGTGTGAATCTTGTTTGACAAGCAAAATTCAGGGACAACGAGTCATTGTGTGCGAAGAGGATTTGAGAGAAGCATTGAATCTAAATGATGATCCGAAAGATCCAAAGGAGTTTACATTCATGGATCAACGAAAGTGCTTCCTTAGGATGAAGTACAACGGACCAATCACTGACGGTTCGTTGCATAAAGGAAAACTGTGCCCACAATTCAAGTATCTGGCACACGTTTTGATTCATGTATTCGGATCTGCGGCAGGAGGTTATGATTTGATGAGGAAGAGCATCAGTTCTATGATGGTTGCTTTAGTATTGAACAAACCGTTCAATGTCTCTGGCATGCTGATGTCTCACTTACTGGAGCCTGTAAACGGCACGAGGAATCTCAAGTTTTTACTTTATCCTCGTTTCCTCCAAATGATATTCGATCACAAGTATAAGGAGCTGAAGAGAGATCCTAAACACATTGTTGTTCAGGAACATATGTCACTGAATACACTAGCTAGGATGAAAGCTTATAAGGGTTTGTCTGTTGAAGAACGTCCTCCAGTAAGACGTTTATTTGGACACCTAGCTAGAGTGGATTACACAGATCCAGGTGAAGGGCTTGTTAGGAATGTAAACAGTGATTCTAATCAGGATAATCCTTTACATCATGTTGATCCTGACGCTAAGCGCAAGAGACAAGTTGTGAATGTTGGCGCAAAGAGTGTGAAGACAAAGAAACAAGAGATAAGGATAAAGGTTTCTGAACCAGAGAAGAAGAAAAGTACTCAAAGAAGAAATAAGAGGATGGCGAAAAAGGGTTTACACATAGTTGATGAAGCTTCTGTTGATTCAGAAGAGACGATAGAGGAAGAACAGTGGAATTCTGATGCTGAAACGGTAGAGACCACCATGCCCAAGGCCACTGAGGCTGGTGCGTCTGCTAGCCAGAACGTTGAGGATCAAGGGAACAAAAGCCCTATTCCTGTTGATGTAGAAGAGCTGGGTTTTAATGTTCAAGAGACGTTTGTTGGTTCTCCTGTGCAAGCTGCTAGAAAAGAGAAGAAGAAACAGGAGAAGCCAAGTATAAAGAGGAAGAAAGAGATAGAATCATTGATAGCTGGTAAGAAACTGCCACCAGCTACAAGTTCTAAATCACCGGTTACTGCACCAGCTCATAAAAAGCAAAAGACTGCGGCAACATCAAGCACACAACAGACTGAAGAAATACCTATGGATGATGTGAATGAGGCACTGGATAATGTGCTCAAAAAGATCAGAAAAGGTAAGCTGCCTGATGCTGTTGAACCACCAAAGAAGACAAAAGTTTCGGTGGACAGTGATATTATGACTGCTGTGAATCAGAGACTGTCTGAAATGATGAATCTGATTAACAAACAACAAACGGAGATTGAGCAGTTAAAGTCTAATGACAAGAAGATGTTGGAGGTTGTAGTCACCTCAGCAGATGATAATGAGACTTTGAAGAAGACAATCAAGAGATTGAAGAAAGAAAACAAGAAGTTGCTGAAGCATGAGCAACGAAACACCAGGAGGATTATAGTTTTGAAGGAGGAGAATAAACAGCTGAAAAAGAGTAACAAGCATATGGATGATCTGATCAAGAACTTGTACTCTCAGGCTCCTCAACTTCAAGCTGGTGAAGTAGACAAAGAAAGAGAAGAAGATCAAGTTGATTATGAACTGTCTGATGAAGAAGAAGATGATGAACTTGATGAAGATGCTGGAAATGATACAAAGAAGAAGAAGAAGGATGATAAGGATGATGGAGGATCTGATGATGGTTCGAGTGATGGAGACGGCTCTGCATTTGATGATAGTAGTGATGACGATGATGATGACGCTGATAAATTTACATATGAGAAGCGTGACTCAGATAAGGGTGGTGAATCGAGCTCTAAGGCTCCTGGTGAGAATGTTGATGAAGATATCTTCTGGAACGAGAAATTGCAGTCACTGTCTGAAGATGATAAGAACAAGTATCGCCAGATGCTCACTGATCGAGTCTGGACGATTGACATGACTAGCAGGTTTCCAGAAATATTTGAACCGAACAATAAACTATTCGAGTTGGAGTTTGATGACCCTGATCTTGAGGATGGGGAAGTTACTGCGGCTATTTCGAAAGAGATACTTGAAGGTTTAGCAAAGCAAGTAGGCAAGACGTTGGAAGAATTACTTGCAGACAACTTTATTCCAAAGATTCCTGAGAAAGAAGCTGGAAATCATTCGGATGATCATGATGTTCATGCATTCGAGGAAGTTGAAATGGAAGACATTACGAGCGAAGAATATCCACAATATTTCAGAACAAATCAAGATTGTGGATTCTCTTTCTCAGATGAACTGCTAAACCATGCCGAGAAACTAGCGAAAGAAAAGAGCAAAGCATTTGAAGATGAAATCTTTAAAGGGCATGACAAGCCACGGTTCGAGCAGTCAGAAAGTTTGAAAGAGTTTTTGAAGAAGTTGAAAGAAAAGGAAAACAATCGTCCTAAACCTGATATTCAAGGAAGCTTTTACAAACTTCACAATAGTATTTTCAAAGGTCGTGCATTGGCCTGGAAGTTTGTTAAAGAGTTGAGATGCTTCGCAGTAAAGTGGGAGAAGGGGATCTTGTATTTCGACAAGTTTCATCACTTGAAGACCCTTCCTTATTGGGCAATCCGTGATATTTGTCGTCACCGTTTAACGGGAGCGTCAAATAGTCAGATTACTTACTTTGCTGAAAAGATGACTAGAGAGAGCCGAACCAAGTGGGACTTGTTCACACCACAATATCCAAAGCGAATTGTTCATAAAAAGGATATTGATTTGATAACTGGTATGCCCAAGGTGACGTTAAAATACAAACCACCGCGAGTGTTGAAAAAGATTCCTTTGATGCCTATTCCACAACACTTCGCCAAAGACTTCATCTGGTGGTATTATGATTGGAAGATTGCAGAGGCCGTGATTGTGTTGAAAGATGGAGAGTCGAACTACAAGAAAGTGCATATCTTTGATCCCATGTGGTTGATAAACTGTTCACATGAGGATATTATCATGCTGTTCTACAATCCAATCTATTCAGATGCAAAAGATGCTGAGCAAGCAGGAAAGTACCAACGTGTGGTATTTCTATGCTTTGCGTTTGATATCAATGCTGGATGTGACTATGATGAGAAGTTGGGAAAGTATGTGGAGAAGCAAAAGGTGCCAGAGCTAAAAACGAAGAAGCAAAAGCAATTTCATGAACCGGTGTTGACAAGAGAACAAAGGATTCAAAGACACATCAGACTGATGAACATAAGAATGGACGAACAACGACGAACACAATCCAAGCAATAGTTGAGGGGGAGTTTGTAGATGCAAAAGTGCGACTAAAGCTTTGGATTGTAAAACATAATATGTTTTGGTAATATCGAAGGTGCGAAGGAGTGGATTAGAAGGTGCGAAGGAAGATTAAATGGTACGAAGGAAGTGGCTTGGACGAATGAAGAATTAGATTATAGTAAAGCTTGGTTCGACCTTATGGTTTGGGCGAACCTGCACATTCGCACAAACAGTTTGGGCGAATGTGCAGTCTATAAATAGACAAGTTTGATTTTTGAATGTAACTTTTGATCATTATTATTCCCTCTACTTTCAGAAACTCTCTCTAGTGTTTTGTTAAACCTGTTTATCGTTCATACCTTGATTGTATCTATATTTAAACAAGTGTTTTATTAATGAAAACGTTTGAAAATGATGATCTGTGTGTTTGAATCTGTTTGATTATTATTTTGTGATAGTTTTAAGGTTTCCGCACCTAAAACTAACTTGTTTGATCAATCTTTGTTTGTTATCGATCCTTTCACGCACATACAAGTGTAGTACTTGTTAGAGCTGTCATTGCTCAATGGTACGTTTAAGAATTTGTCGACCTCAAGCGATGGAAGGGAAATGGCCACATTTTGCTGAAGTGAAACTGCTTTTGGTTTTTAAATGTGGTATGTACTCTTAAAGTCTTTTCTCTAGTGAATGATCAGAATGGTTGTTGAATTCAGTTGCTGATGTATTCCCTTATGGACAAAACTCTGCAATAAAAGACCCATATCAGGTTAATGTCTTTTATACCCAAACTAGTTTGACCCGATTTCTTTTGATGCCAAATGTAAACGATAAAAGTTGCTTGTTTGATTCTTGTTTACAGAGATTTGTGGCGTTTTTAGCTCCATTATTATTTGGGCGTGTGACTACTTAGAGTGGTCCAGATTATGGCGTTCTTAGCTTGGATAATAAGCTTACTAGAGCTTAAGTAAGTGTGTCAATTTTTACATTTACTACAGAACTAAAGTGTTGATACCACGTTTATCATTAAATAAAATATCAGTCAAGGATACCCGCCGCAATGTGTGGGCATTCCGACTAGCGTGTATATGAAGTATGCACAAACTTATATATATATATATATATTATATATATATATCTATATATATATACGGTTATATTTGTATTTTGTATGCACAGGGGTATAGAACATGACTTTTATCCAACATTAAGTTGTTAGTTGGTCGATAGGCTTACAATTTTTTATAGAGACTTGATTGGTCATAATTTGTTAGATAAACTTTGCTGGTTGTTCCATATAGTGTTTTTTGTTGTGTTAATGCAAGTGGCTAGTGTTGAAATTAAGCTTTGGGGATGATAATGGGGATAATGCTAGCCATTTTTATAAAACGGGGATAATGTATAAGCATGCAACTATTGAAATTACTTCATAGACAGAAAGAGGCACGATGGACAAAAATTGAAGGAAGTTTTCGGTTTTAGGTTTTGTTTTGCTGTTTGTAATTTCCTTGAATTTTGTTTTTAAGTTTCAATATGAATCTAACTTAGAGTTTTGTTTGTTTATTCATGGTTGTAGGTTCTGCTGAATTAGCTGTGGTTGGTGTTTCTATACAATATTTAATCTCGTGGCTAAATTGTTGAATATTGCTCTACTCAATATCACTACCTCATTTGTTGTTGAAGAACACGCAATATTAGTTGAGTCTGATAGATGTGATGGTAATGATAAATTCAGTATTCATAGCAACGTATTCAAAATTAGCTTGTTATTTACATGTTTATCATTATATATGTATGATTAAGCTGATAATTGCTTTGCTTTTGCTTGATTTTGTTGATTTAGATAACATGGTTGGTCGATCGAACAATAACAAGATGTAGCCCGTCTTTTATTTTGTTCTTTGAGTTTGGACAACTATCTTACTTAATCAACACTAAATCAGAAGTTCTAAATATCGCAAGGTCTGGTACCGGCAAGAGGGTTAAACTCAAATGGGTCAACACCAAGGTGAGCACTTAATTTTTCTATTTAATGTTAATTTCGAATGCTTGGAACTAAAACTGTCATGAACCTTAACCTTTCATCTTTTCAATTTAATTGTTGTCTTAGGTTGGGGGACGAGTAGATGCTTAAACGGATGCGGATATTGATGTCATGCTTGAAGAATAGTAAAGTTATGTTGTAACGTTCATTTTCAAGTGACCCGTATTTTTAGGTCTAGACTAACGTAATATATTGACACAATATTTTTGTAACAGTAAATGCTAATAGGTTTTTGGTATATATAATATATGCATTTTATTTTGAATTATTGATTTGTTATTATAAATACAAATATGAATACAAGGTTATTAGAAATTTGCAGAAACAAATTTTTAGGTAAAAAAAGCATGACACGCAAAATGAAAGTCATAAGTGTCTGTCATAAAAGTATGTCGTGTGGGTGGGGGGTTGGGTCCAATTGGCAAAGCCATTGGAGTTAAGGTGTTGCTCCCCTTGAGGTCAAGGGTTCGAGCCCCGTCAAAGACGGATTGGTGTAATAATTTGCTGTTCAAAAAAAATAAAAATAAAAGTATGTCGTAAATGCGTGTCAAAAAAGAGTGTCATAAATGGGTGTCATGAATGCATGTCATTAATGCGTGTCATTGAAAGATGACACGCACCTGCATGTCATATTAATTTTATGACCATGCTTATAATGACTTTCTTTTGTGCGTCATAAACACTCTTTCATGACGCGCAATGCGTGTCAAGAAAGGGGTTTTTTTTCTAGTAGTGTTTATTGCTTGAATTTTGAGATGTTAGGAACCCGTTATGGGCAATTGTACATCCCATCCACAAGTGTAATGAATGAAATAGAACACAGCCAATGGCAGAGTATAAAAAAATTTCCGTCGGTCCAAAGTCACTGGACCCTTAAAACAAAGGGACCAGACTTAATATATATAATTTTTAAATGAAAATGGTTAAATTTACACTACTGAGGAAAAAAAAAAGGTTTGGGCATCTATTCTTCGCCCTTGTATACAACCATCCACCATGACAAAAAAAAAAAAAAAAAAAAAAAACATGGACAAATAGACAATGTACTATCTAGAAATTATAGAGTTGATGCCACCCCAGGGATAGCTTGGATAAAAGACACCAAAAAATTCTAGCCATATAACTTATAATATAAATCAAATAACCGCAGAGGTAGTCCATCTACCACATAACGTATCATAATACAAGGTAGGGAAATATTATTGTGTCGTAGAACAAGAGGTGGTCTTATCTACCAAGTAACATATCATAAGAAAAAGAAAAAAAGTATAGGTCTATTGATAATACTATTATATCATACAGACGACACATATATGAGTTGTAGTTGTTTAACATTTAAATTTGTAAACTCGCAAACTTGTCAACTTGAACGCTAAACTTGTGAATAAATAAGGGTGGGTGGGGTGGTGGGTGATTGTATCAAACCATCACACTATCATACCCAATACCATTTTACCACATTATTTTCCTCACACCCCATCACATTCATCATAAAACACTAGTAGTGGAATGATACAACCATGCTAAACTTTTTTTTAAATAAAAAAGTACATTAAATAAAAAAAATAAAAACAAATTACATAAATAAAATAAAAATAAAACTTACATTAAATAAAAAATTACTAGAAATTAAATAAAACGTTACTAGAAAATATAAAACCTAAAATTTGTTGCATAGCATTCGCCACGTTGAAATGTGCGTAAAATCCACGCCGACCTCGGTAGCATAGTCGATTTTAGTGAAGTCTTTCTGTATATCTTCTTTCTCGTTGGGGTAGTTTAGCTTTGCTGTCTTATATTTTTTTTTCTTACGTTTAACAATTGGATTCAAGGTCCGCGTACTTGTAAGAGATGGAATCACACGTACGTTGTGATTAGGGGTGAGCATTTCGTGGTTCGGACCCACAGGAACCTTGGACCCGAACCTTTTTAAATATATGAGTCGGTTTCCGGTTCTAGATTTATATGAATTATCGGTTCTGGGTCGGGTCGGTTCCAAACCCACGGTTCTAAGATAAGAACCATAAGAACCGGTTGTATTTTAATTAAAAAATAAAAAAAATAATCTTTTTTAGTTATTTCACTATTCGTTTTTACGTTTTATTGTAATCGATTTCATGTAATGTTAATACAAAATTAAAAATATTATTTATAATAATAACAATGTATTTTTCTTGAAATATTTTTCGGCTTAACGGATATGCATAGATGTGATATATTATATAATATATATTATATCCAAATTTGAAGTAAATATTTATATATATGGCTCTGATGTGTGTGTATTTATTCTGTATACATAACAGATTCACATAATGTTTCCATTGATAAGAATGACAAAATTGTTACGAAAACATAAGTCGAGAAACGAAAAATGACTTAAAAAACTCATGAGCTATTGTTAGATTGTCCGTTGTTGAAGAGCGAGTAGCACGACGCGAATGAGGTTTCAGCGCCCGTGCTCACCCCCAGCTACAAGAGCCCCACACGAACAGTTTCGGCGCGAGCACAAGCGATGGTGGTCTCGTGGGTTAACGGGAAAAAGTGACATTTGGTCGCGTCGTTGCTCACCTCCACCCACAACAGGGTCAAGTGACAGGATTACTTGATAGTCACGTTGGTGGCTTACACACGTTCGCTCGCGCGTCCATAACGGACGGCCTTAGAACCATATGGAGGAATTCTTTTACGAGCATGGTAAAAGAATAGGAATATGTAAATCCTCTAAAAGTGGCTATTGCATTAAAGGGTTCTAAAGGGTCAGACCCTTTTACCTGACCCATCAGAACCTTTAGGACCCGGAACCACATAGCCTTTTAAGGTTCGATTTGTGGTTCCTAATTTCAACAATAAAAGGGTATACGGTTCTGGTGGGTCCGGGTCGGGTCGGGTCGGTTCCGGACCCTTTGCACAGCCCTAGTTGTGATCCCCCGACAAGTGCACCAAACTCGGCTAAAACTTTTTTCCAACATGGGTTGCTCCGGTCACGGCTACGACCACGACCGGTGCTCGTTGATGCGCCATCGTTGGGATGTACGGTGTTGTACACAATCATGAGTGCAATTTCCCCATCTTCTGTCCATGTAACCATTGTGTGTGATTTTTGTGATTTTTTTGTGAAGATGAGAAGAATGGTATATTTTTTTGTAAAGATGAGAAGAATTATTTGAATGTGTGTAAAAAAAATGGGGTAAATATGTGTATTTATAGTGGAGGTAATTAATTTTTGGTTTTTGTTTTAAATATTTGGACCGTTGGCTAACGGCTAGCCAGCAGCCAGCGACTGTGATGAGCATCACAATTTAATATGATTGCGGGCGTGATTGAGTGAGAAGTGTGGTGTTCGCGATCATCACAGAAATCATGGGGTGACCATCACAGACCACCCCGTCCACCCTAATACAGTAAACATGTAAATTCTTAAACTTTTCACTTGAAGACATCTAAAATGGAAACAGGTAAACTTGTACTCCCTCTGTCCCAATTTAAATGTACCATGTCTAAAAACACACATTTTAAGAAAAAAAAATTTTGTACGTGGTAAAATGACAATAATATCCTTAAAAGTGATGATAATGTTTTGTCTTTTACGGATAAAACTGAAAATTACATTTTCTATTTTAGAAATTAACATTTAATTTGAGACAAAGAAAAAAGGAAATAATAACATTTAAATTGGGACGGAGGGAGTAAAACAATCACAAGTTTGTAATACTTTGTATCCCGTAGAGAAGTAGACATATAAAGTTGTAAACTTGAATATCACTAAAAAAGGTTGCATAAGAGATTCTAAGACATTTCCAAGGAAATACTTAAAATTTAAAACATAATGTAATAATTTCAATAAACAAGAAGGCTTAGGAGGGAAGGGGCACTACTAGCACGAGTTTTTTCTTTAACTGATTTTAATCAATACCACACTGCTACATTACTTCACGGAATCAATTTTTTGGAGGCAGCACTTAACTGATTCACTTCACTGAAATCTTTATTTTTTAGTTTTCTTTTTTTTAATTACTGTTTTTAAAAATGACCGTTTGAATTAAAAGAACCGTTTGTAAAACTTTAAAAAATAAACCGTTCCATTAAAATAAAAAAAAATACAAGAAACATCATCCTACTTGTCACCTTCGTCATCCTCGCCGCCTTCAACCCAATAACGGTCTCATTCGTATTTCACCACGATTTCTTCTTTACATTTCAAAACCAACTCCAAAGATTTACCTTTGAGGTGGTCGTGCGGTTTTGAATACATATTCAAGTCGTGGTCATATTGCCTTTGTCTCAACAAATCGCGTTGTTCCTCTAAAAACGCTAAAGTTTTTTCGCCTTGTTGAGATTGTAGGGTGACCAATTGGTTCAGTTTCTCTTCTTTCATCGCTCGGTATGAACCAAATTCATCAACCCACGACGTTTTGCTTGAAGAATCGACGGCGGAGGCTTTCTTATTTTTTCGTTTGGGCCTCGTTGGGTTGATATCTTCATTGAGATCCGCCATGTGGCTAGTGGGGGTGGTATCGTCCGGTGTGGAATAGGCAACCGCCTGATAGTTGCCGGTTTCCGAGGACTCCCGTCTCTTGTCGGAATGATTGTCGGACGGATCTTCACCCATCAACACTTGCTTTTTATACTTGTCGTGGTCTTTTACAATCTCCCATGCCGCTTGATGATTAAAACAAGAAGGATGACTTTTCCTGTAATCGTTCAACGCTGTTTGCAAGAAGTTTAGATCATTACATCTACTCCCTCGTAGGCGCTCCTATATAATTAAATAAAACCGTAAATTAAATATAATTTAGAGAAATAATTTGGATAAGTAAATGAAATAGTCAGTTCAATATATCATAGTCGTTACCGCTTGTTGATAGAGGCCATTGATCGCATTCATTTGTGGGTTCATGGCGATCCATTTAGAAGTAATTTGATCAACTGTTCAGGTGGATCCGCCCAACAGTGACGCGTAATGTTTTTGGACCGCTTTCCAAAAACTTCCCTTGCTTCTTTGGTTACTCTTCTCTCTGTTCTCCGACACATAGCACCAAGCTTTTGCCAAAGCAACCTCTTGTGTCGTATTTCGCTTCACAGCTTTTGTTCGCTTTGCATATTTCTTTTTCCTCCTGCATCAACTTCTTCAACTTCAAGCGCCTCCTCCTCATCATCGTCTAATTTTTCATCTCCATGTTGCTCGAACTGTGTCTCTGGCACAGTTTCTTCCCCGTCATCGTCGTTGTCTTCTAGGTTGAGCTCGAAGTCGTCTAGTTGGAAAGTTGTTAATTGAGGCGGCGTAAAATATTGTGGATATATAATGGGTTGTTGGGTTTGTGGGAATTGTTGGAATGGTGGGTATTGTGAGAAAAACAGTTGGTGTTGGGGTTGGGATTGTGGAAAATTGATCACGGGCCTATATCCTTCAACCGTAGCCGATCTCGAACCCGCACCTCTCCCTCGACTACTAGAACCCCTAGATTTCGAGGTTCCCCGCCCACCCTTCGAAACACTCTTTGATTTCCTTGGATCCCTTTGTTTTGTTTGTGCTTTAGTTTGTTAATCAAGTAATTTGTTTGCATTTTTTTATTTAAACCGTCCCCATTTTTATACCATTTGAAAATACCGGTCAAAAAAATGTTACCGTTTTTATATTAAATACATTCAAATGGTTAAAAAGGTAATAAAATTTCGACCATTGCAATAATTAGTCCCATCTACCAGCCCGTTAGATAGAACCTGTATTTGGTTCACGGGACCCCTACCAGCACTGGTGGCGGCGGTGTTACCGTGCTGGTAGTTGGGTACTCGTGACCAAATCTGGTAGCACCCCGTCCCCCCTTAGGGAGTGATAATGTCGAACAAATGGTAACAAGAATGGCGTGGGATGATAATGACACGTGAATAAATGTGAATTGGTAATTGACGACGTGGGTAGCCTAAAGCAAAATAGATTAATAATGTCACAACATTATGCTTAAAGGGTTGAAAGCTACAATGCTTCAAAGGCTCGAGATGTACTGATCAAAAGGTGAATTGTCTTATCACCTTTTCCTCGGTCAACACAAGCAAACCGTCCATGTCTGATGCATGGAGACGCTGCACTGGTCGGACCGCAGGTCCAAAGCCATCCTTGGCTTAAAGTGGTATGTCCTTTAGTTGCAACAAAGATCAAGATAATATGCCTTCTCAAAATAGAAGTTCTTTCTTTTATAAATCAGATCCATACTCCACCAGGATTGGACACATTCTGATTATTCTCTATCACACTACATCTTCTATTATCTTTTCCTTATACTTCTCACGTGGGGAGAATCTCTTCACCTCACGAAAACTACACTTGAGTTAACAACAATTCTGGTCTTGAGTCATACTTGAACCAGAATTATAACACTCAAATCAATATTATCTTGAACCTCCTTCTATGTTTTGCAACGTAGGAGGACACCACGACCTGCGTTAGGCAGATCGAAACCCTTCAACCTTTTGACCCTTCCTTAGACCCGGAACTAGCGTTAGGCCCTTATTTGTTGTAGCAACAAGTTGGCGCCCACCGTGGGGCCGTGTTATTGTATCCGTTCAAAAAACAATTGTGTAGCTCCAACTCCTCAGTATGTCTAACACTGAGTCTCCGGAGGAAGTAAACCAGACCTCTCCGAACACAGATCAAGCATCTCCCCACAGATCTGTGTCATTCTCCACTCCCGGAAGTACTCCCACTGGTGCTCCGTCACAAGAGTTTACACTCTTTCAAACACCTACTCCTACACGTTCAGGGTGTCAACTCCTTTTTCTAACACCTCAAAAACACCCGAACATGTGGATCTCACACCCAAAGGTGTTGCAGGCAATTTCTTGCAACTTAGATCTCTGCTAAACCAGCAAGTGGCCCGGGAAAGGGAAAAGGGGGTCAGAATTTGGCTTAACTATAATGAGGAAGAACCATATCTTTTTCCGTTCCACCTCGTCCCCCTCACCTTACTTCCTTGGGTCCTCAGTCTTCCCATCACCACCAGGGAGCAGGACCAAGCATGGTCTCTCCAGCACCTTATCTAGCAGCAAGGCCAAATCCTACTGCATTTCCTTTGTTCACTCCTCAAACAATCACCTCCGGTGCACCCCTTGGGCATGAACTAACTCTGGAACAGCTCCTACAGTCACCAATGACTAGCATCCCACCTCCGGCCGCAACCTCATGGGAACACGCCATGGATTCTTTGCCAATGGCACGTAGTGCCTCTATGAGTATACCCATGGGAACAAGCAGCAACGTTGCACCAGAAAGCCTTCAAGGCTTGAATCTCATGCCACACATGATAGCTCTGATGATGGCTCACTTCCCATGGCAACAACTTATCAGCCAAGCAATCGCTACTCAACAGGTGAACAACGTAAACAACAACACAAGAGTAGAACACAGCCGAAGTGAATCATACAAACCTAGCAGCCTGTCCTGCTTTTCCTCAAAAATAGCAGACTATGATTTCCCAAACAAGCTGAAGATGCCAGCCCACATAAGAACCTTCGATGGTACGGAAGACCCTGAAGACCACCTTCAGATCTTCTCAGGGGCTGCTAGAATAGAAAAATGGGGTAACCCCGAATGTTGTCTCATGTTCATGCAAACCCTCGTTGGATCCACTCGAATTTGGTTTAATTCCCTACCTGCTGGAAGTATCAAATCCTTCATCGATATGGGAAAAGGATTCCTAGCCAATTTTTCACAACAGAGACATTGTGTCAAGGATGCAACGGTGATCTTCCAAATCAAGCAGAAAGATGATGAAAGCCTTAAAAGCTTTATCGAACGTTACAAAAAATAAGGCCTCACTTATGTAGGAGCGGATGAAAAGATGAAAGTGGCAGGATTCATGAATGCCATCAACCGTCTTAGAGATGTGCAGGAGCAACAGGTTCATGAACCACTCCCTTCCTGTTCAGACTCTTAAGCTTTTTCTGCCAGCTATCGACATCCCATTCCTTGTGATCAAAGGAGGGGTCTTCAGCCTGGAGAGCAATCTTTATCCTAGCCTGCAGAATGGAAATAGTGGCAGACTTCATCAAGCCCTACTTATGCTCCTCAATTTCTTTGTCATGATCCAGCACCATCTGAGCCTGCTTGGACTTCATCAACTTCAACTCCATCTCCGCTTCACCTAGCTTCTTCTCAAAGTATTTATCCTTATCATGAGCAATCCTTCTCAAATCTTTAAGCATGGCTTGAGTGTCACCGAGCTCCTTCTTGACTCCCTCCATGGACTTAAGAAGATGCTCGTGCCCCTAGAAGAAAACATGTAAGAAACTCAACCTTAACGTTTACTTAATAATTAATCATTACCATCCTTAGGATAGCAAGGTACCTGAAGAGTAAATTGAGAAATCCGGCCAAGGACATCCTTAAAGCTAAGATCCTCAAAGGAAGCAGTTTCTAGGGATGAAGCAGGAGCAACAATAATCTTCCTCTTCTTGGAAGAGGCGGCAGGCGTCGACTTGGGAAGGTTAGGTGGAGGGCTGATCATTTTGGAGCTAGATGGTGGGGTAACTGTGATAACCTCAACAGCATAACTATCAATATCATCCAGATCAAATGAAGCAGACTTTTTTGCTGCAAAGGGAAAAGTACAAGGTTAGACAATAATAAATAATAAACAGCCTCAGGATGTAACAGGTAACACTAACTAGACATCTCGGTGGATGAACAACTTCCTTCTGCTACAAAAGTTCTAGCAGGAACAGGTAATTTGAGTACAGCTTGGCACTTGAGATAAGCGTCACTCAAAGGGGAAGCAAGCTTTGTAAATGAAGAACCAATAAAACAGCATAGCTAGATGGTGGAGGGCTGATCATTTTGGAGCTAGATGGTGGGGTAACTGTGATAACCTCAACAGCATAGCTATCAATATCATCCAGATCAAACGAAGCAGACTTTTTTGCTGCAAAGGGAAAAGTACAAGGTTAGACAATAATAAATAATAAACAGCCTCAGGATGTAACAGGTAACACTAACTAGACATCTCGGTGGATGAACAACTTCCTTCCGCTACAAAAGTTCTAGCAGGAACAGGTAATTTGAGTACAGCTTGGCACTTGAGATAAGCGTCACTCAAAGGGGAAGCAAGCTTTGTAAATGAAGAACCAATAAAACACGAAAGTTTTCAAAATATCAGTAATATCCTCAGGATATGACTATAAAAAATTTTCATAAAAACTATAACATCCTATGAAACCTTTATCACTTTTCAACCAGTACATAGGGATCTCATCCCCAAAGGGAATAGAATCCCTTTTCACAAAAAAAAGTACTTTGACTTCCAGGATCTTTCAGACTTGATAACGTTAAACAAGAAAGTAGGTTCTTTCTGAATGAGCTGAAGAACATAACGGCTTGAACCATGTGTTTTCAACTTATACACATGAGACAAGTCCCCTATGCAAAGATAGACACCATGGTTTTCAATAATTTTGTTGCAAACCATCAAAATCCTCCAGATCTCCGGCATGGCTTGAGCATAAGCCATCCTAGTAGTACTAAAGAAATGTTGAATAAGCAGAGGGAATTGATACTTCAAACCCAGTTGAAAGGGAAGATACAGAAAACAGACCCATATAGAAGATGCAAAATCGGATTTTGCATTCAGGTCATGAGGCCGAAACACAGTAGAATTAGGAAAGACCCCCGAGTCTAAAGCTTGAATGTCCTTATCATAAAAAGAGCAAACTTGCTGTTCAGAATGGCTCAACAGGTTTAGGGAACGAAGTCATTCGAGCCTCCTATAGTCCCAGAAGCTCTTGTCGTTTTCTTAACCATCCTCAGGAATTTTCAGAAATTATGCAGGTTTAGAAGAAGTAAAGAGAAAGAGAAGAAAGATTACCTTCTTTGATAAGCTGGTGTGAATATAAAGAAGGAGATATGGTCTAGATATAGATGGCAGAAGATGATGTCGTGTAACGGTCATCACATAATTATCACCGAGAAAATAGCCGTTACTATCCTGACAATACGTCACATCAGAAATATCAGAGAAAGATCGAGTATTAAAAAATATTTTAACCGTTAGATATTAACGGTAACATATTTTTGGGGATAATTGTTGGTGGTGAAATCCTTAGGATGAATTTACCTCGATTATTCTATGTGACATCCTCAGGATGGTGAAAGACTAAGCAGACTTCAGGATATAACGTCATGCTGACAAGTGTGCATCCTGAGGATTGACTAACAAATTACCTTGTCTTGATATTTTTGCAGATACAATCAATGAATGAGTAAGACTAGTAACTCATTTCCAACGGCTACAAAGTCTTACCAAGTCAATGAAGTCAAGGATGTAAGAAGAATACGCGTATAGACTTAAAAGCGAGTCAAAGTGTAACCGCTAAGGAAATGAATGAAAGGCGAGAAAGATGGAAACTGATGTCCAACGTCTATTTCTGTTGAAACATCCTCAGCAACTACTTGAAATAGCCCAGAGGATCATTGAAGACAATGGATATTATAGGATCTTCTAATTATTATCATGTAACTATAAATAGGGGTATGATGAACAAGCATAGGACACTGAGACACTTTGGAACACACATATACGTTATCAAGCACCTGGTATACTCTCTACACACACACTACACAATCATTGTACTCATAGATTGTTCATCATACTTCCAAAGTTGTACAAATTTTTACCATTTTAATATTACCAAACAAGGCAGGGGCCTACACTCCTCCCGGGGTTTTGTGTCTGTGATCATCAAGTGATTAAGGGCTTTCCTCGTACATCGAGTGTTATTCTTTGTGGTTTCATACTCATATTCACCTATATTTGGTCTTCTTACCATTCTGCCAGACAGTTACATCCTCAGGATATAACTGTCCATCGTAAACCCATTCTTTGCCATCCTAAGCATAGTTGTCATATTATTATCAGTTTATCATTATAAACCTTTTCTTGAAAATAACACTAAGCATTTACTATATTTTACACATCTAGCACCCTACTTCACATTTACTAATTTGGAAAACAAAATTATTTCTAGTAGGTAATTTTTGACCAAAACAATGGGTGTTTGAGTCCCAATGTAACCCGACCAGTGCAACGAATGACAAGCTGCTTTCAGTTGACGACAAACTCAAGATAGAATGGTTTGTCCTCCGTAATTGCGAAGAAGTCAGGGGCTATATGAAGTAAGTGCTCCTATCCTTTGTATATTTACCAGACATCACAATGATATAATTAAGACTAATTTTTCTTACTTTTATATATTTTTCTTCAATTTAGTGAATTCAAATCTACACATCCCCAATATGATATTTAAACTAAATTTCCGAATTGGTTTCAACACAAGGTAATACATATATAACACTCGTTACTATATATTTGTTAGGTAATGCATATATAACAAAACAGTATTATTTAAATTTGTTCGGTCTATAAGATGAAGAAAGAAAGTTCTTCAGAATTCCACCCAGAGTTATATGTTCTTTCATTGGGTGTGCAATTAATGGCCAAGACTTACACCGGTTGCATAGTCAACGTTGTTAGGTTTATGGTGGCTTCACGTGATGCAAAACGTGCAACGCAAAACTCAGGGGTTATGGCGGAGGGAGAGAATGGTGAGAAATAATATGGCGTATTAGAATATATTATTGAGATCAATTATCGTCATGGGTATAAAACTGTCCTATTTCGGTGCAAGTGGTACGATACCCGAGTGGATGTTACATATGAAAATAATATCACCAGTATCAGCACAGAACACGAATGGGACAAAGAAGATCAACCCATAATTTCCCGGCATGCCAAACAAGTGTTCTACATCCAAGAACCATCTCTAGGAAACCAAAACAATAAACATAGGTGGGTCGTCGAAAATGTTAATCACCGGCTGGCGGAAACATCGAGGTGCCACGTAGTGACGATTGTTCAAAAGCTCATGGTACTAAAGTGTAAATAAGATTTATTATAGATTGTATTGCAACAAATGAGGCTACATATGTTACAACAAATTCTAACGATCACTTCATCTAAATCCCAAGTTCTAACAGAGGCAACAAGCATAAACCTGAAACATGTACGAAAATAATTTTGTCAACATAAAACATGTTGGTGAGCATACTCAGTTTGTATACGTATAATATAAGTGTAAAGAATATGTTTTACAATTCATGTGTCATTATTCATTCAAGGCAAATATGGAAAACACGTAAGTACACAACGTGGGCCAAAATCAAACCTCTTATGTGACAAAGTTTAAAGCATTAACAGTGACCTAGGACTTCCCACCACCATAGGTACTTTCCACTAGGCGAGTTGTCAATTCAAATAGTGCTATCCATTGCTAAAGCCGGCTAGCTAAGTTAATGATTGTGTAATGTTTGCAAGTATACTACGTTTATGTTTAAGCATAAAGCACAAGAATTCAAGCATAACACGTATATGAATTGTATGTAAAACGTTTATGAATAAGTGCATGTGCATGTTTAATATGTGTATATGAATCACCCCAAAAGTGTAAAAATGAAAAAAGGGATAAGTATACTCACCTTGATGTAGGTGATTTTAGTGTTTGTCCGAGGTAAGTACGTCAAACGACACAAATAGAAACTACAAGTTAAATCAAGTAATACTAGAGTCAAGAACTAGTTTTGGGGAAAGTCGATGGAGACTCGCTAATTCCCGTTATTGTTTAAAAGTTATGTCATGTTATAGTCATGTCTCATCTATTTGTTTTGAATAATTAAAGTCTTAAATCATAATTTGTTTGTCATCGCATAGGAATTGGTGATGTTTAGACGTTTCATGTTAGTCGTGTTCAATTATCGCCCGACAAAAATAATACTAAGTTTTTCTTATATATTATACTAGGTTTGAGACCCGTGGGGACCCACGGTGCAAACCATAGTAAATAAAAAAAATATATTAAACTAAGAGTTGTATTATTCAAGTTTAGTGGCTACAACGTAAAGTGTTAAGAATAATGGTTAGCCTGATATTTTTTTTCTTATATAAACGTCATGCGTTGATATGAAATGGGTATTAAAATTAAAACTAATATATAACTATGGTTTTCATGTCAAAGTGGATATTTTTTGTAAGCTATAAGTAACGTTAGTAATTAACCGATTACCTATTATGATCAGTACTCAACCAAAGTATAAACTTTAACAAAAAATAACAAAAGGTATGAATACATTGTGTTTTTGTAAATGACTTTTTATCATATTTTTATTTTTAATGTAATTGTAATTAGTACATAACTTGTTTTATTGACAAATGGCAACGCACTGTTCAAAGCACACAAAAAAAGTTTAAAATAATACTTTATTATTGAAGTTGTATATACATAACGTCAATAAAGATAAGTAAAAAATTGCATCAAAATTACTCACATTATTCATAAATCCTGAAAGACTTCTTTGTACACAACGTTTGATGTTTTGTTCGTCAATTCACCATTTTCATCTACTATAACTATCTTTAGTCCATCTTGACTTCTGACTCTTGAAAGCGCAACATACAACTGCCCGTGTGAAAAAACTGGATCCTTCAAATACAATCCAACTCTGGATAAGGATTGTCCTTGACTTTTGTTTATTGTCATTGCGAAAGAAACAACAAGTGGAAATTGCCTTCTGTTAAATTTAAAAGGAATTTTCTTTTCTGAGGGGGATAAAGTAATTCTTGGAATAAAAGTTCGCATTCCAATGTTACTTCCTGATATGATTTTCGCTTCAATGACACGTTTTCTCATTTTAACAACTTGTAACCTTGTCCCATTGCACAAACCGCTTTTCTGATCAATGTTTCTGAGTAACATTACGGGAACGCCAACTTTCAAAACCAAACGATGGTTTGGTATTCCAGAAAACTTAAGACCATTCAGGACATCAGGAGAAACTAATCTTTCATCAACCTGTTTGTTAACATCTTCAGACTGGCAAACACTATCCGAACTTAGATACTCAACTTCGTCACCGGGAAACATTGAAAGTAATATATCATTAATTTCATGAACAACTTCATTCTTCGGTGCCAATATAGCTCGATCTTGAAAATAAGTCGGAATGTGGATGTTATCCAAAAGTGAAGGATAAACAAAGGCTATCAAATCAGAAACAGCATCCTAAGATTGAGAAATAAGTAAGTCATCAGGTATCAAAATAACATCCTGATCATCGCTTATTGTACCAACCTTTCCTTCTCCTATGTCCAGAAGCCAAGATGCAAACTTTTTAGTTTCCTCAATATCAGAACTGCAGCTTCCAGAAAGCAACCTCATATTTTTTGTTAACTCTAAAACAGTGCATTTGTGCCAAATGTATGATGAACTTAAAGAGGCATTTACAATGTCATGCCTAGTTCCATTTGGTACAACTGGTAAAATTTGCCTAAAGTCACCCCCAAACACAACAACCTTTCCACCAAATAATAAATCAGACGACTCATCAGCATGTACACCAAATACATCTTTTAAACTTCGATCTAGTGCTTCAAAAGCATGTTTATGAGTCATGGGTGCTTCATCCCATATAATCAAGTCAGTTTGTTTAACCAGCTGTGCAACATCACTATTAGGTGGTATGTAGCACATAGAATCTTCAGTTAGGTTTATAGGAATACGAAACCTGGAATGTGCTGTCCTACCACCGGCCAATAGCAAAGAAGCGATACCACTCGAAGCAACATTCAAAACAATCTTTCTTTTACATCTTACGGATGAAGATAGAGTCTTCCATAGGAATGTTTTACCCGTACCACCGTAACCATAAACAAAAAAAAACCCCTCTTTTTTTTTCCTCAACAGATTTAATTACACAATTATAAATATTTTTTTGTTCATCTGTTAAAGAAGAGAACTGAGAATCAAATTCTTCAACCAAACTGTTTGAGTCATAGCCCAACTCCTCACAAATAAGACGATTGTCTAATAATGATAGAAACTCATTCTCAGGATATGGCATACCTACGAAATGTCGTAGACTGCAACTATTACGCAATAAGAACTTCTCAATATCAAGCAAAGCTAAATTCTTAAGTTCGTCGTCTGAAAGGATCAAATCTGGGAAAAAAAATGTGTTAGAATGGAATATATAGAATAAAATTAACATATAAAATGAATAATTGAATATGTGGAACCATTAAAAATAGTATAATTTACATTCCTAATAATTATGAATCATTACAATTTAGTATATGTCCAAAAAATTCTAGAAAATCTATTTTAAAGTAATAATATATTAAAAAAAGTTAAAAACCTGGACAGTTTGAATCTATTCTTCTCTCGCGTAAAATGTCATCAGACAAATAATTCCATGTTTCCTCCCACACAATGTCAGGTCTTGACAAACTGTTGGACGCTAAAAGAGTTGCAAATAAGTTTCTTAGATAAGGGCCAGAACCTGCAAAAACCGCTTCCTTTATTGCTTCAACATATTCTGTATCATCATCCAGGAGTCCCATTGCGTAGCATGCATCCCTAAAAGATGATTATACTTTCCCATCAACTTTAAGAATATCTTGAAATGATGTTAGTAAGACACCCACTAAACAAAGACCATTAGTACTGTTGATGAACAACCGACATTTGAACTTATACTATCCAAATATGCATTCATCCGTTTACGTCTTTCAGAGATATTAAGACATTTGAACTTATACTATCCAAATATGCATTCATCCGTTTACGTCTTTCAGAGATATTAAGACTCACTAAACAATAAATTACAATAAAAACTATTATTTCTTAATCAAAAATTAAGAATTAAAGGTATAAGATGAAACATAATAAATTACGTACCATTTGATATGTCGGATAACGGTGTTGCGGTATTGATATCTCCAAACATGTTTATAATATTTGTTAGTGTAAAAAAATAAAAAAAAAGCTAACAATGTAACCAAATGTAAAAGAAAAAAAACAAAGATTAATCATTACCGTTAGATTTACGCCTCAGGTCACCAACTTTAGATTTCGGTAAACAAAAATCATACTTTGGGGGATCGGACATTGTAAAATATATGTTTTTCTTGAATACAATAAGTATATACATGAAAAATTAAAGAAAAATATACTAAAATTTATTGAAAAATAAGGAAACTTTCTACTGCCCCTGGTTTATAAAAGAAATGTGCTTTCAATTTGTGATTTGGGTTTTTTTTTTAAATTTTAATATAATCAACCGACGGGCTCTTACAGTCATCCGTTTAAATGATGGATGTTAAACTAAAAAAAATGTTACTAACGGAAGATATACTTTGTGTGCAAATGGCCTTTTAACAACTTTTATTTAAACATTAAGAAACTATTGGTTTGTTAGGATTTTGTATGTTTATAATATGTGTTAGAGTTTTGGGCCGTAAGTTTTATAGGGCCTGCATTTTTTCAGTTATTGCATATGGAATTGGGCTGAATGTTGATGGACTTATCGTTTGTATTAACATACACCGATTCTAATCATGGATCCACCTGAAAAACAGGTAACAAAGTTGCTTCTTATTTTCTTTTCAGATCTAGGGTTAGTTATATTGAGAAAACCAGCCGCACCAAATTGTAAACATGACAGAGACTGAGAGAGGAACAGAAATAATGACACGAGCATGAAGGATCGGACAACAACGACTCTGTTAGGTAATTATTAAACCGTTCGATTGTTATTATTTCCATTAAATAACAGAAACTTCGATGTTGTGTTTATGTTTGAAATCGTGTTGGATTTTATAACTTTGTTAGCGACAAATCCGAATCATTTTGCACAAATACAAACTTTGGTTGTTGTTCTATAAGTATTGAAAATAACTAATTCTACATTATTCTAAATACCTAAATGTCTAATTGAAATCTATGTTGTCTTGAGTATAATCTCTGTTTTTCTAATTTGTAGATTTAAATTTTGAGATTTGGAAATACTTTTCACGGCACATATGTTGCTTTTTGAGCTGCAAGTTAGCAACATGTTTTAGAAATAGATACATAGCATACAGAGAAGTTAGTGGGCTTGTGTTTTAATGATTCAATTTATAATTCCGAGTTTGAAATATTTAATAATAAGAAAATTTAGAAGTTAGAACTTAATTTATAATGCAAAATATAATGTAGCTATAAATATAAATATAACTATATATATTTATTAACATTATACAACCATTATAAAACTTCAAACGGCCAAACTGCATTATTATTATAAATTCTTTCTCTGTTTGATGAGTTGCAACATATTTAGACATCTCCATGGCATAACTATCCCACAACGTTAAATAGATGCGCAAGCCCCTTCAAAAAAGTACAAATTATTTTAGTAAAAAATAAATACACAATTTATAAAGCTACGTAATTTTTTTTGTATATAAAATGCAAACAAAAAAATAAATAAATAAAGAATACATACTCGATATCTTGAATTTCCATTGTTAACCTCTTTTTATCAGCGACAACCTTTTTATCTTTATCATCATTGCTGAAGAACTTGTTAACATGTCCTATAACATCTAAGATCAAGTATAAAATAAACATTAATGAAACATAACTTATAAAACTATTATTATGGTTTGGTTGTGATGAAAAAAAGACTATTAGAACGAAATATACCTATTGTAACATATTCATCAACCTCCCTATCCAGAATTCTTTGAAAGGGCACAAAAGAGAAATCAAAATCTGGACCTTGGAAACCATCATATTCGGAAACTTGAGTATTCATATTCAAGCAGAGTTTGTTTGGGTTTGGAGCATACTTGTATTTAGAGGAATTGACCCCAACTCCTGGATTTCTTATAATAAGAGAAGAATTTTCAGTCAGAAACCTCTCAAATCTAAAAAACAACCGCTTAAATACATTCGCTTGAATCCTGTCACCCTGTTAATTATAAAAAAAATAAGAAAACACTATAAATATGTATCTACGTAATTGATGTATTTTAACGTACGCAAATAAGAAAATTCATATACATTAAAATTAAAAACATCACAACTAAAAAAAAGTTATGAAATTTAAAATTAATAGGATATAAAAAAAAACGTGTTGTTGAGATTTACATTTTCATCACATAGGATCATTTCAATTGAGTACACATCATTAGGATTGCGATGATCGGGTAGACGCCAAACCCGAATAATCTTTAGCTTTAACGCCACACCGTTTCGGTTTACATGAATTTGGTTAACCATTGTAAACTCATTTGCATCTATAGCAGCCATTGATCTTGTTAACTGAAAAAAAATAATGTAAAAACCAGTAGATGACTTCAATAACACAACAAATCAAAATTTGACTAAATAATGTTTATGTATTTAAAGATGAGAAACAGAAATTAACCTAATAATATATCTTTGCGATTAATCAATGTGCATTCAACGTGTCTTATTACAATCGTATGTGAATTGGTTTGACTTGTTTATATAGTTATTCAATCAATTCAATAATAAGAAATGGATGAAATAGTGGAGGTTAATTAGCATTCGAATTAGCATTGTTATTATTGTTATAACATTATGTATTGATTGAATTTAGTCAACTTCAAGCATTCCTTGATTAACTGGCGTATGTCAAGCATTATATAGGTATTCATATATTGATATAGGTATTCATATATTGATATATGTATTCAATCAATTCAATAATAACAAATGGATGAAAGAGTGGAGGGTAATTAGCATCCGAATTAGCATTGTTATTATTGTTATAACATTATGTATTGATTGAATTTAGTCAAAGTCAAGCATTCAAACCATAACTGCCGCATGTCAAGCATTATAGTTAGTTGTGATTTTTTTTATCTATTCAATGTTATTTAACTAAATGTTCTTTATATGTTATGTCAAGCATTATATAGGTATTCAATCAATTCAATAATAAGAAATGGATGAAATAGTGGAGGTTAATTAGCATTCGAATTAGCATTGTTATTATTGTTATAACATTATGTATTGATTGAATTTAGTCAACGTCAAGCATTCCTTGATTAACTGGCGTATGTCAAGCATTATATAGGTATTCATATATTCATACAGGTATTCAATCAATTCAATAATAACAAATGGATGAAAGAGTGGAGGGTAATTAGCATCCGAATTAGCATTGTTATTATTGTTATAACATTATGTATTGATTGAATTTAGTCAAAGTCAAGCATTCAAACCATAACTGCCGCATGTCAAGCATTATAGTTAGTTGTGATTTTTTTTTATCTATTCAATGTTATTTAACTAAATGTTCTTTATATGTTATGTCAAGCATTATATAGGTATTCAATCAATTCAATAATAAGAAATGGATGAAATAGTGGAGGTTAATTTGCATTCGAATTAGCATTGTTATTATTGTTATAACATTATGTATTGATTGAATTTAGTCAACGTCAAGCATTCCTTGATTAACTGGCGTATGTCAAGCATTATATAGGTATTCATATATTCATATAGGTATTCAATCAATTCAATAATAACAAATGGATGAAAGAGTGGAGGGTAATTAGCATCCGAATTAGCATTGTTATTATTGTTATAACATTATGTATTGATTGAATTTAGTCAAAGTCAAGCATTCAAACCATAACTGCCGCATGTCAAGCATTATACCTAGTCAAAACTTTGAATAATTTCATTTGGCGACCATTCTTGTTGAAAGTTGTAACATTAAACATGCCAATTTCTTTTTTTTCTAAACAAAGTAGTTCACCAACCTGGAGACGAAGATCACTTATGAAATTCAGCCAACCATTACAAAAACAATAATCACGACCAATCCTTTCTATTACAACGTTCCATTGATGTAAATCATCTACATACATAGTGATTGGAACATTAGGGACACCATCAGGATAATGCTTATTAATAAAGGAGTAAGGTATAACCTGAAAGCAAAATTTGTGATCAAATAATATGGACAAATTAAGATACTAAAAACATGTAATATAAAGTATCGAACTTAATGGCACTTACCATAGGTGTCGTCAATTCATGTTCAATCATTTTGCAGAATGACACATCCAATTGCATGGATGGAGAATGATTGTAATGCTCCATCATGAAAGTATTCGGAGCAATAAAGTCGAATATGACGTAAAACATAGAGAAGCATTAATCATGTACAACTTTTGACCATTCATTTGTTAAGCAGAATTCATCATCTATAAATTCTAACAAAACAAACCAAGATTGACCATGGTATGTCGAAACTTTAATGTTGTTGTTTCGTAAGTTTTTAGATAACAAAAACCTGTTCATGGATTTCGGCAATGTCTGGACAAACACGTAAAAAACAACATTATAATAACGAATAAGCTTTTTTTACTTAAAAAAAATTAGAAACGTCATACCAAAACTCGTGCGGAAGGGTCATGAATAACCTTGAAGAATTTGTCACCCTTGTGATAAGCCATAATGAAGTTATTTGTCCTAATGAAATCCTATTCTTCGTCTGCAAAACAAACTTTTGTTAAAGTATCCATAAAGTTACTAATACTCGAAACTAATTTCAATTATCTTTTTTTATGAAATCCTGTATTTTGTTTTTTTATAATCTTTTTTTATATTCACACATACTCGAAACTGATTTCAATTGCAATCTATTATTAAAACCACAATCATATCATCAATGATTAAACCTGATCAGAATTACTTGTGTGTCGATTTCATCCAAAGCAGAGACTTGATCCTAAACAGATTATCAAATGGTGTTAATAAAAAAAGATTCTGATCATTACAAATAAATCCGAAATAAAACGATTGTATTTCTGTTTGGTTTAATATGTTAGTAAACCGCTATGTATGGATTTCATACAGTGTCAGAAACATAATCGAAAACAGATTAGATAGTTATTTTAATAAGAAAACGTGTTAATAATTACATATTTTGTAGAAGGTTGATAGCTATACGATTGTGATTTATCTTTGTAGAAAAATAATGATAGAAACCGATTGTGTTTATCTTTTATGTAAGATGATTGCAAACATTATGTATCAATCTAATCAAAATGCAGAAAAATTATCAAAAACATTTCGAGATTTATGTAAGATTGATGAACAACATACCTTGAAAAAAGAACAATGAGAGAGGAATGAGGAATGAGGAATGAGAAAGGAATTATTAGGATAGGAAGGAGGAAGATGTTGTAACATACAAATGGATGTTGACAAAAAAAAAGAGGTTTATATAATACTTTTTCATGGAGCCCCATTTAGGATTTGGATCCTTGAAGACCCTCTCAAAATCTAGGATTCAACCCTAGTGTTTTCATTTATTATATAGATAGAATAGATATTTTCTCATATTATAGATCGCCGTTATTTGTAAGTCTTGAATAAATGCCACTTATTGTTTAAGTTTGACAATTAATATTACCTTTATAAGTCATAGTCTTATAATTAAACATTACCATATGATGTAGAATAATAAACATTGTAGCTAAATGTTTACATATGAATTGATCTAAATATACCATAGGTTTAATGTGTCATTAACATTTATGAGTTACAATTTCTAGAATTCTAAGTCACATTTATAGAATTCAAAGTTGGTTAATTATTTTCATAAAAAATTACATTGAGTTTTAACACTAATAAATGTAGGTCTTGGTTAATAATTTGGGAACAATAAGTATACGTTACTCTACCAATGATGATATCCCTATTATATATTATATGCACGATGTATGATTTACTAATTGACTTTTCTAGTCTACAAACATAAATAAATATTGATTTGTAAAGATACATATCATTATTTCATGTGACACCTTGAAATAGGAAATTATTCCACTGTTTTAATGTTGGTTCCTTAGAATCTATGTTAGAGATTTTTATACATAACATATCTTTTATGTGTGTTTGATTTGATGAGAATTAATAAAATATCAAGAATCCATTTTGAATAGTTAATATGAATGGACACATTTTGTCATGAAAATAATGGTGAAAGGATTATGCATATTGTGTAAAAGCTTATTATTTTTGTGAACGTCTAGAATCCATTTTCACCATGAACATGCCTTAGAGTTTATTGACATGAATTCTATTCTATTGAGAATTAAAAAAAATAATAATAATAAAATAAAAGCGTGTATATATAAATGGATTCACATACCAAAACACAAAATGATAAGATTCAGGATGACGCCACACTTGATAACTTGAGTTCTTGATCAAATAACTTGAAAGAATGAAGAATGGTGGTTGTATGTGCGGTAAATAGGGTAGTGTTAGGGGCTGCCCAAAATTTGAAGATTAAAGGAAATACAAGTGTTTTTATCTAACTTGGTTCAAGAATGATCAAGAACTATTTAGTATTATAGTGACCTATATATGTTTAGAATGTAATGAGACTATGGCTATAAAATGTTGTTGGTTACAAAATTGAAAGCTGCGACGGTTTCAAAATTCCGAGCAGAGTTACATGTAGTTTTTTTTTTGAAAAGAAAATTTCATTAAAAACGACAAGTCCTCAAACCGAGGACCGCCATAAAATTACATCATATACAACGGATATTCCCCCATTCCTTCCAATCTATGTCTTTAAATTTAGCCCGATGCTTAACCCAAAAGAACGAGCAAGACTTAACGCCCGCAACAATCTCTAGCACTTGAGGCTTAGCATTTTGGAAAACCACTTTGTTGCGCTCTATCCAAATTTTCCAACAAGTCACCATTATAATACCCTTAGAATCTTCTTTTTCCACTTTGATTTATGATCTACAGAGTTACATGTAGTTGAAGAAGACTTTAAATTAACATTTACTAATTAAACATCAACATAACTAATAGATATTTAGTATTTTATGGCTATGAATTTTCATATATAAAATTCTACCTTGAACATTTCATTAAAATGCGGTTGTGTGATTTTTCATGTTGGATTATTGTCACTTTAGCTCTCTAAAGTTATAATTAAATTATTAGAAAAAAATCGTGAATGTTACAGCCAAGACTTACACCAGTTGCATAGTCAACGGTGTTAGGTTTATGGTGGCTTCGCGTGATGCAAAACGTGCAACGCAAAACTCAGGGGTTATGGCGGAGGGAGAGAATGGTGAGAAATATTATGGCGTATTAGAAGATATTATTGAGATCAGTTATCCTCATGGGTATAAAACTATCCTATTTCGGTGCAAGTGGTACGATACCCGAGTGGGTGTTACATATGAAAATAATATCACTAGTATCAGCACAGAACACGAATGGGACAAAGAAGATCAGCTCATATTTTCCCGGAAAGCCAAACAAGTGTTCTACATCCAAGAACCATCTCGAGGAAACCAAAACAATAAACATAGGTGGGTCGTCGAAAATGTTAATCACCGGTGAATTTGGGATAGACCACCACAACTCGAGAATGTTCAAAATGTTGACACTGAGTTAGGCGAGGATCTTGACGTCGTTCACAATAACTCTTCATCTAATATTGGCCTAATTATTGACTTTCGCCAATACATTCAAAACATATTTTCTCATGGTACTGAGGGTGAGAATGTAATGGAAGTTGATGCCCCGAGCAATGACAATAGTGAAGCTGCTGATGCTGGGACATATTATGACGAGGACGATCCCGATTATGACGATATGGAGTCTTATTAAAAACAGTAATTGCTGATGATTTCATTTATTATTATAAATCAATGTTTACTATTTTTACTTCATTTATTATATATAATAATGTGACTAATAATTTTTATTTCTAATTGCAGGACATCATGATATCATTTTGGGTGGTGTTTCTCTACTTGATGGCCGATATTATGGGCCTTGGCCACGGCGGAGACAGTGCAGGGGCGCCGCCACCACCTGGTTGCGGTGGTGATGATTGGTGGTACGGGCACCAGGCAGATGGTGGTAATTCTTATAGTTCTTTAATGTTTACGATTTTTACTTCTTCTCCAATTCTAATAATATGACTAATAATTTTTAACTCTAATTGCAGCCCCCACAGGACAACACGGGACAAGGGAAAAAAACCTTGCCTTAAGAAAGCATCTTAGAGAAACAGGTCGCTCGGCAGACATTACATTTGATGAAAACGCCACCATCATGCATGTATGCAAGCTTGGTAGTTTGTTCACCTGGGAGGCTGGTATGTATATCTGGCGTGAAGTTCCATTGGATGTGGAAGGTTGGAGGAATGTTTCTGAGCTTGATAAAAACAAGTTATTTAAGTTTATGCAGGTTAGTGATTTGTAAATATATATTCTATATGTTATTTGTTGATTTTTTTCTTGCTGACTAGCTTGTTTTATTTAATTATTAGCCTGAGTTCAATATGAATTTCAAAGATGTTGACGAAGATCTCGTTGCCAGTAAAAAAGGAGGCATTATGGCGGCTCTCACAAAGCGCTGTTGATCACTTCTGCAGTGAGGAAGATAGGAAGAAGTCTGCAACTAACAAAGTCAACTGCTAAAAACAAATGTCCACATACCGAGGTGGAACGAGCTCTTTTGCCACTCACTGTCACAAAAGGGTATACACACATATACATAGACGATAATGTTTATTTAACTTTTAATGTTAAACAAAACATCGAACGGTATGAAGCATACCGTTTTGAACATACAAGAAGGCAGGGGACGTTTGATACCCCCAGAATGAAGAGAATTATGTAAGCATTTATTTATAATATTATATATATATATATATATATATATATACACAGACACAAACACACACACACACACACACACACACACATATATATATATATATATATATATATACTATGTTAGCTTCCCGTGTGTTACACGGGATTCCAACATTATAATTGATAACAAATATAATTATTAAAGAAATGAATAAAATATTATAGAGTGTTGATTGAAAATTGACATATTCGTTTTTATTAACATATATTTTAAAGAAGTTTAAATGATTTCCATATCGTTTTCTATCGATTATCAGCTAGAATGATTTTTAATATAATTTTCTATGAAATGTTAGTTACATATATGGTTTAAAGAAGTTAAAATGATTTTTTAATATACTTTATTTCACAATCAAGGTCTTTCGTCAATACGTAAAAAATTTAAATGCAGCTGTCTTGCGACTTTAATGTAACTGAATTCAGCATAGACATTAATCCATTAGACTAAAAAGACAACTGATAAATTGATCTGAAATCTAAAATACTTACCTAGATAATCGAGAACAAAAAAGCAGTGGAGCAAAAACGACTTTTGCTTGTGTAAATATATAGGTGGAAAAGATTTACGTGTTCTTTTTTTGATCATCAACCAATATTTTATTCATCACTAAAAGCTTAGCAAGCTGCTACACAGTACAAACATCCACCCAATCTTGTACTCTAAAATATTACACCCACATAACACTACAGATACTACCAAACCACCCACCAAGCCTACAATTCGCCCAAATCCCCCAAATCTATTCCAGTTTATAAAAGCTAAACCCGAGAACTTGGACTATTTTGACGCCCACCAAAACGTTTTTTCCTTTATATCTTCTATCATCCTAAAGGTTGTGGTTGCCGCACCTCTAAAACCCTTCACATTCCCGAGCTATCCGTAGTTTCCATAACTCCACTGTTTTCCCATCTCCAACTATGCATGAGAATGAGTTTTCTATGTGTAGGCCATATTTAATAAGCTCCTTCCCTAATGATGATATACTCTTCCAAACACCAGGGATTGTTTTCTTACTTGTATTCATACCTGATACCCTGGTAGCCTTTGCCCCCATGAAGTGCATCTACCAACCTAGCCCATAATTGGTTTTCGAAAATTTTATACATCCACTGCTATTTCGCCAAGAACCCCAAATTAATTTCTTGAATAACTCCACTGTATTCCCATCTCTAACTATGCCTGAGATTTGGGTTGTATGTGTATAATAAAACGATACATCTCATTAATCTCAACAAACATCTTATGATCGAAATTACGTCTCAACAAATACTAATGGATATAAAATCATATAAAATCATTACTTATCAGAATATAATGTGCATTTAAATGGATCTAAATAACGTGTAAGAATTGCTTTAGTACTTTATGTTACCTTTCCATTATATACGATATCCTTTTGAGCCTGAAGAAGGTCCATAAGTTGCCTTATTTAATTCAGTGTCTTCAACAAATTATACCATTTTAGAAATCAAAACAGTATTTGAATCAACTATGATGATTTGAAAAGCTAGTTAGTCAAAATATACATGATAATAATGTCCTCTTTGGTTCCCTGATGATTTTATTGTAAATTGTAAATAAATATTAGAAGGAAAGTAAATTAAATAACATGTTTTTCCATTGAGTTGTAGAGTGATGAAATCATAAAATGTACAAAACTAACCCCAAAGAACATTTCTTTCCAACTTCTAGCATTGAAAAAACACGATCAGGAAGTTGAAAAACTCTTCGTGTACATGCTAGACAACCTGAAAACAAAGGATAAAAAAGGTTCAAAAAATTAGTGATAATTAGTTTTAGGATCGTAATCACGAACCGTGATCTCACGAATACCAACCGTAGGGTGCGGAATCCCCTCCGATCGTGCAAAATGATTCAGAATTAAACCGTACCAATCGTGATGAAAACAGATAACGAATCACCAAGCAATTTCCATAACTTTACTCTTGTATTACATCAAATATCAACAATTACAATTCAAACCTAGACCTAATACAGAGAATATCACACACACATACAAACTGGGAAAAGCTCCAAAATGATAACTATCTCTGAAAAATAACTAACTTTTCCCTATTTATAGACTCCCACCTTCGCCCCTTTCATAAGGTCGAAGGTGTTCATTCGACCCTTTAAGGGTTCGAATGAAACCTTCTCTAACATTCAATCTACATTCGACCAGTAATAAACTACATTCAACCACTCGACTGGTCGAATGTATCTTCCAGCTAAAGTCTTGGTCGTTTTCTAATTATCTGAACCTTCGACATTCAGTACTGGATCACTAGCTGGAGACATACATGAATAATGCACTTACAATCTCCCCCTTGGACCTAGCTAGTGATGTACCAAATCAGAAAACTGTCAATTCTTCAAGTCTTGCAATCATCATATTGAACGAATTGAAAACTTTCCATTTTCATGCACATCTGTGTCGAGGTTCTTGTCTATCTCTACAGTAAGCTTCAAAATCTCAGATAGACTCAAGAAATCTTGGCTTTGTCATTTGTTGGTCCAGAGATGAAAACAGACATTAAATCTTGAATTCTTCAATCTTAAATCAATTCTTTACCACTTCTGACTAAATTCCTATTGTTCTGGTGATCTTGATGTCTAGGTTTGGGTCTTGTTCAATTTCACACTTTGTCGATGAGTCTTGAGCAGTGCACCTGTTGTATTTGATTCTGCAGAAAAATTTACTAAAAACTGCACAAACTACAACCAGCGTTAGACACGACAAAAATCTCGAAAGTACTCTTCACATTCCTTTTGACCCTCAATAGTTCTCCCCCTGAACTATTAAACATTTTTCATTTGTACCAGAAACTTGAAAATTTTCAGTCTTTTTCAACTTTTAAGTATCTGAGCATTCACATTAAGTATCCCATCATCGGTTATCGAAAATAAAGTAGAAACAAAATATTTTGATTTTTTTTTTAAATTTATGCTAAAACACACCAAAAATCTTTTTGAATTTTCAAATGGAATTGCTTAAATGTAAACTAAACATATTTTTGTGAATCTTCCGGTAAGAGGATCATATCAGTATTGAAACAGTCAGTCAAAACTCTTTTTGATCAATTTTCTGCTTTTTAACATTGAGCATCCTACAACCATTACCAGTATGTTTGTCCACTTAAACCTAAAATCATCATTCATTGTTCAGCACTTTAGATACGTTATGGTAATATTAGATACTGAACAATCTATGGTCCCCGCATACGTGACACATTCCCGTATCAAGAATTGCACAAAGCTTCATTGTAACATGTGATTATATTGTAGTTATCCGTTCGTTACAAGGTATGAGGCACAGCGGTGACAGGTCAGCAAATTAATGCTTCAAAGAGACTTATGCACTCAACCAGGGTGAGGACTAATATCATACATGATTTTCATCATAGTATTGATACGATGCATTAGATAATCTTTGATTATCATCACACATGTTAAGTTCCTCATTCGGTAACTTAAGGATTTGTCATTAAAGATCTTTTATTAAGATACCCTGACTGATCTAGGTCCGTAAATCAATACGACAAAAGATCAGTTAGGCTATCCCCAGATAACTTTCAATATAACGACCCGAAACCTCCGATTTTGGCAATCTATCAAACGAAATTTCGGTACTAAGACCATATGTCAACGATACTTTGATCCACATGATTATCAGTTAATGTTAATGTTTTTAGGTTTATATCACCATGTTGAACTTTAACCTTTGATTTCAAGCCTACCAATATATAATTGTAGTGGCTACTCAATGTTTATCAATTCATTTTGTTTTCAGAGTAGTCTGACAGTCCACTGATGTACTATCATCTCCTCTTTTTCTCCAGGAAAACTCATTTTTGATTTTCTATTTTTTTTTCTGAAATTTTCTCCCCCTAAAAATCTAAAAATAAGCATATTTTTGGATTTTTAAACTTTTGAAGAAAAACAAAATAAAATGATATCCGATGAGGTTTAATTATTGAGTTTCAAAAACCATTTTCCCACTCAGATTACTTGACTCACTTTTATCTTTCAATTTGTAAACCATTGACAAAGATAAAAGAGTTTAGAATAAACCGTTTGTTGCATCTGTTGTAGAAATCCAAAACCTGAGAGCAATTGCATGAGATTGCAACGTTTTCCGACTTCACAGGTAGTAAACAAACGACAAACACTCTCCTTTCTTTTGAAATCATGTTTTCCTTTTTCAAATCCCTTTCTTGACCTTCACCTCTTCAATAAATACCTTGTATACAGATGCTCCACTATCAACTATCAAAAGATAACTAATAGGTCTGTCTGGAATAATCTGCACACTTATTAAACAATTAGCACGAGAGAGGCACCCATCCCTTCACAATGATGGGTCGTCCAAGGTCATCAATCCTCGGAACATCAATCCATTCTCCTTTTGAAAAAAACAATTGGTTTTTCAATGGATTGATTTGAAGTAAAAATTGCTATTGATTTAGAAAGTGATTTGGGTTTCCAAACACGTTCAGAGTTTATTTTAGACTTTGTTGAAATCGTTTTGATTGTTGACTTTTCAGATTTCTTATTTGAAACCTGCTTCTGAACTTTGTTTGGAATCTTCTCAGACTTAACTCGTGAAAATCCAGGTTTAGAGTTATTCTTAGGCTTAGCCTTAGAACTCCCCCTGACCTTAGCAACCCTATCACAATCTCCATTTTTATTCAAGGCAATTTTGTTACGATTGTCATACACAACCTGTTTCCCCTTTTGTTTCTTGATTGGTTTTGGGGATACAAGCTTTTTGACATTGCCTGAATTTTTAGCAAATTTCACTTCGGTCTTTTTCTGTTTAACATACGGATAGGCAGCAACTAAATGCCCACACTCTCCGCAGTTATAACAAGACCTATATTCCACAAAATCACATGCATACCCTTCATCACAATACCAGTAGGGACAATGAGTAGCAATATGACCAACTTCACCACATTCAAAACAGTTTCTCCATTCAACATAACCATGAAATAGTGTGGTGAGTTGTTTCTCCAATAACCATCAAATCGAGAGTGACTTTGAGAATCATAAAAGTCATGTGTTCTAGATGAAGAACTTTTTGAATTCTTATGATAAGAGTTTTTCATCTGATCATTGCCTTTCGATTTGTTTGGTTTTGGTCCTTTTGCCCTAGGATTTTTCTTTTTGTTCCCAGGCTGATCCTTTTTATTCTCATGTTGGTTAGGACTGAATTCAAAATGTAACTGATCAAATTGATTTCTAAATTGATTTATCAAATCATTATTATCGACAAAGATACATTTAAGTAACGATTGTTCGATATTATCAATTGGAAAATCTTTATTGAAAATCAATTTGTACTGTCCTACCAACATATAGGATCCTTCAACTCCTTCAGGAAACTTGAATATGGGTTTCTCTTCAGATTCAGGTTCTGAAGTTTCTACCACATTTTCAGTTTTCTCTTCAAACACAGATTTCACCTCAGAATCAGGATCAACAACACAAGGTGTTGTGATTTCTAACTCTGATGTGGAATTATTCTTTGAAATAGTGTTATGTAGTTCTGAGATCTCTTTCTTAAAAGATTCAATTTGATTCATAAAATGCCTTTCATTATTTGTCAAAATTTTATTTTCAATTTGAAATCTTTCAAGTTTGTTTGTTAAGTTCTGTTTGTCCTCAAGAAGTTTCAGCACTTCATTTTTCAATTTGACACAATCAGAACAATTAGCACATTCAACATTAAATTTTACCTCAGCATCTAAATTATTACCATTCTCAGAATTTTCATCAACATTTGATGCATCACTTCCTCTTGATTCACTCTGTTCTGAACTCGTATCAGAACTCAAATCACTCTTTGACAATTCACTTGAATCATTATTTCCCATTTGTTTGACAAAACACACAACATTACTTTTAACACTTTCTCTGTTAACACACTCATTCACATTAACCATTTTATCAGTTGGTTGCACAGCTGGTCATGTAACAGATTGTTGAATCTTAGATGCAACAACTTGTTCCCATGTTAGCTTTTGTTGCATTGCAGCTTTTATCTGATCATCAGTTCTTGACATAGCCAAGTAATTTATCATTTTCTTCAACAAAAATTATTTCAAAAATTTTCTAAAAACAGGCTTACCCAAATTTTCGATAGAAACTTTTCGAAATTTTTTACACCTTGAAATTTGAAAAATATTATCCGAATATTTGTGGGTTCGAACCTGAAAAATATAGTCTTATTCGACCTTTTACAAGGGTCGAATGTACCTCTGCCTTGGTTTGACCTCAAGAATGAAAATCTTTGAAAATCAGATTCTACGTTCGACCTTTTCCAAAAGATCGTGTGGGCGAATGTGGAATTTAGTCCAGATTCGACCGTTTCTAAAAACTCGAATGTAGAAAGTAACAAACTCGTTTCACTTTCGACCAAGTTAATCCACTTTCGACCACCCGATTGGTCGAATGTAACACAGATGGTCGAATAAACAACAACACACTAAAAATTTCTAGGTTCGACCAAAATACACTCCACGTTCATCCAGAAAAGGCTAGGTTCGACCCTCAAATCTCACATTCGACCATTTCAGGTCTGTTCATCATCTTCAACCTCAAGAACACAAATCTGATCGGTTTTGGACAAAATTTTCACCAAATGTAATGAAATTTGATAGGTTTTGTGCGGATTTGAATTTAGACAAACATTTGTGAAAAGATTTTTGAAAACAACATCAAATTCAACTCCAATTTAATCAAAAACCATGTTATTATGAAAAGCTTCAAAATTTCTTGGGTTTTGATCTTTAAACTAGAATTCTAATCAGTTTTCATTAATTCAGATCAATTTGCAATCGTGAAATCGAGCCTATGCTCTGATACCACTTGATAAATCGTTTTAGGATCGTAATCACGAACCGTGATCTCACGAATACCAACCGTAGCGTGCGGAATCCCCTCCGATCGTGCAAAATGATTCAGAATTAAACCGTACCAATCGTGATGAAAACAGATAACGAATCACCGAGCAATTTCCATAACTTTACTCTTGTATTAGATCAAAATATCAACAATTACAATTCAAAACTAGACCTAATACAAAGAACATCACACACACACAAACTGGGAAAAGCTCCAAAATGATAACTATCTCTGAAAAATAACTAACTTTTCCCTATTTATAGACTCCCACCTTCGCCCCTTTCATAAGGTCGAAGGTGTTCATTCGACCCTTTAAGGGTTCGAATGAAACCTTCTCTAACATTCAATCTACATTCGACCAGTAATAAACTACATTCGACCACTCGACTGGTCGAATGTATCTTCCAGCTAAAGTCTTGGTCGTTTTCTAATTATCTGAACCTTCGACATTCAATACTGGATCACTAGCTGGGGACATACATGAATAATGCACTTACAATTAGTTATTCAAATTCAGCGTCAGAAACCTAAAAGGGTATCAATTTATCATCTATATTACCCATGAGGATATAAAGAATAAATGAAGTGATCCCGGGCTCATGGAGCCTGCTATTGTCTAATTAGCTCCATATACCACTACTGTGATAAATAATACTGTTGGTGTTGTATTTAGACATGCAAAGAACAGACTAACTACTTTTGGAACACAAAAACCCCCCCACGGATTAATTTGGGATGCTTTTACTCCCATTTTGCTGTTTGTATTAGTAAGTAATAACATCATATAATGTACCAACTCTAAACCATCATAAACGGTGTTTTTTCTCCTTCTCTTATCATATCATGAATATCAACAACTTTATAACCATTACAAAAAAGCTTTGGCTCTGACCTGCAAAAAACAAAAAAAAAACTATCAATGGTTTGTTGATAGAACAAATCAAGAAAATAATTAAAAAACAATAAGAAAACTAAAACCAAATGCTAGGTTATTCGTGTGTAGACACCTTATAGTCCTAAATAAATTCCATATACAACGAAACACATTGAAATAAGATTAAGTTACATTTTAATGGACATTTTTCCCATTTAGTTTTCTCAACTTATGATAAACATACACAAGACAATTAATATCTTTTAACTAAAATATGAACATAGACCAATAAGATATCTCATGCTTTGTTGAAGAGAAGAGAGATTTTTCACCTTTTATGTTGATAATCCTAATCGAAGCCGGATAATTTCAACCTCCATAGACCCAATCTAAACTACCGAATGAAGCATCAATTGTTGATGACCAAGGCCACCCAATCTCAAATCTTGCCATCGCCACACACTAGTGTTCCTTGATGGCCAGCCACAAAACTCAGATTTGAAATTTAACTTTACTCAAAACTCAGAATGCTAACATGAGGTATGATGAGGAAAACGAATAGGAAATGCAAATAATAAACACACATAAGAAAATTAATTAAAATCAAAAGAATTACCAAACCTTGATTAGCAGTTAAGTAAATCATAAAATCATTTATAACCCAGATTTATCAGATAATATTTAAACGAAAAAAAAAAGAATAAAAGAAACAGATTTGTTCAAAACTTTAATCTCATCCTCATTCTAAACCAATTGAAGCTAAACGGGAAAAGCACAACTAAAGTACAATTGATATTCTCGAATGCCTGAAACAACTAAACAAAATAGAAATGAAGCATATTCAATCAACAATAATAATAAAAAGGTATCATATTTGAATCGATATTGAAGCACAAAAAGCATGATTTTAGGAATATTATAGCATAGAACATGAATTTAGCAAAACTGAGACATTTAATCTTATTCTTGGGAAGCCCCATTGCATCCTGCAGTTAATTGCATCTATTGAATCCCAAAAAATCCCATGATCCTGATTTGCTGCTCGCCTCTTCGCATATGACAAAGCAGTATCATCATCGCAATATCAAAACGATGAAACAATCAGCAATGGTAAAAAGTGTTGATCGTAAACTTTACAAAGCTGGTTGACCTAATATAAAAACCTATCACAAAATCATAGATCAGAAAAAAAGTAAAGGAAAAGAAACCCACCCTAATTTTCAAAAGAGATTCAACGGATTTGGTAAGAAACAAAAATCAATTGAAAATGATGCGCGAGTTTAAAGGTGTTTATGACGAACATACCAATTGAAAAGGATATCGCGATTAATGTAGAGAGAAGAGAAATCATTGAGTATGAGGAGCAATGAAACAATATTTGTGTATACTCATTGCTGCTTTCGTATTACACTGGAATTTATTGTTAGGGTTTGTGAGAATTTTATGGTTAGGTTTTGTGAGGATAATCAGGAAGGTAGCTTGTGAAGGAGTGTTGTGAAAATGACCGGGAAAACAAAATGAGAAGCCCTCATATTGTGCCAAGTGTCCCACAATTGCTTTTATTTATATATTATAGTAGATAGTAGATATATGTGTAATTCTATTAAAACACTTTTGTAAAATACAGTACAGGTTAAAGGCACGGTTTGAGTCTGAAACTCAACGGATCACCGAAGAAGAAGAAGACGAAGAGGAAGAGGAAGAGGAAGAGGAAGAAGAAGAAGAAGAAGAAGAAGAAGAAGAAAGAGAAGGAATCAGCTCCCAGTGGTTGGATAAGGTTGGTATATATTTGTGTTTGTGCGTGTTTAGTTTTCATGTTTTTGCAATTGTTTGTTGGGTTTAAAGTAGGTTAAAACTAATATTATTTGGGGTGTTTGAAGGTTGGTATATTTGAAAAAGTGTTGGGCAGACGTCGCGTACATGTTTGCGGGATTGGGCCTATGCCTTGTCCGAGAGAAAGCCTTCCACATTTTACGCCAACGCAACTGCAACTAACACTGGTATGTCTTTGTAGTTTAAATGTTAATATTTGACCCGTTTGATATATATTGGTAGTTTTAACTTTTAATGTTGATAGTTGACCCATTTGGTATATGTTTGTAGTTTGACCCATTTGTTGTATGTATGTTTGCTAAATGTTAATATTTGACCCATTTGGTATGAATATGTTTAGTAAATAGGATATTTGACCCATTTGGTATATATTTGTAGTTTATTTGTTGATAGTTGACCCATTTGGTATGAATATGTTTAGTAAATAGGATATTTGACACATTTGGTATATATTTATAGTTTAAATGTTAATATTTGACCCGTTTGAATATATTGGTAGTTTTAATGTTGATAGTTGACCCATTTGGTATATGTATGTTTGCTAAATGTTGATATTTGACACATTTAGTATAAACATGTTTAGTAAATAGGAAATTTGACCAATTTGGTATATATATAGATATATATATATATATATATAGGGCAAGGATAAAATAAAAACATCAAAAATTTAAAGAAACTTCATCCTAGCCATTGATCTCTATGATCAATGGCTCTCGGTCAATGGATATTATTTTATTATATAAAATACTTACTAAAAGACAAAAAAGGGTATAAAGAACAATATACATTTCACCTTTCTCTTTCCATCTTATCACGTTTCTATTTCCTACTTTTTGACGTTCTCTCTCCAATCTTCTTTCTTCTACTTTTTGACTTTCTCTCTCCAATCTTTTCTCTCACAAGTCTGTCAGACGTCTTGTTGCATACGTTAAAGAGCTAGAGTTGCATAAGTTAGAATTGTACAGACTTTGGTCCCATATGTAATGTCTTGTTGCATATGTTAAAATTGATGACAAGTATCAGAGATATTGTTGCACTAGCAGGATGCCCGCACGATGAGATGGGGAACACATACATTTTCTAAAGGTTTGTATGGTTCAATTCAGTTCGGTTATTAGTCTCAACAAAAGCCAAAGTCACCGGCTAAACTACCTTATTAATCAATTGGCTAACTGGTTCAGGTTATTTTATAACATTGTTTGTTTTTAATTTGGTCAAGTTAATTTTTTTTTAATAACCAAAACCAAACTTTGTCTAATAATTTTGGCTTAGAGGTACATGAAATGAGGGCATAAAACTACAAACGCGTGAAATGTAAGCTAAGAATATATGAAATGTTCGATTTTTAGTTTGGTTAATTTTGGTTAACTAATGGCAAAAAAACACGGTAACCAATTTAAAGTTAATTCGGTTGTTTGGTTAATTCAGTTTTCAATTGATTTGGCTTGGTTACGTCTGTTTTCGGTTATTGCTCACCCATGGATATTGTTAGTTATGTAACACATCAATTTTTTTAAAACTAAAAAATAACAGTAATATTACAAACCATGTACTCCACTTAGATGAATAGATCGTAAACAACAGGTTTAATATCACCTATATGCAAAGCTACTCTGGCCACCAAGCGATCCATCCTTCCAAACCGTGTATGTTAGTTCAAATTATACCACAACAATTCATTCCAGACGAACAACAGTAAAATATAAAGTATATAAAAGCGTAAAGCGTGTTAGATCTAATACCATTGATTTTTATCTTGATCTTGCCTAAAAAACAACAAAAAACTTCGATTATTAAATACTGCATGTTAGATCATAATCAGTGTATTAAAAAAGGGCATGGACTAAAACATTAGTTAAGTTAGTGTAGCATTGACGAAGAGAAAATGTGCAGGCGATAAAAAGTGTGTAGTGGAAATGGAGGTTGACGAAGTGAAAACAGTGACGGAGGGTTGAGTTTTTTGTTAGGTTTAATTATGTGAAAAATTAATGACTGGGAAAGCCCCTAGGTTTTGAATTTTAAAAACAAAAAGGCCATGCGATGTTACTATCTCCACACTTTTTGTTAATTTGCTATACATGCTTATAAAGTTCTAAAACTCTAAATTTTAAAAGTCCTTTTTTTTGTATATTACCATAAATATTTGTAAAGCTCTAGGTTTTTAGAATGATGTCTGCACAATGCGGTAAATAACACATGCACTTATAAAGAAGTGCATGATTTAGTTTAGTTCGATAATTAATCTCAACTGAAGCCGAAGCCATCAGCTAATTGATCCTATTAACCAATCATTTAATTGGTTTATTTTTTTGTTAGATTGTCAGTTTTCAGTTCGGGTCAGTTAATTTTGGTTTATAACCAAACTTTGGCTAAAATATTTACTTATAAGTATATGAAATGGAGGTGTAAATACATGAAATGATAGTATGAAAGCTAAGAATATATGAATACATGAAATAGAAGATAGAGAAGATGTGGGTTGTCGATTTCTAGATCTGTGCAGACCTTCACAGCTCCGGTCATCTTCTCCGGTCAACCTTCAAAGCTCTGGTTGTCTTCTCCGGTCAACCTTCACCGCATCTTCGACGACTCGACAACCCACATCTTCTCTGTTATTATTATTGATGGAGATGATAGAAGATAGAGAAAGAGGGAGGGGGTTGTTAGGAATCATGGTATCAAATACACAGCGGAAGCAGTTTTATTTATTAATAAAATCGATTATATACAATATATAATATGAGCCGATTTATATATATAAAATATATGTTTAATTTTATTAATCCAATTAACAAAATATTCCCAATCAGGATCTCGGTTAAATGCGTACAAACAAATAAATAATGAACAACCATAGGGGGTTTAGTAATCAACGAATCCTCGCTAGTAGGAAATTCACACCCGAGCACTTGGCCAACTGATAGCAACAGTTTACAAGACGGAGGCGGCGATGATGGTGGTTTGCGACGGACAAAGGGGCGGCGGCTCCTAAGGGTGGCCGCAAATCTTGAGAGGAGACAAGGGTTATGTTGTTTTATCTTTTTCAAAAACATGTGATTAGAGTTTGATCTATCACACCTATTTATAAAGATAAAAAGCACTTGGCCACTTAATTAGTCAAAGTCATACACTTCACCATTTGACTAGTCAAGGACTTGACCACTTAATTAGTCAAAGTCATACACTTGACCATTTGACTAGTCCAAGACTTGACCACTTAATTAGTCAAAGTCATACACTTGACCATTTGACTAGTCAAAGTGTAAACTTTACTATTAAGTCCCTCGAGATCAAAACTATAATTATTTCATAAATAATAATCCACCAACACATGAACTTATCTGATTTGTGTACCAACGTGTAACTCTTCGGATCGTACCGAGTCAGTTACGTTGACCTCGACTTTTAATTACATCGGATATACTATATATCCAACAATCTCCCACTTGGACAATTTTAATTAAATGAGTCAACGTGCGCAGAGTTGGACGCCTAGCTGCATTGCATTGCACCCAAACTAGTATGACACTTTACAGTCGTCAACTAGTTCTTTGAGTTCACGTAACGCTTTACTTAACCAAATACTATAGCCCTGATAATTCTATCAATAAGTCCCTTCTGTATAGACATTCATTGATCATAAGACATGTATGATTCATTCTTATATAGTGATCAACCATTCTCTATTCTCGTCTCTAATTCAAAGTGGTCTAACGAACTACCTTAGTCCGAGCGTGGCCACACGTTTATACCAGTTTGAGTTTACGAGGGCGCCAGAATGTCTAGAATTCTAATCCTATAGAAGTACAGAATTCCATCAGCGTCATACAACTCCTACTTAATCTTTGATTTCTCCCAACGCTACCCTTATTGCTACCCATGTTTTAGGATAGTGTTAGATAACATCAAAGATAGTCCTTGATCAATGTAGTTTAATATGTGCCTTAGGAAAAAGGACAGATTGAACGTATCAATATCAAAACATCTCATGACACAGATCCATGGAGATCGTTTTGAAGCGAGTTACATCCAATATCATTCCATAATGATATCTGTGAATTATGATCCTCAAACCCTTGAGCTATTCATCTCATGAATACAACCATCTCAATTCACAATAGTCTTACAGTCAAATTCATTCCCATGTAATTTGATCGACTACGGACATTTAGAATACTCTTATTCAAGGATTTAAACATACAAATAATGAACACAGTTAATAAATATTTAAATTTGCATTTAACCCATTAAATCAAATAAACATTCAATATAACTGTCATAGTTCAAAATAAAACATCAATACTAATTACAGATCATGGCCACTATCTAGCAACTCTAAGCCCTATCTTTCCAACATGCTCCTCATGTTTAGCTTGAGGTAAAGGCTTAGTAAAGGGGTCAGCCAGATTTAGATCTGTATGAACTTTGTTTATTACGATGTCTCCACGTGCTATTATCACTCTAATATAGTGGAATTTTCTGAGTATATGCCTTGTGGTCTGATGTGACCTTGGTTCCTTTATGCTAGGCATAATATCGAGATCACTAATGAACTTCTTCATCTAGGCAGTCTCCTTTGCAGAATCCGATGCAGTATTGTATTCTGATTCACAGGTGGATTGAGCAACCACACTTTGCTTAGAGCTCTTCCAAGTAACAGCCCCACCATTTAGAATGAAAACATATCCCGTTTGTGACCTTGAATCATCACGATCAGTTTGGAAGCTTGCATCAGTATAACACTTAACTAACAGTTCCTCATCCAGTCCTCCATATATTAGAACATGACCTTAGTCCTTCTCAAGTACTTAAGAATGTTCTTCACTGCAGCCCAGTGACTCTCTCCTGGATTCTGTTGATATCTACTCATCATGCTAAGAGCATACGAGACATCAGGTCTAGTACATAACATGGCATACATGATGGAACCAATCGCAGAAGCATATGGAACACCTTCCATTTTATTCTTTTCCTCTTCAGTGTTTGCACACTGCTTGTTATTAAGAATGGTTCCATGTGGCATGGGCAAGAACCCCCTTTTTGAGTCTTGCATTGAAAAGCATCGTAAGACCTTATCAATATATGTACTTTGACTCAAACCCAATAACCGCTTTGATCTATCTCTATAAATCTTTATTCCCAGAATATAAGCGGCTTCACCAAGATCTTTCATTGCGAAACATTTACCCAACCAGGTCTTAACATCTTTAAGCATAGGGATATTGTTTCCAATGATTAGTATGTCATCTACATACAGTATAAGAAAAGTGATACAGCTCCCACTAGATTTCTTGTAAACACACGGTTCATCTTCGTTCTTGAAAAAACCAAACTCTTTGATTTTCTGATCAAAACGGAGATTCCAACTGCGAGATGCTTGCTTTAATCCATAGATGGATTTATTCAGCTTGCACACCTTATTAGGATTCTTTGGATCGACAAAACCTTCAGGTTGAACCATATAGACATCTTCCAGTAAGTGTCCATTAAGGAACGCAGTTTTGACATCCATTTTCCATATCTCATAGTCATAATATGCAGCAATGGCAAGTAGAATTCTAATAGACTTAAGCATGGCTACTAGCGAGACAATTTCCTCATAATCAATTCCTTAAGTCTGAGTAAAACCTTTTGCTACAAGCCTTTCTTTGTAGGTTTGCACATTCCCATCCATGTCAGTCTTCTTATTGAAGATCCATTTGTTTCCTACAGTTTGACACTCGGCAGGAAGATCAACCAAATCCCAGACTTGGTTATCATACATGGATTGCATCTCTGCATTCATAGCTTCTTGCCATTTCTTAGATTCCAAATCCAAGATTGCAGCTTTGTAAGTAGCAGGCTTAGCTTGATCAATCATGAAGATATCGTCATACCTTACAGGTGCACGAAGATCCCTAATACTTTTCCGAACACTTGGTGTTTTTGTTGTTTCTTGAGTCCTCTCAGGCTTAACTTCAACAACTGGATTAGTTACTTCTGTTTCTGTCCGAACAACTGGTTCAGTCACTTGTGATTCTTGAATTTCTTCAAGATCCACATGGTTATCTCCAATCCCTCGCGCCAGAAGCTCTTCCTCTAAGAAAGTGCCTCTGCGTTTAGTGAAAATCCTATTTTCAGTGGGGTGGTAGAATAGGTAACCGATCTTCTTACCGTATCCAACGAAAACCACTTTTTCGCATCTGGGATCTAGTTTATCCGAAGATTCTAGAGTGACATAAGCATTACATCCCCAGACTTTAAGGTAGGATACATGAGGTTTCTTTCCATGCCATATCTCATAAGGCGTTTTATCAACCTTTTTCCTTGGAGCTATATTCACAAGTCTTGCGGCAGTTTCCAAAGCATAACTCCAAAAGGATTTTGGAAGGTTTGTTCGACACATCATTGATCGAATCATATCTAATAGAGTTCGATTTCTCCGTTCAGACACACCATTATGTTGTGGTGTTCCAGGTGGAGTGAGTTGTGAAACTATTCCACAATCCTTTAGATGGTCGATGAATTCCTGACTAAGATATTCACCGCCTCGATCTGATCGAAGTATTTTAATAGTTATATTTAGCTGATTTTCTACTTCTTTTTGGTACTCCTTGAACTTTTCAAGAGTTTCATGTTTGTGCTTCATAAGATAAACATAACCATATCTACTTAAATCATTAGTAAATGTAACAAAGTATCTTTATCCATGTCTTGACATTGTTCTGATTGGACCACATACATCGGTATGTACAAGTCCTAACAGATCATTAGCTCTTCCTCCAACATTTGAAAAATGTGCTTTTGTTAACTTTCCACTTAAGCATGATTCGCATTTTCCAAATGACTCTGAACCTTGGAATCTAGGATTCCTACGGTTTTGAGTTGTTTAACACGATTCTCACTTTTGTGACCAAGTCTACAATGCCACATATACGTATCATTAAAGTCCAACTTATTACGTTTATGGGAAATATTGCATAATATGTTATCGTTTTGGATTTCTATCTCATAGATCCCATTGTTGGGTTTTGCATCAAAGTAAAATACATCGTTAAAATAAGCAGAAATAAATTCACCATTAAAGTGATAATCAAAACCTTGTCTACGTAAAGCATGAAATGAAACAATATTTCTAGTCACACTAGGAATGTAATAAACATTGTTCAAAACAAGTTCTAAACCAGACGGAAGTAAGAGAACACATTCTCCTATAGCCTTCACAGCAACTCTTTGTCCTTTGCCAACATGGACCTCCAAGTCGCCTTGTTTCAGCTTTCTAATCTTTCTTAGTCCTTGCAAAACATTACAAATGTGGAAACCACATCCTGTGTCAAACACCCATGTTTTGCTAGGAAAAGCAAAGATTTCAATAACATATATATTTGAGGACTCTCCTCCTAAAGCCTTAGCTTGCTTCAGCTCAGCTAAATACTTAGCACGGTTCCTCTTCCAGTGCCTAGTTTCATCACAATGAAAACATTTGGCATCTTTCAGAGGTTTCTTGTTAGCAACAGCTTTGCCCTTTCCCTTCCATTTGCCTTGATAGCCCTTCTTCTTGGTTTTAGGTTTCTTAATTTGACCCTCCTTGCTCATTAGCACTGGTGCAGTTTTGCTAGGTATGTTTACCTCAGCAGTTTTGAGCATCTGATGCAGTTTTGCAAGTGTCTTCTCCATCCCATTCATATTATAGTTCATAATGAACTGGTCATATGACTTGGGCAATGAGTTTAGGATGATATCCCCAACTAAATCATCGCTCAAGGGGGATTCCAGACGAGCCAAGTGATCAACATATGCCTTCATTTTTAACACGTGATTGCTAACTGATGTACCCTCTTGCATACGAGTGGTTGTAAGTGATCACATCACATCAAACTTCTCATGACGAGCATTTTGTTGGAACATTTCCACCAGATGCTGGTTCATGTCGTACGCTTCCATGTCCTCCATGGTCCTTTGAAGTTCAGGGATCATGGATGCCAGCATCAGACATGAGACTTTCAAAGAGTCATCAAAATGCTTAGCCCAGTTTCTATAAACATTAGTGTTTTGATTGGCGGGTTCATCAGGGACTGGTGTTTCAAGCACATACAATTTGTTCTTCGCCTTGAGAACAATTTTCAAGTTGCGGTGCCAGTCCATGAAGTTGGAGTGGTCCAGTTTGTCCTTCTCTAAGATGGACTTTAGAGAGAATTAGGAGGTGGAATTGTTTTTATTTCACATCTACAAAGTTCAAGAATTAATTTATTAGTATTTTATGTTTTAAATATCCTAATTATTTTATGACCCAAAAACAAAATTAATTAGGATGAGATCCCAATTCATCAATACACAATGAACTGGCTTAGCACTGTCCATCGGTACGATTAGGTATGTAAACAACGATTGTTAATTGTGTCCACTACACAACTCTCCATTTGGGGTTATCGCTAAAAGAGATATATGTTTAACCCCAACTATGCCCAATTGATAAACAAGTGATGTTTGGTCCTTTCTGTTAACTGTAACACCGGCCTATGTTACACAGGAAACGCGATGATTACCTTCACTCACGATCAACACCCAGATGCAGGGTCAGCACTAACATTTTTGTTCGATATAGAATGAAGTGTTAACTCGTTAAGGGTGGCAAAAAAAACATCAATTTAAAATTGAGATTTAATTTTAATATTTACCATAAATATATTGAATGACTCGTTAGCACGATGTGAGTCACACAATATTTTATAAAATCCAATTTTATATTGTTCGTGATAAATGAAACTCCTTTCAACACTCGACATGGTATAGTTTTAAATACCCTATTTAAACTATGTTGGTCATATTATCGCGAATAGACTTGTTTTAATATTAATAAAACTCCCTTTATTAAATATGCTTTTCGGTTTTTATAAAACTTGTTTTAATAAAACCGTTGCGATGATTGTGAAAATTTTATTTATTTTGGGTTATCTAAATTATTTATAATAAATAAACCACAACCACAAAACATAATAATTAAATTAAACGAATCGAGCCCCTAATAGGTCGCCCATTTCGTTTTAGCCAGAAACGAAACGAACTAGTCAAAAAAAGGGCTTCAAAACTATTTTGATATAGCTCCCACTTGACCCGAGATCTCTATCTTCATGGAACATGTTCATCTTTTTATCTTCGTCTTGATCTTGTACTTGTAGGATTACAAATAAATTTGAAATACAAATAAAACAAATCTATTCTAATCCTATCTATTTCACCGGATCCAATATCCGTAATAAAAAATACAAATAAAAATAAAATAAAATATCACAAACACAACCATGACAAGGGTCAAAATACCTAGTGCTCGATTCACATCACAATCCATGAACAACAAAAAGCTTTTGATCTTTTGTCAAAAAAAAATAATAATAATTTTTGACAAATAAAACATAGATCAAAATTATAACTTTACCATCTATACGCGCGTAAACCTGGCTCTGATACCACTGTTGGGAATCATGGTATCAAATACACAGTGGAAGCAGTTTTATTTATTAATAAAATCGATTATATACAATATATAATATGAGCCGATTTATATATATAAAATAGATGTTTAATTTTATTAATCCAATTAACAAAATATTCCCAATCAGGATCTCGGTTAAACGCGTATAAACAAATAAATAATGAACAACCATAGGGGGTTTAGTAATCAACATTTGACGACTACACCGGAATTGTAACACGCGGGTTACAACGAATCCTCACTAGTAGGAAGTTCACACCCGAGCACTTGGCCAACCGAGAGCAACACTTTGCATGACGGAGTCAGCGATGATGGTGGTTTGCGGCGGACAAAGGGGCGGCGGCTCCTAAGGGTGGCCGCATATCTTGAAGAGGTGACAAGGGTTATGTTGTTTTATCTTTTTCAAAAACATGTGATTAGAGTTCGATCTATCACACCGATTTATAAAGGTAAAAAGCACTTGACCACTTAATTAGTCAAAGTCATACACTTGACCATTTGACTAGTCAAGGACTTGACCACTTAATTAGTCAAAGTCATAAACTTGACCATTTGACTAGTCAAAATGTAAACTTTACTATTAAGTCAATCGAGTTCAAAACTATTATTATATCATAAATAATAATCCACCAACACATGAACTTATCTGATTCGTGTACCAACGTGTAATTCTTCGGATCGTACCGGGTCGGGTTACGTTGACCTCGACTTTTAATTATATCGGACAAACTATATATCCAACAGGGGTTTGGGCGGTTATGGGTGGTGGTGTAGAGGTGGTGGCTGGTGGCTAATATTTATGGTGGTAGTGGTGGTGGCTGATGTTTTAGAGAGAGAGAGAGAGAGAGAGAGAGAGAGAGAGAGAGAGAGAGAGAGAGAGAGAGAGAGAGAGAGAGAGAGAGTACTTTTGTTTATATAGAGAGGAAGAAAAAATTCAAATTTTAAAAATGGGGGGAACACTAAAATGACTAAATTAACCTTAAAGAATAAAAATAATATATTTGTGTATGAGTGATGTGGTTGAATTATAACCTTTAGATGAGTTTATTTGGGTTTCTTCATCTAAATGGGGTTTTCATGTATACTTAGCCTATACATACATACATATATATACATATATATATATAGGAACAATTTAATGCGATGATGGCCAATCCTCAATTCCAAGCACAAATATTCCAAATGTGTAGTCAATTTTTCCAGTCACAAAATCTTGCAAACTTTGGAAATCAAGGTGGTAACGGCAATAGTGGCGATGATGATGAAGACGAAGATGTTTAGGCATTTTTGTAAGAATGGTATAATTTATAATGTTTATACTTGATTGTAAATCTTGGTATGTTTGCTTAGTTTTGTTGGTATGTTTCGACAAATGTTTTAAGGCGTACAATGTATATATATGTAAATGTTGGTATGTTTGGTTAATTAGTTTTCTTGTTATTTTGCTTGATTGTGCGTTTGTGCACAAAGAGTATTAAAGCTGAATAGGAAAAAAAAACCTTTAGCGGCGATTTATCGCCGCTAAAGGTTAGGCTCAGAATGCACAGGATTTGCTACGTGGCAAAAAAAATAAAGAAAATAATGCCACGTGGATATAGGGTATTAGCGGCGACAAGGGTTACTAGCGACGCTTTTTTGCCGACGAGAGCATTAGCGGCGACAATCGCCGCTAAAGGCTGACTTTTAGAGGCGACCTTTGATCGCCGCTAAAGCTCTACTCTGTTGTAGTGCATGCTTCATGTTTCGGATTCATCTATCCCACTTTGAGATTTTTGCAATCCTTAAGATATATTGGTCAATCATAATCATACTTAGCAGCGCAAAGAAGTCCCAAAAATAAGTCCAAACACGATTCTAATGTCGAGAAAACCTTTAATATTGACAACTTACAAAGTCGTTGTTAATGTAAGAATATATTTATATATTCTATTGTGTGATCTTTATAATCATTTATCTAATAAATGATCAATGACCAAAATATTTGTATTGGTTTAACTGGTCTTTATGTGATGGACGTAGTTACCCTTACTTAACCATAAAATAGGGTTTCCCCTTAGGTGTATAAATAGAGGTCATTAGGAGATACTAGGGGGATTCCTCGCGCGTTGCGGCGGGAGTACTGTTAATATTATTTCATTTCGCTTCGCTAATAAAATTCTCCCAAAATTAGCCATCATGTTATAACTTAACAAAATAAAGTTCCAGGAGGAACTTGGAAACACACATGAAGGAATACATAACAGGGAATTGAAGGAAAAAAACCTACGACAACAAAAACACACCAAAACATCCACTACTTAGAAGCGTACAGTTAATCCAAAGAAGCATCTAACATTCTATGTCTTCAAAGGTTGAAGATAGCCTCATTCCAGTTCCTCCACATGAATAAACATGAAGAGCATATCCATGTAACAAAGAAAAATTTTCTTGCTCAGTTTTGTGATGGAGACTACGGTAAAAGAATCCACCATCTTTTAATTGAGTCGACCAATATAATAGATAATATATTTGACTTGTAAATATAGATAATATTTATCTTTAATATTGTAGTTACCTCTTCCCTAAAATAGGGCATTGTATTTTGTATATATTCATAGTTCAATGAAATAACAAATCAAGCATTGAACCATAACATTCTTCATGGTATCAAAGCCTAAACCCTAATTCTTTCTTCCTCCTTGCCGTCACATTCTTACCCTACCCTTCATTTTTTTTTCGATCGCAGCAAGCTCCCATCTTCTTATTCTTGCTCGCCGATCATGACTCATCCTGCCGTAACCGTCAACAATATTAAGAACTTTATACCTCTTATCCTTGACCGTCAGACGGAGCACTACAACACTTGGGCTGAATTATTCATCATCCACTGCAAAGCGTATGATGTGTATGACCACCTTTTACCTCGTGTCCCTCCCACCGCAACTGCTGCCGCCAAGGAACCCGAACCATCCTCCAAAACCACCTACCACGAGACCTGGGAACGCCTTGATGCCATAGTTCTCCAATGGATCTATGGCACCATCACCCAAGATCTCGTCCACACCATCATGATTTCCAACACCACTGCCTATGACGCCTGGTGCCGTCTTAAAAACCTCTTCCTAGATAACCAAGCCTCTAGAACCATTGCCTTACAAAACAAATTTTTTAACACCCGCCTTGACCGTTTTTCTGACATGTCCTCCTACTGCCAACACATGAAATTACTATATGACCAACTCATTAGTTTAGGCGCCAATGTCACCGAAAACCAACTTGTCATGCAAATCCTTACCGGCCTCACCGAACAATATGAAACCATCAAACTTATCCTCCAACAAACTAAACCCTTGCCCGACTTTTATAACACCCGTTCCCAACTTTGCCAGGTTGAAGACCAGAAAATCGCCCAAACATCCCTAGCCGCCCAATCCGCAGGAACCGCCTTACACACCTCAACCACCAACCCGGCACAAACCCAAACCTCCCAAAACCCCACTCAATCTGCCAACGACACCGGACGCACCCGCGGCCGCGGCCGTGGCCGTGGTCGTGGCAGAGGATCGTACGGACGTGGCCGTTTTCAACAGCCCGTCTGGCAGCCTCAACAGCCGTGGACTCCTTCCCCATGGTTTGGTGCACCTCCACAGCCCTCAACCTTCACCCCTTGGGCTCCCTGGAACTACTCACCTTGCCCGTATCCCTCCAGCCCAATCTCCCCATACACTAATCCTTATCAGGCCCAACACCCTTCATCCTTGGCGGCCCAACAGCAGCAAGCGGCTGGAAGCAAATCAGCGCAGGCCCAACAGCAGAAGTCTGCTACTGCAGCAGGCCTTTTAGGCCCAAAACCGGACACAGCCCAATCATACTCTGCATCGTACTCTCCTACGGATATTGCTCAGGCACTTTACAATTTGGCACTTCAGAACAATGACTCCTCTTGGACTATGGACACCGGGGCAACAGGTACAATGTCTCCTCAATCTGATAAGTTCCCCTCTATTTTTAATTCTAGCATTATTCGCAACATTATTGTTGGGAATGGTAAAACCATTCCGGTTTTAGGCCAAGGCAATATTACCTTACCACCACCATTCCCACCATTCAAACTTAACAATGTCCTTTATGCCCCTAACCTAGTCAAAAACCTTATTTTCGTACGTCGTTTTACAACTGATAACCAATTGTCTGTTGAATTTGATCCTTATGGTTTTACTGTGAAGGACCTCCAGACCAGGAAACCTATCCTACGGTGCAATAGCTCTGGGGATCTCTACACTCTCAGCCCGTCCAACATCACCAACCTCACCACTGCGTCCACTTTTGTAGCTATCTCTCAAGACATTTGGCATCAACGGCTCAGTCACCCAGGCCCCGCTATTTTAAATAATTTAAAGACTTCTAGTTCTATTTCTTGTAGTACTTTAAATAATAAAACTTGCAGTGCTTGTATTTTTGGTAAACACACCAGACTCCCGTTTTTTACTTCTAATACAAGTACACATATGCCATTTGATCTTGTTCACAGTGATGTTTGGACCTCCCCTATTATGTCCAACGGGGGTCATCGTTATTATGTATTGTTTTTGGATGATTTTACCAATTGTTTGTGGACATACCCAATTGCCCATAAATCTGATGTCTTTGCCATGTTCACTAAATTCAATACCTTTGTCCAAACCCAATTCCACACTAACATAAAACAACTTCAATGTGATAACGGTCGTGAGTATGCTAATAACCAGTTTTACAACTTTTGCAACTCACACGGCATGCACTTTCGTTTTTCCTGCCCTCATACATCCTCCCAAAATGGCAAAGCTGAACGTAAAATACGAACCATAAACAACATGATGCGAACCCTTTTGGCCCATTCATCCATGCCCACAACCTATTGGCCACACGCCCTAGACACTGCCACTTACCTTCTAAACATCATCCCAAGCAAACTACATAATTTTCAAACCCCAACCCAAAAACTTTACCACTACATGCCCACCTATGATCACCTTCGTGTGTTCGGGTGCATATGTTACCCTCTCATTCCCCACACCACAATCCACAAACTAGCCTACCGATCTCTCCCTTGTGTCTTTTTGGGATACCCCTCAAATCATAGGGGGTACAAGTGCCTTGACCTTAAAACTCGCACCATCACTATAAACCGCCATGTCCTATTTGATGAGACCATGTTTCCGTTCGCCAAATCCCAGAAAACTACTCCCACTACCTACACATTCCTCGATGACCCACCTCACACGTCCATTTATCTGACTCCCTCGAACCTACCACACCCACAAAATACTCCCCCACATTCACCTCCCACTACCCCACCTACGCACAACTCACCAAACGTTCCTCCCTCACACTCGCACCATGACCAGAGCCCACCCTCCAGCCCACTCTCTCTGCCCACCCAGCAGCCTAACCCAAACATTGCACCACTCGGCCCAATAAGCCCAAACAACTCACCGCCTCAACCACCCTTCAGCCCGCCTCAGCCTAACCAAAATCCGAACCCACCACCGCCTCCTCCTACTCGCACAATACATACCCAAGCCATGTCTGGCATCTCCAAACCCAAACAAATATTCATCCTATCCACTTCCACCATTGCACCCATACCAAAGAACCCACACGATGCCTTGTCTAAACCGGAGTGGCATAATGCCATGAAAAACGAATTTAATGCTTTAATTAAAAACAAGACTTGGGAACTTGTCCCGAGACATCCTGATATGCATATTATTCGTAGCATGTGGCTTTTTCGCCACAAATACAGGTCTGATGGCACTCTCGAGCGCTACAAGGCTCGTTTGGTCTGTGATGGTAGTAAACAGGAGATTGGGGTTGATTGTGGGGAAACATTTAGCCCGGTTGTTAAACCGGCCACTATCCGTACTGTCTTGACTTTGGCACTCTCTCAGTCATGGTCTATTCATCAATTGGACGTCACCAATGCCTTCTTACATGGCAATCTCACGGAGACGGTTTATATGTATCAACCCATGGGGTTTAGACATCGGGACTATCCCGATCACGTGTGTCGTTTGACGAAATCTCTTTATGGTCTCAAACAGGCACCTCGGGCGTGGTACCAACGTTTTACTGATTTTGTTACTTCTATCGGTTTCATGCAGAGTCGATGTGATAACTCTCTTTTCACCTATCATCACGGGGGTGATATTGCTTACTTGTTGATTTATGTAGATGATATTATACTCACCACTTCTACAGATCTTCTTAGGAAGAAGCTCATGGACAGCCTCGCGGCTGAATTCGCCATGAAAGATCTTGGACCTCTTAGTCATTTTTTGGGAATATCTGTCTCTAGAACAGGTAACCAGATGTTTCTATCTTAGAAATCATATGCGCTGGATATTATTAGTCGTGCAGGTATGGATTCTTGTAACCCGGTTGCCACCCCAGTTGACACGAAACCTAAGCTCAGTGCTACGTCAAGCGCGCCATTTGACAACCCATCTCTATATCGTAGCCTAGCTGGTGCTCTACAATACCTGACTTTTACCAGACCTGACCTTACTTATGCGGTTCAGCAAATATGTATTCACATGCACAGTCCCACACTTGATCATTGGAACGCTCTGAAACGCATCATCAGGTATATTCGTGGTACTTCGGACTATGGGCTTACACTATCTGCGTGTGCCGATTTGTCTTTACGCGCCTACACTGATGCTGATTGGGCTGGTTGCCCGGACACCCGTCGCTCTACTTCAGGATATTGTGTTTACATGGGTCCGAATGTATTATCTTGGTCGTCCAAAAGACAAACTACTATTTCACGCTCCAGTGCCGAAGCAGAATACAGAGCTGTAGCAAATGTGGTTGCTGAAGTTTGCTGGATTTGTAATCTTCTGTTAGAATTGCGACGCCCTCTGTCGAAAGCTACTCTGGTATATTGGGACAACATCAGTGCTGTTTATTTATCTCAAAATCCGGTGCAACACCAGCGCACAAAACATATTGAACTGGATATTCATTTTGTTCGAGAACACGTTCAACGTGGCACCATTCGGGTTCTTCACACTCCTACACGACTTCAGATCGCTGACATCTTCACCAAAGGTCTACCGCGCGTATTATTTGATGACTTCCGCTCCAGTCTCAACATTCGCCCTCCTACTGTTTCGACTGTGGGGGTGTAATAGATAATATATTTGACTTGTAAATATAGATAATATTTATCTTTAATATTGTAGTTATCTCTTCCCTAAAATAGGGCATTGTATTTTGTATATATTCATAGTTCAATGAAATAACAAATCAAGCATTGAACCATAACATTCTTCACAATAAAATCGCAATAATTGATTATTGCTTACTTGTTCCCTAAAAGGCCATGAAGGGTTAGGATAGTTTCTTCCTCTTGCATAGAAAATGTTCCTTTGCTTAATCCTGGTCCAAGATAATTAATCTATCTAAATTTGCAACTTTTCCATTCCTTTGCAAACCTGAAAGCATTTAGATGATGAAAGGTAATGTATGGATTTATTTATTTACCATATTTACATCCACATCCATGGCTTCTTGCTTTATTTGTCTTCAAAGTACATGGGATTACCTGAAGAACAAAGTCCATGTTGCTCTCAGCTTGCAGTTTCTGAAGTTGTGGGAATTGGCATCGAGATATCCTAAAAAGACCCACAAATTCAAGATCCATAAATGGAAAGGTTTAAGAAAAAAAAAACTCAAAACTTTGTCGCAACGTTCACTTTAAAAGACACTACAAACCTCATAATTCAGAGATGTTGTGTACTCAATAATGTGTCCTTGAAATTGATGAACAGCAGCCATGGCTTCTTGTTTTTTTTTTTTGTACAAAGTTTAATTTACCGTTATGGCTTACTCTCTTTAACACAATAGGATAGTGAGTTACTCGTGCTATTGCTACCATTCGCACCAGAAAAGCGTCATGTTTGGTATTTGTGGTGCTGAAAGGGAACCCAATCATAATCTTTTTGAACCTTAAAGAAACCGAATCATTTATAATCTTTGCAAACCCAATCAAAAGCTTCATTTTTTTTTTCTTGAAATACAGTAGTATTATATCTATATTAATTGAAAGACACTTCAATAGTGTCTGTCTGCTAAAATGAGCCACACATAAGAATTACTATTATGTCCTCCTCCAACTAGCAAATTGCAGTTTTGTTTTTGCTACTTGACACAGAAACACACATTCTCTTTCAACAACGGAAATAACAACGGCGGCGGGTTTCCGTCGTCTACGACGGAGCGCCACCATACACGGTGGAACGTCCGCTTCTTGCGCCTAAATTATCTAACCGCCTGTTGCAGCGGTTAAGGTTTCATACCTACTTGGACATAGCAACCCCACCTCGGACACAAACCACACCATCGGACACCCATACCTTGGTCGGACACTTCAACGAACACGGACACAACACTCCACTCAGAAACCACTTTTTGACTCGAACACCCAACCTATTATCGGCCACTTACCACCATATCGGCCAAAATCCAACACTCGGACACAAGCAACCACTCAACCCGGGCACACAAAATTCCATCTTCGACACACAAATTTCGGACACCAACCCGTCACCCCAAACGGACAACCACCTCAACCACCAATCGTCACCCCAACCGGACAACCACCGATCCGTCACCGTCTAGCCTCAGGGATTTCCAAAGTCTTATAGATCTTCAGCAAGAGGGTAACAAACCTTTGTCTGAACTCTGAAGGTTTGTTTTATATAACATAAAGACAAAGTTGGGTACTGAAAAGGCAGAGATAGAGGATTTGGTTTGAGTGTTGCAGATTCTTTTTGGGGAAAGAGAAAGTGTGTGGAAGGCTATTATATCATTTTTTGCTTTGTTTGTGTTTAGTTGAGTTCATCGACTAAAAGGAAAAAAAAAAAAAAAAAAAACACGAAGGTATGTTTGGCTGATTGGCTCTCTTTTCTTATAACATTTTTGTGAAAAGCTACAAGGAGGTGTTGAAAAGTTTACCCAAACACCATCGAAAAGTGAAGCTTGAAAGTAGAAAAGGAAAAGCGAAAAAAGATGAGAGACACGGGAAAACACTATGAAGGCGAACATGAAATTGTTTTCGAATTGGATCATGTCTTATAAAATTTTAGGTTCTGTCGTCAACTGTGAAGTGAGTTAAATAGTGTGCTTCTCCGCCGCGCATTGCGTGAAGCATGTATGCACAACAGTCGCGCCCGCACGAAGCGCGGGCCAACACACGACAATAACAATCACTTAATGTTATCTTTTATGTCCACGAAACGTCCACAATTACGCGAAAGAATGCAGGAAAATCGTTGCCCATAGTGCTACTAAACACTTCTGCACAACAAACGTGCCCCGCCGCTTTGCGGCGGGTTAACAAAAACCCTAGTTACAATTATGAGTGAAAACATATAAACTACAAACAAAAAATGGCATAACTAATTATTATATATATCATTTTCAAACATATGTTTGCGCCAGGCGACTTTTTCACGTTTTTAGATTGGCCACCGTCTTTCTCTTTTTTCTTCTTTGACCACTTTCTGTAACATACACTCTAGAATATTCCCGACCCCCCCCCCCCCCTCAGTTTCCCCAAGACATAGAGAGCCATCTGCATAGTTTCTTCTCTTGCCGGCAGTTTTCCAACTGAGCACACGAATGGAGAACCACGATTGACCTTCACATCACGACGTTTGCCGTATGTAGTGGAGCCAGGTTTTGATTGGTTTGTTTTTTTTTTCTGTCCGCTCTGTTGTGTTGTCTATAAATATTAAGAACAACAATTGCTCTGCTTTTGATAACTCCTTTTGGTTGTAAATCTTTTTTTTAGTTTTGTACACCAATTTTTATACTCTTTCTGTTAATTAATTAATTTGTAACTAAGCAAAAGCTTTATACATTTTTATGCGCCCTCTGCTGGAAATGGATATTTGAAGACCACAACTGATGCTGCACATAAAGTTTGAATTTGACTTGAAATTTAAATCCCAAATTAAACTTAAAGAGTAAATCCCTAAGACAATCCGTTGTGGTGCACAAGCTACGTGGCGCGACCACCTCCAAACCATCGCTCCGGCAATCGCTCACGTGGGGTGTTATGGCTCGCTCAATGCCATCCCTCGCGCCTCCTCAAAATACACGACAATCGCGACGTTACCGTGGTCGCTTACGCTCGCGATAAGGTGTTCAATCAAATGCCTATAGTTTCTTCTGATATTATTATGTTATGTTCTTCATAGAAATGTTGCTGTTCCAACCTTTTGGCATATGTTATTTTGAATTTAATTTATTTGTATATTAATACCTTTCCACACTTTAATTACTTGAATGGTGGTAAAGTGTGATACTTCAAAGAAGCATCAATTGTTAACTATTGCCATTTACTGCAGCTTCAATTTAGCCGGGACCTCAAATAATACACCGCTTTCCTAAATGTGTTATGTGAAACAAGGCTTAAACAAAGTCTTTCTGATCCTTGGTTTGCTATCAGAACCCTCTGCAACTTTCAGGTACTGTGAAAATAACATTGTTTCCTAGCTCTGTTAGGTCTAAATGGGTTGGGTTGTGTTGGTTATTCAAAAAATTTGCACTTTAAATGATTTTACTTCTCATATAATAAATTGAAAGACATCACTTTGAACTTCTATAAAATGTGTCCCATGATTTTGACGGTCAATAAAAGTTATTAACATGTCACTTGTAGGTACAATTCGTTACAATGTGTTTTTGTTAGGAAGAATGCAGAGAGGCAAGCATGGTGCTTTAGTTGATCTTTTTTGCCTTTTTTACCTAGCAACATGTATACCCTTTTCTCTCTATGACACTTCACAAACAGAAATTCCTTTTGTCTTGGTTTGCTTAACCGGTTGAACCATTTTGACATAAATGTTTGTAAACATTTCATCTTTTCCTTAACCCTTAATAATCTAATGAATCGTCATGACGCTCCCGCCGCAACGCGGCGGGATCATCCTAGTTGTATACAAACTTCAATTAAAACAGTATATGCATACCAACTGTTGCAAGTGATTCATCTTTGATTTGGCGGTAGCTTTTCCGAGTCCAAAGAATAGGATATATGAAAGGCTTTGGTCGCTGGAAGGACTTGTGCTAAGACTATATTAAACCCTATTATTTATTAACATATAATTAACATTTCTTCATATTCATTTCTAGAAAAAAAAAAAAAACTTCTTCCCTGCCATTTACACTCAAGAAGATGAACCTATGAACCTTTTTTTTTTCCTATACGATACATACAAATGGGATGTCCTTCCAAACACTTCAATTTGTTGAGTATATTAACATACTTTGTCTAAACTATACCAATAGCAAACAACGATAAAAAAAACAATAAAAAGAATAGAAGATCACCTTCACACATCCAAAGAACACCACCTCTCACTTCTCCACTATCTTCCTTGTATATCCTCATCGCCACAGTTGAACACAGCATGTCCAAATCAACACTGGCATCCACTCAATCAATGACTCTTTCTCCTCCCCAAGCTAAGCAAAACCCCTAACCTGATTTCTACATCTCTGTCGTTGGTGTACCGACTATAGTTTCCCGGCCGCTATGAACCACCCAACGCCAGCCTCCCAACAAACCGACGGTTGTCCATATCTATAAATTACCACAAACCACAGATCGGTGGTTATCAAACATTTAAAATAGCTAAAAACTCAATTAGAGTTTAGGGGTTTACCTTAGCCGGATCATGAGATGCGCCTTCCATTGTAAGCAGGAGATCCTTCGTTGCCATGGTTCGTTTCACGAAACCCTAGCCTTTGAAACCTACCTCCCTCTCTCTAAGCTGTTGGGAATCAGGGTATCAAATACACAGCGGAGGCAATTTTATTAATTAATAAAATCGATTATATACAATATATAATATGAGCCGATTTATATATATAAAATGCATGTTTAATTTTGTTAATCCGATTAATAAAATATTCCCAATCAGGATCTCAGTTAAACACGTATAAACAAATAAATAATAAACAACGATAGTGAGTTTAGTAATCAACCTTTGACGACTACACCAGAATTGTAACATGCGGGTTACAACGAATCCCCGCTAGTAGTGTAACAGCCCAACGGATGGCGGAAACATCGAGGTGTTACGTATTGATGATTGTTCAGTAGCTCATGGCGAATAATAAATTTCATTAAATGATTTAAATAAATTACATACAATTGTTCTACAAGAATTCGTACATCAAATTGAATAAAACTATGCACACATCTTCAAGCATTAATTCAAATCTTCAAGCAAGTAGAACCTGAAACATGTTAAGTTGAAAATATTTTGGGTCAACAAAAGTTGGTGAGAATTACATAGGTTTTGATAATCGAATAAAAATGTTGTGCAATTCATGTGTCATGGCAAGTCTAGTCCATATGTGAAAACATACTAGAAGTAAATCGAGTGCATAATCAACCCTTGTGACTGTTGTATTGTGGTACATCCCATACACTCATGGTTCACTCGAATATGTTGTGCGATAACAAACACCCACGCTACCTTTGTAGGAGGCACGTATCCGGGTGGGATTGTCAGTCCAATAGATCTATCAATGTATACCGTCGGCTGATCAATGTTAATGATTATGCTAGAATTGTGCTTACCCTAGTCATGTTTAAGACATAATGCAACATAGAAAAACACATACACACTTTGATGATTGAATTGCATATAGAATGTTGTAACATGTTTCACCCCAAAAATGGTGATAAATAGAAAAGGGGCTATGTAAAACTCACCTTAGCAAAATGTTATACTTCTTGAAAAATTGAATAGTGGTGTTGCCCAAATGTGTCAAGTATCACCCTATAATAAGGTAATAAATATGTCTAAGTCTATCTAGTCTACAAATGTATATGTTCTAGGGCTTCGAATTGGGGATAAATGCTTGTTTGATTAATAATAAAAATGTTTGTTAATTGAGAGAAATTTAGTAAATAAATAGACAAAAATCTTTTCATAAAAATTTGAATTTAAGATGGTTACAATAATGAGTTTAAAGTATAAAAATAATTTTTACAAAATTATTTTCTTTAAAATAGAATATTAAATCTATTTATTACAAATTGTCAAAATTTAACTTTAATATTTAAAAATACTAAAATTAAAGAATTATTAGTTTAAAAATTATATTTCTGTTTCAAATAATCAGAAATAATTTATATAAAATTTTGGTGCAAAAATATTAAAAATTGGATTTATTATGATTTAATTATGATTAAAACTAACAAAAATTGATTAAAAATATTAAATAAATGATTTTCCAGAAATAAAAATTATATTTCTGTTTCAAAATGGTTGTGTTTGGTTTCTGTTTATATAAAATAAATAACATCAGTGAATCGTGGTCTTCCCCAAAATTTGCAAACGAGCCCTAGATTCTGCAATCGAGCAATTCACACAACATTAACCCAATTAACTATAGGTTAAATGTCGTGTATAGGCCGATTAATGAAACCCACAACAGAAAACAAACCTACAATACTGAATCAGACACGAACGACAAGTCAAGGATTCAAAGTCAATTCGAACAAAAATTCCAAGAACAACAGTTTGTTATGAGAAATTGGAGGTTTAGAAAGAATGAATGGCGAGTTGTGAAGGTCCAGAGGGGTTCAATTTATAGGTTAGTGGCTTGGATGCTTGAATTGGTAACGTTGACCTCGAATTGAATGGGTTACGCGTCAAAGAGTAAAATTGGTAAGAATTGATTGGTGATTGCCGTGTGTATGACTCAGTGTAGGCCGGTAATCACGTTGTTATGTCAATTCCAGATCAATCACGAGTCAATGGTTGTGATTATGGTAAGTCATTGATCTCAGTTGACTTTCCAAGTCAACTGAGATGTTTTTGAATCGTGATATAATTATAAAGTGCCCGGATTAAAACAAGAATCATGGCTAGAGCAGTTGGTTTGTGTTTGTGAGTGTAATGAACCGGCTTGGGGCGCGGGTTCGAGTCCCGGCCCAAGCACTATTTTTTTTAAAACATTTTCCCACAATATATATATATATATATATATATAATTAATATAGTATTAGGGTTCCCAAAATGCCACAAAAATAATTAAATGCGAACAATAATACTGGAACTTGACGTTTTTATTAATGATGATACGTAACGTACAAGTATAAATGCGAAATGTTACAGTCTCCCCTACTTTTAGGAACTTCGTCCCGAAGTTAAAAGAAAGACACCAGGTTTACAATTGGTCGACAACCGAAAACCTTGATAAAATTTCTCACTACCTTAACGTACCTGTAAATTCATGATTACGTTCCGGACCGTAATTACCAATTTACCTTACATTAGGGTTTTGCGTCCTTTTATGACTCTACCGATTGTTAAGCAGGTTCGATAGTCTCCACCAGTCGTTGAGCAGGTTGTAGGGCCTCTCCCGACTGTTGGAAAGACATGATGACCTCTACCAATCGTTGAGTAGGTTGTTTGGTAGTCAACTAATTGTTATACAAGTAAGCAAGTATGATTATAGATATAGCAATTAGTTCACATTCAAACAAGCATGCACTCAGATGTTATGATAATACTTGAATTTATTACTTGAATCAAAAAGTGTCAATACATAGAATTAAAAAGTAGACATCATTCAAATGGTGGGGTTTGTTGTTAAGTAGCTGGAGGGTCTCTAGCGGGGTTATTTGGAGCAGCAAGGGCGTTTGTAGCAGGAATTCGACAAGCATCCGCAAGATGCCCATACCTTTGACAATTGGTGCACTGTCGGCAGGGTACTTGGGTTGGGTGGTGATACTGGCAGGTATCACACTTAGGCTGGTTCCCGTTGTATCGTTTCTTGTTGGGTGGGACAGTGGTGTCTATTGCAAAATTTCTGACCTTGCAGTTTCCGTTGGTTGAGGCCTCAGTTTTGATATCAACGGCAGGTTGGGGAGTATCCTTTGCAACAGTTTTCTTTTCCCCTTTCCGAGTCAGGGTTCCTGCCTTCACATGGTTATCTGTTAGGGTGGCATCCAAACGTTTTGCTTCCTCCAAAGTAGCAGGGTTCCTTCCCCACACCGTGTCTTGAATCTGCATCGGTAAGCCACCAATGTATTTTTCGATTGCAATAGGCAAGGGGGTGACCTTGTGGGGTAGTAGTAGGCTAAGTTCGTGAAAACGAGTGTTGTAGGCAAGGTTTTCTCCACTATCTTGAGCAAGATCATGAAACTCATCTTCCAGCTTTTTGATTTCATTACGAGTGCAGAACTCTGCCTTCATAATGTCTTTAGCTTGATCCCAAGTTAAGGCCAGTGCAGCTTCAGCCCCACGAGTGCGCTTTTCCTCATTCCACCAAGTGAGTGCTCGTTTGTGAAGAACACTCATGGCATAACGGACCTTAAAGTTGTCGGGGCACTCACTGTTAATGAAGGTATTCTCAATACCCTCAAACCATTGTAGGAGTCTTGTAGCTCCTTCTTCTACACTGAACTTAGGGGGATTACAGGAATTAAAATGCTTAAGAGTACAGGCTGGGAGACCATTCCCGTTCCCGTTGTGGTTTCCATTTCCGTTTCCGTTTCCATTACCGTTGCTGTTACCGTTCCCGTTGCCGTTCATCTGAATGACTTGAGCTAGTAAGTTAGGGACCAGAGTCGCGATTTGCTGTGCCATTTGTTGGGAAATGATCGCAGCCAGTTGGGCATCGACACCATTGTTGTTGTTGTTATTGTTCTTGTGGTTAGTGTCGTGGTTATGGTTGTGATTGCTACTCCCTTCATCATGATTGTCACCACTGTTAAGGCGAGCGCTGCGACGTGGAGGCATGATCTGTAAGAGACACAATGAAATGAATGAGGTTATATAAGGAATGTAATCATTTATTCATTAATTAAAACGAATAAATGAAAACGTTGACTTATCAAAGATTCTAGATTCTAATAACATATGAAGACATGCTTTAGCCTATAAGTGAACACTCATCCCGAGAATTCCCAGGTAGGCATTCGGGTCCCTCGTCTGATTGGGATATATGCGCAATGCCAGCCTAGACAGAAGACTCAGAATACAGGCGTTCACCCTTCCAGATTGCACGTGTTCGTTATTAAAATCTAGAACTTCGACGAGATCTCAAGGTGGTTCAGGTTAAACCTGAGGATTTTGTCCTATTAGTCTGAGAGTAGATCCAGTGATGGAGAGCAACCTTCTTGTAAGGATGAAAGTAGGGATAAGAAGTAGGAGGGAGATAGAGAATAGCAAGTAAAAGAAGCAAGTACTGGTTAAATCCTATGGTTTATAGACTAGATTATTTTTCTAATAAACTAATTCCCTATAACCATGGCTCTGATACCAATCTGTAACACCCCAACCGATGGCGGAAACATCGAGGTGTCACGTATTGATGATTGTTCAGTAGCTCATGGCGAATAATAAATTTCATTAAATGATTTAAATAAATTACATACAATTGTTCTACAAGAATTCGTACATCAAATTGAATAAAACTATGCACACATCTTCAAGCATTAATTCAAATCTTCAAGCAAGTAGAACCTGAAACATGTTAAGTTGAAAATATTTTGGGTCAACAAAAGTTAGTGAGAATTACATAGGTTTTGATAATCGAATAAAAATGTTGTGCAATTCATGTGTCATGGCAAGTCTAGTCCATATGTGAAAACATACTAGAAGTAAATCGAGTGCATAATCAACCCTTGTGACTGTTGTATTGTGGTACATCCCATACGCTCATGGTTCACTCGAATATGTTGTGCGATAACAAACACCCACGCTACCTTTGTAGGAGACACGTATCCGGGTGGGATTGTCAGTCCAATAGATCTATCAATGTATACCGTCGGCTGATCAATGCTAAAGATTATGCTAGAATTGTGCTTACCCTAGTCATGTTTAAGACATAATGCAACATAGAAAAACACATAGACACTTTGATGATTGAATTGCATATAGAATGTTGTAACATGTTTCACCCCAAAAATGGTGATAAATAGAAAAGGGGCTATGTAAAACTCACCTTAGCAAAATGTTATACTTCTTGAAAAATTGAATAGTGGTGTTGCCCAAATGTGTCAAGTATCACCCTATAATAAGGTAATAAATATGTCTAAGTCTATCTAGTCTACAAATGTATATGTTCTAGGGCTTCGAATTGGGGATAAATGCTTGTTTGATTAATAATAAAAATGTTTGATAATTGAGAGAAATTTAGTAAATAAATAGACAAAAATCTTTTCATAAAATTTGAATTTAAGATGGTTACAATAATGAGTTTAAAGTATAAAATAATTTTTACAAAATTATTTTCTTTAAAATAGAATATTAAATCTATTTATTACAAATTGTTAAAATTTAACTTTAATATTTAAAAATACTAAAATTAAAGAATTATTAGTTTAAAAATTATATTTCTGTTACAAATAATCAGAAATAATTTATATAAAATTTTGGTGCAAAAATATTAAAAATTCGATTTATTATGATTTAATTATGATTAAAACTAACAAAAATTGATTAAAAATATTAAATAAATGATTTTCCAGAAATAAAAATCATTTTAGAAAAGTTTATTGTCATATAAACTCAGAATAATTTTTGTGGAAATTTATAAAATTGTTTTGATATTTTAATAGAATTTTATAAATATAATAGAATAAACTTGATTTATTTATTAAATATATTAAATAAATAAATTTTTGAAAAATAAAAATTGTAAGTTAAACTTTTTCATTAGATTAACTTAAAATAATTTTTGTAGAATTATTAAAAGAGTTTTAGTATTTTAAAACTAATTTTAAAATACTAGTAATTATATATATATTAGTTTATTTGTTTTTAAAATAAAACAAACAAAAAGAAAAAAAAAGTTGCCACAGCCGGGGATCGAACCCGCGTGGCTTGGTCAGAGAGCACCAGACACAACCACTTGGTCCAGACCAGTGGTTGTGTTTGGTTTCTGTTTATTTAAAATAAATAACATCAGTGAATCGTGTTCTTCCCCAAAATTTGCAAACGAGCCCTAGATTCTGCAATCGAGCAATTCACACAACATTAACCCAATTAACTATAGGGTAAATGTCGTGTATAGGCCGATTAATGAAACCCACAACAGAAAACAAACTTACAATACTGAATCAGACACGAACGACAAGTCAAGGCTTCAAAGTCAATTCGAACAAAAATTCCAAGAACAGCAGTTTGTTATGAGAAATTGGAGGTTTAGAAAGAATGAATGGCGAGTTGTGAAGGTCCAGAGGGGTTCAATTTATAGGTTAGTGGCTTGGATGCTTGAATTGGTAACGTTGACCTCGAATTGAATGGGTTACGCGTCAAAGAGTAAAATTGGTAAGAATTGATTGGTGATTGCCGTGTGTATGACTCAGTGTAGGCCGGTAATCACGTTGTTATGTCAATTCCAGATCAATTACGAGTCAATGGTTGTGATTATGGTAAGTCATTGATCTCAGTTGACTTTCCAAGTCAACTGAGATGTTTTTGAATCGTGATATAATTATAAAGTGCCCGGATTAAAACAAGAATCAGGGCTAGAGCAGTTGGTTTGTGTTTGTGAGTGTAATGAACCGGCTTGGGGCGCGGGTTCGAGTCCCGGCCCAAGCACTATTTTTTTTTAAAACCTTTTCCCACAATATATATATATATATATATATATATATATATAATTAATTAATATAGTATTAGGGTTCCCAAAATGCCACAAAAATAATTAAATGCGAACAATAATACTGGAACTTGACGTTTTTATTAATGATGATACGTAACGTACAAGTATAAATGCGAAATGTTACAAGTAGGAAGTTCACACCCGAGCACTTGGCCAACCGATAGCAACACTTTGCAAGACGGAGGCGGCGATGATGGTGGTTTGCGACGGACAAAGGGGCGACGGCTCCTAAGGGTGACCGCAAATCTTGAGAGGAGACAAGGGTTATGTTGTTTTATCTTTTTCAAAAACATGTGATCAACGCATTTTAACGCACCTTAACATACGAGCATGCAACCTTAGTCTATGTTTAACATATTTAAGCACGGATGATTATCTACACATCATTTAAACACATCTAAGCATATAATCCACCATACGACAATTAGTCTACACATACACTTAATTAGTTTATGTAATTCACCAACAACGGGACTCGTAACGTGTGTGTGTAATTAACCCAATGATCCCCCGAATCATTGAACCCTGGACAATACGGACTGTGTTCCGACTCTACTGACCCCGTCAAGTATGTTTAATAAACGTTTTTCGCTAAGGTAGACTTATGTGTTTATAAAATGTTGACCCAAACATGCCGGGTGTCACATCATCCCCCTGTTGAAAGAATTTTCGTCCCGAAAATTTCCCGAAGTTAAAGAAAACGAAGCGATAAAAAGAAAAATTTTCCCGGTCGTCACATCATCCCCCTGTTGAAAGGAATCTCTCCCCGAGATTCACTCTTCGACAGTAATGAGTGTCAACCTAACCCAAGTAACGTTTCCCAGAACACAAACGAAATGATAACCAAGAACGAAGGATAATATCAACAGATACTCTATGCCCGGGAACTGCCCTCCCCAAAGTGAATGCAAAACAATGAATCCTCCTGATCGAAGGCCTACTAGAGACTACTGTGATCAGTATAAATGACACACCGATACCGTCTAAGTAGCATCTCCAAAGGACCCACATCAGACCCATGAATGCAAAACAATAACCAAGTACCAAACTGAATGCACACAATGAATACGAATCGCCAAACAATGTGAATGAGAATGAATACAAGTATAACGAGAATCAAGAAAAGAATACTCACCAGTAACAGTGTCAAGATCCTCCTGGTTCTCCCTAGCGCCAATGACATAAACATGACCACGAGTAGTTCGGCCGCCACCTTCGTTCCCTGCACCACCTGCAGTCCCTTGGTTCAGCTTAGGACAATCACGTTTGAAGTGCCCAGTCTCCCCACAGTTATAACACCCTTGGTTTCCCTGAGGAACAGGAGCAGGGACAATCGCTTGGCCTGGAACTGTCTGTAGATTGACCCTACAGTTTCTAGCAAGATGGCCCACACGCTTACAACGGTTGCAACGAAACTTCTCACAGTTGCCATAATGATGGAACCCACATTGATTGCACTCCGGCAGTTTCCCCGTGTACCCGTCTTGCCTCTGACCCGAAGACGATCCCAAAGCCTCATTATTCCTCACCTGCTGCTGCGGTTGACCCGAACTTGCACTCTTCCCAGTACCATCCCACTTCCGCTTGTTGTCCGCAGGGGCTTTCACAGCAGCACCCCTCGGAGGTAGAACGCCCTCAGCAACCTTCATGTTGGTCAACTTGTGAGCTGCCCGAACAGTGGCCAACATAGTAGTGTGATCAGCAGCGGCAACAAGCCCAGCAATTTCCGGCACTAACCCAACAACGTAGTGCTCAATCCTCCGGTACTCCGGCGTAGCCAAATCTGGGCACATCACAGCCAACTCGTTGTGCCTAGCAGTAAACTCCTCGATCTCCGACCCAACCATCTTCAGATTCCAGAACTCATGCTCCAACTTCATAATCTCGTCTCTTGGGCAATACTCCGCCCTCAACATCTGAACAAACTCGGACCACGGCATAGCATTGGCCTCACCCAGACCAAGATTTGAAATGGTGGAGTTCCACCAAGTCAAAACGTGTCCCTCTAGAGTAGCAGAAGCATACTTGACACGATCAGCGTCAGGACAGTTACACATAGCAAACACCGACTCGATCTTCTCTAACCACCGGAGCAGACCCACTGCCCCTTCAGTCCCATTGAAGAAATGGGGCTTAAAGTCCATGAACTTCTTGTAGGTGCACCCAGACTGCACCTGATTAGTATTCCCGAAAGTCTGCTGAGCAGCCTGGAAAGCGGCCAACGTAACGTTCAACTGCTGCTGCAACAAGTGCTCCTACTCCGCCTGAGTCATGGTGATGTTCCCACCACCTCGTCCACCGTCATTGCGACCCCCGCCGCCACCACGGCGTCCACCAGCACGTCCACCAGCGCGACCAAACATGTTCTGCCAAACATGAGACAAGACACTCAAAACCACTAACAGATCGAGCTACAAGTGACCAATCGAATTCAGAACGTGGTTCCAGCATGACCATTAGTCCGAACACGAAGTCCACCAAGATTTTCATGCATTTAGATTTATGATTTCGTGTGCACCCGAAATAACAAATCGCTCTACATGGTCCTCTAGGCGTGCTCCTAGCTAGAACTTCAAATCACCCAATACCCACATTCCTAAAAGAAACTGTTATCGCACAAGGATCCCTAAGTGAACAGTCACTCAGGAGTGTACTATGACAAGTACTAGTGCATGATAGTGTGTGTGTAGGCAAGTATGTACATTAGAGCATATAGGGGAGATATCCAAATCACGGAAAAATCTCAAGAACGTGCCGAAGCCACCCCAATGTACACTACTGCCAAGTATAAGCGAATAGCCCCTTCATCTTCAAACCCGAAGAAGAAGATAGAACCAAGATAGGAATAACAAAAGATAGATAATGTGATGCTGTGTGATGAGGACACCGACACCCCGACAAGGTTAGTATGTTTACCAAATGACACGACTCGTAAATATGTGTGACCGTCTAATGTGTGTGATACTCGGCTACAGACTAGACTCTACATGCAGTCCTAGTTCACTATAACCATTGGCTTTGATACCAATCTGTCACACCCTCAAATTTCCACTTGCGGGGTTTTACCGCGAGGCGCGTGGCACACCAGGATCCAAGTCAACGGTCACAATAAACGACATCTATATGATATGAAAACAACGTAAACTGCCATTGAGTTTCAAAACCGTTCTAACACAGCGGAAGCAAAATGTATTATTACAACTCAAAGGTAAAACTCAAAGTCTGAAATGTTTAACAAAACGTGCATATGATTCCTAGACGTCGTGAGACTCCGTGCGCCTACCGATAGCTGCTACCTTAGCAACCTGAGAAAAACATGCTAAAGAACGTCAGCAAATAATACTGGTGAGTTCACAGGTTTTTAAGTAAAACGTTTCACGAACTTTTGAAAGACTATCATGATACTATCGACCGATGAAGACACTCGTTAAACGTTTGAACTCCATAACGAACCTCCCAAACGAACCATTGCCCACCGCAGTTAACGAACTACCATTCCATGGTCAACGAACTACTTTATCATAGCTAACGAACTACCTTCCCATGTTTAACGAACTACCATATCATAGCTAACGAACTACCACATAGAGGCTAACGAACTACCGCATCGCGGCTAACGAACTGCCACAACATAGGCCATATAATACTGAACATAAATGAATACCTTGAACCCAAATGAACACTCCCAAACGTAATGAATACTCCCAAAATGTAGTGAATACATGAGTACCCAAAAACATAGTTGTCACGCCTTTTAGGAAAACACATTTGACACACGTTTAACGAACACAACATGTTTTCTCCCCCGAAAATGTAAAACCAGTAAAAGAGTGGGGCCGTGAAACTCACCTTAGAGTGCGTCTTCTGATAATTAGAAATCCAACACGTGTATGATAATCCCAACTAAAGACAACCTATCAATGAGTTTATATAAGTGTGATGACTACTAACCCGAAGGCAAACTAGTTCCCGATTGTCCAGATCTTGACTACGTGTGTTAAAAAATGTGTTTAAACGTTGACCGGACATCCCAGACCGACCCGACATCCCGTTGGTGACCCATTACATCAATTAGTCATGCACATAAAGTTAACACATAAGTTTCAAGCATAAAACACTTAGTTTGCATCAAAAATCTCATCCCGGACATCAGATGGTCGAATGTGGTTTTTCTCATTTCCACGTTCGCCCGTTTGAGCCACGTTCGCCCGTTTGAGCCACGTTTTGTTCCACGTTCGCCCGTTTGAGCCACGTTCGCCCACACGAAGGGTCGAATGAGTTCCACTTTTGCCCGTTTGCATCAGCACTTCATAAAACGCACCAAAACGCATCTAAACGGTCCGAAAACATCACGAAACATCACCAATCATAGCAGTCAACTATCATTAACATATTCCAACAAAAACCCTACCAATTTTATCCCGAAATCCGTCCGTTTTACAAGTTACCCGAAATAGCAAATTATGGAGATGTCACATCAAACGCATGCAATCTTTACCCAATTAGGAAACTTTCTAAAATCAATCAATAATCAACTTAATATAATCAGATTATCAAGAACAAGAAACCCCCAATCCTATCCTTATCACTATCATCATGAACAAGCCCTAGATCTAACCCAAAATTCCCAAAATGAACAAAACATCATCAATAATCAATTGTAACCTATCTCAATCATAAATCATCATCAATAACAGTCCTAGATCATTGTTATAACATCTATACAGCAATCAATCATCAAACAATACATAACACTACATAAAACACCATTAACGCATGTTAATTTGTATGAAAACTCATTGTTTATGAATAGGTTTTGTTTAGAAAGATATTAGGAAGGTTTTTATCCATGAAAACATGTTTGAATCAGATCTGGACTCTTGGGGTTTAATAAAAACGAATTGAAATGCTTTAAAAATGATTTAGAATGAAGAACACACCTTAGATCTTTGTGTAGAGGATGTTTGTAGGTTAGATTATAGGAAAACAAGAGAAAAACTCCTTCCCCAATGTTTAAAGTTGCTAGAGAGTGTTTAGATGCGTTTAGGGTTTGTGAAATGATGAAAAATGACAAAGTGTGGTATTTATACTATGTCCACATTCGCCCCTTTCACCTGGGCGAATGTACCCACATTCGCCCCTTTCACAGGGTCGAATGTGCATGTTCTGGTCGAATGAAACTTTTTTTCATTTCCACATTCCAGGTTCGCCCCTTTGCTAAGGGTTGAACCAAGATTAATTTCCAGGTTCGCCCACTCGATGTGGTCGAACCAGGACTTATGTTTTTCCTAGTTTTCCAGTTTGTCGTGTTTAACGCATTTTAACGCACCTTAACATACGAGCATGCAACCTTAGTCTATGTTTAACATATTTAAGCACGGATGATTATCTACAAATCATTTAAACACATCTAAGCATATAATCCACCATACGACAATTAGTCTACACATACACTTAATTAGTTTATGTAATTCACCAACAACGGGACTCGTAACGTGTGTGTAATTAACCCAATGATCCCCTGAATCATTGAACCCTGGACAATACGGACTGTGTTCCGACTCTACTGACCCCGTCAAGTATGTTTAATAAACGTTTTTCGCTAAGGTAGACTTATGTGTTTATAAAATGTTGACCCAAACATGCCGGGTGTCACAACCTTAATCCGAGCGTGGCCACGCGTTTATACCAGTTTGAGTTTACGAGGGCGCCAGAATGTCTAGACTTCTAATCCTAAAGAAGTACAGAGTTCCATCAGCGTCATACAACTCCCACTTAATCTTGGATTTCTCCCAACGCTACCCTTATTGCTACCCATGTTTCAGGATAGTGTTAGATAACATCAAAGATAGTCCTTGATCAATGTAGTTTAATATGTGCCTTAAGAAAAAGGACACATTGAACATATCAATATCAAAACATCTCATGACACAGATCCTTGGAGATCATTTTGAAGCGAGTTACATCCAATATCATTCCATAATGATATCTGTGAATTATGATCCTCAAATCCTTGAGCTATTCATCTCATGAATACAACCATCTCAATTCACAATAGTCTTACATTCAAATTCATTCCCATGTAATTTGATCGACTACGGACATTTAGAATACTCTTATTCAAGGATTTAAACATACAAATAATGAAAACAGGTAATAAATATTTAACTGTCATAGTTCAAAATAAAAGACCAATACTAATTACAGATCATGCCCACTGTCTAGCAACTCTAAGCCCTATCTTTCCAGCATGCTCCTCATGTTTAGCTTGAGGTAAAGGCTTAGTAAAGGGGTCAGCCAGATTTAAATCTGTTTGAACTTTGTTTATCACGATGTCTCGACGTTCTACTATGTCTCTAATATAGTGGAATTTCCTTAGTATATGCCTTGTGGTCTGGTGTGACCTTGGTTCCTTTGCAAGAGCAATGGCACCAGTGTTGTCACACAGTATCTCGATTGGTTTCTTTATGCTAGGCATAACATCGAGATCAGTAATGAACTTCTTCATCCAGGCAGCCTCCTTTGCAGCATCTGATGCAGCATTGTATTCTGATTCACAGGTGGATTGAGCAATCACACTTTGCTTAGAGCTCTTCCAAGTAATAGCCCCACCATTCAGAATGAAAACATATCCCGTTTGTGATCTTGAGTCATCACGATCAGTCTGGAAGCTTGCATCAGTATAACACTTAACTGACAGCTCCTCATCCAGTCCTCCATCTATTAAGAACATGTCCTTAGTCCTTCTCAAGTACTTAAGAATGTTCTTCACTGCAGCCCAATGACTCTCTCCTGGATTCTGTTGATATCTACTCGTCATGCTAAGAGCATACGAGACATCAGGTCTAGTACATAACATGCCATACATGATGGAATCAATCGCAGAAGCATATGGAACACCTTCCATTTTCTTCTTTTCCTCTTCAATGTTTGCACACTGCTTGTTATTAAGAATGGTTCCATGTGCCATGGGCAAGAGCCCCCTTTTTGAGTCTTGCATTGAGAAGCGTCGTAAGACATTAGCAATATATGTACTTTGACTCAAACCCAATAACCGCTTTGATCTATCTCTATAAATCTTTATTCCCAGAATATAAGCGGCTTCACCAAGATCTTTCATTGCGAAACATTTACCCAACCAGGTCTTAACATCTTTAAGCATGGGGATATTGTTTCCAATGATTAGTATGTCATCCACATACAGTATAAGAAAAGTGATACAGCTCCCACTAGATTTCTTGTAAACACACGATTCATCTTCGTTCTTGATAAAACCAAACTCTTTGATTTTCTGATCAAAACGGAGATTCCAGCTGCGAGATGCTTGCTTTAATCCATAGATGGATTTACTCAGCTTGCACACCTTATCAGGATTCTTTGGACCGACAAAACCTTCAGGTTGAACCATATAGACATCTTCCAGTAAGTGTCCATTAAGGAACGCGGTTTTGACATCCATTTTCCATATCTCATAGTCATAATATGCAGCAATGGCAAGTAGAATTCTAATAGACTTAAGCATGGCTACTGGCGAGAAAATTTCCTCATAATCAATTCCTTGAGTCTGAGTAAAACCTTTCTCTACAAGCCTTGCTTTGTAGGTTTGCACATTCCCATCCATGTCAGTCTTCTTCTTGAAGATCCATTTGCTTCCTATAGTCCGACACTCGGCAGGAAGATCAACCAAATCCCAGACTTGGTTATCATACATGGATTGCATCTCTGCATTCATAGCTTCTTGTCATTTCTTAGATTTCGAATCCAAGATTGTAGCTTTGTAAGTAGAAGGCTCAGCTTCATCAATCATGAAGATATCGTCATACCTTACAGGTGCACGACGATACCTAATACTTTTCCGAACACTTGGTGTTTCTGTTGTTTCTTGAGTCCTCTCAGGCTCAACTTCAACAACTGGATCAATTACTTCTGTTTCTGTCTGAACAATTGGTTCAGTCACTTGTGATTCTCGAATTTCTTCAAGATCCACATGGTTATCACCAATCCCTCGCGCCAGAAGTTCGTCCATAAAGAAAGTGCCTCTGCGTTTAGTGAAAATCCTATTTTCAGTGGGGTGGTAGAATAGGTAACCGATCTTCTTACCGTATCCAACGAAAACCACTTTTTCACATCTGGGATCTAGTTTAGCCGAAGATTCTAGAGTGACATAAGCATTACATCCCCAGACTTTAAGGTAGGATACATGAGGTTTCTTTCCATGCCATATCTCATAAGGCGTTTTATCAACCTTTTTCCTTGGAGCTATATTCACAAGTCTTGCGGCAGTTTCCAAAGCATAACTCCAAAAGGATTTTGGAAGGTTTGTTCGACACATCATTGATCGAATCATAACTAATAGAGTTCGATTTCTCCGTTCAGACACACCATTATGTTGCGGTGTTCCAGGTGGAGTGAGTTGTGAAACTATTCCACAATCCTGTAGATGGTCGATGAATTCCTGACTAAGATATTCACCGCCTCGATCTGATCGAAGTATTTTAATAGTTCTATTTAGCTGATTTTCTACTTCTTTTTGGTACTCCTTGAACTTTTCAAGAGTTTCATGTTTGTGCTTCATAAGATAAACATAACCATATCTACTGAAATCATCAGTAAATGTAACAAAATATCTTTCTCCATGTCTTGACATTGTTCTGAATGGACCACATACATCGGTATGTACAAGTCCTAACAGATCATTAGTTATTCCTCCAACATTTGAAAAAGGTGCTTTTGTTAACTTTCCACTTAAGCATGATTCGCATTTTCCAAAACACTCTGAACCCTTGGAATCTAGGATTCCTGCAGTTTTGAGTTGTTTAACACGATTATCAATTATATGACCAAGTCTACAATGCCACATATACGTATCATTAAAGTCCAACTTATTACGTTTATGGGAGATATTGCATAATATGTTATCGTTTTGGATTTCTATCTCATAGATCCCATTGTTGGGTTTTGCATCAAAGTAAAATACATCGTTAAAATAAGCAGAAATAAATTCACCATTAAAGCGATAATCAAAACCTTGTCTACGTAAAGCATGAAATGAAACAATATTTCTAGTCACATTAGGAATGTAATAAACATTGTTCAAAACAAGTTCTAAACCATAAGGAAGTAAAAGAACATATTCTCCTATCGCCTTTACTGCAACTCTTTGTCCATTGCCAACATGGACCTCCAAGTCGCCTTGTTTCAGCTTTCTAATATTTCTTAGTCCCTGCAAAACATTACAAATGTGGAAACCACGTCCTGTGTTAAACACCCATGTTTTGCTAGAAAAAACAAAGACTTCAATTACATATATACCTAAGGAATCTCCTCCAGAAGCCTTGGCTTGCTTCGGTTTAGCTAAATACTTAGCACAGTTTCTCTTCCAGTGCCCAGTTTCATCGCAATGAAAACATTTGGCATCTTTCAGAGGTTTCTTATTGGCAACAGCTTTGCCCTTTCCCTTCCCTTTGCCTTGATAGCCCTTCTTCTTGGTTTTAGGTTTCTTAATTTGACCCTCCCTGATCATTGGCACTGGTGCAGTTTTGCTAGGTATGTTTACCTCAGCAGTTTTAGGCATCTTATGCAGTTCTGCAAGTGTCTTCTCCATCCCATTCATATTATAGGTCATAATGAACTAGTCATATGACTTGGGCAATGAGTTTAGGATGATATCCCCAGCTAGCTCATCGCTCAAGGTGGATTCCAGACGAGCCAAGTGATCAACATATGCCTTCATTTTTAACACGTGATTGCTAACTGATGTACCATCTTGCATACGAGTGGTTATAAGCAACCGCATCACCTCAAACCTCTCATGACGAGCATTTTGTTGTAACATTTCCACCAGACACTAGTTCATGTCGTATGCTTCCATGCCCTCCATGGTCCTTTGAAGTTCAGGGATCAAGGATGCCAACATCAGACATGAGACTTTCAAAGAGTCATCAAAATGCTTAGCCCAATTTCTATAAACATTAGTGTTCTGATTGGCGGGTTCATCAGGGACCGGTGTTTCAAGAACATACAATTTGTTCTCCGCCTTGAGAACAATTTTCAAGTTGCGGTGCCAGTCCATGAAGTTGCAGTGGTTCAGTTTGTCCTTCTCTAAGATGAACTTGAGAGAGAATTGGGAGGTGGAATTGTTTTCATTTGACATCTACAAAGTTCAAAAATTAATTTATTAGTATTTTATGTTTTAAATATCCTAATTATTTTATGAACCAAAAACAAAATTAATTAGGATGAGATCCCGATTCATCAATACACAATGAACTGGCTTAGCACTGTCCATCGGTACGATTAGGTAGGTAAACAACGATTGTTAATTGTGTCCACTACACAACTCTCCATTTGGGGCTATCGCTAAAAGCGATGTATGTTTAACTGTAACACCGGCCTATGTTAAACAGGATACGCGATGATTACCTTCACTCACGATCAACGCCCAGATGCAAGGTCAGCTCTAACATTCGGGTTTGATATAGAATGAAGTGTTAACTCGTTAAGGGTGGCAAAAAAACATCAATTTAAAATTGGGATTTAATTTTAATATTTATCATAAATATATTGAATGACTCGTTAGCATGATGTGAGTCACACAATAGTTTATAAAATCCAGTTTTATATTGTTCGTGATAATTTAAACTCCTTTTAACACTCGACGCGGTATAGTTTTAAATACCATATTTAAACTATGTTGGTCGTATTATCGCGAATGGACTTATTTTAATATTAATCAAACTCCTTTTACTAAATATGCTTTTCGGTTTTTATAAAACTTGTTTTAATAAAACCGTTGCCATGATTGTGAAATTTTATTTATTTTGGGTTATCTAAATTATTTATAATAAATAAACCACAACCACAAAACATAATAATAAAATTAAACGAATCAAGCCCCTAATAGGTCTCCCGTTTCGTTTTAGCCAGAAACGAACTAGTCAAAAAGAGTTTCAAAACTATTTTGATATAGCTCCCACTTGACCCGAGATCTCTATCTTCATGGAACTTGTTCATCTTTTTATCTTCGTCTTGATCTTGTACTTGTAGGATTACAAATAAATTTGAAATACAAATAAAACAAACCTATTCTAATCCTATCTATTACACCGGATCCAATATCCGTAATAAAAAATACAAATCAAAAAAATAAAACATCACAAACACAACCATGACAAGGGTCAAAATACCTAGGGCTCGATTCACATCACAATCCATGAACAACAAAAAGCTTTTAATCTTTTGTCAAAAAAAAATAATAATTTTTGACAAATAAAACATAGATCAAAATTATAACTTTACCATCTATACGCGCGTAACCGTGGCTCTGATACCACTATTGGGAATCATGGTATCAAATACATAGCGGAAGCGGTTTTATTTATTGATAAAATCGATTATATACAATATATAATATGAGCCGATTTATATATATAAAATATATGTTTAATTTTATTAATCTGATTAATAAAATATTCCCAATCAGGATCTCAGTTAAACGCGTATAAACAAATAAATAATAAACAACCATAGTGAGTTTAGTAATCAACCTTTGACGACTACACCGGAATTGTAACACGCGGGTTACAACGAATCCTCGCTAGTAGGAAGTTCACACCCGAGCACTGCTAACCGAGAGCAACACTTTGCAAGATGGAGGTGGCGATGGTGGTGGTTTGCGGCGGACAAAGGGGCGGCGTCTCCTAAGAGTGGCCGCAAATCTTGAGAGGAGACAAGGGTTATGTTGTTTTATCTTTATCAAAACCTATGATTAGAGTTTGATCTATCACACCTATTTATAAAGATAAAAAGCACTTGACCACTTAATTAGTCATAGTCATACACTTGACCATTTGACTAGTCAAGGACTTAACCACTTAATTAGTCAAAGTCATACACTTGACCATTTGACTAGTCAAAGACTTGACCACTTAATTAGTCAAAGTCATACGCTTGACCATTTGACTAGTCAAAGTGTAAACTTTACTATTTAGTCCTTCGAGTTCAAAACTATTATTATTTCATAAATAATAATCCACCAACACATGAACTTATCTGATTCGTGTACCAACGTGTAACTCTTCGGATCATACCGGGTCGGGTTACGTTGACCTCGACTTTTAATTACATCGGACATATTATATATCCAACATAAGCATGTACAGATTAAACTGAATATTTAACGTCAACGTTCCCAAATTAGGATTGAGTAAATTGAGCACGAGAAATGTCTAATTCTTCCTCTAAATAATTGAAACAATAAATTTGTATAAGATTATACAAATTTAACCATTCACTCAAAATCCCTAATATTTCAACAAACAATAAAAACCCAAATTAACCAAATGCAATCACAATCAATCAAACAACAAACTTACACACGTTGCGTAGAGAATTTAGAGTACCTGTTGGAATCAGAACAATAACAGATAAATTGAAATCAAGAAACAAAAAAAAAACCGACCTGGAAGATAAAACCCTAGAATGGATTGATGTGGATGAAGATAAGGTGTTCCATGTGCGGTTATGATGTTACAGCTTTAAGCTTATGACGATTGTTATTGTTCGTTGCTTATATGATATGAAGATAAAGAGTAATTGGGCATTCATTGATGAAGATGGTGAGATGAAACGTACAATAGATTGTGAGTAGTGCGTTTAATAAGACAATTATACACGGTTTGAAGAAACTCATGAGGGAAAGAAGTTGGGTTACATGGTACAAGTATCTTAACGTTTTGAAGGGTAATTTAGGGAAGATTTATATGACATTTGATGGTTAAAGCATATGGCTTTTCACATGTCATCTTAAGTTTAGCAAGTTGGACATATTTGCCCATTGCTCACTCTTTATAATGTAGTAGAGATTAGAGGCTAATGAACACCTTTACTTACACACATAAAACATCCTCCTCTCCTCTCTATAATTAAGATCTCTGGTCTCCTTAAGTCATCTTAACTGTACATCCTAAACGAGAACCTGATCAGTGTAATCATCCTCATGACATCGTCTTCTCTATCGTCCTTTACTGGACTAACGGGTATGTCTGATTTATTATTATGTTTTGTATTATGTTTAAAGAATTGATCAACATGTAGTATCAGAGCATATGTTGATTACATCAATTCTAATTCAATTTGCATTATTAAATAATGATTTGCAAAACAAATAATGTTTTTGTGATGATTTATGAAACTCACGAAAAAAATTTCAAAGTGTTTTGCATAATGATTCCGTGATTTTGTTTTTCTAAAGTCAACTGTGCAAATCACGGAATTAATATTATTTCATTCATAAGATAATGTTTTAAGATTCGGATCACGAAATACTTTGATTTAATTGATGACGGTGACGAGATTTATCAAACTATCAAAGTTTTTTCTTTGATATGGAATCAAGAAAAAATCGAAAGTTTTTGATTTCGTTAATGACATTAATTTTAGTTGTTTTAATTTTGCAAATCATGAAAAATCTTTACAAATTGATTAAAATCAGGATTAAAATTTGTTTCCTAAAATTTTGGGAGTAACTTAATCTCCAAGTTTTAAATTAATGTTTATTATAATATAATTTTGTAATCTTTTGGAGATTTACTGAAATCCCAAAATTAATTGAAACAGATTTTCCCAAATCCCTAAATTATAGCACTTATGGGTAGCATAGTTCTCGGACAAATTGTTCATGGATTAACTTTTTCGAAAGATTGTTCTCATACAGGTTTCCAGATTCAAGTTCTAGAACCAACAGTTCTCGATTTTTTGTTTTCGAAACCTAAACCTAAATCCGAGAACTCTTACTAAATTCGAGAACCATTACTGATTACGAAAACCATTACTGAATACGAGAACTCTCAGGAATTCGAGAACTAACATGTTAACCGAGAACCTAACTAATTTCCGAGAACCTAAGGCCACCCGATAACTTTTAAATTTTCCGAGAACTAGGAACAAGGTCGAGAACTAACTATTTTTTCGAGAACCTCCTTGGTGTTTCCGGGAACTAACTTTTCCGAGAACTAGGAACAAGGTCGAGAACTAACTATTTTTCCGAGAACCTCCTTGGTGTTTCCGGGAACTAACTGTTTTCGAGAACTCAAAATTTTTCCGAAAACCTCATTTTCCCGAAAACATGAACCTACTAATTCGAAAACCCTTAATTAGTTTATTAGTTTTGTAAAACCTTACTTAATATGTTTTTCAAAACCTAAATCAATAAACACATTGCTTTACTTTGATAACACTAAAAAGGTCTCACCTCTGCCCAAAGGTGATGTGCTACATTAACCTAGTTATCCAAGTCTAACTAGGCATAATGAATTAGTTTTGCCTAATTAATGTGAATGTCTCACTTCTGTCCAAAGATGATGTGTTACATTCATATCCTGCAAAACTAAATCGTGCCTAATAAATTAAGTGTTCCACTTCAGCCCAAAGTTGATGTGCTACACTAAATTGCACATCATGCTTAAATGATTTCACTTCTGCCAAAGTTGATGTGTTGTTATTTAAGTAGAACTTTTTAATTAATCTATTATATTAGGTGTTTATAATAGATGTTATCACAACTTCCTTAAAATTGATGGTCCTTATTTCCACCAGCCTTAGTCTTATCTACCCCATAGGTCACTCTAACTTCTTCTCTTATCTATGTATCTTAGTTTTCTCGAACTAAATCCACTGCAGCTCCTAATATGGGAATTGAAACTTTGACTGGTGCTTACTTTGCTTCATGGAAGGACTCTCTCATGCTAGTTCTATTCTAGGCATGTTAGATTTTGACTATGCCATAAGAGAGGCTGCCCCTCCTGAACTCACTGATAAAAGTACTGCTGCTCAAAAGGCTGTACATGAGAAGTGGGAGAGGTGTAACAGAATGTCTATTATGCTCATGAAGAATTCCATAAGTCCTGTTATCAGGGGAGCAATCCCAGATTCCCTAATTGCTAAGGATTTTCTGGCTTCTGTGGAGGAAAAATTTTAAGGAACGTCTAAGGCGCATGCCAGCACTCTTATTCTGAAAATGGTGACTACGAAGTATGACGGGATTAGCGGTATTCGTGAGCACATCATGATGATGAACGACATGGCCCGTAAGCTGAAGGGATTAGACATGGAGATCAGTGACGGTTTCTTGGTGCACTTTATCATGACTTCTCTTCCTGCATCTTATGAAGCTTTCAAAGTCAACTATAATACTCAGAAGGATGGACAATGAGTGAGTTGCTTGCTATGTGTGTCCAAGAGGAAGAGCGTCTAAAGCTGGAGAAACCAGATGTTGCTTACCTGATGACCGGTGATTCAAAGAAAAGGAAGGGCAATTTCAACAAAAAGAGAAGTTTCTAAGGTCCCTAAGTATAATACAAGTGCTTCCTCCAGCTCTAAGAACCCCAATGGGAAGCCTCACTGCAAGTTCTGTCGCAAGACAAGACATAAGCAGAAAGATTGCCTAGAATTTAAGGAGTTGCTGGCTAAGAAAGGTAATGATCTTTTCATGATACTTGAGTCCTATAACTTAAATGTTCCAACTAACACATGGTGGTTTGATTCTGGTTCTATGGTTCATGTAACCAACTTATTACATGAATTCCTTACAATCCGGAAGTTGGAAAGAAATCAAAGAACGCTTAGACTAGGAAATGGAGAGGAATTAGTCGTCGAGGCCGTGGGAACCTTACAATTAATTATATAACAGGTTTATGTATTAAACTTTATGATACCTTATATATTCTTGAGATTACTCGAAATCTTGTATCAGGACCAAAGTTAGACATAGATGGTTATGATGTTTCTCATGGTTTGGTCATGGTTTTCTTGATGGTGATCTCTAATAATTAGAACTAGATGAAGAATTTTCCAAATCTTTGTTGTCATATAATCTTGATGACACACTAACAAAGAGAAAACGAAAGTGAGACTTAGAAACTTCATCCATGTTGTGGCATCAACGTTTAGGCCACATCTCGAGAAAACGTTTAACTCGACTAATAAAGGATGAAAGTTTACCACCTCTCGATTTTAATGACTTTAGAACATGTGTCAAATGCCTTAAAGGTAACATGACATCAACGAATAAGAAAGGTGCCACTAGGAGCTCTGATTTATTAGAACTCATTCACACTGACATTAGTGGCCCTTAACCCATCGCTGGAATCACATGACATACTTCTCTTATCACTTTTATTGATGATTGTTCCCGTTATATGTACTTGTATCTAATTAAGGAAAAGTCTGAATCACTTGCAACCTTTAAAGAATATAAAGCTATTGTTGAAAAACACCTTAATCATCAAATAAAAGTTGTGAGATCAGAAAGAGGAGTTGAATATTATAGCAGGCATAATGATGTGGGTCAGGCCCTGGTCCATTTTATGAGTTTTGTAAGGATCAGGGGATTGTGAACTAGTATACCATGCTCGGTACTCCTCAGCAGAACGGTGCAGCTGAGAGAAGAAATAGGACCCTAACGGACATGGTACGCAGTATGTTAGCTAACACAGGCTTACCTCTATTCCTCTGGACCGAGGCCTTAAAAGCAGTTGTTCATATACTCAATAGAGTTCCTTCAAAGTCTGTCCCTAAAACTCCTTATGAACTTTGGACAGCAAGGAAACTGAGTCTAAAATATATGAAAGTATGGGGTTGCATTGCTGAAGCTAAACTTTATAATCATTTTCTAAGGAAACTTGACCCTAAAACAGTTAGCTGTTTCTTTATCGGTTATCCCGAGAACTTAAAGGGTTATCGTTTCTATTGTCCTTCCCATACCACTCGTATTGTAGAAACAAAATGTGCTGCATTCCTGGAGGATTTTAAGGTCAGTGGGAGGAATGAAGATCCTTATGAAGATCTCCAAAAGTACAAGAGGCGGTGGGGACTCGTCGCTTACATTAACTCCGATTACTCCTCTTGCACCCAACACTACACAACCTCCTCTCACTCAGAATTCACAACTGCTCCTAACGTACCTGAGAATGAAGGCACCTCAAACGCCCAGTACCAAAATGATGTTGAACCCGAAAATCAACTCAGGAGGTCATCTAGGTCCAAAAGGCCTACTAACTTTGATGATTATGAAACCTACCTGACTGAAGCAAACTTGGAAGCTGGAAAGCTAGTTGATCCTACCTCTTATCATTAAGCAATTAGCAGTGATCAATCTTCTGAATGAAATAAAGCTATGATTGATGAGCTTGAATCCATGAAGAAAAATAATGTTTAGGATTTGGTTGAATTACCCAACGGTGTCAAACCGTAGGATGTAAATGGGTGTTCAAAACTAAATTGGATTCGAATGGGAACGTTGAACGCCATAAAGCAAGATTGGTTGCAAAGGGCTACACTGAGAAAGAGGGAATCGATTATCAAGAAACCTTTTCACATGTTTCTCAAAAAGATTCCTTAAGGATCGTCATGGCATTAGTAGCTCATTTTGATCTAGAGTTACATTAGATGGATGCCAAAACCACTTTCCTAAATGGCAACCTGAATGAAGACGTGTTCATGAAACAACCTGATGGCTTTAAACCTAATGGTCAAGAACATCTAGTCTGTAAGCTGAAGAAATCGATATACGGGCTAAAGCATACATCAAGACAATGGTACCTAAAGTTTGATGAAGTCATGAAGAAACAGGGTTTCCTTAAAAATCACGTGGATCAATGCACCTACCTCAAGATAAGTGGGAGCAACTTTACTATACTTGTCCTTTACGTAGATGACATTCTTTTGTCAAGTAATAGTTTAGACATGATGCATGAGTCGAAGCGCTTACTCTCGCATAATTTCGATATGAAGGATCTCGAAGAGGCTTCTTACGTTATAGGCATCGAAATACACCGAGATAGGCACAATGGGATCTCAGGTCTATCCCTAAGGGCCTACATTGAGCGTGTCTTTAACCGTTATAACATGCAGAATTGCTCTCCTTCTTTAGCTCCAGTAGTTAAGGGAGATGTTTTTGGTTTGTTTCAATGTCCAAAAAACAGAGGCTGAAAAGGAGCAAATGAGAATGATACCTTATGCATCAGTAGTCGGGAGCCTTATGTATGCTCAAATCTGTACTCGCCCAGATATCACTTATATTTCTGGAATGCTAGGTCGTTATCAAACTAATCCTGGCCTAGATTACTGGAAAGCAGCTAAGAAAGTACTTCGATATCTGAAAGGGACAAAAGACTGCAAGTTGACCTATAGAAGAAGTGACAGTTTGGAAGTGGTTGGTTATTCTGATTCTGATTTTGCCAAGTGCAAAGATGACAAGAAATCTACTTCGGGGTATATCTTTATGTTAGCTGGTGGACCAATCTCATGGAAGAGTCATAAACAACAGTTGACCACAACATCCACAATGATGGCATAATACATTGCTGTACATAACGCTACCTGTCATCGAATATTGCTTAGAAACCTTATTACTGGACTCAAAATTGTTAATTCCATATCTAAACCATTGAAGTTGTACTGTGATAACTCAGCTGCCGTTAGTTTCTCGAACAATAATAGTTCGACTGGCACTGGATTATATCTCGATACAAAGTATTTGTTCGTATATGAACGAGTTGAGGAAAATAACATTTGTATTGAGTATATAAGTACAAAGAATATGCTTGCGGATCCAATGACTAAAGGTCTCCCACCTAAAGTATTCGAAGAACTTATTTCGAAGATGGGCTTTACTAAAGACCTTATTTAAGAGCATATTGTACTTACTTACGTTTATTAATTAATGAAAATTTCCTCACTTACTTGATTTTGTTTGTCTCTAAATATATGTAATGCTAGCCTTACTGCATATAGACATAATATACAATTTAATCGTTAAGGGCTTAATTGTCATGATCCTAGTGTTAAGTTTTAAATTTGAGGTGTAGTATGATTAATGGGGATCCTGAGTTGAACAACGTTCATTGACTGTATTTCTCTGCTACGTTTTTTGGGTTTAGAACTAAATTGAGTATTAACTCCTGATCAGGCTTATCTAATGATCATAATAAATGATTACTCGGCCAAGTGGGAGAATGTAAGAATATATTTATATGTTCTATTGTGTGGCCCTTATAATCATTTATCTAATAAATGATCAATGACCTAAATACCTCTATTGGTTTAACTGGTCTTTATGTGATGGACGTAATTACTCTTACTTAACCATAAAATAGGGTTTCCCCCTTGAATGTATAAATAGAGATCATTAGGAGAGATTAGAGGCTAATGATTAATGAACAACTTTACTTACACACACAAAACATCCTCCTCTCCTCTCTATAATTGAGATCTCTGATCTCCTTAAGCGATTCTAACTGTACACTCTAAACGGGAACCCGATCAGCGTAATCATTCTCATGGCATCGTCTTCCCTATCATCCTTTACTGAACTAACAGGTATGTCTGATTTATTATTATGTTTATAGAATTGATCATCAGTTAAATTCTAAATATGTTGTGCTTTTTGGCTCATTTATTAATATGGCGCCAAAGATATAATGAAGTGATTATCCTAATTATCAACTTCAGTTATATTACCAATTATTATAGCAACAGGTCTGCTCTTGGTGCTGGTTGGCTCAAACCGTCAACTTTGCACTGCACGTATAATGTGGTGGTGCGTGTACAAAATTGATAATTCCAATTCATGGTCTAAACATATATCATCTATTCACTTAAACATGATCGCCTCCTGCATTCGGGTTGGTGTGAGCGGTACCACGCATAGACGGTACAAAATTGACTACGATGCTATAGTCGGAATGATACGAAAACAAAACTGTGATCAAGTATAAGATCGATAAAGAGTAGAAGAACACTAATATTAAGAAGAAGTTTACTCAATTCATCCATACCTATTCTGATAGAGACCGATTCGAGATGGTCAATCTCCCAGGACTCGTTGAGTGGGTTAATCTCCAAAGAAAGCAAGACAAGAAGACTAGAACTTTTTAATCATTTTTTTCTTTACTTTCATATTTAAACTTAAGCCTTTAAATAGGCATCCAAAGTACATGAATGTGCAGTAAATTAAGGAACATGACATAATGTAAACTGCCCACTAACATAACTAAAACAAAGCAATAAAAGATTAACGTGTGCAAGGAAGTTAACTCCCCGGTGGTTATTTGCACGTATCAATTCCCGCCGCCTCAAAATTATCTTTTCCTCAAGAACGGAATGATGTCGTCATGGAGGTCGCCATTCGAGTCTCCCAGCGGCATTCGGTGCGGTCTCAATGACGCGGCATGGTGGTCGCCCTTCCCGTCTTCCATTAGAGTTCATGTCTTTGCTGTTCTACGTTGAGCATTGGTTTGAGAATGTGGATGGGCCATCAGTCATGAAAATTGGGAAGATCCATGGGAATATAGTGAAAGTGGAATATCATGTTGGTTTTCAATTGGTCTAGTGGGATGTTCTGTAAACAGGGGGTGTTGGTGGTTGAAGTAAGGCTAGGAACGGAGGTAGGAAAGGTTTAGGTGTTAGTGTTAGTGCATGTTTTGGATATGATAGAGTGGTGGGAGAGGTTTGTCTTGGAGGTGGACGCGGAGGTGGCACAAACGGTTCCGGAGATGGCATCGGTTTTGGTGGTGGATGGTTTCCAAGTGCAATATTGTATAGTCGGAGGTCAGTTTTGGTATAGTTGGCTGCTTGGGCGAAGCAGGGGGCAAGGTTCTGTGATGGTTGTGGAGACGGATATGGTGTCGGAATCGGTTTTGCTAACAAGGTTGGTGATAATGACGTAGATAGGGCAGGCATGTGGTTATCAAGAGTAGCGGTACTTTCGGTGAGGGTATTGAGTTTCGAGTTGAGGTTTTGGGTGATTTTGATAAGGACGGCTAATTGGTTGTTGAAGATGGCTTGAGATTGGAGAGTGATGGCAATAAATTGGTGAAATAGGCTGGTTATGGATGGGGAAGGGTTGTCGGAGGAGGTGGTGTCTTTGCGGGTCGACATGGCGGAAGGAGGGTTCGAGAACGAGAGCACCATTGATAAAGACCGATTCGAGATGGTCAATCTCCCAAGACCCGTTGAGTGGGTTAATCTCCAAAGAAAGCAAGACAAGAAGACTAGAACTTTTTAATCATTTTTTTCTCTACTTTCATATTAAAACTTAAGCCTTTAAATAGGCATCCAAAGTATATGAATGTGCAGTAAATTAAGGAACATGACATAATGTAAACTACCCACTATCAAGTCTAAACTACCCGCTAACATAACTTAAACAAAACAATAAAAAATTAACGTATGCAAGGAAGTTGATGCAAGGAAGTTAACTCCCCGGTGGTTATTTGCACGTATCATATTCTCTCATTAATCAGTCGCTTAAGAACAAACATGATAACCCAACTTTTACACAATAGACCCTTGACACTACAACTATTAAATACATCCTATAAATTCATAATTACATTCCAACACTCCTAAGGACATTGATTTTCGGTTGGACCAACTGGTTAAGGGGCTGTTTGGTTGATTTAGTGCTGAATCATTAAAAGATCTGAATGGTTAAGAGGCTCTGAATGATTAAATACTAAATGGTTGCACCAAATCTGAACAGTTCAGCTCTTAACCATTCCATTCAAAGCTTTTTTTAGGTTGAAACAACCGGTATAAATGCTAAATATTTAGAGCTGAATGGTTCAGAACCTCATTAAGAGGCTACCAAAAGGCCCTAAGAAACACTAATTGAAATTAAAATAAGTAGGGAATTATAATGATAAGCATTATTGCGCATGTATGTCTAATTCCATATTCTACCATATATATCAACTTATCCAGCCAATCATACCAAAAGAATCCATAAATATCAAAATGATAATAATATCACATGATCAAACCGTGAATGAATACAAAAACAATGAAAGAATGATAACAAAAATATCACAACAATAACCAAATCTCTACAGAACCAAAGCCGCAGCAAAGAAAACGACGGCCACAGATCCAGCTGCAACTCTGTTCAAAGTAGCAGCATTAGGCGGCGAAGTAGTCGGTGATCCAGTCGGACTGGACGGAATAAACGATGGAGAAGCCGCCGGAGAACCGCTAGGAGCAAGAGAGGTAGGAGGAGCAGGTGGAGATGCAACCGGAGCTTCGGTTGGTGTAGAAGTAGGAGCAATCGATGGAGACGGAGGTGATGAAACTGGTGAAGCCACAGGAGATATTGTTGGAGATCCGATCGGTGATTGAGAAAGAGCGGATCCAATAATAATAGCAAATAACATAAATGTAACAAAACCTGAATACGCCATTGTGATATAACGTAACACAAAAGTATATTTAGAAGTATGTTAGTTTGAGTTAAATAAAAGGTGAAATAGTACTAGATTATATATGTTTTTCACAGAAAGATAGTGGGATACGATGAAAGTGCAACAGATACCGAGGTTTATATACGAGGTTTTGGTCGGTGTTTGGAAAGATGAGACGAAATCGTAACCGTTGGATGGTTGCATAGGATTCCGTGTTAGGTTAATCAGTGTGAATACCGACTTACACGTTTTCACGAGAAAACGATCTCAGCCGTTGGATTAAATAATTGAATTAAGAAATATAGATTGTTGTTAAATAAGTAAAATAAATTATAAAATAAATGATTATATGTTAATTTCCAGGTAACCGTTATGTTGATGCACGTTGTAGGGCCAATTGTTTTAGTGGCTTCCAACGGGTATACATTCATCAAGTAATCATACATTAATTTTCGCTTACGTATTACAATTTCTTTTCTTTTCTGGTAAAATACGCGTTATGTGAGTTGTATTTGTGACGATTTCATACATTTTATCATTCTTACCTTCTTTTTAAATATAAAGTCAACATCATTTATAGTTTGGAGAAAAACTAGTGGGAATCCCCGCGCTACGCGACGAAAACCCAATCAGTATCAGTTGCATTACGGTACCAATATTCCCTATAGCAATTGAAACACGAATAAAAATAAGGTCATAACATGTCCAAGTAAAAATCATGAAAATGAATATTGGTATCGGTTTCGTTACCAATGTTCAGCCAGAATTGGTTAGGTTCATTAGAGTACCAATACTCGTATAGCCTACAATAAATAAAAACCCTACTTTGAGTGCAATTTTGTTGCAAACTAAATAGGTTAAACACATGAATTATTTAGAAAGGCAAGGGGTAAAGTTTTGAAACAGTTAGAGGTTATTTGTTAACTTCTAAATGAGTAAGTGTTAAACCAGTAAAAGGTCTGAATAGTTAAAAGTTTCTGAATTGCTAAGTGTTGAATTATTAAGTGATATTTGGTTGGATATCTAAATTATTAAAATTTCTTGTCCCACATTGGTATGGAGAGTAAAAATGGATTGATTTATTCGTGAAAACCACTTGAAAGTATCAAATCTTATGTCTTATATTTTACTTGGGAACTTACCCACACACACGGGGTGGTGCAAAAACGAATTTCTGGTTGTGATCCAACACGTCGCCCGCACGACCTGCAGACACGAATGTGGCTCCAACCGATATTTATTCATTTTTTGGCCAACAGATATTTGTTCATTTTTTTAGATCTAGAAAATTTCATTATAATGTGAAAATTACATGCGGATATTTAAAAAAGAAAAAAAAAACTAAAGTATTTACCTGGTTCCTATTTAAACTACTAAGACCTTTTACATTTTATACCACTAGTTTTTATTTTGGGAGCGTCCCGGGTTGAAATATCTAATATAACATAATAAAATATCTAATATGACAACATAATTAATGAGTTGCCAATATATGATTAATGAATATTATTATTATTATTTATTTATTTTAAACAAATATCTGCCATAAGTTATCATATTCTAATATAAAAAAAACGAATCTCTGCGCCGGGGTATAAATCTAGTACCCTCCTCACACCCTACCTTAGCTTTTGCTATTGGTGGAATTAACTGAGTATGATGATGATGATGATGTAATCAATCATTCTTAAAAGAACTAAGATGAAATAAGAAAAAAAAGTTATTTATTGAAATATCGAACGCATTAGTCTAAGGGTTATGTGATGCGTTAAAAAATTCATTGGTATATGATTGGGTATATAGTTCGGGTATTTGGTTATGTGGTTTCGGGTAATTGGGTCGGATATCACCTAATCCCAGGCCCGACCCAAACCCACATTTTTTTTAAACTAATCCCAAACCTGACACAATATCAGTCGGGTTACAAAAAATAATCATTTTTTCTCCGTTTTTTATATAGCACTATGGTATTCGTTGAAAAGATAATAAAACGCTGGTTAATTTTGTGTAATTTTTTTTTTTTTAAAATCTCGTATATAAAAGATATTAACGTTTAAAAGTTATGGGAGGAAACATGAGAGAGAAAATAATAAAGGTTTAATATTTACATTTAGTAGATTATGTATTTAATAGATTAGGTTAAACCATATTTATTCACTTTTTTTAATTGGTCTAGAGTTGCCATATCACATCCTATCATATTTATTCCTTTCTTTAATTGGTCTAGAGTTGCCACATCACATCCTATGTGGCATCTCTCAAAGGAGAGATTGAATAAGAGTATGACATGTAGGATTAATCCCTTTGCAATATATATATATAGAATACTAGTAGGAAACCCGCGCGATGCGGCGGGGGTAAAAATTTACAACGCGATATCGTTTTTTATCAGTTTATCAATCATATCCTCATATTGTATAGTATAGCACTTCTATAGTTTTTTAATTCATAGCATCGGTGTGGTCTATTTATTTTACTAACCTTATAGTTAAAATATGAGTTGGTTGTGTTTTTACAGTGGCATAATCTTATGCTTACCATCCACAAACAGGTGACCGAACAAACTGTTGTTGTGAGACTTTGATTTGCATGGCTATGGAGATTAGTGGTTAAAGTGGTTGCCTATGTCGTTTCACTCCGCTATTAGTATTGTCTATTTTCGAGACATCATATGGGTTCCAGTTGCCCAATGATACTTCATATACATCGAATGGCACTAAGATCACAGCTATTGAAGACTTGTGTTGTGATAGTGAGCATAGGATCCAAAATCATAAAAGAAAAGCCGAAGTCGCTCGCAACTAAATAAAGCAATATCCTGATAAAAAGATTTTTGATCGAGTTTTCAAGGAAGGATTTTGAGTTTATGTCAAACTTCGCCATATGTTAGGGATTCTCTATAATAGTCGCGTTATCAATTTTCATTTTATTACTTGTTAGTTTGTTGTACTTGTTAAAGAATTTTTTTTTTTTTGAACGGCTACTTGTTAAAGAATATTAGGATTGAAATTACTAAGCATCCAAATTAAATTGATATTTCCTTCAAAAACTGGCACAATGTTACGAACCATATCAAAAACTCCTCTACTTTTATTTCACAAGATTTCAAAGTTATGACAAGTAAGGGATAATGAAAATGTTTAGAAAGAAAACCTTCAAAATGGAAACAAACTCCAGGGATTTGATAAAATCCAGCCAGTATGAAACTTGGAAAGTTTTGTCCTACCTATGTAATTATATAAAAAGAAATAACTATTACTGTGTAAAAAAAAAGGTATCTAAAAGAAAAGTTAAAGGAAGTATAATACTATAATTCAAAAGGTTACCCCAAAAGTGTGCAGTCTCTTTTTGAATTCTTTCACCAAATTGTCTCCCTTTTCCAAGCCTAGACCAAAAGTTCTACCTATTTATCAACAAAAATAGTAAGGATTGTCATGTTGTCCACAACACATAGCAACACATTTGACTTTATAGTTGACATGATAATATATATTTGAAAAAGTACAAAATAAAAAACTATTTATCACCAAAACTCCCAGACCAAAAGGTGTAAAAACATCCGGATGACCACCAACACAAACTGAAACGTAATGGCATTAAGCATATATATGTATAATATCCTTTTCATTAATAACTTGAATTTTATAGGACACACACTTAACATGGGTGGAGATGAAGCGTATCTAAGTGAAATTTTGTGTGCTTCTCGATTTTTTAAACCAAACATTTAATCCAATTTAGCTCACAATTAATCCTAACAAAAGCAAAAGAACTAACCGGACTTTCACCCAAGATATAACCTACACCCCTGTTGACTCATTGACTAAAATTAATCAAAAAAGAGATATTGTGAGATAGAACCTGGTAATTAGTTGCAGCTCCACTCCATTGTTGTACCAATTGTCTAGTGCACAAAATGTTGTACCCATGAATCCTGCACAAAAAAAAAAAAAAAAAAAAAAAAAAAAAAAAACAGAAACGGGTCAAAAGCCAATGGCGGCCTGCAGCAAAAATGGTAAAATGTTAGCGATTACAACCCAAACCCTGTTTGAAATTTATAAAGTTTCACTTGACATAAAGTATTTAAGAAAATTGTTTGGACCATTTAGCTCACAAGCATGTCATTCCAACAGTAAACATCTCAGAATATATAATTATACAAAATTCACCTAAAAATAGTCCAACTCTCCCATGCTTTCTAAAATTAGTTTATATAGAGACGTTAAACCTATATCAAACACAAACTACATCACAAATATAATTTAAAAAATGTTAAATATAGAGTCTGGAAAGAAGTATCCATACAACAATTGCAATTTAGAGTCTGGAATGAATTTTTGGCAAGTCTTCACAAAAAATTGTCTGATAGATCGTCGCCGTCGTCTTCACCGCCAAAAAGCAATATGAATCTATATATATTAGCAGGAGGCCATCTGTTGTCACTTCTCTCTAAAATCAGTTTAAAACAACCGTAATTGTAGTTCTAGTCTTGCATGATGAGCTAGTTGCAGCTCCCAAACAAGTCTAAAATAACTAAAAAACTGGAAAAAGATCGTTTGGATCACTTTGAAACAGCTAAAAATAGTTCGGGACCAGCCTAAAACAAGTCTAAAATAATTAAAAACGTACCTGGAATACATGTGTGTCTTGCTTGTCTTGAGCCTGAACTTTTCAAGCGACCTGCGCCTGACAGGCTAAACAAACCTATTATTATATAGGAAAGTCAGATTTCACTAAACAACTCGACCCATTTGAAAAGACAGATAGAAATTGATACATAAAAAAACTAAACAAAACTAAGGTAAAGCTACATGCCATCACAAATTTCCGCTTTTCTCTTTTGCTACCAAGCCGCCTTATCTCTCTTTTGCTAGTGATGCAACACAATTAACTTATTGTATGCTGTGAAAGAGAAATTGAACTTGTTTTTGTTAAAAATTTGAAGGAGCTTCTAATGTCATGATCTCTTGGCCATCCAATTTCTGGTAACAATTGTCCGACATACCTCGCCTAATAGAGCATGTGCATACTAGGGCTGCAAACGAACCGAATGAACACGAACAAGGCCTTGTTCGTGTTCGTTCGTTAAGGAAATTATGTGTTCACGAACAGTTCATGAACACTTACCGAACGAGTTTTTTTTGTCCGTGTTCGTTTGTTAAGAGAATACTCATGTTCGTGTTCGTTCGTGTTCGCTTGTTAAGTTTGTTCACGAACGCACACGAACGTTAATGAACACAAACAAGTGTTTATGAACACAAACGAACATAAAGAAGTTTTCATGAACAGAAACAAACATAAACAAATCAATATTAACTTTCGCTAAGAACGAAACATATACTTAGCAGTGAGCATGAAGACTAAAAGTAGGATTATTGATCTCATATAGCCATATATTTACCTACATAAATTATTTGATTATTTATTTATTTTTGTAAAATAAATAAAAATAAAAGAATATAAAAAATTAAAAACCTTATTAAATTATTGAACACAAACGAACACATTACCGAACGTTCACGAACATAAACGAACGAACGCGGCCTCTGTTCGTGTTCGTTCATTTAACTAAACGAATGAAAATTTTTGTTCGTATTCATTCATTTATTAAACGAACGAACACAAACGAACTTCCCGCCGAACGGTTCATGAACTGTTCGCTGAAAGTTCGGTTCGTTTGCAACCCTATGTGCATCCATTAATGTTTCTTCTAACTTCCTGTTGAAAAGTTAAGATTTTATTAAAGGTTAGTTTAAAAATGAATGGCAAACATTAGCAGCAAAAATAAACCAATTGTTGCAAGAAATTGTGCACCATGACAATTATATAACTAACTCGTAATAATACACCGTATTAATTGATTAACACAGAAATGTGGAAGAATTTTTTTAATCCTAGACAATGTGTTAAAAATTTGATGAATAACCAGATCCAAAAATATATTGTATTGAGTTCACCAAAACACAAGCAGAATACAAACACATAGCCATATCAAGAGCTTGATTTGAAATATTAAAATCAATAAAAACCAGGTCAGCTAAGTGGACAATTTCACTGTTAAATGGCTATCAAAACAATTCATATAGACAGGGCAGCCTGCAGTTCGTTTCTAAATTAGTAAATAGTAAATTAACAAGTGTCAACATAGGGGTTAATTACTCATCTCCACATCTCAACGTTTCCTCACCCCTGTTTCTCTTCTCAGTGGTTATGCAGTCAAATCTTGCAATGTAATCTGAAAAATATTAAAAGAGAATATTAGTATGCGATCAGTTTTGGTCTAAAAGCTAAAATCAAGTAAACAAATAAGGCACAACACTTTAGCTAGGTAATAATGTACAAAAAGAGTTGGTACATTATAATTTGTATAGTTGTCTAGCCCGCACATCAGAAAAATAAAACAAAAACAGCAACATGAAGATTACCGAACCAGATGTTACTGAACCGGATTTGTACCATATCGGCTATCCCACCTCTCCAGTCCTTGGCTAATGAATGGTCAATCAACAATGTTCCCTGTAGTGAAATCATAATGAACAATAAACCGTCACAAAGCTGAATTAATCAAGAAACAAACCGTCACAAAACAACAATATACAAAATCAGTGTTCTTGAAGTCACAAAATTGACGGTCCAGGTCAGCCGGGTTAATGTGTTGAAATCGGTTTTTTTAAGTGGGACTTGAGTCAGACCACGACGGACCAACATGCAAACACTTTCTAAACTTTTTTTATGCAACCAAATAAAACTTAAAAACGGCTTTAACCATTTCACCTATTAACAAATCAAGCATAACGCAAGTTGAACCATTTAATAAAGGTCAAAGCTGAATTAATCAAGCAACAAACCGTCACAAAACAACAATATACAAAATCAGTGTTCTTGAAGTCACAAAATTGATGGTCCAGGTCAGCCGGGTTAATGTGTTGAAATCGGTTTTTTTAAGTGGGACTTGAGGCAGACCACGACGGACCAACATGCAAACACTTTCTAAACTTTTTTTTATGCAACCAAATAAAACTTAAAAACGGCTTTAACCATTTCACCTATTAACAAATCAAGCGTAACGCAAGCTGAACCATTTAATAAAGGTCAAAACTGACACATAACATTTGGTTATCACATTAGGTAACACACATTTTTTTCATTTATAAATACTGGCGTGTGTTGGTACTTAAAACCTAAAGTGATTCTTTTAGTATAAGCAATCAGATTTATTGGATAAGGAGTTGTTGCTGGACTTGAAAAAAAAAACAAACTTCAAAATTAGATACCTTTTTTTTAATATTATTTTTGATTTTGTAACTATGACTTTAAAACCATGCATCCGAACAACTCCTTGATCACCTTACCATGATTTTAATGTTTAGCAAAAACACAGAAGAACTTACCAAGGAATCTAACTCTCCGACCTTTCCAGGAGGTCGCCGCCATGTTGATTAGCCTATAGCACATACATAAATTTAAATACGCAATGATTTATATAGTTGGAAAAAAATATCATACAAAGAAATAAAATAATGCTTTGAGTTGCACCAAGGATGTCAAAATCAACATGTCCGTAAGGTTGGGTGGTGTGGGGTGGTGCGCCCTTAGCCACCTCAACCAATAACACCCTTTAACGCCCCCGACACTGCCCCACCTTAGTTAGAGGTGGAGGGGGCAAACATTCTTTCCGCGAGCGTCATTCAGGAACATCTAAAAATCAAATCATAAATCTAACCATAAACAATACATGGTTAAATTTAAGAAGAATCCCTTGAAAAAGACAAACACGAATGATTATCTAAACACGTTTGAAATAAATGATTAAATACCTTTCCACATGAAAATTCACTACCAATTGTGTGAGTATTCATCAATCCTGGTCTTAATTTCTCAATCTACCATAAATTATCAACTATCTCCTGCAACATAACAAACATAAATGTCTTACTTTTCGGGACTTTACAAATAATATCCCCCATGGAAATGATGTTGCTCACTCTTATGTATCAATTCTTGGAGAATAACCAAAATTTATTTTATTTTAATATTAACAATTAAATATAATTTAAGAAATGTAAATGGGCACCTCATTTGGAAACAAATGCCATTCAAGTATCAAATGAAGTTCGTCATAGTCATCAACTCCTAGATCTTGTGTTGTAGCAAATACTGCAAGAATACTATAAGATACCCCAGCCACAACTGAAAACTAATTAGTATAAATGTATTCAATGTTCTAACCTGGCTCTTAAGCAAGCTCTGTGTCATCATCATCGCCTTCCACCCACAACCACTATCATTGAGAAATCCCCAACACAGATCTGAAATATTACACAGATTTGACTCAAGTAACAAACAAAAATTGGTATATATAGCTGTGAATATGAAAGAGAGAGAGAGAGAGAGAGAGAGAGAGAGAGAGGGAGGATGGAGGCGGATAAGAAATGTGAATATGAAACCCTAACCCTAATAATGTGTATCCCGTGTTTTTTTTTCTTTAGCTTAATAGGCTTGTACTTAATGCCTCAAAACTTGTACCCTTTAAAAGTTTTAAAGCTTTTGTGCATGGAGTGATTGTACAATATGCTTTAAGGTGTTGTACATCTCTTAAAAGTGACAAATGACCATTTCTGTCCTTCCTAAATGCTTATTAATATAGTATAGATATATAGATTCTACCTCATTTTTATACCATCTTTCTAAATATTTTTCTATACTGTCAAATTTTTATACCAATATTTTTATGATGGATCCAAACTTTCAAAAACTCCGCACCGACGACCTTTTACACCACCTGGCTACCCAACCATACATGTCTACCCCTCTTAGTATAATTTTTGGGACTTAGTCGAGCTCTGAACGCATGGCAAATTCTAGTGCAAAAAGTGAATGTGTTGGCAAATTCAACAAGTGCAAGCACCACATAAAATGCCACAACTTCAACCATCCCAAGAAGTCGAGCACAATTTCGTTTCACTATGCCAAAACAATAAAAAAGAAAACGTACCTGAAACCCAACCACAAAAATCAAAGAAAACAAGGGGGAAGTAGACACAAATAGAAACCATGGTGTTATAAGTGATGGTTTCTTGAGTAAGGTTACCGATCAATTTTGTAACCTCACGTAATTTTTCCCCACTTCTTTTATTTTATATAAAACAAATCCATTTTGTTCACTTTAATTTATTATATATACATATGTCTAAATTTTAATAATATATATTTTATTTTATTCAAATTTTTTTTCATTTAAAGCTTTATACAAAAATTCTAGTAAGATTTTATAAATGCAAAATTTTAAGGTTTCATATAAATTACATATTTTTTACCACTTAATTATAAATAATAATACTAGTAATAATAACTAGAGGGGTGCTCGCACGTTGCGGCGAGGACACAATACAACAATAGTGGTTTCATAAAATGGTGACTGCGCTAAATACAACGGTCTCGTGTTACATATTCAAAAAGAGATAACTACATAGATAGTGCTTATGGTTTATAGAGAGTAACAACTTAGAGTATTAACTTTTTTTTAACATGTTAAGGATTTATGGTTTCAGTTTTGTAACATGTTAGAGCCCAAGAATAACTAGATGGATCATTCTTGTAATTAACTTTATTTGATTTACAAAGATACTTTTTTGAATTTATTAAAATTAGAATTATCTATTAATGTTATTAAATTTCAATAATATACTAAATTAAATAATTATAATCTACACATTTTAATATATTTTTTTATAAAACCTTTGCCGCCATGCGTAATCTATATTTGACAAGGTCGTCTTTATTTTTAATATATATAGAATTATCTATTAGTATTATTAAAACTTAGAAAATTTAAATTGTAAAAATATACAAAATTAAATAATTATAATGGGAAAGTGAATATGAGGTTGTTAGGCATGCAACTTAGGTTTACCTATCAAAACTACGTCGTTTAATTTTAAACTAACCAACTCTTTTTAATTTACGTATTAATCTCATAAAACTTCAATTACTCATCAATTTCAATACTGTTAACCATCGATCTCCATTTATTTCCCTTTCGCCCTGTTTATGTAAACAAAGCATGATTAGATTTATCACGAATCATGATCTAAAATTTAATGATTTTATGGTCTAGAAATATTTTAAAGAATTATATCTCGTTGCGAGAGATACCTCGGAATTTCATTATTATCCTAAGATCATTTGCTAATTGAATTTGCTTTTCAAATTCATTAAAAAGCATAATATTAGCGATGGATCTAGATTTCTATGTACTCATTTCAATAGCCAGCACATTTAGTTTTCCTTATTGAAGAAACAAAAGTCTACCTTCAAGAGGAACAGGCAGACCAGCTTCCACAGGTGAGATCCTTCACTAGAATGAATGACTTCGCTGATAATGGTGACCTGAAAAACACAACCTCCGATGTGGGGCGACCGCCTCGAATCCAGAGGATTCTACTTAGCAGACACAAAAACGTGGTCGGCACTAGTGTGTTCTTCAGGGGTTTTCTGAATGGCCTACTCAAGGAGACGAAGTGCTCCTTTAATAGGTTCCACACGGGCCTCGACATTCACCCTTAACCTACCCAGTGGGCTGGAGCCCGGTTAAGGACTTGCCTCCACATCAGCCCATAATTAGGCCCAATAAGACATAGTATGTGAAAAGTAAGAAATCATAGAGGACAGTCATACCGTTTCCTCTGACGTGGCGTCACATGATTGGTCACAGGTCTGGCCGAACGTGATTGGCCATTGAGTGTACTATTGTCCCCTCTGCAGGCCTTCGTTAGTGGAGATCCCTGCTGAGGTGGTCCCATGCGTTCTTATTGGTTGATACGTACGGAAAACGTACTGTTTGTCTCCTGCGGGTTCGGTCTCGGACACGTGAGATTCCCCTGCTGGCCGATCGTGCAGCATGCTCCTTGCTACACGTCGTTGGACTCTGGTTGGCTCGTACCATGTTGTACGATCATACAAGTTATCGCCACGTGTCTGCTTTGGCTTTATCCTCCAAACCCTGGCGGATGTTGGTGCAACATCCGTGCTTAGTGGTTGCAACCCGCATCCGGGTTGGTATGGCCGCACCCGCAGGTGATGGGCTTATCCTGCCCATGGTTGACGTTGTAATCAGTTGGGCCTTGTGGCCCTGTTCCCGTGTTTGGGCTTTGGCCTTGGGTAGGGCCCAAGTAAATTTGGGTCCCTACCCCTTCAATTCCCCTAGTCCAGTGGCGCTCTTGGTTGTGTGTAGCAAAAGCGTGAGCGGTGATGGACTGATTCGGAAAGAGAAGTTGGGGTGTTTATGGCGGGTTTTTAGTTTTTTGCGGGTTATATGTTTTGGCGGGGTTTTACGTGTTCCGTCAAGCGGGTCATCATCCCGCTGTGACTATTATGTTTGAGATTATAGACGAGCTTGTTCTTGGAGGGAAATTCGAAGGGTCGTCATCATTGCATTTTGATCTGACAGTTGAAGTGACTGACTCTTTGCCTGCCGCGTCTGTTTTGTCGTCAAGTCAGTTATGGATGAACGGTTTTTGGAGTACTTGTGTCAGGTGCGCGTGGGCGACGCGTTGCGCGTGGCAGGATTTTTCGCTTTAGTGGGCCACGTGTCATGTAGATGATGGGCCTAGCTGTGTCAGTGTGGCCCACTGTGATTAATGTGGGCAGTATAAATAGCCCTTCATTCTCCCATTTGTGCATCTGCTCACTCTTTGTTCACTTGAAATTTTTCACTTCTTTCTTTCGTGGTAACCGTCTGCCGGTTGTTATTCCAGAAGTTTATTCGTGTTTTCCTCTTAATCGAATATGGCTGATGCTGACATTAGGGGCAAAAAAGAAGCCGTTTGTATGGCTGATGCTCCGATCAAGTGGAAAAGGGATTCATTTGAGGAATTTTTAGAATTATATGAGATTCCGGCGAGTTGGGAGCCAACGTTGCCGGCAGATGGAGAAACTGTCCTCCATGCGGGCCCTGGTATGATGGCGTTGTATGCCGCGCATTTTCAATTAGCCGGTTTTCGGTTGCCGGCGACGCGGTTCGTCTGTGACCTGCTCCTCCGGTATGGAGTGTATTTGACTCAGGTGACTCCCCTAGGCATGACCCGAATGGTGCATTTTGAATTCGTGTGTCGTTCTCAGGGTGTCGAACTGACCTTTAAGATGTTCAATGCCTTCTATCGGCTCACCCGTGGGGGTCCGCAATGGTTTTCCTTTACACAGCGGAGTAGGATTAGGCTGTTGGAAACGAACCACCGTGTAGTATGCACGACTAGAAGACAAAATTCTTCTTTATCCGGCAGGGGGTTGTGTCGGTGTCTTTGCAGTGGCTGGCTGTCTCCGCCAAGTCGAAATTGAAGGATTTCCCGGTTGTCAACTATGCCAATTTCGATTGGTATGAGAGGATTACAGAGCAGGTGACTTCCATTGAGATGGCGAATGTAAGACCGGAGGCGTTGCTGATGGCGGGTGTCAGCCGTGTGGGCGGGAGAGCTGACCAGAACCCGCACTTTTATGTGGATAGTAAAGGTACGTCCAGCTTACATTGTTCGCTCTGTCGCATTAACTTATTTTCGACCATTCGTTTGACTTTGATGTTGTTTTTGCAGAAACAAGTTGTTTTTACTCAATTGTGGCTGGAGTAGATGGTGAGTTCAGGTGGGAACCGCTCCGAACGGATGAGGAACCTTTAGTGGAGCATACGCTCAAGAACTTTGTGGCCGCCAACGTTAAGGATTTTCCCGGACACACCCTGATTCCAGGTGATGTTCCCATTAATCCCCGCCCTCGAAATGCAGTTTCTGCTGGAGGGGTTAATCTTATGTTTATATCTGATGACGAGTCTGAGGATGATTCTTACTCGTTATCTCACCGCGGTCGAGCTCGTGCAGGTATCAGTCGTGGTGGCAGTTCTTCTCGACAGCCACCCGCGTCTGGCGGGGCCAAAGATAAAGGGGATTACGTGGAAGTGTTTACCACACCACCTGTATCGAGTCGTCCCAGCGGGGGGTTGGGAAGCGGTGGTCATGGTGCCGGGAAGAGGCTGCGGGATGTGGTGAGCATGATGGATGCGGGCAAGCGAAAAATGCCCGAAGGGGATTCTTCAGCGTCCAACTTGAAGGTTAAGTTGGCTGTGTCCCATAAGCGGCCTCGTTTGGCCTCCAAGATTGTGAAGGAAGTCCATCCGGGTATAGCCTCGTTTAGCATTCTGTTCCTGTTCCCCTGTACTCCTTTCCTCATGTTTTGTGTTCTTGTAGGTGCATCCTTGCTTTTCCCTGGCGGGCCGAAGTTATCCGAAGTAGCTGGCGCACGATCTACTGGGCCTACCCCGCTTGGTGCCCCGACACAAGGTGGGGATGGCGAACGACCGCTCGAGACTGAGGTGCGCCAACATCCTTCGCCACAAGGATATGTTTGGTCCGCCGAAGAGAAGCAGGCCGAGGCAGCTTGTGAGGCTGAGTTACAGCAAGCTAAGCTATTGGCGGAAACAAGACGAAAGGAGAAGGAGAAAGGGAAGGGTGTTCAGGTTGGTGAGGATGTGGGCGCAGGATTGCAAGCTAAGTCCCCGAGTGGCATGGAGCAACCGCACGATCCTGGTTTTTCAAGTGGTGCTTTTGAGAGTGCGGGATATGTTGATTTATCATCTGGTGGTGGGTCAGCGGGTGGCAGCGATGGTGGTGGATCCGTGAAATAGAACATGCCCGCTAGCGGCGGTAATCCCAAAAAGACTGATACTACAAGGATAGCTTCAAGCGGTCTTAGGCTGGATGTTGCTACTGGGCCAATATACAGGCCTGTCTGGTCCGTGCGTGAGGATGGCCACTTTTTCCAGATAGAGACCTGTGAGGAATGGTTATCTGGTTCTATTCCTCCTGCCGAGCGAGCGTATGCTGCTAAACGGGACCGTCTGGCGCTTCTTCAAGACGGTGCCGCTGGGTTGGCGATGGCTGCGGCTACGCTAAGTGAAGTGCGGCGCGGATATCAGGAATTGCTTCAGGCCGAACAAGACTTGGCGGCGCGCAAAGCGGCCTTTAAGAATGTGCTTGACAAGCATAACAAAGATTGCGTAGCCCAGTCTAAAGCTTTATCTGATGCTTTGGCGCAGGCTAAGTCCGCTGAGGAGCGCCATGCCAAGTCTTTCCAGGAATGGAAAACCTCTTGTGAAGCTACAAATCAGATTATCGCCAAAGAGCGGGACCGCGCACGGGGCTTGGAGAGTGAGCTTGACCGCCTTAAAGCTGCGTTAGAAGCCAAGGAACTTGAGTTGGAGAAGGAGAAATCTGAAACCGCCAGTGCTCGCGCGGATTTAGCTAAAAAGGAGGACGAGGTGTTGGTTCAATCTTCCCGCGTATCAGGGCTGGAAAATGACATTATGTTGCTGAAGCGTGAGATTGATGCCCTCCGCGACGAGAAGAAGACTCTTAGCATTGACGTCCAGGACCTTACTGCCTCCCGCGATAGTGCCCAGGACATGTTACGTGTTGCCCAAGATAGTCAGGAAGAGGCATTGAATGATGTGAACTGGTTAATGACTACTGGGATCCAAGGGGTATGTGTTTCTGGCTTCCCTTTCATTTCTTTGTCGCGTAGTTGCGATTTTTGGCACTTGTTAATTCTCTGTCTTGTAGGTTTTTTCTCGCGTATGGGAGGAACCGGCGATGGTTCAGGCCGTTGCCCGCTTGTTGGAGAAGTCGAAGCAGTTTGGCGCTGTCCTTGGCTTTAAACAGGGATTCGACTTCTGTCTCAGCGGGCGTGCCTTGGAAGACAACCCTTATCGTGACGTGGACGCGGAGGCGGAATATGATGCGGAGGTTGTGGCGTATGATGAATTAACTTTCCCTGTGATGGATGTGGTCGCTGAATGTGCTAAGTCGACTAATGGGGTGCGGCTTCTTCGTGCTGCCTTTGAGTAGGCGGAAGAAGAGTTACAAGCGGAGAAGGAGAAGGAGGCCCAAGAAGAAGCTGCGCGGGTGGCGGCTACGCTCCGTGGTGAAGGCCCTTCGACCGCAACACTAGATGCGAGTGCTTCTTCCGCACTGCTTGCCGACGATCCTGAAGATGACTTTATTGACCGCGTGGACTTCGGGGAGGAATGAGTGTTAAACTCTTTTAACTTATTTGAATTTGCATGTTGAACATTTATGTTTTGTGATGACGCTTTGTATGCCTTGTGCCCTTTCATTTATGTATGACTCTTCATCTTGCTTGTTATGATTGTTCTAGGGATCTTAGGCGTCAGCCGTCAGTCATTAATGACTTCTGACGGTGTGACAGACGACTGCAGGTGACACTTGTCACTACTTGTCGATTGAATTGACATTCTGCATTAATGGTAACTCATCATTACCCCTTTCAATTGTATTTAAATAGGGGTAACTTATGAGGGTTAACCCATTCATCCATTCTATTCTTTCTCTTCTCTCTTGTTTCTTGTTACCATGACTCGTCTCCGATCACGTGGAAGAGCTTCCGGTGACAAGGCTGACGAAGCCTTGGTGGTTGAATGCTTATTAGCCCTTGGGACTGGAGTGCATCCTGCCCCTCTGCCGGGGGTGGTGGTTGGCTCGGCTGATCCAGAGAGAAGGATGAAGGTTTTGGCCGACGCCTGTTCACAGGTGGCTGCCGGAGTTGTGATTCCGGCCGCCGCCGAGAACTCTGCCGGTGGGGAGTGGCGTATGAAGATCTTGGCTGACGTTTGTGGGCAGCTTGTCGCTGCGGACCGTTCCTCCTCCGTAGGTTCCAGCGAACGGCTGTCGGCTATCCTGGCCTGCCCTGCGGTGGTCCGGCCTACTCCTAAGGTCCGGTTTCGACGCAACGGCGATTCGTGGGCCCACCTTATTGTCTTAGATTAGGCGTTGGTTTTCCTTGTTAATCTCTTTTGATGATGTATGTAATAGCTAGAATTATTGGGCATCCGAGTTATGCCTCTACGGGGCTCGTTTTTTGCTTGTGTAATCGGATGCTCAGTGTTTTGTGGATACTTGTTTAATATGAAATGGACTTAATGTTATGGCCTTATTTTCTTTTTGTTATTTTCATAGCCAATGTCCATGTTTGTCTTTTGGTCTGCTTGGTCTGCGATTGCTTGCTTTTAAAAGCGTTTGCTCGCGGACAAAGGTGACGGCGTCACGTGAAAACGTTGATGCGTCTCTAAGTTGCTTAGTCCGCGATTACTTGCGTTTAAAAGCGTTTGTTCGCAGACCAAGGTGACGGCGTCACGTGAAAACGTTGATGCGTCTCTAAGTTGCTTAGTCCGCGATTACTTGCGTTTAAAAGCGTTTGTTCGCGGACCAAGGTGACGGCATCACGTGCGAACGTTGATGCGTCTCTAAGCTGCTTAGTCCGCGATTACTTGCCTTTGAAAGCGTTTGTTCGCGGACCAAGGTGACGGCATCACGTGAAAACGTTGATGCGTCTCTAAGTTGCTTAGTCCGCGATTACTTGCGTTTAAAAGCGTTTGTTCGCGGACCAAGGTGACGGCATCACGTGCAAACGTTGATGCGTCTCTAAGCTGCTTAGTCCGCGATTACTTGCCTTTGAAAGCGTTTGTTCGCGGACCAAGGTGACGGCATCACGTGAAAACGTTGATGCGTCTCTAAGCTGCTTAGTCCGCGATTACTTGCCTTTGAAAGCGTTCGCTCGCGGACCAAGGTGACGGCATCACGTGAAAACGTTGATGCGTCTCTGAGCTGCTTAGTCCGCGATTACTTGCCTTTGAAAGCGTTCGCTCGTGGACCAAGGTGGCGACGTCGCGTGAAGACGCCAACGTGCCTCTGATCTGCTTAGCCCGCAATGAGTTGCTTGTGAAGGCAATCTTCGCGGACCAAGGTGGCGACGTCACGTGAAAACGCCATCGTGCCTCTGATCTTCTTAGCCCGCAATGAGTTGCTTGTGAAGGCAATCTTCGCGGACCAAGGTGGCGACGTCACGTGAAAACGCCAACGTGCCTCTTGATTAATTGGTGCTAACCTTGACATTATTAACATCACATATATAACTTAAGGAAAACAGAAAACATATATCATTGATAAGGCATGGAGCCGATTTGAGTCATTACATGACACTGTTGCAGTTAGTACAATTACATGTAGCAAATACGCAGCTGGGCTGCGTTCCATGTTCTTGGGATTGCGGTGCCGTCTAGGCGTTCTAGTGCATATGCGCCTTTCCCGAGCACTTCTTGGACTTTGTACGGGCCCTCCCAAGTTGGTGCGAGTTTTCCGTGTGCTTCTGCTGCTGATGCTTCATTGAGACGAAGCCCAAAGTCACCTACTTCGAACTGTGTCTTTTTGACCCGAGCGTTGTAGTAGCGCTCCAACTGTCGCTTGTATTTAGCTTCCTTGAGTGCGGCCAACCCTCTTCGCTCCTCTAGAAGGTCCAATTTTAGGCGTAGCTCTGCGTCGTTGTCCGTTGTTGAAGCCAGCAGGACGCGTGCGGATGGGCAGCCGATTTCGGCGGGGATCATAGCTTCGGTACCATATGTTAAGCTGAAAGGCGTCTCACCGTTGCTAGATTTAGTTAGCGTTCGGTGCGCCCATAAGACGTTTGGTACCTCGTCCACCCATCCCGACCGCCTGGTGTTCAAACGAGCTTTGATTCCATCAACGATGCTGCGGTTTGCCCGCTCAACTTGTCCGTTAGCTTGCGGATGAGCCACAGAGGTGAAAGTTTGTTCGACTCCCATGCCCGCTAACCATTCTTGGAGCCCTTGATCGGTGAATTGTAAGCCGTTGTCACTGACAATACTCATTGGTAAGCCAAAACGACATATGATAAACTCCCAGATGAAACACTTCACTGCGCGAGCGTCGATAGACACCAGTGGCTTTGCCTCAACCCACTTTGTGAAATAGTCAATTTCCACGATGAGGTATCTAACGTTTCCCGGGGCTGTGGGGAATGGCCCCACTATGTCTATCGCCCATTTCTGGAACGGCCATGCGGATGTTACTGGCACTAAATCGTTCTTGGGACGCAGTGTGCTTGGGGCATGGCGTTGACATGCGTAGCACTTGCGGAGTATTTTGACGGCATCGACGTGCATGCCAGGCCAATAATATCCCGCATTCATTAACTTTGCAACTACCATTCTCGGCCCTGCGTGTAAACCGCAGATCCCTTCGTGCACCTCCTTGACCAGGAACATAGCATTTTCTGCGTCGACACATCTCAACAAGGGTCCCAAGTACGATTGCATGTATAGGGTGCCGCCTGAAACTTGATAATGCATGGCCTTGTGTTGGATTTTCCGTGCCTCAGACTTGTCAGCGGGCAGGGAACCGTTTGTCAGATAAGCAATTATCGGGGTCATCCATGACGATGTGCCCGTTTGAACAACGTTCACTTGGTGTGCGGATATAGATGGTGTGCTTAGGACCTCGACCCTGACATCCTTAGCCATGTGTTCAATGACGGACGCTGCCATTTTACTTAAGGCATCGGCAGGTTTGTTTTCGCTCCTATTGATGTGGAGGATCTTGCAATGAGTGAAACGCTGTATGAGCTTTTTGGTCTGTTCCAAGTACAGAGCCATCTTGCTATCCCGCGCCTCATATTGGCCGTTTACTTGTGCGGCGACAAGCATCGAGTCTACATGCGCCTCGAGGAAGCGGGCGCCCATCTTATCCGCAATTCTGAGTCCCGCGAGCAGAGCCTCATATTCCGCTTCATTGTTTGTGCTTTCAAAGTTAAAGCGGATGGCATATGTGAATTCGGCGCCGTCAGGGCTGATGAGCCGCAATCCTGCTACCGCGCCATCATCACTCTTCGCGCCGTCGGTGTAGAGCAACCACTTGTCCTTCTCGACCGTCGGCGGGGGTGGATCTTTCTCTACCAGACATTCTGCCACCTTGTCGGCGGGGACCTCTGTTGTGAAGTCTGCTAAAACTTGTCCCTTGATGGCCGGTCTTGGTTTGTAAAAGATTTCATGTTCTCCCAACTCAATTGCCCACTTTGCTAACCTTCCCGAAAGTTCTGGCTTTTTCAGGACATCGCTTATGCGGTAATCTGTGAGCACATTTATTGGGTGACCTTGAAAATATCGTTGTAGGCGTCGTGAAGCGTGGACTAAAGCTAAGACGAGCTTCTCCATGGTTGAGTAGCGTGTTTCTGCGTCTAGCAATGTCCGGCTGACGTAGTAGACGGGTGTTTGTACGCCTTTGCGATCTACCAATAAGACTGCACCAACCGCCTTGTCTGTGACTGCCAGATACAACGTTAGCGGCTCCTTGGAGCGCTGGGTTGTTAACGTTGGCAGGTTCATGAGGCACTGTTTCATGTCCTGAAATGCGGTTTCCGCTTCGGGTGTCCATTTGAAGTTTGTTTTCTTTAAACAATTTCGGAGCGTGCTCACGAACGGGAATGACCTTGATGCGTAGTTTGATAAGAAGCGATTCAGAGCTACAAGGCGACCCATTAGGGTTTGCACCTCCTTGACTGAGGCCGGCGACGGCATGCGCTCTATCGCCTGCACCTTTTCGGGATTTGCTCGAAAACCATCCTTCGTCACTACCACGCCCAGGAACCTGCCTTCTTCCATGCCAAAGGAACACTTGCTAGGGTTCAGCTTCATGCGGACTTGTCGCAACTGATCAAATATTTTCTGTATGTCGGTCAGCATTTGATCCTCTTCTGCGCTTTTGATTACGAGGTCGTCCACGTACACCTCCAGATTCACGCCGATCTGTGCCGAGAAAATTGAGTCCATGAGGCGCTGGTATGTAGCTCCCGCGTTTTTAAGTCCGAAGGGCATCTTGGTATAGCAGAAGGTGCCCATGTCTGTCCTGAACGCCGTTTTGTCCTCATCGCCTTTCGCCATTTGGATTTGATGATATCCTTTGTAGGCGTCGAGGAAGCACTTAAAACGGAACGGAGCCAGAGAGTCGACCTTTAGGTCTATTTCGGGTAGTGGGTAGCAATTCTTTGGGCAAGCCTTGTTCAGGTCTTTGTAGTCTACACACATCCGCCACCCTCCGTTCACCTTGGCTACCATTACGGGGTTAGCAACCTACGTTTGGTATTTCACTGGACGCAATATGCCGGCATTCAATAGCTCTGCGACTTGTTCGTTCATCGCTTTGGTTTTTTCGGGCCCCATGCTCCTTTTCTTTTGCACCACCGGTTCGGCGGACTTGTATGTGGCGAGTCTATGTTCTGCTATTTCTCGGGGAACCCCAACCATGTCCGCGGGTGTCCATGCGAAAACATCCTTATTCTTGATGAGTAGTTGTTTCAGGTGGGTCCGCACCGTGTTTGATAGCGCAGGCCCGACCGTGATTGTTTGTTCCGGGAAGCATGGATTGAGTACCCATTTTTCCGGCTCGGACTGGCTTGGCTTTTTGGCGGACTTTGCTGGCTACGGAACTTCCGCTGCATGGCACTGGCAGTTGCCTCGGATGAACGCTACTCCCTTGCGGGTTGGGAACCCGACCATTTGGTGATGAGTGGAGGCGTTGCTGTTGAATTTGGCGAGGCCTTCTCTTCCGATCAATACATCGTGTGCCGATGTTACTGGGAATACCATAAACTCACATTCTTCTGTCCGCGATAGCTTACCATCCGACCAGGCGACTGGAAATGTGATGACGCCTCGAGGCATTATCGATTCGTGGATGAAACCTGATATTGGTTCGCTTACTGGTACCAGGCGCTTCTTGTCCGCCTCATCGAGCTGATTAAAGCATTGGTCATACATTATGTCCGCACTGCTTCCTTGGTCAAGGAACATGTACGGGGTGCGATAATGACCAAATACCCCTGTGATGATGAGCGGCGATGTGGAGGATGCTCCTCCCTTGACCGTGGGCAGGATAACCGGCTGTTCTTTCCATGAATCGTCGCTAGATTCTGTCAATTGGCGTTTGTTTCGCCTTTGTCCGCTGGTTCCCTTGCCGGTCATGTGGCAAGTATGCTTGGGAACACGCTCAATGAGGTGGGTTTGCAAGTTACGTATCCGCTTGTTCGGGCCTTCCCCGCAATCGTCGTTCTCGCGGTCGCGGCCGCTACGCTGCACGTTCTTGACTAGATGTCCCAACTGTCCGGACTTTAAAGCGGATTCGATCTCCATCTTTAAGTTGTAACAGTTGTCCGTGTTGTGCCCAAATTCATTATGATAATCACACCGTTTGCTGGTGTCTACATTTCTCCGCTTGCCAAGTGGGCGGGGTTCCTTGAAGTTATGCTGCTCGGTGGCGAGTACCTGTGACGGCGTTTTCGTCAGTGGTGTCTATTCCGTGTTCTTCTTAGATCCCCCCCGCCCATCGTGGGTGTGTTTGTTGTTGATGATCTGGCGGGCATCTTGTTGTGCGGAGTACTTGCCCTCCTCTGTGGAGCCGGAGATACGCGACCAAACTGATTGTTTGCCTTCATCCCTGCGGCCTCCGTGGTTGTTAGGGTACTGATGCTGACGGGAATGGCGGAAAGATTTCTCTGACGACGCGTAAATTTTGGCCGCTTTGATCACTTCATCCCAGGATTCGGGGATTCCGTCCTTTCCTGTGAGGCATTTCATTAGGTCATCGTGGTTGACCCCGTGGATGAAGGCTGCTCATGTGAGTTCTTCCCCGCACCCTATTTGCATCGCTTCCCACGTGTACCGGGTGATGTAGTCTTCGACTGCCTCGTTATCTCTCCTGGCGCAGAGTAGGATGTGTGCCTTGTCCTTCTTATGTTTCCGCTGATGGGAAAAGTGGAGCGAGAATTTGGACAGCAAGTCGTCGAAGTCTAAGATACTACCCGTCGGAAGGTTGTCAAACCATACTCTGGCTGCACCCATTAGTGTTTGTGCGAAAAGATGGCACCATACCTGCATTGGCCAGTTCTGACTGTGTGCCGCAGTGCGGAAATCATGTACGTGATCGTCTGGGTCGCGTATTCCGTCATATTTACCGATGCTACTTGGTAATTTCGCTTTTGCAGGTATTGGTGCCAGCGCCACGCGGGCGCAGAATTTTGACTTCTCTGCCAAGTCTTTCGGCATGTAAGGTTTGACTAAATCGTCATCACCTTCTGCCTGTGAGCTAGACTCGTAGCCGTCCTCCTCCTCGGTGGGAGCGTTGCCCTGGCTGCGGGAGCCTTTCCCGTGGCCTCCGCTACGACTCCCGACTGTGTTGTCTTTATGGGAACGGCTTATTGTTTTGTTCTTGTTTGCTGCCCCCGAAGCCTTGTGATTGGCGTCGAAGTTGAGCGTCTTTTGGACTCGCTGTTGTGCTTGATGCATTACTCATTTTTGGTATCCTGCAGTAAGCTGTGCTTGTTGTTTGAAGAGCCATTCGTCTGGGTCTTCTTCCTTGTTAGCTTCGTCATCGTCGAAGTCAACAGTGTTCTGAGCTACCGCTTGGCCGACACCAACCCTTCTCACTGGCTTGTGGGCTGTCTTTGTAACCGTGGTCGGAGGAGTCCCCTCCGATTTTTCTTCATCATCGTCCTCGATGACAGGTGATTCTTGAGCCTTCCTTGAAGTTTCCTCGTTAGCCATTCTTCTAGTTGAAAGATTGAAAAAGGGTGTTGCTCTAGCCGGTACGGATTGCGCCAATGAAGAAACAAAAGTCTACTTTCAAGAGGAACAGGCAGGTCAGCTTCCACAGGTAAGATCCTTCACTAGAATGAATGACTTCGCTGATGATGGTGACCTGAAAAACACAACCTCCGATGTGGGGCGACCGCCTCGAATCCAGAGGATTCTACTTAGCAGACACAAAAACGTGGTCGGCACTAGTGTGTTCTTCAGGGGTTTTCTGAATGGCCTACTCAAGGAGACGAAGTGCTCCTTTAATAGGTTCCACACGGGCCTCGACATTCACCCTTAACCTACCCAGTGGGCTGGAGCCCGGTTAAGGACTTGCCTCCACATCGGCCCATAATTAGGCCCAATAAGACATAGTATGTGAAAAGTAAGAAATCATAGAGGACAGTCATACCGTTTCCTCTGACGTGGCGTCACATGATTGGTCACAGGTCTGGCCGAACGTGATTGGCCATTGAGTGTACTATTGTCCCCTCTGCAGGCCTTCGTTAGTGGAGATCCCTGCTGAGGTGGTCCCATGCGTTCTTATTGGTTGATACGTACGGAAAACGTACTGTTTGTCTCCTGCGGGTTCGGTCTCGGACACGTGAGATTCCCCTGCTGGCCGATCGTGCAGCATGCTCCTTGCTACACGTCGTTGGACTCTGGTTGGCTCGTACCATGTTGTACGATCATACAAGTTATCGCCACGTGTCTGCTTTGGCTTTATCCTCCAAACCCTGGCGGATGTTGGTGCAACATCCGTGCTTAGTGGTTGCAACCCGCATCCGGGTTGGTATGGCCGCACCCGCAGGTGATGGGCTTATCCTGCCCATGGTTGACGTTGTAATCAGTTGGGCCTTGTGGCCCTGTTCCCGTGTTTGGGCTTTGGCTTTGGGTAGGGGCCCAAGTAAATTTGGTTCCCTACCCCTTCACTTATGTTAAATGATATGTTGCACATAGATATGGGAAAAGATGAACAGATAGCGAAATTATTAGAGAATTGAGGATAAAATGATATAAAGTATCTAAATAAATATATTTAATTGATTTTTAATTAGTTTTAATCAAAACTACGTAGTTTTAAGTGGTTTCGCACCTAAGTTGTGTGCCTAACAGCCCCATATTCACTTTCCCCAATTATAATATATACGTTTTAATATATATTTTATATAAAACAATACTTCTATCCATGTAAACCATCACCAATAAGCCTAATTCGTATTTGCCATTAAGCACTACGTATACTCTCATTTTCACTACCATTGCTGCCATGCGTTATCTATATTTGACAAAGTCGTTTACATTTTTAATACATAGAATTATTTGATTAATATTTTTTAAAACTTTAAATTATATAAAGATATTAAATTAAATAATTATACTCTATGTGCTTTAATAATATTAATAGCTAATTCTATATCAAGCAACACATCAACTCTATGTGTCAAATATAGATAACGCATGGCAGCAATGGCAGTAGAGATGGGAGGTGATGTGGTACTTGATGACAGATACGAGTTATGTAACAGCCCACTCCCGTATCGCGATATTGTCCGGACATGTCCCGATTTTGCATTGGTCGTAGGCAATTCCCACACCAAAACGCGTTACGATAGGGAAGGTATCCCACCTCTTATAAAGAAGTGTTAGTTCTCCTTCCTAACCGATGTGGGATCGTTACAATCCACCCCCTTAAGGAGCTCAGCGTCCTCGTTGGCACAACGGCCCGACCCTGGCTCTGATACCATTTGTAACTGCCCACTACCGTATCGTGATATTGTCCGGGCATGTCCCGATTTTGCATTGGTCGTAGGCAATTCCCATGCCAAAACGCGTCACGATAGGGAAGGTATCCCACCTCTTATAAAGAAGTGTTAGTTCTCCTTCCAACCGATGTGGGATCGTTACAATCCACCCCCCTTAAGGAGCTCAGCGTTCTCGCTGGCACAACGGCCCGACCTTGGCTCTGATACCATTTGTAACAGCCTACTCCCGTATCGCGATATTGTCCGGGCATGTCCCGATTTTGCATTGGTCGTAGGCAATTCCCACGCCAAAACGCGTCACGATAGGGAAGGTATCCCACCTCTTATAAAGAAGTGTTAGTTCTCCTTACCAACCGATGCGGGATCGTTACAAGTTACGCTTATAGACGTTGGTTTATATGAAGAAAATTATTGTTTTATAAAAGATACATACTAAAACGCAAAAAGTATCAGTATTTAATTTAATATATTTTTATAACTACGAATATTTATGTTTTAATAATATTAAAACATAAATTGAAAAAAATATAATTGTGATCAAATAGAGTTAATTACAAGAATATCTAGTTATACTAGGGCATTTTAGTCAATTTATCAAAACTTAACTAGAAAAACTAACGAAGTTGGCCTTAGTTCCCCAAAATGTTACAAAACTAAAACCATAAACCCTTTATATGTTAAAAAATAAAGTTAGTACCCTAAGATGTTACTTTTTATAAACCATAGGACTATTTGTGTAGTTCTCTCTATTCAAATATGTATCCGTATAAAAAAAATTTCCTTTACCCGTCTGGTGTAATGTTATACAAAGTAATGTTGTTATGTTTACAATATATATTCAGAAGTAATTTATAACATACTATTATGTTTATTTAAAAAAATGCATAACTACATATGTAGGTGAAATTAGCAACATGGCAACTGTTGCTATGCAGATTGTTGCATCTTCTATGTATGTTGGTTCCCTGTAACACCCTAAGCCAATTTACAGAAAACGTGCAGCGGAAAAACCAACCGAAAAATTTCATTTCTTTAAAAACAACCTTGAATGTTTAGAAACCAAACCTACTAACTATTTTAGGTATTACATCTTTTAAATATATTTTATTACATTAAACGTGACCCATCTATATCATGTTATGTGGCCGTGTCCACGTACAATCTGCCTCCTCACTCGACCTCCATCCTTTCCTTACTCTATTAAGTAGACAAGACAACCTGCGATCACCAAATAACCGTTTCGTTAGTTCATTTAGTGACTTAATGCACATTACTCATAATGCGGAAATAATATCCATTGATACTCCATGATCTCGTTCCAACGCCTTTTTGCAAGTTCGGGTGTGGTACCCCGAACCGAACCTGCAAGTCTCATGCATTCATATTTTCATACCTGCACCTTCATTATCATTCTCATAACAAAGGTTAATAACCCCACAATTTCAAACAAGCATAGAATTTCCTCAATACCCCACAATTCATACAAGCATACAATTCCCTCACATAACCCCACAATTCATACAAGTATACAATTCCCTCATATAACTTACTTTGACCCGTCATGTTACTCTTTCTTCGCTATTCTCTAACACAATATGACGTTTCCAATCCTATACTCAATCTACACATAATTACCAACCATATATACATCACATTTTCAACCTACATGAGCATGGCAATCTACTTACCGTATTTGATACCATCAAACAACGTATCAATTAAGCTACATGCACGTGTATCATTCCGTACTAGAATCATATTTGTAAATCCGACATTCCTATTACTTGCTACACCCATACTCAACATTCGCAAGGTCCAACGATGTTATTCTATGCATTAAACGCAAATACAAATTGCGCACGTAAGCGAAATACCAAAATACGATAAAAATTAACATTTGACTTCAGCCTCCACCGTAACTTACGGTGGCCACCGTAAGTTACGGTGGACCTCACATAATCCACGGTGGGTCTTTACTGGCTTACGGTGGAAAAGAATGCCCAGGAGCCACCGTAAGTTACGGTGGCACCGTAGCTTACGGTGGACCCTGATTTTCCCTCTTTTGTTTCTTCTTTCCAACCTTTCTTGCACCATCCCACGCCGGTCCATCCGAAGCCACGTTTTACCCATTATAAACTCCAAGACATGCCTTAGCATCATTATTAACGTTCCATCATTTCACGATTCCCTTCTTACTTACACACACACATATACATGTTAAGATTCATTATCCTAAATGGAATAAGAATCACTTACCTCGAGTCTTCAAATTCATGCTCGTTTACTTGACTCTTTTTAATCCATTAATCCTCCATGTTTGAGTCTATCTTGACATAGTCCCCATCCTTTCATGTCATCATGTTTACAACATCATTAGTATGCACGATTGTTCATACTAACAACCCTTCCCAACCAATATCACATTGACTTTCATTAGTCAATTTCTATCATACTTAAAACATATATTCATAACCATATTTATTCTCACATCATGTAGTACAACTTATTATCATATAGGCCTCATAGTCTAACATGTTATTCTACATTATTGACTTGGCGGAAAATCAACTTTCAACCATTCAACTTTCTAGTTAGAAAGCATATATCCATATTAACATACTAGGTTGTATGAGATTCACCATAACATCATGTTTATATCTCATTAACATACAAGATCATTCGTCTTACCAAATAAATCCAACACAATGTCGTGCATCATATTATTTAAACATAGTGTACATGCTACTAACTCATACTTCTTACCGAATCATACAATCAACTAATTCCCACATGATTTCTCTCTAAGACGAAATCCCCATGTTAACCTACTATCAATTGCACCAACTATCACATTACTTTCATACTTGTCAAGTCTTGCATACAAATTCACACATTATAGGACACACATACAACCATAAGATCACTTATGTGCATACATACCTACATACAATCCATTATAATTCAGACATGGTTTCCATCAAAACACATCCTTTATATTAATTTCCTACAATCATCATATTCCATTCATTTTCATCAATTACTTGCACGCAAGTTCATCTAGACATTTCATCGAACACATGGTATGCGTACAACATTCTAAGCTCAATGTACAATTATTTCATGCTTAGTTTCTTAGCTCATAACATCAATCATCATATCATTTACCTACACCACATATCCTTCATTCCATAGTTATCAACATAGCAAATCACCACTTTCTTTTCAAAATATCCAATAATTAACTAAAATGGTCTTGGATTACACTAAGACCAACACCCACTTCCAACATAGGTGTAAAACAATCTAATTAGCACATGAATCAAGCATAGCCTTATGTAGTATCATTAATTATGGTTCCTTTAGTGTCTGTCAACATCTAGACACATTCATCCATCCTTGATTCAAGTTTTTCACATACACCCTAAATTTTCATCAAATCCAAAATGAATCATAACATCAAAATCTACCAAATAGAAGGTACCTTTGGGTTCAGTCGACCTTAAATGGTCCATTTCTTGTTATGTAACACCCGTAGTTACCCGCACTTGTGTCTCGCCTTGTAGAGTTTATACACTTGTATCTTTTTCATTTTGCTTTGTTAAGGGGGCTCTTTGCACTTTTCCTAAACTCATTCGAGTATCTTTAGGACCAAGTAACATGGAAATCAAAATGGAGGGACCTAACTGTAAAATGTTAAAAGATGAAAAACCCTAATGCCCTCCTTCCCTTTGTCTCATTCACGGCTCCTTTTGACTGCAAATAATCATCATTATCGTTCAATCATCATCACATAATGGGAGGTAATATTTCTTTTCCATGATAATACTCTGGTACCTTGTGTTCCTCGATAACCAACATCACCTAAGTTTATATATTCTTTTCTTTGTCTACGGATTCCTAGGAAGGAAAACAAGAAATACATCATAAACAATATACGTGTTCGATCTCTTTCCTTTGTCTATGAGCAAGGTAAGGATATCAAACTCTACATATTATTTCCTTGATTCATTCTTGCTTTCGACAACAACAAAAAAATTATATTCCTTCTTAAGCATATATACTAGTGGTTTATATGTGTTTTTGTTTGATGTACCTTTCCCTTGAAGCCACGACAACAAGCTAGTGAAGCAAGAACATTCTTTTCTTATTTTTTTTTCCTTGAAGCTCGACAAGAAGGAGAGCCGTATCAGGCGTGTATATTGCAGGTTCGATCATGATTCCTTTTCCTCCTTTGTCTTCGGCAACATTAAAACAAGGGAGTATTTCTTCTTTCTTTTTTTTGTTTACGACCAAGAGGATTTGATCGATATTGTTCTTTTTCCTTCTTTTGCCGATTTGGTTATGTATCGTCTCACGGATCGGGTTTTGTCCAGGTCGTGGTACGGGATCTTTCAGTGGTTCGTGGCGAGTGAAAATTGCCGATCTTCGTGAGTCCGGGTTTGTCTAATAAATATTCACGTGATATCGGAGATCTTAACGTGTTACATTCTAATCGCGCAAGCCTATCTAGGTGTAGCCAAATCACTTCGCATCGGCCGTGTAGAGTCTCGATTTGTAGTTGTTCGGATCTTTCCATCCTTACGATCTCAGGTACCTTCCCATACTCGTGACTTGTTATAGTCGCAATCGTTAGGCCGATGGTTATCTTCATGTTGATGTTCGGATTTTCATGCGGAACTAAATAGGTCGACGGTTATGTGAGCCATGTGTTCTTGCATTAACCCTCCTTATGGGTGCAGTAACATTAAAGGGAAGGGTTGTGGGTATGGATCGAAGCTTCTGTGTGGATATACGTTTTGGCCGCAAATCATTTTTATTATATAAGCCTTTGAAAATAATAAAACAAGAATGTGGAAATGATAAAGGAATAATAGCGATTTGTTATTACCTTTATCTCTTTTGTTTTTTTTTCTTTTGTGGGCAAACATATTAAACAAAATTTGGTGGTCACGATATCATATCACAGAAGCCGTTAGGATAGACTGAATAACTAAACGGTTATGTGAGGAACATGGGGATTCAAGAGTGCGTAGCACAACATGCCTAAGTGTAATACAACTACGCGGGAGGAAAATATTAATACACTAGTAGTTTGATAAAATAATTAGTCGGGACTTGCGTTATATATTTTCTTTCCTTCCCAAACCTTAGGGCGTTGGTGACGTTTATGTCCTCATTAACAGGTTATTGACCACTTGCCTGCTTGTGTTCCCTTGCTGTTAAGAGACGAACTATACACGCACTAAGGTGAATTCATGTTGCCCTTTTTACTATTTTTTTTAACATTTTGGGCTAATATGCATGTCTTGAAAGTGTATGTGGAACCTTGCTTGTTAGATCGGGATTTGCCTTGATTTATACTTGATTAGGTCTAATTCTTTATTATATATTTATACATATATAAACTAAGTATGACGGTTACTTAGTAGTTAGTATTATAAATTGAGCTATGATAGTTATATTGTATGTCTACTCTGATTTATAGTTATGGTTTGAGTCTTAGTAGGCGATATGCGCTTATGTAGACTTGTTGTAGCTTCGTGACAAAAAGGCGGTATGCGCTTATTGTAGATTTAAAATAAAGTGTTATGTTAAGTAGGCGGATTACGCTTATCCTAGACTTTACATTTGCTTAGGGAACATATAGGCGGATTGCGCTTATTGTAACTCTAAGGTTAAAGTATTTTGTTAACTTTTATTTTGACAATTTACTTGTTATTTAATAACTTCATAAAACTTGAATTCACTCAGCTCGTCTGACTTTGCGTGCATATTAGATTGATTTCAGGTATTTGAAGAATAAAAGGGATGCCTTGGCATGCTGCAGGACTACTCAGAGGCGGTTGACATTTTCGAATAAAGAAGAGCATACTTTATTGCTTGAAAACTTTTTTTCTAAACTTATTGTTTTGTTTCACAAATATGCTTTGACCCATTATGGGGATTTCATGTTTGAATAACTTAAACCATTTATTTCCGCTGCGTGTTTCCTGATAATAAAATAAGACTTCTTGATTATTAATTATGGTTGTAGTCTTTGAATGCCAACTGTTTGACCCGTCGGTTTTTAGGGTCTTACATGTTGGTATCAGAGCAATGGTTCGAGGGATTCAGGCAGTTTCTACTCGAACTCGAATCTGGTATGGGACCAAATTGTTACTAAGAAATGTCAACTGTTGGGTAGCTGCACGCCAAGAGGTAATCTTTATTTTTTTTTTGACGTATGTCTATATATATATATATATTTACACCTCATTGGATGTTTAATAGCATGAAGTCATAAACGGGTGGTTAGTGCCTTTACATTTTGATGTAGTATGGGAAGTTTATTATGTAGTGCGTAATGCACGACACATAGGTTGGGATGCTTCTCGTTGAATACTTAGATACATAAAGTGTTAGAAGGAAACCCAATAACTATATATTTGTTTTAAGAATGTTATGATGGCTCTTATTGAGTGCTTAATTGCAATAATTCATAGGGGCTGTATGCTCTTGTGTTTTGAGGTAGGGTAAAATTCACTTATTCATTTGTTAATTGCAAACCTTTAAGGTTTAATAGCAAAATACCATGTGTATTTGTGTTAATGTGTAGGCGGAATTGTTAATGTGGTCGTAACTTGTTGTGTTTTAGGGTGAATAAAGTAAAGTAAACAGCTAATCACACTTGATCAACGTTATTAGAAGTTTACCCTTACATTACACATCCTAAATATGTCTTCTGACGGATCATGTGACGGTTGTCGTGAATTTTTTGTATGGGTTGTGTCTATTACCTTTTGTATTGGGTCAGATAAGATCCCAAGGATATTAGACATTTAATCGAGGACAAGGTTGCAATAGGAAATTCACTCCTTGTGACCAAGGCTGTAGATAATTTTCGGATCGAGTTATCGGGCCATAGTCTTCCTATTCTCTTGTACTTAATGTCATTGGGTTGCTTTGATGTTATTCTTGGGATGGACTGGTTGGCTACCGTGGATGCTCACTTTGAGTGCAGACAGAGACTCGTGCGACTTACAGCTCCTGATGGGAATCGTATTAATGTTCATGGGCACGATGGTTGCTCATTACCTCCGTTATTTCTATGCTAAAGGCGGGGAAGATGTTTCAGCATTGGTGTAAGGCGTACCTGGCACAGGTCTTGGACGTGGGGGCTGATATCCCTAAGCTAGGGGATGTCCCCGTTGTGCGGAATTACTCGGATGTATTTTCTGAGGATTTGACGGAATCGCCATCGGACCGCGAGGTTGAGTTCCAAATAGACCTCGTGCCGGAAGCTGAACCTGTAGCCAGAGACCTTACCTCATAGCCCCTGCGTAAATGAAATAACTCTCATCTCCGTTGGAGGATTTGCTCGAGAAAGGATTCATTAGACCGATTATCCCACCATGGGGTGCGCTGGTTTTAATTATAAAAGAAAGATGGTAGCATGCGGATGTGCATCACTTGATGGTGAAGAATAGAAATCCTTTACTGAGAATCGACGGTTCATTTCGATCAGCTCCAAGGAGCTAGTTGGCTCTCGAGAATTGATCTTAGATCAGGTTATCATCAGCTGCAAATATGAGAGGACACTTTCCGTACTCGTTATGGACATGATGAATTTTGGTAATGTCTTTTGGCCTAACTAACGTGCTGCGACATTCATGGATTTGATGAACTGGGTGTGTAGGCCGATGCTCAACTGTTTTGTTATTGTTTCCATTGATGACATGACCATATACTACGAAAGAGAAGAAGACCATATTCTAAATCGCAAAAAGGTTCTTCAAACTCTAAGGAATGAGAAGCTTTGCGTTAAAATTCTCAAAGGTGTTATCTAAATTCATGAGGGCCAGTATTCTGGCCCATGTAATTAATTTCGTCAGTGCCATGGAAGATTCCATGAAGGTGCAGGAAGTGATGAACTGGGCGACACCAAAATCATCATCTGATATTAGTAGCTTCTTGGGTTGGCAGGTTGTTACCAGAGGTGCGTACAGGATTTCTCTAGGATAGCTCACTAACTAAACTGACCAAGAATGAGGTGAGGTTTGCTTGAGACTTGGACCCAGAGAACGCGATTCTTGAAACTAAAGAAACGTTTGACACCAGATTTGCGAGTCTTATAAGTTTGTCACATGCACCGATCCTAATCTTATCGGATTGGATGTAAGGTCTTACAAGCGTCACTTGGGGGTCTCGGTGTGTACTTATGCAGCGCGGTGAGGTGATGGCTTATGCCTCACCCCCAGCTGAAGCCCCATGAGATTAATTACCCAACTCATAATTTGGAGTTAGCAGTCGTCTCTGCGCTCAAACTGTGGAGGCATTAATTTATATGAAGTTCCTTGCACCATCTATACCAATCATGAGAGTTGAAATATATCTTTGAGCATAGCATGAGGCAGCGCAGGTGATTGGAATTAATCAAGAATTATGATGTGGAGATTGCATATCACCAAGGAAAGGCTAACGTGGTGGCATATGCGTTGAGCGAAAGGAGAGGCCTAAACACATTCGGGTGAAGTCTTGTCAGCTTATCTTGAAACCGGATATAGCGAAGATATCTCTAGTGTCCAGATTGAAGCCTTTCAGGTGGAGAAAATTATGACAGAGCGTATGTGGGGGGCAACAAGATGTATCAAGATCTTAAGAATAACTATTGGTGTCCATCAATGAGGTATGAGGTAGCAACTTATATGGGGTGGTGTTTGACTTATTTACAGGTTAAGGCAGAACATCAGAAACTGTTTGGAAAAAAATCAACCTTTGGGGGTACCGGAATGGAAGTGGGAGTATCTTACCATGTATTTCATCATTAAGCTACCCCCTACGCCTAAGGGGTTTTGGCACCATTTGGGTGGTGGAGGATTGGTTGACAAAGAGTGCTCACTTCTTGCCAATACGGGAGACCTGTAACTCTGAAAAGTTGGCTGAATTGTTCCTTGGGAGATTGTATCAAGGAACGGTTTGCCAGTGCCTTTTGTTTTCGATAGAGACACTTTTTTGTGAATGGGTACTAGGTTACACAACAGCACCGCGTATCACCCGCAGACGGATGGCCAGTCGAAAAGAACCATCCAAACTCTCGAAGGTATGCTTCAGGCATGCATTAATGATTTCGGCGGTAGCTGGGATTATCACCTACCCTTGGCGAAGTTTTCTTATAATAATAACCATCACGCCGCTATCAGTATGCCACTGTGTGGTGTTGGGATGCCACCGTATGAGATGTTGCGGTGTTTGGCAACTACCTGACCTTATAAACTAAGCTATGACAGAAGTGGTAAATGCCTGCTCTGATCTATGGTATTAGTTTGTGTCATGGTTGTTGCTTAGTTTATGTTATGCTTGTTATATATATATATATAATAGACTAGGTTTGATGGCTACCTGATATGTCGAATTGATCTATGACAGAAGTGGGATATGCCTACTCTGATCTACGGTATTAGTTGTGAGTCAGGGTTGTCACATAGTTTATATTATATGTATTTTATGAACCGAGCTATGACAGAAGTGGGTTATGCCTGCTTGATCTCTAGCCTTAGTTTATGTTGTATGGGCACAGGTGTGTAAAACTCCTGTTTGTTGGGTGTCCACTAAGCAGAAGCCATCGGGTAGTTTAGAAGTGGTCGAGGAAACCACAGATAAACTTGATAAGTGTAGATGCATTTATGCGACTAGTGCTTCGGATGTTCAATAAACTTGTTTTGTTAATTGTCGAATGGGCGAAGGAGGTTTTTGATAGGTGCGAAGGAGATTTAGTAGGTGCGAAGGAGACTCAGAAGGTGCGAAGGAGTGGTTTTGGACGAAAGTAGAATAGACTTTTTATGTATGGCTTGGTTCGACCGGTTGATGTGGTCGAACCTGCACATTCACACGAACTAAGTGGGCGAATGTGAAGTCTATATATAGTCAAGCTGATTTTTTGAATGAAACTTTGAGTCATTTTGTTCCCTCCACTTTCTGATTCTCTCTCTAGGATATTATTTAGCTTAATTCACGTTCATACCCTGTTGCTTTCAATCTGTAAACGTGTAATTGAGTTCGTAATTAATGAAAAAGCTTTGAAATGATGATTTACGTGTTTTGATCTGTTTGATTATCATTTTGTGATTGTTTTAGGGTTTCCGCACCTAAAACAAACTTGTTTGATCATTCTTTGTTGATGATACGATCCTAATAGAACATACAATAAGGTCAAACCTTTCGCGAGGGCAGCTCAGGATCGACAGGAGTCGTATGCTGACAAGAGGAGGGATCTATATTGTTTAATGTGGATGGCCGTGACTTGTCGAAGGTGAGCCCTTAGAAGGGACGCTTTCGCAAGCATGGAAAGCTCAACCGAGTTTCATCCGACCTTTTCGCATTAGTGCACGTGTAGATGAGGTGGCTTACCGGTTGGACTTGCCCGGGGAACTCAAGAGTATCCACCCAACCTTTCACGTGTCACATTTACGGAAGTGCCTAGCGGATGAGGAAGCTCATATTCCGCTTGATGATATAGATCTGGATAAGAAGTTGAACTACATCAAGGAGCCTATTGCCATTCTTGATCGTAAGGAAAAGAACTTGCGCAACAAAGTGGTTAAACAAGTGAAGGTACAGTGGAGAAAAAGAAAGGGTCGGAAGCTACTTGGGAGTCCGAAATAGAAATGATGACACTCTATCCACACTTGTTTCCCTTGCAGTAGGATTCGGGGACGAATCCTAATGTAACGGGGGGAGACTTGTAACACCCGTAGTTACCCGCACTTGTGTCTCGCCTTGTAGAGTTTATACACTTGTATCTTTTTCATTTTGGCTTTGTTAAGGGGGCTCTTTGCACTTTTCCTAAACTCATTCGAGTATCTTTAGGACCAAGTAACATGGAAATCAAAATGGAGGGACCTAACTTTAAATGTTAAAAGATGAAAAACCCTAATGCCCTCCTTCCCTTTGTCTCATTCACGGCTCCTTTTGACTGCAAATAATCATCATTATCGTTCAATCATCATCACATAATGGGAGGTAATATTTCTTTTCCATGATAATACTCTGGTACCTTGTGTTCCTCGATAACCAACATCACCTAAGTTTATATATTCTTTTCTTTGTCTACGGATTCCTAGGAAGGAAAACAAGAAATACATCATAAACAATATACGTGTTCGATCTCTTTCCTTTGTCTATGAGCAAGGTAAGGATATCAAACTCTACATATTATTTCCTTGATTCATTCTTGCTTTCGACAACAACAAAAAAATTATATTCCTTCTTAAGCATATATACTAGTGGTTTATATGTGTTTTTGTTTGATGTACCTTTCCCTTGAAGCCACGACAACAAGCTAGTGAAGCAAGAACATTCTTTTCTTATTTTTTTTCCTTGAAGCTCGACAAGAAGGAGAGCCGTATCAGGCGTGTATATTGCAGGTTCGATCATGATTCCTTTTCCTCCTTTGTCTTCGGCAACATTAAAACAAGGGAGTATTTCTTCTTTCTTTTTTTTGTTTACGACCAAGAGGATTTGATCGATATTGTTCTTTTTCCTTCTTTTGCCGATTTGGTTATGTATCGTCTCACGGATCGGTTTTGTCCAGGTCGTGGTACGGGATCTTTCAGTGGTTCGTGGCGAGTGAAAATTGCCGATCTTCGTGAGTCCGGGTTTGTCTAATAAATATTCACGTGATATCGGAGATCTTAACGTGTTACATTCTAATCGCGCAAGCCTATCTAGTGTAGCCAAATCACTTCGCATCGGCCCGTGTAGAGTCTCGATTTGTAGTTGTTCGGATCTTTCCATCCTTACGATCTCAGGTACCTTCCCATACTCGTGACTTGTTATAGTCGCAATCGTTAGGCCGATGGTTATCTTCATGTTGATGTTCGGATTTTCATGCGGAACTAAATAGGTCGACGGTTATGTGAGCCATGTGTTCTTGCATTAACCCTCCTTATGGGTGCAGTAACATTAAAGGGAAGGGTTGTGGGTATGGATCGAAGCTTCTGTGTGGATATACGTTTTGGCCGCAAATCATTTTTATTATATAAGCCTTTGAAAATAATAAAACAAGAATGTGGAAATGATAAAGGAATAATAGCGATTTGTTATTACCTTTATCTCTTTTGTTTTTTTTTTTCTTTTGTGGGCAAACATATTAAACAAAATTTGGTGGTCACGATATCATATCACAGAAGCCGTTAGGATAGACTGAATAACTAAACGGTTATGTGAGGAACATGGGGATTCAAGAGTGCGTAGCACAACATGCCTAAGTGTAATACAACTACGCGGGAGGAAAATATTAATACACTAGTAGTTTGATAAAATAATTAGTCGGGACTTGCGTTATATATTTTCTTTCCTTCCCAAACCTTAGGGCGTTGGTGACGTTTATGTCCTCATTAACAGGTTATTGACCACTTGCCTGCTTGTGTTCCCTTGCTGTTAAGAGATGAACTATACACGCACTAAGGTGAATTCATGTTGCCCTTTTTACTATTTTTTTTTTAACATTTTGGGCTAATATGCATGTCTTGAAAGTGTATGTGGAACCTTGCTTGTTAGATCGGGATTTGCCTTGATTTATACTTGATTAGGTCTAATTCTTTACTATATATTTATACATATATAAACTAAGTATGACGGTTACTTAGTAGTTAGTATTATAAATTGAGCTATGATAGTTATATTGTATGTCTGCTCTGATTTATAGTTATGGTTTGAGTCTTAGTAGGCGATATGCGCTTATGTAGACTTGTTGTAGCTTCGTGACAAAAAGGCGGTATGCGCTTATTGTAGATTTAAAATTGTAACACCCCAACCGATGGCGGAAACATCGGGGTGCCACGTATTGATGATTGTTCAGTAGCTCATGGTGAATAATAAATTCCATTAAATAATTTAAATGAATTACATACAATTGTTCTAAAATTTATACATCAAATTGGATAAAACTATACACATATCTTCAAGCATCAATTCAAATCTTCAAGCAAATAGAACCTGAAACATGTTAAGTTGAAAATGTTTTGGGTCAACAAAAGTTGGTGAGAATTACATAGGTTTTTGATGATTGAATAAAAATGTTGTGCAATTCATGTGTCATGTCAATCTAGTCCATATGTGAGAACATACTAGAAATAAATCGAGTGCATAATCAACCCTGATGACTGTTATAATATGATACATACCATACGCTCATGGTCCACTTGAATATGTTATACGATAACAAACACCCACGCTACCTTTGTAGGAGGCACGTATCCGGGTGGGATTGTCAGTCCAATAGATCTATCAATGTATACCGCCGCTTGTACGGAGTTAATGATTATGCTAGAATGGTGCTTACTCTAATCATGCTCAAGACATAATGCAACATAGAAAACACATAGACACATTGATGATTGAATTGCATAAATGATGTTGTAACATGTTTCACCCCAAAAGCGGTGATAAATAGAAAAGGGGCTATGTAAAACTCACCTTGGTAAAATGTTATCTCTTGAAAATAGTGTGTTGCCCAAATGTGTCAAGTATCACCCTATAATAAGGTAATAAATATGTCTAAGTCTATCTAGTCTACAAATGTATACGTTCTAGGGCTTTGAATTGGGGATAATTGCTCGTTTGATTAATATTAAAAATATTCGCCAATTGAGAGAAATTTAGTAAATACATAACCAAAAATCTTTTTATGAAATTTAAACTTAAGATGGTTACAAGAATGTGTTTAAAGTATAAAAATAATTTTTATAAAATTATTTTCTTTAAAATAGATTATTAAATCTATTTATTACAAATAGCCAATATTTAACTTTAATATTCAAAAATACTAAAATTAAAGAATTATCATTTTAAAAATCATATTTCTGTTCTAAATATTTAAAAATAAATTGTATAAAATTTTGGTGCAAAAATACCAAAAATTGGATTTATTATGATTTAATTATGATTAAATCTAACAAAAATTGCTTAAAAATATTAAATAAATGATTTTTCAGAAATAAAAATCATTTCTGAATAGCTTAATGTTATAAAAACTTAGGATAATTTTTGTGGAAATTTATAAGATCGTTTGATATTTTAATGGATTTTTATAAATAAAATGGAATAAACTTGATTTATTTATTATATATATTAAATAAATAAATTTTTGAAAACTAAAAATTGGGTGTTGAACTCTTTCATCAGATTAACATAATATAATTTTTGTAGAATTTATAAAAGGGTTTTGGTATTTTAAAATGAATTTTAAATATATAAATGAATATATATATATGTTAAGCTTTTTTTAAAAAAAATGGTGCTTGTGGGACTCGAACCCGGGTGCCCATGGTCACGAGCAGCGATCACAACCACTTGGCCTAGGCCTGTGGTTGTGATTTAAGTCTGTTAAAAATAAAATAAATACACTAGTTCAAATCAGATTATCCCCAAATTGGCATGAACCCTAATTATCTAATCAACCTATATACGTGATTATAGGCCAATTAATCATGGGGCTTATGACATACAAGGGCCGATTAACAATCTCAACTAAGGAATTGGATACTTACAAACCAATATCGTGTGATTCGATGTAGTCAACAAAAAGTCAACTGTACGAGATTCTTTGAAAACGATAGCTTGTTTACAGAATTAGGGAGTGAGGGTTTGTTTTGTGGCGAGTATAAGGTGGACTGAAAGCCTCAATTTATAGTGGGAGATTCAGGTATACGAAATGGTAATGTTTTGACCCGTCGTTAATGCATGCGCGTAAATGTCACGAATTTGGTAAGAATTGAATATTGATAGCCGTGTGAAGACTCAATAATGGCCGCTAATCACGATTGCGAGTCAACTACGCGTTAATGGAACCATATTGATTGGTCAAAGAAAGGAAAAGAAAAAAAAAATAAAACAATCACATCTGCTACTGCTTGTTCGTGGGAGGGAAAAGGGAAAGAAAGCTTGTTTGTATATTTATATAATACGGTCTGGGTTTAAAACAAAAGTGAGTTGTGGATCAGGTGGTGGTGTGCGCGTGTGAGGTTAGGCTTGGCGCGGGTTCGAAACCGGCCAGAGCCCTTTGTGTTTTTTTTTTTAAATCTAAAAGGAGGGGAAGGAAAGAAACAAATGGGCCGGACACTGGGCCTGCATCAGTTGGGCTTCAGAAAGGAACAAGGGGTATTGGGTTTGAGTGTGTGGGCTGGACCATGTAGCTGAGTTTGTTTAGCCAAAAAAAAATTAAAAACTAAAAAAAAGCTGATTATTTTTATTATTATTATTATTATTATTATTATTATATTATATATACATATATACATATATAAGTTGTGTGGTCGGGAAATAAAGCTTAGGCACATTATACGTTTTCAAATCTGAAAATTTTTGCGATGTTACAGTCTCCCCTACTTTTAGGAACTTCGTCCGGAGTTAAGAGAAACACTAGGTTTGCAATTGGTCAACTACCGGAAACCTTGATAAAATTTCACACTACCTTAACGTACCTGTAAATTCGTGATTACGTTCCGGACCGTAATTACCAATTTACCTTACATTAGGGTTTTGCGTCCTTTTATGACTTTACCGATTGTTGAGCAGGTTCGATAGTCTTCACCAGTCGTTGAGCAGGTTGTAGGGCCTCTCCCGACTGTTGGAAAGACATGATGACCTCTACCAATCGTTGAGTAGGTTGTTTGGTAGTCAACTAATTGTTGTACAAGTAAGCATGTATGATCATAGATATAGCAATTAGTTCATATTAAAGCAAGCATGCACACAGATGTTATAATATTACTTGAATTTATTACTTGAATCCAAAAAGTGTCAATACATAGAATAAAGTAGACAACATTTAAATGGTGGGACTTGCTGTTAAGTAGCTAGAGGGTCTTGATCTCGGTTTAGTTTAGGGCATCGGTTACGGTAGTGATTTGGGTAATGAATGTTCAATAAGATATGGGTTAAATGAAGGACAATGAGGTAATATAAGGAATGTAATCATTTATTCATTTAATTAAAACGAATAAACGAAAACGTTGACTTATCAAAGATTCTAAATTCTAATAACATATGAAGACATGCTTTAGCCTATAAGTGAACACTCATCCCGAGAATTCCCAGGTAGGCATCCGGGTCCCTCGTCTGATTGGGATATATGCGCAATGCCAGCCTAGACAGAAGACTCAGAATACAGGCGTTCACCCTTCCAGATTGCACGTGTTCGTTATTAAGATCTAGAACTTCGACGAGATCTCAAGGGGGTTCAGGTTAAACCTGAGGAATTTGTCTTATTAATCTAGAGTAGATCCACTGATGGAGAGCAACCTTCTTGTAGGAATGAAAGTAGGGATAAGAAAAAGGAGGGAGATAGAGAATAGCAAGCAAAAGAAGCAAGTACTTGTTTAATCCTATGGTTATAGACTAGATTATTTTTCTAATAACCTAATTCCCTATAACCATGGCTCTGATACCAATCTGTAACACCCCAACCGATGGCGGAAACATCGGGGTGCCACGTATTGATGATTGTTCAGTAGCTCATGGTGAATAATAAATTCCATTAAATAATTTAAATGAATTACATACAATTGTTCTAAAATTTATACATCAAATTGGATAAAACTATACACATATCTTCAAGCATCAATTCAAATCTTCAAGCAAATAGAACCTGAAACATGTTAAGTTGAAAATGTTTTGGGTCAACAAAAGTTGGTGAGAATTACATAGGTTTTTGATGATTGAATAAAAATGTTGTGCAATTCATGTGTCATGTCAATCTAGTCCATATGTGAGAACATACTAGAAATAAATCGAGTGCATAATCAACCCTGATGACTGTTATAATATGATACATACCATACGCTCATGTCCACTTGAATATGTTATACGATAACAAACACCCACGCTACCTTTGTAGGAGGCACGTATCCGGGTGGGATTGTCAGTCCAATAGATCTATCAATGTATACCGCCGGCTTGTACGGAGTTAATGATTATGCTAGAATGGTGCTTACTCTAATCATGCTCAAGACATAATGCAACATAGAAAACACATAGACACATTGATGATTGAATTGCATAAATGATGTTGTAACATGTTTCACCCCAAAAGCGGTGATAAATAGAAAAGGGGCTATGTAAAACTCACCTTGGTAAAATGTTATCTCTTGAAATAGTGTGTTGCCCAAATGTGTCAAGTATCACCCTATAATAAGGTAATAAATATGTCTAAGTCTATCTAGTCTACAAATGTATACGTTCTAGGGCTTTGAATTGGGGATAATTGCTCGTTTGATTAATATTAAAAATATTCGCCAATTGAGAGAAATTTAGTAAATACATAACCAAAAATCTTTTTATGAAATTTAAACTTAAGATGGTTACAAGAATGTGTTTAAAGTATAAAAATAATTTTTATAAAATTATTTTCTTAAAATAGATTATTAAATCTATTTATTACAAATAGCCAATATTTAACTTTAATATTCAAAAATACTAAAATTAAAGAATTATCATTTTAAAAATCATATTTCTGTTCTAAATATTTAAAATAAATTGTATAAAATTTTGGTGCAAAAATACCAAAAATTGGATTTATTATGATTTAATTATGATTAAATCTAACAAAAATTGCTTAAAAATAGTAAATAAATGATTTTTCAGAAATAAAAATCATTTCTGAATAGCTTAATGTTATAAAAACTTAGGATAATTTTTGTGGAAATTTATAAGATCGTTTTGATATTTTAATGGATTTTTATAAATAAAATGGAATAAACTTGATTTATTTATTATATATATTAAATAAATAAATTTTTGAAAACTAAAAATTGGGTGTTGAACTCTTTCATCAGATTAACATAATATAATTTTTGTAGAATTTATAAAAGGGTTTTGGTATTTTAAAATGAATTTTAAATATATAAATGAATATATATATATGTTAAGCTTTTTTAAAAAAAAATGGTGCTTGTGGGACTCGAACCCGGGTGCCCATGGTCACGAGCAGCGATCACAACCACTTGGCCTAGGCCTGTGGTTGTGATTTAAGTCTGTTAAAAATAAAATAAATACACTAGTTCAAATCAGATTATCCCCAAATTGGCATGAACCCTAATTATCTAATCAACCTATATACGTGATTATAGGCCAATTAATCATGGGGCTTATGACATACAAGGGCCGATTAACAATCTCAACTAAGGAATTGGATACTTACAAACCAATATCGTGTGATTCGATGTAGTCAACAAAAAGTCAACTGTACGAGATTCTTTGAAAACGATAGCTTGTTTACAGAATTAGGGAGTGAGGGTTTGTTTTGTGGCGAGTATAAGGTGGACTGAAAGCCTCAATTTATAGTGGGAGATTCAGGTATACGAAATGGTAATGTTTTGACCCGTCGTTAATGCATGCGCGTAAATGTCACGAATTTGGTAAGAATTGAATATTGATAGCGTGTGAAGACTCAATAATGGCCGCTAATCACGATTGCGAGTCAACTACGCGTTAATAGAACCATATTGATTGGTCAAAGAAAGGAAAAGAAAAAGAAAAATAAAACAATCACATCTGCTACTGCTTGTTCGTGGGAGGGGAAAAGGGAAAGAAAGCTTGTTTGTATATTTATATTAATACGGTCTGGGTTTAAAACAAAAGTGAGTTGTGGATCAGTGTGTGGTGTGCGCGTGTGAGGTTAGGCTTGGCGCGGGTTCGAAACCCGGCCAGAGCCCTTTGTGTTTTTTTTTTTTTTTAAATCTAAAAGGAGGGGAAGGAAAGAAACAAATGGGCCGGACACTGGGCCTGCATCAGTTGGGCTTCAGAAAGGAACAAGGGGTATTGGGTTTGAGTGTGTGGGCTGGACCATGTAGCTGAGTTTGTTTAGCCAAAAAAAAATTAAAAACTAAAAAAAAGCTGATTATTTTTATTATTATTATTATTATTATTATTATTATTATATATACATATATACATATATAAGTTGTGTGGTCGGGAAATAAAGCTTAGGCACATTATACGTTTTCAAATCTGAAAATTTTTGCGATGTTACAAAAATAAGGTGTTATGTTAAGTAGGCGGATTGCGCTTATCCTAGACTTTACATTTGCTTAGGGAACATATAGGCGGATTGCGCTTATTGTAACTCTAAGGTTAAAGTATTTTGTTAACTTTTATTTTGACAATTTACTTGTTATTTAATGACTTCATAAAACTTGAATTCACTCTGCTCGTCTGACTTTGCGTGCATATTAGATTGATTTCAGGTATTTGAAGAATAAAAGGGATGCCTTGGCATGCTGCAGGACTACTCAGAGGCGGTTGACATTTTCGAATAAAGAAGAGCATACTTTATTGCTTGAAAACTTTTTTTTTCTAAACTTATTGTTTTGTTTCACAAATATGCTTTGACCCATTATGGGGATTTCATGTTTGAATAACTTAAACCATTTATTTCCGCTGCGTGTTTCCTGATAATAAAATAAGACTTCTTGATTATTAATTATGGTTGTAGTCTTTGAATGCCAACTGTTTGACCCGTCGGTTTTTAGGGTCTTACATGTTAATGCATCGATTTCCCTTTGAATTATTGCTGAATCAAGCTTGGTAGTTGGACTAGGGTTGGACCCCTTTTTCTTCTTCCCTGATGTCGAATAAAACACACACCAAGTGTGTGTGTTTGGTGTTTTTATAATGTTTTACAATTCTAGTTGTGGACTTTTGTAATTGACATAATCCACCCTCCAAGTTATAATCTCATAACTCAATATTATATATATATATATATATATATTAATCCCGCCTATAATGTCTTTAAAACGAAGTCGGTGTTCGGGGTGTTACAAGTCTGCCCCCCTTAAAGAAGGTTTCGTCCCCGAAACCTCTTTCATTACTACCGTACTAGGAATTCTATACTTATTTATTTACTCATTAAACTTGCTTAGTTAGAGCGCGCGCACACACACGTAGGTATGTGGTGTTAAACTACTTATCATGTATCCACTATGCAGAGTTCCCATGCATTATTATTCTTAGGCATCCACTCTAGTCCATCAAAGCTGAAATTCTTGAAAAATGCTAAATCCTTAGCCAACATCATTACTACTTATTTATCCATTCTTTCCTTTTACTCAAGACTTCATGTCGTGCCACAAGCCCACCTTATAAATTATATAACGACTGCAATCGTGAACAAACATAATTATATGTCCACACTTTCTAATATTAACACAAGCCACAATGCAATTATAAAGCATTCCGAACTATCACAACCTAACTACTATTTCACCTTCACTTATTCATACTTAACTTGAGAGTTTGACATCGTTCTATGGTCACCACCGAACCGATGTATCTACCATACACACCCCGCCCCTATTGTAACACATATGTCCATAGTTGGACAACACCGAGTCTAACTAAGATTCATTCATTATTTGACCTTTAAAAAGTCAAACTTTCCAAACTACATCAAGCTTGAACCATCCTTCATTCATACATGGTACAATTCAACATATAAATTTTCTATTTAACAATCCCAAAATATCTAAATTCACTAACCTTCCTTTTTACAACGTTATCCAACCATCCTTATGGTGGCTTAACTTACTCCTTCACAAGTCCACGCCTTACTTAACTTGCTTTAGTTTATTCACAATGAGTTCCAACTCGTCCACATCATACCACCTATCTTGTGGATTTCATCATACCCATAGATTCGACCATTCGTATCTACAAAATCATTGGTTAGACATATACCTTACATTTGTGAAAATTGACCTTCATCGGTCTATGCATGTTTTCTTTCACATGTACTGTCTAATTATATACATTTCCTTCCTGATCTCCGTTTACGTGCTATACTACATTACTTATTCCATTCTCTTACGCAAGATCCTTACATTTTTATTCACTATCTTGCAAATTTTCTACAATTCGACTTTTCAAGGTAAATGTGTCGTATCCTACTACTTTTATAATAATTTCTATATCGCATTCTTGCAATTCACACTACAAGAAAATGAAGCTATTGCAGCACCACTAAAATGTTGCATTAGGCCTTGAAAAAGTTACAATATGTCTAATGCAACCTTTTATTGAGAGCTGCATTAGAAGCAGTTACCTTAGACCTAATGCAACCCTTTATAGGCTTAATGTAGCCATTTTTATAGTGTTACATTTGCTACTCTAATGCAACTTTTTTAGTATGCAACTTTTTACATTCTAATGCAACTTTTATAATACTCAAATGTAACTTTTATAATACTCAAATGCAACTTTGGTTACAAAAGTGTAACCTTTTCTACACTTAAATGCAACATTTATTATAGTCAAATGCAACCTTTATTATATTTTAATTACAAATATGCACATTTTTCTAGTTTTATTGCAACCTTTACTACTTTTATTATAGAAATAGTGCAACCTTTTTTTTAATAGATGCAACTTTTTTTTTATGAATTTTAATTACAACAAATGCAACACTTTTACACCAAAATGCAACTTTGTAAAATAAATCCAATTACAAATAATTAAATTAGGCATTAAATCACGATTATGCAAAAACAATAAGAATACAAATATCATCATAATCAAATGATTTACTTAAAATTACTTGTCCAAACTTAAATAACAATAAAGTGTCAATTACAATACTCAAGAGAAATATAAACCTTCTAGTCATCTTGATCTTCAACTTGTAGTTGTTTCATAACCTCCTGCATTATAGCTTCAAAGTTTTTTCGTTGGTTGTCAATAATATCTTTTCAAATAACTTCAAGTTCGGCTTTTTTTTCTTTCATGGTCCACTTCAAGCTCGACTTTTTTCCTTTGATGATCCTCTTCGATCTCTTTGCGCAATTCTAGCAAATGGTTTTTCTCAACTTCAACGTTGCTTTAAAAGATTCTATCATCCCCTCTGAAACCATGTATGATGTGCAAACACCATCCACTTTTTTTTATCAATGTATTTGTAAACACCTCTACCATAAATCTACCATAAATTCGACGATGCCCATAGTTTTTCTTTGCTTATAACAACTAAATAAGGATCAACTATAGTGTTGTCATCCTCCTTTGGCTTGTATTCTTCATTTGTTCCTTATATATTGTCAAAAAAATTAAGAAAATACTTTAGAAACAATTTTATAATTAAAATCATGCTATGGATAAATATTAAAAAATGGATGTCTATTTTCATGCGTCACTGGAGCTTTCTTCAAAATTAAATTAATCATATATGTAATAAGCAAACATGATAGATGAATATTTACATAAGGTGAACATAGAACATGGATATTTACATAAAGATAAGAGTAGAAAGAACTTACAATTTTCCTTTGCGTGTCATCATATGTATCAACATATACACGCCCTTCCGTCCTTTTACGTGTACGTTCAAACATTTGTGTTAAAGTAGGTAATTGTTGGTTTGGGTCGGCATTTTTTTGTACTCATAATAAAATAAATAAAAGGAAACAAAAACATTAGTGTATTGCACAACAAAAATAATACAAATCATAGGCAAACTATAACATATTACCATCTCCTCACAAATCCTAGCAAAACTTTTTGGACCGGCTGTGTGCATATTTTTTTGAGACATGCGTGATTCCCTAGCTCGCAAACAGCGTTGCTGTAAACACATTAATATATACACATCAACTAATATAAAACTCAAATAGCAAATACTATTAATGGAGAAATTGTTGAAGAAATACAGCCACATCTTTATTACTCCATAAACGCAACAAACTACATGTATGGTGGATGTTCAGCAACATACTTACATGGAGATCTGCACAATCAAATTATTTTGTTGGTAATAAAGCTAAATCAGATAAAGCTCATGAACACCACAAGATAAATATAAAGAAAAAGAACTGCGTACCATATCGAACGCTGCAAATCCAGTGTTAGAGTATGCCATGAACTCAAGACCATAATATGCTAATTCACTATTAAACTTGTCGTGTGGCCTATAACTGATATGTGTTAAATTCTCTCAAATGCACAACTCATATTAGCATTTAGTATAAAAAATAAATCAAGAATTATCAATGCAGTCAAGCATGTTAGAAACATAAAGCAATTGTCTCATAACTCAAGAAACTAAAGGCTACATATAGCTTGAAGCACAAATAACAAATCAAGCAATTAGTTTTACGCTCATGGCGCCAATCCTCTAATTAACATGCTTAATCCAGCTTTTAAACTATTATCTTCTTATAAAAAATATTTACACTCTGGATAAAATTATAACAAAGAAGGATGGGCTAAGATTAACTAATGGAGGGTAGTTTTGGTATTTGAATGTTATGAAAGCTCAGTTAAGGCAGATGTTTTAGGATAGTTACTTTTTTTGATTGATACAAGTTAATTAAACAAAAGAAAAGGCATAAGTTTGTACAAATACTCCACATTCGAGATAGCAAGTTCATAGGTGAATGAGAATATGTTATTTAGTGCTATTACACAAAAAATAGTAGATAAATTTGTGTGTTGCCACTTAGGATCTGACATGTTATATTTAAACATGTTACTGGACTACTTATTGTGAAATAATATCATCAAACTGGAAAAACCTAATTATTATCACTGGATTTTGCTGAATATGTAGCAAATTCAAATTTCAACCAACCGGATAATGCACTTTAGACCTTAAATCATCTCGTTTCTTTTAGCTAATGTCAATATATATATAGGGTAGGGATCGTACGAGAACCAACTTTAGGGAGAGAACCAGAGAACCATTGTCAACACAAACAAAAAAACCTAAAAACCCCACCTTCACCCCCTAAAAACCTAAACCCACCCACCTCACTCCCTAAAAACCTAAACCCCCCATCCCCCACACCGCCCCCCCCCCCCCCCCCCCAATTGTGAAATGCAACATGTGCAGCTAACCCCACACCCCCCCAAAAACCAAAACGCTCCATCCCATCCCCCCCCCCCCCAAAAAGATACCCCCTCTTCCACCATACCAAAAAACTAAACCCTAAAGCTAAACCCATTAAAAAACTTAACTATAATAGTGAAATGCACATGTGCATGTAGTACAATTATCTTATTTTATAGTTTTATATAGGGGTTTTTTTAAGTTTATTCACCAACAACCCCAAAAACCTAACCCATTCCCATCATACCTAAAAACTAAACCCTAAAGCTAAACCCATGAAAAAAAACCTAACTATAATAGTGAAATGCACTTCGCGTTTATTTAAAGATCATTGAATAAAATTTTTTTCCACCTTATATATCATATCACGTCCATTTAAATGATCATTTCATTATGGCAATTGATAATTTATTCAAAAGTGTGCTCTAATAGTGAAATGCACATGTGCATACGGTATATGACGTAATTATGACGTAAAAAAGGCCATTTTTTTTGTTTTTTTTTTATTTTTTTTGTATTTTTTTTTTATTTTTTTTCAGAAAGATTAACACTAAAAAAACATTTTGGTGTTTTTACTTTTTTATTTTTTTAGGTTATATAATTTTTTTATTATTTTTTTTTATTTTTTTGGTGGAGGGGTTTTTGTGTTCATACTTGGTTCTTTGGTTCTCTTCCTAAATAGTGGTTTTCAAATGATCCAAATCCTTTATATATATATATCCTATAATAAAATCAAATTTCAAAGCGAAACTGGAAGTGCAAATAGATGGGCTCTCGGAAATCGAACAAGACAGCACAACCACGCGGCCAGAAGAGACTTTTGGGAAACCTGCAACAGCCAAGATATAAATAACAATACTATCACAGTGGTGGGCAGCGCAAGATAGAGGGCGACTACTGTAGCTACTGTTATATATATATATATATATAATATATATATATATATAGGGTAGGGATCATACGAGAACCAACTTTAGGGAGAGAACCAGAGAACCATTGTCAACACAAACAAAAAAAACCTAAAAACCCCACCTTCACCCCCCTAAAAACCTAAACCCACCCACCTCACTCCCTAAAAACCTAAACCCCCCATCCCCCACGTCGCCCCAAACCCCCCCCCCCCCAATTGTGAAATGCACATGTGCAGCTAACCCCACACCCCCCAAAAACCAAAAACGCTCCATCCCATCCCCCCCAAAAAGATACCCCCTCTTCCACCATACCAAAAAACTAAACCCTAAAGCTAAACCCATTAAAAAAACTTAACTATAATAGTGAAATGCACATGTGCATGTAGTACAATTATCTTATTTTATAGTTTTATATAGGGGTTTTTTTAAGTTTATTCACCAACAACCCCAAAAAACCTAACCCCATTCCCATCATACCTAAAAACTAAACCCTAAAGCTAAACCCATGAAAAAAAAACCTAACTATAATAGTGAAATGCACTTCGCGTTTATTTAAAGATCATTGAATAAATTTTTTTCCACCTTATATATCATATCACGTCCATTTAAATGATCATTTCATTATGGCAATTGATAATTTATTCAAAAGTGTACTCTAATAGTGAAATGCACATGTGCATACGGTATATGACGTAATTATGACGTAAAAAAGGCCATTTTTTTGTTTTTATTTTTATTTTTTTTGTATTTTTTTTATTTTTTTTTTCAGAAAGATTAACACTAAAAAAACATTTTGGTGTTTTTACTTTTTTTATTTTTTTAGGTTATATAATTTTTTTATTTTTTTTTTTTTATTTTTTGGTGGAGGGGTTTTTGTGTTCACACTTGGTTCTTTGGTTCTCTCCCTAAATAGTGGTTCTCAAATGATCCAAATCCTATATATATATATATATATATATAAACTAGGTTATTTTTAAAAAATTTAATAAATAGTAATTAATTAATATTACTTGAATATAATATATATATATATATATATTTAATATATTAATTAAAAGTTGCATTTAATTTTTCATAATGCAACCTTTTAGAAAAAAGGTTGCAACATTTAGTAACATTTGCAACCTTTTATGAAAAAAGTTGCATTAGATCTTTTAATGCAACATTTATGTTCATCGGAGTTGCATTAGATTCAAATGCAACTACTTTGAAAAATGTTGCTTCTAAAAGGTTACATTAGGCCTATTTTCTAGTAGTGTCATAATATCATTCATTCGTTTCCACAAGTCTCTAAAATAAACTCACATTAATATCGTCTTACCATCTTCCATTACATATATATGCATTTTTATATGCCACACAACATGCATATTTAACTAACGTTGTGTCTTACCTTGGTTAGAGAAAATGTATTATGTTCTTTATTCCTATCCAAATGACCCGTTTCATGGGTCATTCTATATTTCTACAACATCCTACTCAATTTGACCCATTACTTGGATTATTCTATATTCTTACATCTCCACCATTTGACCCGTTCAAGGTCATTTCTACAATTTCTCCCATTTGACTCTTTAAGGTCATTCGACATTCTCATGTTATCAAGGATGAGCCGACTATTGATTAAGTGAAGGGAGTTACATATGGATTCATATATTTAATTCCTACCTTTAATTTATATATGTTTGATCTGTATTTACCTATAGGTGCAAATCTTTTATTTCTCCCTTTCATTCCTATAGGTATGATCCGTTCTTACTTACGGATTTAAACCTTTCATTCCAACCTTTCATTCATGTAGGTTTGATCCGTGCTTACCTACGGACTCCAACCTCCTTTCATTCATGTAGTTTGATCCGTGCTTACCTACGGACTCAAACCTTTCATTCCTACCTTTCCCTCCAATACAGACTGCTCTCTATCACTTGAGAGTCGTCTACATTACCCACAACTAACGTCTAGTTACTTATTCATTCATAGTCATAATTAATTTATAGGCATAATATACATACGCTTAGTTTGATACCTTCTAAGGGAATCCCCCTTCACATTCATACTTTATATGAGTAATGTGCATTAAGTCACTAAATGAACTAACGAAACGGTTATTTGGTGATCGCAGGTTGTCTTGTCTACTTAATAGAGTAAGGAAAGGATGGAGGTCGAGCGAGGAGGAGGATTGTACGTGGACACGGCCACATAACGTGATATAGATGGGTCACGTTTAATGTAATAGAATATATTTAAAAGATGTAATACCTAAATACTTAGTAGGTTGGTTTCTAAACATTAAAGGTTGTTTATAAAGAAATGAAATTTTTCGGTTGGTTTTTCCGCTGCACGTTTTCTGTAAATTGGCTTAGGGTGTTACAAGTTGGTATCAGAGCCCTGGTTTGAGTGAAATCTCGTACAAGGAAGTAAGTACTTGAACTCAAACTTGTGTGCTCATGAAAATCAGTGACCCGTACAATCCAAGACTCGATCGAGGCCCAAGGGTAGAATTTAATATTAACTCACATGACAGATAGAAACTAATTGTGGTGTTTGTGTTAAGGTGCGCTTTTGTGGATAATGAAGAGGTCTCAAGGATGAGATCCAAGATAGATCTCAGAAGTTTGGGAAGGATAGAATGCTCGCAGGTACGTAGTATTAATACCAAAATATCTAAATTCACTAACCTTCCTTTTTACAACATTATCCAACCATCCTTATGTTGGCTTAACTTACTCCTTCACAAGTCCACGCCTTACTTAACTTGCTTTAGTTTATTCACAATGAGTTCCAACTCGTCCACATCATACCACCTATCTTGTGGATTTCGTCATACCCATAGATTCGACCATTCGTATCTACAAAATCATTGGTTAGACATATACCTTACATTTGTGAAAATTGTCCTTCATCGGTCCATGCATGTTTTCTTTCACATGTACTGTCTAATTATCTACATTTCCTTCCTGATCTCCCGTTTACGTGATATACTACATTACTTATTCCATTCTCTTATGCAAGATCCTTACATTTTATTCACTATCTTGCAAATTTTCTACAATCGACTTTTCAAGGTAAATGTGCTGTATCCTACTACTTTTATAATAATTTCTATATCGCATTCTTGCAATTCATAATATCATTCATTCGTTTCCACAAGTCTCTGAAATAAACTCACATTAAATATCGTCTTACCATCTTCCATTACATATATATGCATTTTTATATGCCACACAACATGCATATTTAACTAACGTGTGTCTTACCTTGGTTAGAGAAAATGTATTATGTTCTTTATTCCTATCCAAATGACCCGTTTCATGGGTCATTCTATATTTCTACAACATCCTACTCAATTTGACCCATTACTTGGATTATTCTATATTCTTACATCTCCACCATTTGACCCGTTCAAGGTCATTTCTACAATTTCTACAATTTCGCCCATTTGACTCTTTAAGGTCATTCGACATTCTCATGTTATCAAGGATGATCCGACTATTGATTAAGTGAAGGGACTTACATATGGATTCATATATTTAATTCCTACCTTTAATTTATATATGTTTGATCCGTATTTACCTATAGGTGCAAATCTTTTATTTCTACCTTTCATTCCTATAGGTATGATCCGTTCATACTTACGGATTTAAACCTTTCATTCCAACCTTTCATTCATGTAGGTTTGATCCGTGCTTACCTACGGACCTCCAACCTCCTTTCTTTCATGTAGGTTTGATCCGTGCTTACCTACGGACTCCAACCTCCTTTCATTCATGTAGGTTTGATCCGTGCTTACCTACGGACTCCAACCTTTCATTCCTACCTTTCATTCATGTAGGTTTGATCCGTGCTTACCTACGGACTCAAACCTTTCATTCCTACCTTTCCCTCCAATACAGACTGCTCTCTATCACTTGAGAGTTGTCTACATTACCCACAACTAACGTCTAGTTACTTATTCATTCATTGTCATAATTAATTTATAGGCATAATATACATACGCTTAGTTTGATACCTTCTAAGGGAATCCTCCTTCACATTCATACTTTTTTATGAGTTTCATTCCACCTATTCACCAACACGACCACTTACTTTCCAATTTTACCAGGCATACCTGTGATGATTCTCATGGTCTCACGTGCATCGCATGCTTCTTGTGCACTGGCCAGGCGCACAGTTTCACATGCTATCCACGTGCCTTCATGTAATCATTACCTTATGCATGGGGACTGGTTTTCAGCTTCGTGCTACATTTTCAGTCTCCTTTACTAACAACATGGTGGTTTTTCCATCTTCTTTAACCATCCCTAGGAATTCTCTCCCACCGGTACCAAGGTATTAATACTACGTACCTACGAGCATTCTATCCTTCCCAAACTTCTGAGATCTATCTTGGATCGCATCCTTGAGACCTCTTCATTATCCACAAAAGCGCACCTTAACACAAACACCACAATTAGTTTCTATCTGTCATGTGAGTTAATATTAAATTCTACCCTTGGGCCTCGATCGAGTCTTGGATTGTACGGGTCACTGATTTCATGAGCACACAAGTTGAGTCAAGTACTTACTTCCTTGTACGAGATTTCACTCAAACCAGGGCTCTGATACCAACTTGTAACACCCTAAGCCAATTTACAGAAAACGTGCAGCGGAAAAACCAACCGAAAAATTTCATTTCTTTATAAACAACCTTTAATGTTTAGAAACCAAACCTACTAAGTATTTTAGGTATTACATCTTTTAAATATATTCTATTACATTAAACGTGACCCATCTATATCACGTTATGTGGCCGTGTCCACGTACAATCCTCCTCCTCGCTCGCGACCCTCCATCCTTTCCTTACTCTATTAAGTAGACAAGACAACCTGCGATCACCAAATAACCGTTTCGTTAGTTCATTTAGTGACTTAATGCGCATTTACTCATAATGCGGAAATAATATCCATTGATACTCCATGATCTCGTTCCAACGCCTTTTTGCAAGTTCGGGTGTGGTACCCCGAACCGAACTTGCAAGTCTCATGCATTCATCTTTTCATACCTGTACCTTCATTACCATTCTCATAACAAAGGTTAATAACCCCACAATTTCAAACAAGCATACAATTTCCTCAATACCGCCGCAATTCATACGAGCATACAATTCCCTCATATAACCCCACAATTCATACAAGCATACAATTCCCTCATATAACTTACTTTGACCCGTCATGTTACTCTTTCTTCGCTATTCTCTAACACAATATGACGTTTCCAATCCTATACTCAATCTACACATAATTACCAACCATAACATACATGAAACTCTCACTCAAACCCGAGTATGAGTACCCATATATACATTACATTTTCAACCTACATGAGCATGGCAATCAACTTACGTATTTGATACCATCAAACAACGTATCAATTAAGCTACATGCACGTGTATCATTCCATACTAGAATCATATTTGTAAATCCGACATTCCTATTACTTGCTACACCTATACTCAACATTCACAAGGTCCAACGATGTTATTCTATGCATTAAACGCAAATACGGATTGCACACACGTAAGCGAAACACCAAAATACGATAAAAATTAACATTTGAATTCAGCCTCCACCTTAACTTACGGTGGCCACCGTAAGTTACGGTGGACCTCACATAATCCACGGTGGGTCTTTACTGGCTTACGGTGGAAAAGAATGCCCAGGAGCCACCGTAAGTTACGGTGGCACCGTAGCTTACGGTGGACCCTAATTTTGCCTCTTTTGTTTCTTCTTTCCAACCTTTCTTGCACCATCCACGCCGGTCCATCCGAAGCCGCGTTTTACCCATTATAAACTCCAAGACATGCCTTAGCATCATTATTAACGTTCCATCATTTCACGATTCCCTTCTTACTTACACACACACACACACATATACATGTTAAGATTCATTATCCTAAATGGAATAAGAATCACTTACCTACACCACATATCCTTAATTCCATAGTTATCAAACATAGCAAATCACCACTTTCTTTTCAAAATATCCAATAATTAACTAAGAATGGTCTTGGATTACACTAATACCAACACCCACTTCCAACATAGGTGTAAAACAATCTAATTAGCACATGAATCAAGCATAGCCTTATGTAGTATCATGAATTATGGTTCCTTTAGTGTCTATCAACATCTAGACACCTTCATCCATCCTTGATTCACGTTTTTCACATACACCCTAAATTTTCATCAAATCCAAAATGAATCAATAACATCAAATGCTACCAAATTGAAGGTACCTTTGGGTTCAATCGACCTTAAATGGTCCATTTCTGGTTAATGCATAGATTTCCCCTTTGAATTCTTGCTAAATCAAGCTTGGTAGTTGGACTAGGGTTGGAGCCCTTTTCTTCTTCCCTGATGTCGACTAAAGCACACACCAAGTGTGTGTGTTTGGTGTTTTTATAATGTTTTACAATTCTAGTTGTGGACTTTTGTAATTGACATAATCCACCCTCCAAGTTATAATCTCCTAACTCAATATCATATATATATATATATATATATATATATATTAATCCCGCCTATAATGTCTTTTAAAACGAAGTGGGTTTTCGGGGTGTTACATTCCCAAACAATGTGCTTGCACCCAGGGACGGATGTAAAGCCAAGGGAGGGGGTGCACCCGTTACCCCTCGATTTTGCGCGCGTAGTGGAAAAAATTTACATTTTTTATAAAATGTTATCCCTAAAATATTTTTTTGGAAAAATTACAGAAATCGTTCTTTATGTTTACCTATTTTTTCAGTAGATTTCCTTAAACTTCAAAACTGATGAGAATCGTCCTTTATGTTCTAAAATCTTTCAAGTCTCGTCCTTTAGCACTAACTTGGTTAGATTTTTTGGTTAAATCCAGTCATGTGCATTGCACATGATGGTAAATTTGTCTTTTTACTCTTTTAGGGACTAGTTGTGTAATTAACTATACTTTTGGTCCAAAAATTAAAAAAAAAACAATTTATTCTCTCTTCTCTCTATCTCTTTCTCTCTCTCTACCTGTTCACAACCACCACCCATCACCATTGCCACCATCATCTACCATCACCACCATTGCCCCACCTGCCACCACCACTCCACCCACCTTCTTCCAATTTCCCTAACCCCTAATAAACTAATCTTAATTAACGAGATGTTCCAGACTATTTTTGATTGAAAACCATTACCCAACCCTTAATATAAATAACCTATACCCACCTTTCTTCTTGTCTGATAACAAACTCAACACATACACACCACTTACAAAGAAAGAGAGAGAGAGAGAGAGAGAGAGAGAGAGAGATAGCAGAAGGATAAAGAATGTCGGCCACCACCACAGCGGTGGTAACCGGCGGCGTCCCCCTCAACAACCACTCATCTCACCCCTTTCGCTCACAATATTATAGAGAGAGAGAGAGAGCAGGCGGAGCAGGGAGGAGCTCCGGCCACCAAACCTGGCGGAGCTCCGACAATCCTACAACGGAACAACACAACCCACCATGCACTCATCTTATAGTGATTCTAGAGAGAGGGAACACTGATCGAAAGTAGAAATAGAGAAAGAGAGAGAGAGATAGAGAGAGTCAAAGAGATCGAAGGAGAAGGGGTTCCGGCCTAGGTCTTTGACCGACCGGCGTATGGTGTTCAGCGATGGGGTTTCAGTGGTTGAAGGGGCCTTCGAGTGGTGGAGACAGGGGTTGTCATCACGTTTCATTACGATCCAGGTATTGGCTGTGATTTGATTTAAGTTCAAGTTTTACTTTTAAGTTTTGAACTGTTAATGGTGCTGGTGGGGTGTCAGATTGGATGGGGTTTCGTGGTAGTTGGCAGATTTGTGAGCTTTTGTGATGGCAAGGTGGTGGTAGTTTAGGGTTGTTGATTGTAGGTTGTGGTGCTGGGGGTTGTTCGTAGCAGGTTGTAGTGGTGGTGGCAGGTTGGTGGTAGAGGTGGTGGTCAGGCTTGGTAGTGGTGGTGATGGAGGTGGTGGTGCGGCTTGCTCGTTTCAAAGATTCTTCAATTTTGGAACCCTAATTTGGTGGAACTGATGAAGGAACAGGGATGAAGGTATCAGAGATGGTTTTATAAAGGGGGGGGGGAATGAAATCAGGGGTAAAATGTCAATTATGCCTCACGTGCAGGGCACGTGACATAACTTAACTACAAAAACTAACCTAGTTAGGCCTAAAGGACGAGTTCTGCAAGATTTTACAACATAAAGACGATTCTCATCACTTTTGAAGTTTAAGGACATCTACTAAAAAAATAGGTAAACATAAAGGACGATTTCTGTAATTTTTCCTAATTTTATTGTTACCCCTTAAATAAATTATACGTTAACTTTTATCCGAAACGAAATTTTAATAAACGTTCTCTAAACCGAATTGCTTACAAATAAACCTTTTATTTTATATTTATAATTATGCCAACCCCAATCCATTAAACCAATTGTTTAACTAACAAATAGCCCAACTATCCAAGCCCAACCCTAACCCTTCCCTAATTCCCTTGGCACCTTCTTTCATGTTCTCGTTATCTTCCAGAAACAAAAAAAAGGCCAATACCGTACGCCGATCCATTTCACACGCACAGGTATCCTTCTTCTTCTTTTATTTGGGTATTAGGGTTTGATAGGAAGCTTATGTTAGGCAGTTAGAATTTTGTTCTTTGTTAGCTTTGATTTACTTTGGTTTATGAAAAGATTCGGTTAATAATAATGCATTTGATGAATGACAGCTAAAAACAGTTCATTAAACTGAAATATTAAACTGAAATGAGTTGTTATATGTTTTGGATTTGTTATTTAATGTTGTTAAGAGTGTAAAGACTAAAACTTTGTTGGATTTTAAATTTTAGGTTAATGAAGTTTAAAGATTGTTTATTCAAGTTGTTTAATTTTGTGTATTTTTTTTGTTCAAATGAATGTGAAGCTAAATATAGTTCAGATTGTTTAGGTTAATTGAAGTTTAAAGATTGTTTATAATACTTATTGTTATGATTAGTTTGTGGCTTTGTGTGATTGTGAATATGAAACCAAGCTCTAGTAAAAAAAAAACAAGCTCTTATTAGACCATGCGTTAGTGGGGCTTTATAAATATAAAGCCCCTGAATGTGATTGGTCCACGTGGCAGCTGAGTCAACATGGAGAGAGAAACTGAAAAAGGGGGTGTAGTGGTAGGGGCTTTATATATAAAGCCCCTATTAAATTTTATTATATCTTTTAAATTAAAAATAATAATAAAATAATATTAAAGAGAGAGAGGGTATGAGGTGTCAACCTCTGATTGGTGGATTTTTAGGGGCCGGGCGTTAGTTTTATAGCGCCAAAAGCAATTTTTGTAAAATGGAGCCCCCCGTAGCGGTGTGGGGGGCGCCATTTTTGTCCAACTCAGCCCCAGGCGTTATATTTGGAGCCCGAGTACAGGTGGTCTTAGCAACTTTATTCAAAAGAAAAGCCCTCGAAAATGATGAGGTTGGTTCAAATAAAACACCAAATACCGATAACAATGATACGCAAGTGAATGATGATGTTGGTAATAAAGATAATTATATGCAAAAGGATGATAATGTTGCTACAACTAAAAGTCCAAATATTCATAATCCTTCGGCTTCAACTTCAACCGCGAGGTCATATGTTGATTTGAATGCTCTTCCTTCGGATCCCTCTGATATACCACTTATTGCTAGCTATCATCCTAATCAAATAGATGACATAAGAAGAGCATATCTTGTGAAAAAGGCTTTTCAACCACGGGCTCATAATTTTCAATCGATTCAATGAGGTATCAACTAATTTGATAGAAAATATGTCGGGTTTAAATCCTTGTGATTCGTTTTCTAAGTTTGACAAATCTAAGATACACTACAAATAAAATTCCATTTAGTGGCACACACTTTTAATGACATTTATTTTTGTGCCACTAATTTAGCTTTTTAATGGCGGCACTTTCGTGTGTCATAGTTGCTTATCACACACTTTTAGTGATATTTAAAATTTTATGTCACTAATTTAGGTTTTTAATGGCACTTTGTGTATGCCACTAAAAATTTCTAACATCATCTATTGCGTAACACTACTAGACTCGCCTAAGCTCATGTTTGTCTCATCCAACTTACAAGGGCTCGTTTAATGGTGTCACTTAAAGTCAATTATTGTAAACCATAGTTAAAATTAACCGTATATTATGTGTATATATATATCATCATCATCATCACCATACTCAGTTAATCCCACCTATAGCAAAGCTAAGGTAGGGTCTGAGGAGGGTAAGATGTAGACAGCCTTACCTCTACCCCTAAGAATAGAGAGGCTGCTTCCAGTGAGACCCCCGGCTCGATGTGGTTTGGTATCAAGCCTTGGACATGAGGCACATAACACTTAGCAATCGGGACAAACCCGATCGGTGCATGGTACCCCTTTGTCTTTTGGCTATCCACCCACCACATGATGCATGATTAACCGTCCGTCGTTTTTAACGTTATTTTTCACTAAATTAGTAAAATAACGTTAAAACTAGTGCAACTTTACTTTTGCCCCCCAAGGCAACACATATATACATTATATGCGCACCACCGTAGATGGGGCGTAATGTGTAAATATAAATATAGTTTTTATAAAATTAAAATATAAAACATTACTGTGTATATGTTATATCTTTATGTAAAACTTTTACACAAACTAAAATAAAAGTTGAATTTCCCTCCTAATCTCCTCCAATAGTTTGCTAATCCCCCCCCCCCCCCCCCCCGCATCACATTTCTCCTTCCCATTTCCCTCCACTTAATTTCAAACCTCCCCAAAATTGGATATTTCCCGCTCCTGCCCTATTCCTAAATCGACCTCTCACCTATTCTCTTGTGCAGAGCCTTTGACACAAACATGATCCCTCCCCCCTGCCATGAACATCTCAACATAATTTTAATCTTCTCTCTGGAACAGAGTCACGAACAATTGAGAGATCTCAATCCCGATTCTTCATTTTGAAGGTACCTTATCCTTTTAAGAATTTTCATACTTTCTATTTAAATATGTGGTGGTTATAGACTTTCGTAAGTAGATAAGATTTTGGATTGAATAGATTAGAGTTTTGGATTTATGATTCTTGTTGTATTGTTTAAAATTAGAGAGTCAAATATGCACACCAACTGCTCGACGGAATGCTTCAACAAAAATTTATGTATATATGTATCATTATATATTTGGTTTTTGTTATGTTTTAACTTTTGTTCATGTTACAAAATTGTAGGTCTGGCTAGTATACATAATTTATGAAGTTTAAACACTAATATCTTTATCGGCTTACAGTTTATTATACACATATAATCTCAACTGAAACACACAGTTCTTGGATCTTTATTGCAACTTTTAGTGTGTATTAATCGCTTGGGTTTGCTTCTTAGCAAAAAGAATCGTTTATGTGAATTTTTTTTAGCAATCCCATTTTTCATATAGTAGCACATGCAAATAGTTTGTTTGTTTAAACATCCGTTTGTTTCCAATCGGTGCAAGATGTTGCTCCTTATATATTATTTGCTAACTTTTTCTCACGGTGGTTTTCCACAACACTAGAAACCAAAAATATCAAAGTGTTGCAGGTTTATGTTGTTCCCTAATCTTCATTCTGCACAATGTAGTTGTTTCTATGTTTCATATTCATATTAGGTATACTTGATCTTGTAGGAAAATCATTTAGTAGGGACAAGTTGAGATGTACACGTGTGATGCATACGGAGTTGAATCAAGTTAGGTGCAAGTAAAAACTCATAAATTATGCTTCTTAACAATAAAATGGTATAAACAATTTTTTTTTTTTTTTTTGGATTTAGAAGGTATATATAGAATGGAGTTTGACCAAGGGGAAGTCTAACCATGGAGTGGCAAGTATTTAAATATTTATTTTGTTACATTTTGTTGGATATGCATAGTGGGCCCCTATATCTCATTTCTTGGTGTTCTATAATCAACCTATGTTGTAGAAGTTTGATGCTCGTTGCACATCAATCTTCACAATTCTTTTTTTCCAGTTGGTTCAGATCTTACAAGTTGTATGTGAGGATCGAATTGTCAAAAACAAAGACGTTCATCAAACAAGTATGTCAATTCGGGTGCGGAATCCCTGAATCGATTACGAAATGATAATAAGATCAGCAAAAACACACAAACCACTTTAAAACTTTCCATTTCATTATAAACAAGCTTGATTAATCTTACAAAACAGTGTTTACAATGATATAATCTAATTTCAGACGCAACAAAACTCTAGGGAGAAAACACACACTCGATGGAGAGAAACAAAATGACAACTAACTAACTTTGAAATGGATTCAGCCTTTAAATAGACCTGCACATTCGACCTTTTGAAGAGGCGAATGTGCAGGTTCGACCAAACGTGTGGGCAAATCAACACTTTGTCCTACAAAAACTTCCTTCGACCAAGATCTTCTCCCTTGGAACCATTTCTTTCCACCTTCGACCTCCCAAATATGGCAAAACACAATTATATTAGCAATCCTGAACACCATATGTGGTGTTGGGAGAAGTAGACAGATCAGTTCTACCGGTCTTCTCTATAAACTCAGTCGCACGCCTCATGACACTAGCAAATGCCCACTGAATGTCAATGAGCTCCATCTCCTCCTTGTCAATTTGAGCGTAATCTTCACTTGTTAGGTTGTTGTTACCAATCTGACTAGCTACCAAACAATTATACGAAGCAACCATAGCAGATACCAAAGCTACATGTTGCTGAGCAACTTCCACAGTGACATTGTTCAAGTTAGATGTCTCCAACACAGTTATTGGGATTCGATTTGGTTGACTTTGGTTCATTTGAGGAATATATTGTTGTTGTTGAGGTTGGTTCACATTAGCTGAATAGCATGCAACTTGTTGCATTAGTGAAAAAGGTGGAATGTAGGTAGTAGGGTATGATAGTGGTGTATAAGATGAGGTTTGAGCTAGATAGTTTATTAGGGCTTTGGTTGGTTCAATAACGCTTGAAACACAAGCAATGTGTGGAGTAACAGAATAACTAGAATTTGAACTAGTCAGAGTAGAAGATGTACTACCATGATATAACTCTGGATTTTGAGGAACTTGTGCTCTTTTTGCTTTCCTCTTCTCTTCCATCTCTTGTTCTCCAGTTTCTGAATGAATTCATTAATGGTCCAATATTGATATGCATCTTTCTCCTTTAGAACCTCAATGTGTTGATTCCAGTATGGTGGTAATGCATCAGCGAACTTATCCACCAACTCAGACATAGGTATATTGATCTCATAACTGGACAATTCTGTCAACAAATGGAAATACCTAGGAATTAACTCCTTCAATGTCTCATTTCTCATGTAACTAAAATTCTCAAACTCTTTTATCAACACTTCCATCCTCAACATATCCCATAGCTGCTTTGAGGTTGTACACGAACCGAACTGATGTAAAAGATCAGTGTTAATAGCCTGAGATAGTTGTGAGAATGCCTTCTTCTCCACCGCAAACTTTTTCTTCTCATCTTCAGCTAAGCTTTCCAATGGAATTGGTTCACCAGTGTTCTCCAAAACTGGTGCTACATAACCCTTAGCTATCATTTGCCAAGCCTTAGTGCCTTCCATTCCCATTCCCTCCAAATGAATCTTGAATTTGGTCTTCCATTGATTATAATCCACCATCTCCATAAGCTTTGGTGAATGACTCCCACTACCTGTAGATAGATCATGAATTAGCGTAGAAATAGCATTGGTAGTTTGAGAGTGTACCGCGGCTGCTGCAACTCCCCAATAATCAGTCATGGGTTGTTGTGGTGGTTGTGCAACTTGTTGTGGCATCGAACTAGTCATTGCTAAGTAGTTGATCGGTTGAGATGATTGACTAGTCGTCTTCTGAGCAGCTACCGACCAAGGATCCATTGTCACGTGCTGTTGTGGTGTAGTATTAGGCCTTGGTGTTGTTGGAAAGTTCCACATATCGTCTACAAAGTATGAAACATGAAACGATTAGAAAAATTTTCAAACAGATTCTACTTTCGACCTTTTACAAGTGATCGTGGGTTCGAAGGTGGAATTATGTCCAGGTTCGACCCTTTGTAAAGACTCGAAGGTAGAATATAACAGACTTTCTCACTTTCGACCAAAGTAAAACCACTTTCGACCTCGCGATTGGTCAAATGTACACCAACTGGTCGAATGAGCAACAACACACTAAAAACTTTTAGGTTCGACCGAAATAAAGTCCATGTTCGACCTAAAATACCCTGATTCGACCTAAAACTCACACTCTCGACCGTTTCTCCCTAGTTTCGACCCTTGCATTTTGAAAAGCGGTTATTCTTTGAAAATCAATTAATTTAATCCAAAATTTTCAAAAGTTGATGAAATTTGATGATGTTTTGTAGGTTTTGCTTCGGAATTGATTTGGAACAAGTTTAATAAAGAGAATTTTAGATTTTATCCATGAAAACTAGTCCGAATCAATCAATGTTCATCAAAATCAATTGTTCTTTGAAAACAGAAAAGTTTTGACCAAAATTGAGTCCAAATCAGCTTAAATATTATCAAATCGTAGTTGTTTGATCCTTATGGCTCTGATGCCACTTTGTATGTGAGGATTGAATTGTCAAAAACAAAGACGTTGATCAAACAAGTATATCAATTCAGGTGCAGAATCCCTGAATCGATTACGAAATGATAATAAGATCAGCAAAACACACAAATCACTTTAAAACTTTCCATTTCATTATAAACAAGCTTGATTAATCTTACAAAACAGTGTTTACAATGATATAATCTAATTTCAGACTCAACAAAACTCTAGGGAGAAAACACACTCGAAGGAGGGAAACAAAATGACAACTAACTAACTTTGAAATTGATTCAGCCTTTAAATAGACATGCACATTTGACCTTTTGAAGAGGCGAATGTGCAGGTTCGACCAAACGTGTGGGCGAATCAACACTTTGTCCTACAAAAACTTCCTTCGACCAAGATCTTCTCCCTTCGACCATTTCTTTCCACCTTCGACCTCCCGAATATGGCAAAATATAATTATATTAGCAATCCAATAGCACTAGTCGCATAATATGTATCAACACAAGTAAGCTCTTCTTTTATCCCATGCTGAATCTAGCTCGCATACTGCTGACATTGGTTATGAAACCTTTTTGCAATTGTTGTGTGCGTTAATTTTTGCTTACAAATTTCTGTTGTGCTAATTTTCTTATAAGACATCTAGATAATGCTTACTTTTTTGACATGTTTGTATATTGAATAGGATATTTATTGTTAATGAACCTGTTCAAGTTGTTAAAGTTACGGGAGCTAAATATACAATATATCAAGTGTTTGTGTGGTAATGGACTTGTTTTAAATCTGTGATTATTTGTAACGGTTTTTTAATCCAAAGTTTATAAAAGCGGAATTGAGCCTCGAGGCGTTTTCTCTTCGCCTCACGAGACATCAGCCTTGAGGCTAATCGAGGTGTAAGCCAAAGGCGGAATTAAAAAAAAAGTATAAAAGTTATTGCGCGCTGTTGAACTCATGCAACTCTTGCCCTGCCTTGGGGATCCCCAGAGTGAACTCCTCCTGCTCAGGTCATGTATGGGGGTTGCTAAGTTGCTTTTTGGGTTACGGACCTGTCAACCCTCCATGATGGATGAAGCAGTATCATGTTTTGACAAGGGTTTACGGGAAGCCATTGAAGACATAGTGGTATGTGGGGGGCCTTTCTTTGGTGACCTACAATGGCGGATGGCGTCTTTGCCGATGCGTGTGGGAGGATTAGGGCTCCTCTCTGCGAAGGATGTCGGCATGTATGCGTTTGTGGCGTCACGAGCTCAGTCCTGGAACCTTCAAGACCACATCCTACGAAATAGCGGGGTTTTCGGCGCAGACATGGACTACGTGCAGGCCCTCGAAAAGCTAAATGACTATCTCCCAGGTTTTGATATTGGCGGTTTTTCTAACAAGGACACCGCCCCCCCAAAGCCTCAGAAAACTTTGGCGAATGCCCTTTATGGCAAAATCGCTCAGAACCTGGGTGAAGTTTTTGGTCTGTCCCCCCGTCAGAGGGCAGTTATTGAATGCCTGCAAACCCCCCACGCCCAAGATTTCCTAACTGTTATCCCGATCGAAGGTTTAGGCCAAAGCATGTCCGCTATTGAATACAGGGCCATTCTTAAATATCGTCTGATGATCCCAATGTACCAGGAGGATGACATCTGTCCGATGTGCCGTAAGGCCTGCCTGGATGAATACGGGGAACACGCGGTTCATTGTAAGGAGTTGCCTGGTTTTAAATATCGGCATGATTGGGTTCGAGACATTCTGTGGGACATTTTAAGACGGGCTGGGATCTCAGCCAAGAAGGAGGCCCCTGTAAACTTCCTCTCGGATCCAGCAGAAGGGAGATCCACCCTACGACCAGCAGATCTCCTTGTCTTTGGGTGGGCCGGGGGGAAGCATGCTTGTGTTGACCTGACGGGTGTATCTCCCCTAGTTGGGTTGAGGGATAGTGGCTTTGTTGCAGGGCAAGCGGTCCGGAAAGCAGAGGCAAAGAAGGTAGAAAAACATGCTAAAGCCTGCGAGGAGAACCAACACGTTTTTGTACCTTTGGCCTTTGATACCTTTGGCTCATTGGCACCGGAGGCTACCCGTTTCCTGACCAGGGTCCAGCGGGTTATTCACAGTAGTGTCTCGGCTCCGGGTGGACATGGTTATGTTTTTAGTAGATTAGGATTTGCTATCCAGAAAGGGGTGGCGGCGCAGCTTGTTGCCCGCCTGCCCGCTATCTTAATGTAATTTTCTTTGTCCTGGAATGAATTAGTAAAATTAGTATGCTAAAAAAAAAAAAAAAAAAAAAAAAAGTTATTTATCTTATAAAAAAATAAAAGACTTACACCACAGAGTCGAAAACATCAAAAATTAAAAAATTGAGACATAAAATCAAAAAAAATAAAAAACACACATAACCCCATGAGGCGCATGTACACAAAAACACCATGAGGCGCCGCCTCAGACATGGTTTCTTAGTGCCTCGCCTCAACGCACACGCCTAGGCCATTTTTTAAACTATAGTTTAAACAAGTTTTTAAAAGTAAGGTTGTATCTACAAGAATGTTGCAATATGTGCATGCATATCTACCATTTTAATTGTTGTAATACATTGGATCGGGTAAGTAGTAACCATCTATCTATATTAATAAAAGAAAACACATGAGCGACACATGGCACTCCCTCATGAATTCTCTCATTTAGTATAATTAAATTTGAATTTATTGTATTAAATAATAAAATGAGAGAATTCATGAGGGAGTGTCATGTGTCCCTCATGTGTTTTCTTTGAATTTAAATCACGTACCTTAAATCAACCCATTTTTTAAAAAAATTGATCTGTTATTCTAAGTTTAAAATTAATTTTGTTACAAAAAATTGATCTGTTAATATAGATTAATTTTGAATTTAAATCACGTACCTTAAATTAACCCATTTTTAAAAAAATTGATTGGTTATTCTAAGTTTAAAATTAATTTTGTTACAATATTTGACAAATGATTATTAGGTTTTATTATTTTAGTAATTGTTTTAGATGTTAAACTATGCTCAACAAATACATATTAATTTTAAATACTTAAAATTCAAAAGCCAAATAAACAAATTAATATTAACACAATGCATATAGTTGAGCTTTTTGTGAGATTTTCATATTGTTCAAAACAAATAAATAAAATAAATCAATCAACATTAATCGATTTCTATTTATAATTATTAGTATAATTACTGGAATTCAGTTTAATATATATATATATATATATATTCTATATTTTTGTAAATCAATTAATATAATTATATTTTAATACAAAATTAGAAATAAATTATTAGACATAATTTCAAAATGTTTATGAAATAACAAAAGTAATATTTATTAAAAATTATTTACTCTTATAAGATAACGTATTTGTATGTTATTAAATTTAAATCGTGTACCTTAAAAACGTGTTTTTAATATGTGCTCTTTCACTCTAAGTTTAAAACTATGTTTCTTACAATGTTCTTAACAAACAAAACTAAATATGGTTGGCTATTTTCGTATTATAGTACCTTGATATATAAAATACATTTTATATATGAAAAATCATTATTTGAAATCTTCATTGACTTTGTTTTTTCAAGTTACTTCAATATAGAAATGCAATATCTAAACAGTCTTTTCATTACTAATTCGTTTGAATCTTTATTTTCATGCTATTAATTCATACATTCTTTCTTTATAATATAGTAAAATTGAACCAATAAATGTCATTATGTTTAAGGACATTGATGTTAGAAAAAAGTGATTATACACTCAAGGTTAGAAATACTTTGGCTTTGGAATATACTTGATGTCAAATTCTAAAATGAACAATACTCGATTGGGATGATCTAACGGATGAGGAAATTCTTTTAAATCAATTTCATTTTTTAATATCTTACTCAAAACAGATTTACCCTTATTACTATTTGATATTTTTGTTTTGTTTTGTTGTACCTGCAATATTATAAGGTAATAGCTACGGTATGGAAGATATATTTTGGAATGTTTGAAAAAAGTTTTATGTGAATAAAAGTGTTTTTTTACAAGAAATCATTTAGGGGTTGATGAATATTTAATATTTTTTCGGTTGTAAAGGCAACTTTTTTTATTTTAAATAAAATATGTAATCTATTTTTTCTTAATTATATTTTAAATTTATATATAATATATATAATTTAAATTGTTTAACCCGTATATCACACGGGTACATAACCTAGTAAGGTAATAAACGTGTTCTTTACTTTTCTTTCATGGAGACTTGATTAGTGACCTTTTAGTTTATAAGTTCATTTATAATTTAATTACTTTATTATATGCTTAGTTGCTTTATAGTATTGCTTATTAGTTCATTAATTTATTTAGACTTGAATACTTTATCAGTTGATTATTTCAATAAGTTTGAATAAGAGCCCCAAGATGACAAATGACATTTAGGGAACAAAACACAATGATGAAGCCCATGACATACTTTCCTACGCATTTGAACATGACAATAATAATTTCGACAATGCACAAGTGGTAACATATTGTCATTCCCATTATTTAATAATCTATCTATTAGGAACTTATATACATTGTCAAGTGACTTTGTTTTTATTTAAACTGTTATTTGCCCTTTTAACCACTTTTGTTCTTTTTTTTTTTAAAGCATCTGACACCAATGAAGGAGACACAAAGGTTAGTAGCTCTTTATATTGGAATTTGGATGAAACCTTATCTCATGACCAAGTACTTTTCCTCTTTACAATATAGTCACATACCTTTTGTATCATGTATTATGAATTAAATGATTTATGCTTGTCTTACTATCTAGTACTAGGTATCTAGGACTGGCTTGAAACTGGCAAATCAGTCCCTGATAATCATTAGTGACTGATTTTTATGTATCAGATACTGATTTTTCAGTCCCATATACTCATTTTTTTTGTAGTGGTAAACAATTGATTTTTCATTTCATATTTTTCATACTTGTACAAATATTCCATAATATTTTCTAGCATTTTGCTGATCATACTGACCACTACGATGACCGGTTACTCAGATAAATCCTCTTGCTTAGAGATGATGTAGAATTTTAAGGGTTGATGCTTCCAACATTGAAGAGAGCGTGGAGAAGAACTTAAAATGTCTCGATATTGATTACATTGATTTAATACAAATCATTTGTGAGTTTTATATCCTTGAAACAATGCTTAATTAGTAAATCTAGGTGTGTGGACCTTCGATACAAGTCTCATGCCTTGACATTTGGGACCGAAACATCAAAGAGCGCCTCACGCTTTACCATACCAAGATTTGTTTCTAGCTAGTATGTTTATGAATTATGAGTCTTCGTTGTTTTCGTCATAGACCTCAAAGCATATATAATTAGATTGTTTTCTACCTTTTCCCCATGAACTGCGAGTTAGGAAGTAGGAAAAATATGCAAATATAAGATACGAGAAATCGGTAGAGATCTTTTGAAATGCTTGTTGTCCTTGAGTCCTGACATGGTAATTACCCAAGTTTTATGATTTTCATCAATGTTATAATAATCATTTATCAAACTAGTGAATATAATTTGGTTCATTGATCATGTTAGAACAAGTGAACCATCTAAACCATATTGTTTACAGGTTGAGGAAGTGATACAAGAATTTGTACAGTTACATCTTGACGATTCTTCATGAAAGAGACTAATGCTTATTTACATAGTTGTTGATGACATGGTAGATATCATGAAAAGCTTTGGAGCTAAGTTTTATGATAGTGAAATTCTCACTAAAAAGAAAGTTTAGACTAGTGTAAACATTTGGAATGTTACTTATTACTCAATGTTTTGCTAACATTTGATATATGTTTTGGATCGAACTTATTATTGGAGTTATAATATTAGGATTTCTAGATTTACAATTTTATCGAACTTTATTTTATATTTTATTATGTAAATAATGTGATTTTGTCGCCAAATTATGTGCCACTAAAAATAGTATATAACTTCAACTAGATACAGTTTTTACCGACACAAAATTTGTGTCACAAAAGATTTTTTTATATTGGAGCAAAAAATAAAGCCTAAAAGCTTTGTGCGGCACATTGAAAAAGTTTCACTAAAAGGCTTTAGTGTTAGCACTTCTAGTGGCACTTTTTTTATGTGCCTCCTATTACTACAGTGGTTTTTAGTGACACTTTTTTGTTATTTCGTGGCACTTTTTGTATGTCACTAAATGACAATTTTTTGGGGTGGTTTAAATAAGGTTGGGATTAAAAACATATGAATTGACAAAATGCTCTTCACTTAACAGACGAATTGACAAAAATGTCCTTACTTAACTGACTGAGACTAACAGTGTTAACGAGTTGGATGAAACGAGCAAGTATTTGAAAACCTTTGGATCCAGATGAGAAAAAATAAACTTTTAGATAAAACTAGCAAAAAGTGTCAAACCTCAGGGACGAAAATGACATTTAACTCTTCCCTAAATAATAATCCTAACTAATAATAAATTCTAGATTGTGTTGTGTCGTTTGGCTCATCCATTAAAAGATTTCCGATGGCAGAATATTGATTTTTTTTAACGCCAAACAAAAATTTTTTTCCATCACCAAATATGTACAAGCGTTTTACCCTAACAAGTTGCTAGATCAAACTAGTTTACATCGCCAGACTTGGTACACCCATGAAAATCTATTAATATATATAAAAGAATTGAACATTGCTGACGTGGCGTGCAATGGTGCCTTCAACCTCTCCATGAAAGTGCCACGTGGCATCATAATTGAAAGATTTTATTGTTTTTGAATTATTTTCTTTTTTAATTAAATTGAGTTATTTTAGGAAAAAATAATTTAAAAATAAATTTAAAATTTTTTTTCTCATATTTCCTCCCATAATTTTTAAACGTTTATATCTTTTATATACGGGATTTTTTAAAGAAAAAAATTACACCAAATTAACGAACATTTTATTATCTTTCCAACGAGTACCATAGTGCTATATAAAAAACGGAGAAAAAATCGACTATTTTTTGTGGGGTTTCGTTCATACAGGAAAAAAACACACAAACTGTTCATGTTATTCATTAATCATGTTATTCATTAATCATGTTTTTTTTCTTTTAAACCAGGTTCTTATATACGATGTTGAAAATCAGCCAAATCGCCATGTTATCATTGGAATTTTACTAGGTATACTTAATCAAGAGAAGCTAGGAGAAAGAATCGTGCAACACTGCAACACATGGTGTCAGCTTATAGCAATGTTATTTTTTTATTTATTTAATTACAAGAGTAATAATTATTACTATTAATATTAGTATTATTAGAATGGTTATATTTTTCAACCCCGGGACGCTCCCGGGAAGAATTGATAGTTGCTGGCGTGGCGTTCAATGGTGGCCTCAACCATCTCTTGATTATGCCACGTGGCATAATGAGATGCAATGGTTATAACTTCCAACTTAAGTGTTTGTTTAGTTGATTAAGTTAGGAATACTATGAACATGCAATGATTGAGAGATTTTGTGGTTAGTTAACTTGAGCCATTTGCAATAGGTTATCACGTAAAATTAGATTTTTCAACCCCGGAACCTTCCCGGGGTAATCAGCTAGTTATATTATATAAGTATTAAAAAGTAAATGATGCCCAATTCTCCTAACTTATCTCGTCTTGGTTGGCTTTATTTTTAACCCATAGAAATAACATCGCTTGAGTTTCTCCAAATATTCAATTAACACTTGCTCTTTTGCCCGAAAAAATCACCCCATTCCTTGCCTTCCAAATTGCCCAACATGCCGCGAGGATAACCAATCTCACCATTATTTTCTTCTTTGTCGAGACCAGTAACAACCTATGGACCTGAATCAAATCATTTAAATCGAAAACATACAGTTGGGGTATGTCGCACCATATGCTAACTCTGTTCCATATTTCTGCAGCTACTTGACACGCTAAAAATAAATGATCAATATCCTCTTCTCCTTCCCCGCAAAGACGGAAGTTTGTCTATCCACGTTCCACGTTTCTTCCTTTCAAAGCCTTTAAGGTTGGCAGACGATTTTGCTCCGCACGCCATCCGAAAGTGCTAACTTTTTTGGGCATCCACTTATCCCACTCAAAAGGAAAAAAAGAGTCGCGTACCTGATTTTCCTAATTATTATGTTTTTACGGCAAGTGTTAAATCTACTCTACCTTTACACCAATAATTCTAAGTTACACTATTGTTCAGATTTGAATCTGAAACATTCCCTCTAAAAGGTATATGCCTCTACAGTTCTACCAAATGATCTAGCCCAATATTAACGATTTTCCTAATTTTTTAGTAACTCATACTATTATACTATAACTATAACAATCTATTTAATTTATATATATAATAAAGCAACAATGTTAAAGAGCTTAGAGGCCATTTGGGAAAGTGTGTTGCATATGTGGCAGCACCACATTTCATTTACTATCTTATCATCACCACATTGATTTGAATCTTTCGGTTCAACCCGACCCGCTTGACTTCTCTAATTCAAAATATCACACACACATCCACATCCACACACACACACACACACACTATCTCTCTCTCTCTCTCTTTCTCTCTCTCTCTCTCTCTCTCTCACTTTACTCTTCCACCAAACTCACTCACTCACTCTTTATCTCTCTATATCCTTTTCTTCATCAGATTTCTTCACCGATCTTTGATATTCTTCATCATCTCTCCGCCGTCTCCGCCATACACCTCTCTAGAACAATTTTTAACTTCATTCCCTGTACGGTTAGTTCATTACGTTGTTTAATTATCTTGATTTTTTTTTGTTTTTCAAACCCTAATTTATGTTTTTCTTGTGAATCTTCTCTTTGTTTACTAATCGGCGATGTTGCCTTCTCCCACACCACCGGATCTATCTTCTTTGTGACATGTATTCTTTGGTTTGTTTATTTTTAAACCCTCTTACAATTTGTGTTTTGATTCAAGAACCCCATATTGTTCATATGGTTCGATATTAGGGTTTTGGTAGTTCAAAAACTTCATGTGCATTCTGTATTTGTTTAACTATATTCCTTGAATTTCTCTTTGGTTTTTTTCTATTTCTTTGTTCTTAATATGTTTTTTTTTTAATTTATAACATTGTTCTTTAAAAATCCCAATTGCTGATTTGATGTAAGTTCTGTTAATTTTGTTATAATATTTATAATATGTTTGAAGGATATGTTATTTTCATTAATATTCTCTGATTGTGTTATATTAGTTATCTATGATTATGCTATATGATGTTTTGCTTAGATTTCTTTTTATTATGTTAGTTTTTTTTGTTATTATTCCTAAATTAATTTTAAACATACTTTTATAGTTATTTGTATTTGCTTTTGTATTATTGTTTTTAATATTCATGATTATATCTATGGTTTTTTCTGTTTCAATGTAGTTAATATGCTCTTATTAATTTAAATCATTGTTCTTTAAAAACCCTAACTGTTGATTTGATTTTAAATTCTATTAATGGTGTGATATGATTATGTTATATGATTTATCTATGATGTTATATTTTGTATACTTTCTTCCAATTCAATGATTTGTTTATTTGAAGTTTTTTGGTATTCAGTATTCTTTTTTTGTTGTTTCAGGTTTATATTTGAATCATTGTTTCTAGCATTTTTACTATGTTATTTGACCCTCATAAGTTACGATTGGTATTTAACTTTCATTCTCCTAATTATCTTTCTATTTATGTTTTTGATATTTTATTTTTTTGTTATACTTTTCTGATTTAGTTGCTGCCCCGTAGCTTTGAGGAATTTTTAGAAACTAACAAGCTTTCAGTCAGTTTGATTTGATATCCGAACAGGATCTTCATTGGCTTGTTACTCTTGAATTGATCGGTGGTGATTTCTACTTCACAGATGGTTGGAAAAGTATAATGAGGGGTGTTAACATGACTGCAAATTGCTTGATTATTTTTTAATACGTTCAGCTTCAATCTTTGAAGTATACTTTTTTTCCATGTGAATCAGAAGTATACCATTGGCAATGCTTTCTTTTGTATGGTTCGTGATTTGTCATTTGATTATGTTGTAAGTTTCTCTTTTGTTTAATATAGTTTGGTATATAGAGATATAGTTTTTAATTTATGTTTTTATTAGTTGTTTAAATGATAAAAACTTTAATATTATTTGCAGCCTGTGCCAAAAGGTTTTTATACCTACAACTATCATGATATTTTCCCTTTAGAGAAGATTATGATTAAGGCTGGAAATGGTATGGAATGGGAGGTTTCGTTTGGCCTGTCAGAGAATGGGAAGAAGTATTTTCTGAAAGATGGGTGGGTAAATGTGGTTCGTGATCTTCATTTGCGGAGTAAGATGATTGTTGTTTTCAAGCTTGTGTCTGTCTCCCGTTATGAGATTGTTGTGTATTTTAGTAATGGAAAAGAAGTCGATTTGGACGAATTGCAACAGGAAGCGAAGACATCTACTCCTCATGTTATTGTAATTGATAATGATGATTCATCCAGTCTCCCTCCTTCTACTTCGGTATCCGCTGAAGAGGCTATAAGACCCTAACCCGTAAACACGCGATTAACTTTAAAACTTACGGGCTTTGGTCGTATTGAATAACACTCCCGATTTAAAACTTTGATATCTGTGAAATCCAACCCATTATGATTTCTACATTATAGGTCCTAACAAAATTTTGTAATTAGGTTTACTATAAATATGTACTAAATCCTGCGTTTAATCGGGAACTTCAAATGCAGAAGCTTGATGAGTGCTCGAGTGTGTTCGGTTCTTCTAACAAGTGTTGATCATTATCCATCCAGTGCAACCGAGTACATGTGGGTTAAACACGATTAATTAACCCGTTAAACGTTACTAGTGTCACACCCTCAAATTCCACATGCGGGGTTTTACCGCGAGGCGCGTGACACACCAGGATCCCAGTCAACGATCACAATAAACAAACACCAAACATGCATACATATATATATATATATATATATATATATATATATATTGAAACCAAAACGTTATGCTTTGAGCTATAAACCAGTAGCGGAAGCATTTCTTGTTTACAACCAAAAGGCATATTATAGTTTACAAAACATTGTCTAATATGCATCAAAACTCTAGACGTTGTGCAAGACTCTGTGCGCCTAGTCCGTTATTGCTACCTTAGCGACCTGAGAAAACATGCCAAAAATGTCAACATATAATGCTGGTGAGTTCACAGGTTTTCTTTTATAAAAGAGTTGCTATAAGTTTGAAAAGATCATTCCCGTTACTACTAGGTTATAAGAACGTTAGCTAGACGTTAAGTGTTTTTACTACTACGGTTGGGAACCCATTACTAAACATGAACAAGTAGTTGAAACGTGCCCAGATGACTGGGCTATTACCGATGCCTCGGTGAGCCCGAACTAGAGACAATATGCACCCGCCCGGCCCCGCCGTCGAGTGAGGTTTGTGAGGCCCAATAGATCTATCCACATTTCCCTCGCTGTGCAACCTGCACATTCATGGTTTCCCCCTGGGACTTTCCATAAAAAGCCGTATAGTAATGTAAAGTAACCATAGTATAACATGACCTTTAATAACTAAGTATGTAGCATGTTTCTCCCACGAAAGTAAAACAGTAAAAGTGGGGTTGTGACACTCACCTTAGATTGCGTTACTTGAAAACAGTTAAATAAGTATGCTATGATAGCCCCAAATAGCGGCGACCAATCATAAGATGTGTATAAGTATCCGGACTAATAACCCGTAGGTTAACTAGTCCCCGAATGTCCAGACCATAACCATAAACGTTTGAAAACACCTTTGACTGTTAAACCGACCGTACCAGACAAGACCCGACATCCCATTGGTGACCCGACATCCCACGTGTTAGCCGAATACCAGACATCATGCAACATATGCAATTAAACACTTAATACGCGCAAGGGTTCACCTTGTCTAGCATAATGCTCAATTAACGCATAAACGAGTCCGAACACATGTTACTAAGTCATTGGACGTATCCCGGGGTTCCTATCATGTTCCTAGGTGTCAAATCATGTTTCGAGATGTCAAAATACGTTAACAACAGCAGTACACGCGATTAGGGAACTAACATGCAATTAGGAAAAGTTAACTAGTGATTGGGGAGAGTAAATAGGCGATTGGCAGCCTAATCGCCTGATGTTCAGGCGATTAGCTTCCTAATCGCCCTTGCATCAGGCGATTAGGCTGCCCAAGCGCCTGTTGCAGTAGCGTGGCGCGTTTTCGCGCATTTAACCCTCCAAATCAGATCCGAAACATGTAAAATCACCCAATATCAAACCTAAACTATTAACCAACCCATTTCATGCAAAAACCCCCCAATTTATCTCTGCTCTAACGGCCTCGGTGCGATTATTTCCAAAAATGGCAAAGTACTAGGTTTCATTAACTATAAAATCTTTCCTTAAATGGCAATAACCAGATTACACATCCTACAACTTGCAAATCATCATCCCTTTGTTATAATATCATTCTAATGTGAATCCTAACAACAAACAAGCATTGAATCATATCATAACATCCTAATTCTTCAAGAATCATCCAAATGGGTCAAAATACATACTTTCATCAAAACACTATAACAATAGCTCAAATCCTTAGATAATCATCCTAACAACTCCTACACATCATAAGTACATCAATATCATGGAAACATTCATGTTCTAACCATCAAATATAATCATATGCATAAATACATCACATATAGAAAGTATTATGGTGTAGACTTGTTTTAGAAAGACACATACTTAGCAAAACAAGGTCTGGACTTTTGGGGAACCAAAACAATAACATTACAAAGGTTTGGGATGAAGAACACACCTTGGATTTTATCAAAGAAAGGTGTGTAAGCTTGGAAATGGTGGGTTTTGAAGAAAAACGAGTTCCAGAAGTGTTTTGAGGTGTGTAGGAGGCTTAGGATCTGTTAGGGTTGCACTAAGGGTGTTTGGGGAGTCAAGGGTTGTATTTATAGGTGTATTGACTCGTGCACTACAGATCAGGCGATTAGGAGAACAGATCAGGCGATTAGGAAGCCTAATCGCCTATACAACTGGCGATTAGAGCTCCAATCACCCCAATCCTTCTCCAATCGCCTATAAAACTGGCGATTAGGCTACTCACTGGTTCCTAATCGCCTACAACATTCTAGATTGAGTTATTGGCGCGTTAAACAGTATTTTAACATATATAAGCACGTATTCACATACCGATAAGTCACATAATGATTACAAACATATAATGCACGATAACTAACACGTTTACGTCCTTTCACCAATTCTCGGGACTCGAGACTTGCGTGTGTGTGTTAAACCCGATGATTTCACGAATCACCAATCCTTGTACACATGGTTATGGACCGACTCCCGATGATCCCGCGGATCATTGTAACGACTCCCGATGATTCCCTAGAATCATCGTAACGACTCGACTGGCCCAGTTAAGTACGTAATATGCATGACTCGCTAAGGTAGATTTACTAGTTTAGTCAATGTTACCAACCTGAGTTTGCCGGGTGTAACATCAACCCCCTGTTGAAAGAATTTTCGTCCCGAAAATTGCCCAAGGCTAAAAGGAAGAGACGAAAGAGAAGAAAAATTTTCCAGTTGCCACATAATCCCCCTGTTGAAAGGAATCTCGACCCGAGATTCATTCAGCTTCAGCAGAGACATGTCTTGATTCGAACGCGCGCTTAGGAAATAAATGAGGATATTTAGCTTTCATCTGATCCTCCCGTTCCTACGTGAACTCCGGTCCATGATTTGAGTTCCAACGAACTTTAACAATACGGATTTTACTCCGGCGAAGGCTACGGATCTTATAATCGAGAATCTCAACCGGTTCTTCCACAATACGCAGACGATCATCCACCTTGATCTCTTCGAGAGAAACAACCAAAGATTCATCCGCCAGACACTCTTGAGGTTAGAGACATGGAAGACATTATGAACATTACTGAGTTCAGCTAGCAAATCAAGCCTGTATGCCACCGGTCCAATCCGTTCCAAAATTGCGAACGGTCCCACATACTGAGGATTCAATTTGCCACGCTTCCCAAAACATATAACGCCCTTCCACGGAGATACTTTCAATAAAACCCTGTCGCCAACCTGAAATTTTAAAGGCTTGCGACGACGATCGGCATAGCTCTTTTGACGATCCCGAGCTGCTGCCATGCGGTTACGAATTTGTACGATCTTCTCGGATGTCTCGTACACAAGTTCTAGTCCGGTGAGTTGACTCTCACCCACCTCAGCCCAACAAAGAGGGGAACGGCATTTCCGCCCGTAAAGAGCCTCGAACGGAGCCGCCTTGATACTAGATTGGTAGCTATTGTTGTAGGAGAATTCCACCAGTGGCAGATGACTCTCCCACCCCTTGCCAAAGTCGATCACACATGCCCGAAGCATGTCTTCTAGTGTTTGAATCATCCGCTCACTTTGACCGTCAGTTTGCGGATGATAGGCTGTGCTCATATCTAACTGAGTACCGAGAGCCTTATGCAAAGACTTCCAAAAGTTAGAGTCGAACCGGGGATTACAATCAGAAATAATAGAAACACGCACCCCGTGCCGAGAAACCACTTCCTTAAGATACAAACGAGCCAAATGCTCAAGGCCATCAGTTTCCTTGATAGCGAGGAGGTGCGCTGACTTCGTCAACCTATCGACGATCACCCAGATCATGTCGCAACCACTGGGAGACCTCGGGAGTTTGGTCACAAAGTCCATTGTAATCCGTTCCCACTTCCACTCAGGAATTTCAGGTTGTTGCAGAAGACCGGACGGCTTTTGGTGTTCAACCTTGACCTTGGCACAGGTCAAACACTTGCTTACGTAGGAAGCCACATCCGCCTTCATGTTCGGCCACCAATAAAGTATCTTTAAGTCTTGATACATCTTATCGGAGCCAGGGTGAATAGAATACCGAGATTTGCGAGCTTTATCGAGAACGAGCTCCCGCAAACCCCCGAATAAAGGGACCCAAATACGTTCAGCGAAATAATGTAGGCCATCGAACTTGAGTTTAAGGTGACTATCAGCACCATGCATGGTTTCAGCTTTAAGGTTTTCCTCCTTCAAAGCTTCTTGTTGCGCCGAACGGATTTGGTCAGGTAAACCAGAATGGATAGTGAGCTGAAGAGCTCGAACACGACGAGGCTTAGCGGATTCCTTCCTGTTCAAGGCGTCTGCGACAACATTCGCCTTGCCAGGATGGTATTTTATAGCACACTCGTAGTTGTTAAGCAGGTCGACCCAGCGACGCTGTCGTATGTTCAACACCTTCTGATCAAAGATATGCTGGAGGCTCTTGTGATCGGTATAAATGGTGCACTTGGTACCGTACAAGTAATGCCTCCAGATCTTCAAAGCAAAGACCACTGCACCCAATTCTAGATCATGGGTGGGGTAGTTTTTCTCATGAACCTTAAGCTGACGAGAAGCATAAGCAATGACCTTCTCGCGCTGCATTAACACACAACCAAGACCCCGGATAGAAGCGTCACAATAAACCACAAAATCATCCATGCCTTCAGGCAAGAACAGGATAGGAGCAGAACAGAGTTTAGCCTTTAGCATCTGAAAGGGTGACTCTTGCGAATCACCCCAGTCAAACTTCTTGTCCTTCTTGGTAAGCGAGGTGAGGGGTTGAGCGATCTTTGAAAATCCCTCGATGAAACGACGATAATAACCTTCAAGACCCAGGAATTGCCGCACCTCAGATGGCGTCTTCGGTGCTTCCCAGTCTTTGATAGCTTCTATCTTCGCTGGTTCAACATGAATTCCTTTTTCATTAACCACATGAACAAGGAATTGAACTTCACGCAACCAAAAGCTACATTTAGAAAACTTGGCGTACAACTGTTCCCGCCTCAAGAGTTCCAAGACAAGACGCAAGTTTTCCCGGTGGTCCACTTCGTTCTTGGAATAGACTAGAATGTCATCAATGAATACAATCACGAATTTATCAAGATAGGGCTTACAAACACGGTTCATCAAGTCCATGAATATGGCGGGCGCATTGGTGAGACCAAAAGGCATGACCAAGAATTCAAAATGGCCATAACGAGTTCAAAAAGCGGTCTTCGGAATATCGGCTTCCTGGACTCTCAACTGATGGTACCCCGATCTCAATTCAATCTTCGAATAGAAGCTAGAACCCTGAAGTTGATCAAATAAATCATCAATGCGAGGAAGAGGATAATGATTCTTAATGGTAACCTTGTTCAATTCACGGTAGTCGATACACATGCGCAGGCTTCCGTCTTTCTTCTTGACAAAAAGAATAGGGGCTCCCCACGGGGATGAACTAGGTCGGATGAAACCCTTCTCCAATAACTCCTGTAATTGGTTAGACAACTCCTGCATCTCGGGAGGTGCACGACGATATGGGGCTCGGGCAATAGGGGCCGCACCTGGAGCAAGTTCAATACCGAATTCGACTTGACGATAAGGCGGAAGACCAGGTAGATCTTCAGGAAATACATCGGGAAAATCACAAACGACAGGAATATCTTCAATCTTCCTCTCTTCCTCTGACGAAACCGAAACAAGAGCCAGAATGGCAGAATACCCCTTTCGAAGATACTTATAGGCTTTCATACACGAAATGATACTCAAAGGCACACCGCTCTTCTCACCATGCACCAGCAGAATTTCTCCATCAGGGAGAGGAAGTCGAATGACTTTATCAAAACAAACGATCTTAGCATGATACAAAGATAACTAATCCATACCCACAACAACATCAAAACTACCCAAGGACACTGGCATAAGGTCAATAGGAAAAGAATAACCTGACAATTCAAGGCGACACTCCCTAAGGACGCGCGTCGCTTCAACTTTCTTACCATCAGCCAATTCTATCAAGTACTTAGCCTCTAAAGGTGTAGGTACCCTATCAAGCAATTGACTAAATCCAAGAGATATAAAACTCTTATCGGCACCAGAATCGAATAAAAGCGAAGCATAGCGATTATCAAGAAGAAACGTACCGGTAACACTGTCAGGGTCCTGTCGGGCCCCGCTCGAACCAATCACAAAGGCACGAGCATTCCTACCTCCGCCCCCATTGTTTCCATTACCCGATCCATTCTTCCCAGTCTCGCCCTGCTTTAACTTGGGGCATTCACGCTTGTAGTGTCCAAGCTCACCACAGTTATAACACCCCTGTTTTCCCTGATTTCCCTGGGGGCAGCAACATGAGGAGCCGGGGTAGGTGTAGCAGGCGGGTTCCGGTTACCCTGAAGATTGACCCTGCAATCCTTAGCTAAGTGCCCGTCCCTGTTGCACCGACGATAACGGTTCTTGTCACAAGGACCAGTATGATGAAACCAACATCGTTCACACTTCGGCAACTTCCCAAAATAACCCCCCGACTTCTGCTCTGACGACGATCCCCTAACGTCAGACCTCTTCACCTGCTGAGGCTGAGCTGAGCTCGAGCCTTTACCCACGCCTTCCCATTTTCGCTTGTTGCTCTCGGGAGCCTTCACAGTAGCGCCTCGGGGAGGCAAGAATCCTTCAGCTACTTTCATATTGGTTAGCCTGTGAGTCGACCGAACCACCTCAGAATACACAGTAAGATTACCCGCAGCTACCAACCCCGCGACCACCGGTACCAACCCCGAAATATAGTGCTCAATCCTCCTGTATTCCGGTGTGTGCAAATCCGGGCACAACACTGCCAGTTCATTGTGTCTAGCTGTGTACGCTTCAATCTCAGACCCCACCATCTTGTGATTCCAGACCTCATGCTCGAGCTTCTGGATCTCATCCCTCGAGCAGTACTCGCGTTTCAAAAGCTGCACGAATTTTGCCCAGGGCATAGCATGGGCTTCCCCAATACCCATGGCCTGGGTGGTGGAGTTCCACCAAGTCAAGGCTTGACCCTCAAGGGTCGCAGAAGCATACTTCACGCGGTCGCCCGCCAGGCAACTGCACATTGAGAACACGGATTCAACTTTTTTCAGCCATCGGAGCAGTCCCACTGCCCCTTCAGTTCCACTAAAGTTGTGGGGCTTGCAATCCATGAACTTTTTGTAGGAGCACTGGGGTGGAGGGGGACTGACAGCACCACCTGGGACAAGACACACAGATAAATAACAAGAAAATGTACGGTACTTTGAAACAAGGTAGAATAGGTGGAAATCGACTTACCACCCATAGCATTGTGAGCAGCTTGGAATGCAGCCAAGGCTACGTTCACGTGCTGCTGCAGCAGACTGTCCAACTCCGCTTGGGTCATATTAACGTTTCCGCGGTCACCGCCGCCACCATGGCCGCCAGCACGACCGCCAGCACGGCCGCCTCTGCGACCTCCACGAGCTCCCGACATCTTCTGTCAAAACATGGAACAATAGACTTAGGCTTGCCCGTGGTATGACCCCACTAGGGATTTCAAGAAACTAGACCGGGTCCAATTCGGGTCCATCCGTTCAAACGCAAAGCCCACTAGGGTTCCCATGCATTCTAGTTTATGATCTCGTGTGCACCCGACATGATAAACTGTTCTACATGGTCCTCCAGGTGTACTTCAAGCTTAAAGTTCAAGTCACCGAACACTAGCACCCAATCATGATATTATCATAAGTATAAGTATAAGATAGTATGTATAAGGACGAGTGTGTCTATTGGGGCATAGAAGGGAGATGTCCGAATCCCTGGACAGATCACAAGAGTATGCCAAAGTTACCCCAATGTACACCGTCGCCATGAAGGTTCAATAATATGTTGTTCGTCGTCGAATCATGGTAAGGATGGGTTAAGAAGTAGAATGATAAAGAGTAAACGCATGATGTAACGTAGAAGATGATGACACCGACACCCCGACAAGTTATAATGTTACCCACATGTTAAGACTCGACCATCTGTGACAGTCTAGTGTGTGCGACTCGGCTATAGACTAGACTCTACATGCAGTCCTAGTTTACTATAACCGTTGGCTCTCATACCAATCTGTCACACCCTCAAATTCCACATGCGGTGTTTTACCGCGAGGCGCGTGACACACCAGGATCCCAGTCAACGATCACAATAAACAAACACCAAACATGCATACTTATATATATATATATATATATATTGAAACCATAACGCTATGCTTTGAGTCATAAACCAGTAGCGGAAGCATTTCTTGTTTACAACCAAAAGGCATATTATAGTTTACAAAAAATTGTCTAATATGCATCAAAACTCTAGACGTTGTGCAAGACTCCGTGCGCCTAGTCCGTTACTGCTACCTTAGCGACCTGAGAAAACATGCCAAAAATGTCAACATATAATGCTGGTGAGTTCACAGGTTTTCTTTAATAAAAGAGTTGTTATAAGTTTGAAAAGATCATTCCCGTTACTACTAGGTTATAAGAACGTTAGCTAGATGTTAAGTGTTTTTACTACTATGGTTGGGAACCCATTACTAAACATGAACAAGTAGTTGAAGCGTGCCCAGATGATTGGGCTATTACCGATGCCTCGGTGAGCCCGAACTAGAGAAAATATGCACCCGCCCGGCCCCGCCGTCGAGTGGGGTTTGTGAGGCCCAATAGATCTATCCACAATTCCCTCGCCGTGCAACCCGCACATTCATGGTTTCCCCCTGGAACTTTCCATAAAAAGCCGTATAGTAATGTAAAGTAACCATAGTATAACATGACCTTTAATAAGTAAGTATGTAGCATGTTTCTCCCCCGAAAGTAAAACAGTAAAAGTGGGGCTGTGACACTCACCTTAGATTGCGTTACTTGAAAACAGTTAAATAAGTATGCTATGATAGCCCCAAATAGCGGCGACCTATCATAAGATGTGTATAAGTATCCGGACTAATAACCCGTAGGTTAACTAGTCCCCGAATGTCCAGACCAAAACCATAAACGTTTGAAAACACCTTTGCCTGTTAAACCGACCGTACCAGACAAGACCCGACATCCCATTGGTGACCCGACATCCCACGTGTTAGCCGAATACTAGACATCATGCAACATATGCAATTAAACACTTAATACGCGCAAGGGTTCACCTAGTCTAGCATAATGCTCAATTAACGCATAAACGAGTCCGAACACATGTTACTAAGTCATTGGACGTATCCCGGGGTTCCTATCATGTTCCTAGGTGTCAAATCATGTTTCGGGATGTCAAAATATGTTTACAACAGCAGTACATGTGATTAGGGAACTAACATGCAATTAGGAAAAGTCAACTAGTGATTGGGGAGAGTAAATAGGCGATTGGCAGCCTAATCGCCTGATGTTCAGGCGATTAGCTTCCTAATCGCCCCTGCATCAGGCGATTAGGCTGCCCAATCGCCTGTTGCAGTAGCGTGGCGCGTTTTCGCGCGTTTAACCCTCCAAATCAGATCCGAAACATGTAAAATCACCCAATATCAAAACTAAACTATTAACCAACCCATTTCAAGCAAACACCCCCCAATTTATCTCTGCTCTAACGGCCTCGGTGCGATTATTTCCAAAAATGGCAAAGTACTAGGTTTCATTAACTATGAAATCTTTCCTTAAATGGCAATAACCAGATTACACATCCTACAACTTGCAAATCATCATCCCTTAGTTATAATATCATTCTAATGTGAATCCTAAAAACAAACAAGCATTGAATCATATCATAACATCCTAATTCTTCAAGAATCATCCAAATGGTTCAAAATACATACTTTCATCAAAATACTATAACAATAGCTCAAATCCTTAGATAATCATCCTAACAACTCCTACACATCAGAAGTACATCAATATCATGGAAACATTCATGTTCTAACCATCAAAAATCATCATATGTATAAATACTTCACATATAGCAAGTATTATGGTGTAGACTTGTTTTAGGACTCATTTCAAAGGTTTTAAAAGACACATACTTAGCAAAACAAGGTCTGGACTTTTGGGGAACCAAAACAATAACATTACAAAGGTTTGGGATGAAGAACACACCTTGGATTTTATCAAAGAAAGGTGTGTAAGCTTGGAAATGGTGGGTTTTGAAGCAAAACGAGTTCCATAAGTGTTTTGAGGTGTGTGGGAGGCTTAGGATATGTTAGGGTTGCACTAAGGGTGTTTGGGGAGTCAAGGGTTGTATTTATAGGTGTTTTGACTCGTGCACAACAGATCAGGCGATTAGGAGAACAAATCAGGCGATTAGGAAGCCTAATCGCCTATACAACTGGCGATTAGAGCTCCAATCGCCCCAATCATTCTCTAATCGCCTATAAAACTGGCGATTAGGCTACACACGGGTGCCTAATCGCCTACTGTATTCCAGATTGGGTTTTTGGCGCGTTAAACACTATTTAACATATATAAGCACGTATTCACATGCCGATAAGTCACATAATGATTACAAACATATAATGCATGATAACTAACACGTTTACGTCCGTTCACCAATTACCGGGACTCAAGACTTGCGTGTGTGTCTTAAACCCGGTGATTCCACGAATCACTAATCCTTGTACACATGGTTATGGACCGACTCCCGATGATCCCGCGGATCATTGTAACGACTCTCGATGATTCCCCAGAATCATCGTAACGACTCCACTGACCCAGTTAAGTACGTAATATGCATGACTCGCTAAGGTAGATTTATTAGTTTAGTCAATGTTACCAACCTGAGTTTGCCGGGTGTCACAACTAGAATCGAATAGGATAGAAAGTATAAACAAAGTGAGTTTGTTTCTAAAATTTCTAGCTTTAATCCCCTTGAGGTTTTCTAGATCTCACTTGAGGTTCTGGATCCCACTTGAGGTTCTGGATCCCACTTGAGGCGCTGGATCCCACTTGAGGCGCTGGATCCCACTTGAGGTTCTGGATTATAACCAAAAAGGGGAACCACGACTCGTTAAGGCCATAGGTTTTACAAAACCTCATTAGACCATTCAAAAAGCATAATAATCATTTTGTGAACTCATTGGAATCTTTTTTAACTAAAAACATCATCCTGTTTATGTCATTAAGACCCGGTTCCCAATTTTAAATGTTTATGTCGATTTTAACCCAAATCGACCCGTTAAGACCTTGGACTATATAAGACACTTATTAAGCACACCAAAGGCATAGAAATCATATTGTCATCTCATTAGACACATTTTCAACTAAAAGCATTGTCCGTTTTGTTTCATTATGACTCAGTTCTTAGATTCAACTTTTAGTAATATTTTAAATTCCCAAAATGCCCCTTATAGCCAAGTCTTTCAATTTGGCCATTTATGGCGACACTTCTTGTCTCAAATCCATTGTCTTTGACTCAATAACTTTTTTAAAAACCTCTAAGTCCTTCCGGACTTAGATTTCCATCTTTTCTCAAGATTTCTCATATTTACTCAATTCTAAGCGCATTAGCGCGCATTAGACATAGTTATGGAAATAAATTACTTGGTTGATACCCACACTTCATGTGAGTAGCTTTAGTACCCACGTTGCTTCGCCCGAAGGTGTTTATTTAGCTACGGACTTACCGGGTGGAATTGACCCATACTTTGCACCCATATGGATTACTTAGCCAACGAGTGCCCAATTTCCAAGTGTCCTCATGCATACACTCTAGATTGACCACATTAGTCTCTTAGGACTCAATGGTAATGCATTTACCATTTGACCCGTTATCCACAAGTTTCTTAAAGCTTAGATAACCGGATTTTAGTTTCGGGTTCGAATGGTGAGGGAATCACCCATTCGACACGTTAAGACTCATGATTACATAACTTCCTTATTCATGTGATTTTTATCTAAAACTTGAGTTTAGATTCTTATTTACCACATGGCTTTATTGGTTGACCCAATTGATGATTTCCATCATTTGATCAACACTAAATGACTCATTTATGACTATGAATTTTGTTTTGACATGAATTCGCATAAATCACCCGATTAATAGGTTTCACCCCTTGAGGTCATACATTTGTCCCATTTCAAAGTTAAAACACTTATATTAATACAAGAGTTGTATTTGTAGACTAGTAGTGTAAGTGTTACTTACCTTGCATCCATTCTTTTTTCCATAAGTATCCACATTGTATCCGTTTGAGCCGTTTGCTCCCTCGTTGTACCTAACTTAGGAATGAGCCAAACTTGTGCTTGTTAGAATACATAATATAGGATCCTTTCACTATCCATGGCATCATGTATTCATTATCAATTCTAGCTAAATCCATAGCCATCCTCTCATATCAAGTATGCGATTAATTTAGCATATTGCTAACCAACATTACATATAAATGATAACATTCACATGATTCTAATTTCTTGGTTTCACTAGTTCTCACCTAATTGGCATTTCATCAAACGCCTTGTATGCACAATTTTCATCATGTTAATTCAAGGTGTCCAAAGCTTCCTCGATTTTACCATGGCTTAATTAACCATTTGCACATGATTATCTTATCAATTAGCACACATACATGATATCAATCACATAGAAATTGCAAGATTAACCACATACTTGTGTAATTCATGCTTAGGATGAAAACCCACTACTCATACATAAAACACATTCACTATTTCATGTGGATTAACAAAATATAACACATTATCACGTTTTTATAGCTTCTTTGATGTCTACTAACACATAGCAACCTATAGAAGCTCATTGTGACACCCGGCATATTTGGCTTAAACATTTTTAGTAACATCTAAGTCTACCTTAGCGGGAAACGTTTATAAACGGACTTAACTAGGTTAAGTTGAGTCGGGTCAAGTTAGGATTGTCCAGGGTTCAATGATCTGGAGGATCATTGGGAGTCATTTTGGGAATACACTAGTACCGGGTCCCGTTGTTGGTGACATTACATAAACTAATTAAGTGTATGTGTAGATTATTGGTCGTGTGGTGGATTATATACATAGATGTGTTTAAATGATGTGTAGATGATAATCCATGCTTAAATATGTTAAACATAGACTAAGGTTGCATGCTCATATGTTAAGGTGCGTTAAAACGTGTTAAACACGACAAACTGGAAAACTAGATAAACATAGGTTCTGGTTCGACCACTTCGAGTGGTCGAAGGAGGAAATATGTCTTGGTTCGACCATTTAAAAAGGGCGAACATGGGATATGGAATTGGAAGAATTCCCTTCGACCAGGACAGGGTACATTCGACCCTGTGAAAGGGTCGAAGGAGGCCACATTCGACCATTGACAGGGGTCGAAGGTGGACTAGTATAAATACCAAACTTTCTCATTTTTCACCATTTCACAAACCCTAACCGTCTCAAAACACTCTCAAACGATTTTAATCACTAAGGAAGGAGTTTTTGCTCTTCTTTTTCATAATCTAACCTATCAACAACATCTAAACAAGAATCCAAGGTGTGTTCTTAATCCTAAATCTTTTTAAGGCATTTTAATCCGTTTTTATCTAACCCTAAATGTCCAGATCTGTTCTAAGGAAGATTTTATCAATAAAAACCTTTTAAACATCTTTCTAAACGTAAACCCTATCATTTTACATAGGTTTTGTATCAATAAACATATGTTAATTATGTGTTATGTGATGTTATGTGTTGTTTAATGATTTGCTACTGTTCTAATGCTAGAAACATCTTCTAGGGCTGCTATGAATGATAGTTTAGGATTGTAAAAGGTTATAATTGGATAGATGGTGATATTATGGGTATTTGGGGATTTTATGATATCTAGGGTTTGTGCATGTTAAGTATTATTACTAAAATGAATGGGGGTTTTTGATTTCAAGATAAGCTGAGCAATTGTAGATGATTATGGATTGGTATTAAAAAGTTTCCAAATTGGGTAAAAAATTACATGCATGATGTGACACTTCCATGATCTTTGCCATTTTGGGAAAGGGCTGAAACGGATAAGATTTGGGGCAAAATTGGTGGGGTTTTATAGGAATAAGTTAATCATACTTGACTGCTGTGTTTGATGGTGTTTCGCGATGCTTCGAATGTGTTTGAAGCGTTTTTAGGAAAATTTATACAACAGGGGCGAACCTGGGCTCATTCGACCAAACGAGTGGTCGAAGGAGAGATTCCAGGGTCGAACCTGGGAAATGGTTGGGCGAACCTGATAAAACGGTCGAATGACACATCAAACGGTCGAACGAAACATAAAACGGGCGAAGGAGACTTAAAAACGGGCGAAGGAGACTTAATCTGACTGGTTCGACCGTTCTGATGTAGAAATGAGATTTTTGATATAAACTAAGTGTTTTATGCTTGAACTTTGTGTTTAATCTATGTGTACTTGATTAGTTAGGGTAATGTGTCACCAACGGGATGTCGGGTCGTTCTAGTGTGTCGGTTGGACATTTAAACACGCTTTAAAACATACTTGGTTACGATCTGGACAATCGGGGACTAGATAACCTTATGGTTATTAGTCGGAACACTTATGTGAACATTTTGATAGATCTCCGGTAGAGGGATTATCAAAGGCTTAGCATTTTACTAGTTACCGAAGAACGCTATCTGAGGTGAGTTCACGGCCCCACTTTTACAACTTTAACTTTTGGGGGAGAAAACATGCGCTAAACTATTTTGGTAACATATGTCATACTATGGTTTTAACTTTGTATTGCTATACGATCATTGGATGTCCCGGGGGAAACCATGAATGTGCGGGGTTGCACAACGGGGGAAATGTGGATAGATCTATTGGGCGTGACCTGCCCCACTCGACGGCTTGGAGGGCCGGGCGGATGCATGTTGTCTCGAACTTTGCTAAACATGCTGAACATTATTCTGGCTGCTTAAACATATGCTAAACATTGCTAAACGTGTCCAGTAATGGTTTCCAATCGTAGTAGTAATAAAACATACGCCTAGCTAGCGTACTTGGTGACATTGGTATAGTATGGACATGGTAACGCTTTGGTAACTTTGGTAACTTATTGATCAAACCTGTGAACGCACCAGCATTATATGTTGACGTCTTTTTGGCATGTTTTCTCAGGTCGCTAAGGTAGCAACATTGGACTAGGCGCATGAGTCTGCATGGCGTCTAGGCTTAGCTACATGTTTTGAATAAAACTGTTTAAACATTGTCTTACATGGTTTTGTAACTGGTTTAATGTTTCCGCTACGATTTTCGATATATGAGAACTATGTTTTGGATTTTACGTATTCATATAGTGTTGTTTATTGTGACCGTTGACTTGGATCCTGGTTTGTCACGCGCCTCGCGGTAAAACTCCGCAAGTGGGAAATTGAGGGTGTGACAGATTGGTATCAGAGCCAATGGTTATAGTGAACTAGGACTGCATGTAGAGTATGGTCTATAGCCGAGTCGCACACACTAGACGGTTACATACTTTGAGTCTATTAGTGGGATACGTACTAACGTTGTCGGGGTGTCCTTACATCATCATCATACTTCTTTGTTACATCATCCGCTTTTATTTGAGTTCTTACCTACTCTTGTCTTCTTCTTCGGGATTGAAGGGGAAGGGGCTGATTTGTTGGTTCTAGCACACACATGCCTTCTTACACTTGCACCTATCGTAACACGTTACTAGGCGACGATATTCGGTGACCGGGGTCTGGATTAGGAGTACATCTGGAGGACCATGTAGAGCAGTTTATCATTTCGGGTGCACACGAAATAATAAACTGAAATGCATGAAAATCCCGATGGACTTCGAGTTTGGATGTATAGTCCTGGATTTGTCCCTAAGTTAACTCTTGTAAATTTCTAGTGGTTGACGCTAGAAGAGAATCTGAATCCCTCGATTTCTTGATTTGTTAGATCATGTCTGGTGCTCGCGGTGGTGGACGTCGTGGTGGCGGCGGTGACCGTGCTGGCGGCGCTGGTCGTGCTGAAGGCGGTGGTCGTGGCAACATCAACATGACCCAAGCTGAACTGAACAACTTGCTACAGCAGCAAGTGAACATGGCTATGGCTAACTTCCAGGCTGGGATTAATGCCATGGGTGGTGAGTTAATTTCTGTCAACCTTGCCTCATTCTTGGGTTTCATGTCCTTTCGTTTGTGTTTTACTCGTGTACCGTGTTTCAGGTATTGGTGCCAATCCACCTCCACCTCAGTGCTCTTATAAGAAGTTTCAGGACTGTCAGCCCCATAACTTCGCTGGAACTGAGGGAGCGGTGGGACTGCTCCGATGGTTGGAGAAGGTTGAATATGTGTTCGTCATGTGTAATTGTCCTGCTGGGGACCGGGTTAAGTATGCTACTGCGACATTCGAGGGGCCTGCACTGTCGTGGTGGAATGCTACTACTCAGAACATGGGATTGGGGGAGGCTATTGCTATGCCTTGGGCGGAGTTTGTGCAATTGTTGAGAGGCGAGTACTGTCCGAGGGAGTAGGTGCAGAAGTTGGAACATGAAGTCTGGAGCTACAAGATGGTTGAGTCCGAGATAGAGGAGTACACTGTGAGGAGGAATGAGCTGGCGGTGTTGTGCCCTGATTTGCACACACCCGAGTATAGGAGGATCAAGCACTATGTATCTGGGCTAGTGTCGGAGATTGTTGGATTGGTGGCTGCTGGGAATCTTCCCACTCTTGCTGAAGTTGTCCGATCAGCTCATCGGATGACTAACCTGAAGGTGGCAGAAGGTGTTTCGCTTCCTAAAGGTACATCTGTGAAGGTTTCTGAAGGGAACAAGAGGAAGTGGGATAGTGTGGGGAAGAGTGCTGTGCCAGCGCCATCTCAGCCGGCGAAGAAGTTTGATTCATCTGGGTCTTCTTCGGGGCAGAAGTCTGGAGGGTGTGTGGGGAAGCATCCCAAGTGCAACAAGTGTGGTTTTCATCATTCTGGGAGTTGTGATAGGGCTCGTTGTCATCGGTGACATTAGTTGGAGCATCATGCTAAGGATTTCAAGGTGGCACTCACCTCAACTCAGACTCATGCTGCTACTCCTACTCCTGCTGCTCAGGGGACTCCAGGAAAGCAGGGGTGCTATAACTGTGGTGACACGAGACATTTCAAGCGTGAATGTCCTAAACTGAAGCAGGGCGATAATGGAAGGGGCGGGAACGGTAACGGGAACAACGGGGGCGGAGGCAGGACTGCACGTGCTTTCGTCATTGGATCTGCAGAGGCTAGGCAGGATCCAGACACAGTTACCGGTACGTTCCTTCTTAATGATCGCTATGTTTCTGTCTTGTTTGATTCTGGTGCTGATAAGAGTTTCGTATATGTGGACATTAGTCGATTGCTAGATATAGTACCCACACCTTTAGAGGCTGAGTACTTAATAGAATTGGCTGATGGTAAGAAAATCGAAGCGACACACACCCTTAGGGAATGTCGCTTGGAACTGTCGGGTTTGTCTTTCCCCATTGACCTTATGCCGGTACCCCTGGGTAGTTTTGATGTCGTTGTCGGCATGGATTGGTTATCGTTGTATCGTGCGGAGATCGTTTGTTTCCATAAGATTATTCGGATCCCTCTCCCTGATGGAGAGACTCTTTCGGTTCATGGCGAGAAAAGCGGTGCTCCGCTGAGTATCATTTCTAGCATGAAAGCCCGTAAGTACCTTCAGAAGGGTTGTTCGGCCATTCTGGCACTTGTTAACGTTCCTATTGACGATGAGAAGAAGATCGAGGATATTTCGGTGGTTCGTGATTTTCCCGATGTGTTTCCTGATGATCTGCCTGGTCTTCTTCCCCATCGTCAGGTTGAGTTTGGTATTGATCTTACTCCGGGTGCAGCTCCTATTGCCCGAGCTCCGTATCGTCTTGCACCTCCCGAGATGCAAGAGCTGTCCAGCCAGTTGCAGGAGCTCTTGGAAAAGGGTTTCATCCGACCGAGTTCTTCCCCGTGGGGAGCTCCTATTTTGTTTGTGAAGAAGAAGGACGGAAGTCTTCGCATGTGTATTGATTATCATGAGCTGAACAAAGTGACCATCAAGAATCGTTATCCTCTTCCTCGCATTGATGATCTCTTTGACCAGCTCCAGGGCTTCAGCTACTATTCGAAGATTGATTTGCGGTCCGGATATCACCAGTTACGTGTCCGGGAAACTGACATTCAGAAGACTGCTTTTCGCACTCGATATGGCCATTTTGAGTTCTTGGTCATGCCTTTAGGTCTCACTAATGCACCGGCGGTGTTCATGGACTTGATGAACCGCGTTTGTAAAACCTTACCTTGATAAGTTCGTCATCGTGTTTATTTACGATATTCTGATTTATTCTAAGAACAAGACGGATCATGAGGAACACCTACGGTTGGTCTTGGAACTTTTGAGACAGGAGCAGTTGTATGCTAAGTTCTCGAAGTGTGACTTTTGGTTACGTGAAGTTCAATTCCTAGGGCATGTGGTTAATGAACTGGGAATTCATGTCGATCCGGCTAAGATCGAAGCTATTAAAGACTGGGAAGCACCAAAGACGCCATCTGAGGTGCGGCAATTCCTAGGTCTGGCGGGTTACTATCGTCATTTCATTGAGGGATTTTCCAAGATCGCTCAACCCCTCACCACTCTTACCCAGAAGGACCGAAAGTTTGACTGGGATGAACCACAGGAATCAGCATTTCAGATGCTGAAGCTTAAACTTTGTTCTGCAACTATCTTATCTTTACCTAAAGGTACGGATGACTTCGTTGTGTACTGTGATGCTTCTATTCGTGGTCTCGGTTGTGTGTTGATGCAACGCGGGAAGGTTATTGCTTATGCTTCTCGTCAACTCAAGGTTCATGAGAAGAACTACACTACTCATGACTTGGAACTGGGTGCGGTGATCTTTGCGTTGAAAATCTGGAGACATTACTTGTACGGTACCAAGTGTGAAGTATACACCGATCACAAGAGTCTTCGGCACATTTTTGACCAGAAGGTGTTAAACATGCGGCAGCGTCGCTGGGTTGAACTCTTGAACGATTATGACTGTGCTAGAAAATACCATCCTGGCAAGGCGAACGTTGTGGCGGACGCCTTGAGCAGGAAGGAGTCTGTGAATCCTCGTCGTGTTCGAGCCTTACAGCTCACCATTCATTCGTCATTGCTTGACCAAATCCGTTCTGCACAGTTGGAAGCTTTGAAAGAGGAGAACCTTAAAGCTGAGACTATGCACAGTGCTGACAAGCATCTTGAACTTCGGACCGATGGCTTACACTATTTCGCGGGACGTGTTTGGGTTCCCTTGTTCGGGGGATTACGCGAGCTTGTTTTGGATGAAGCTCACAAATCCCGGTATTCTATTCACCCTGGCTCCGATACGATGTATCAGGATTTGAAAATACTTTATTGGTGGCCAAACATGAAAGCTGATATAGCTTCCTATGTCAGCAAATGCTTGAGTTGTGCTAAAGTCAAGGTGGAGTATCAGAGGCCGTCTGGTCTCCTGCAACAACCGGAGGTTCCAGAATGGAAGTGGGAGCGAATCACGATGGATTTTGTCACCAAATTGCCAAGATCACCAAGTGGTTATGATATGATCTGGGTGATTGTTGATAGGTTGACAAAATCGGCACGTTTCATACCTATTAAGGAAACCGATGGACTCGAGCGGTTGGCTCGACTTTACCTTAAGGAGGTGGTTGCTCGGCACGGGGTGCCTGTCTCTATTATCTCTGATCGTGATTCTCGTTTTGCTTCGCGTTTCTGGAAGGCTCTGCACAAGGCTTTGGGTACTCAGTTGGATATGAGTACAGCTTATCATCCGCAAACTGATGGACAGAGTGAGCGGACGATTCAAACCTTGGAAGACATGCTTTGGGCGTGTGTTATCGATTTTGGCAAGAGTTGGGAAATTCACCTACTGTTGGTGGAGTTCTCCTACAACAACAGCTATCACTCTAGTATCAAGGCAGCTTCGTTCGAGGCTCTCTACGGACGGAAATGTCGATCACCTCTTTGTTGGGCCGAGGTGGGCGAGAGCCAGCTCACTGGTCCGGAACTTGTGTACGAAACTTCGGAGAAAATCGTGCAAATTCGTAACCGTTTGGCTGCTGCGCGGGATCGTCAGAAGAGCTATGCCGATCGTCGTCGCAAACCTTTGGAGTTCCAGGTTGGGGACAGGGTACTTCTGAAAGTTTCACCATGGCATATAGACTGGACTTACCGGCGGAGCTCGGTAGTGTTCACAACGTCTTCCATGTGTCTAACTTGAAGAAGTGTTTGGCTGATGAATCTCTCATTAAACCACTGGAAGAGATCAAGGTTGATGATCGTCTTCGCATCGTGGAGGAACCTGTCGAGATTCTCGACTACAAGATTCGTAGCCTTCGTCGGAGTAAAATCCGTATCGTTAAAGTTCGTTGGAACTCGAATCGTGGACCGGAGTTCACGTGGGAACGGGAGGATCAGATGAAAGCTAAACATCCTCATCTTTTTCCGAAACGCGTGTTCGAATCGAGGCATGTTACTGCCGAAGCGGAATGAATCTCGGGTCGAGATTCCTTTCAACGTGGGGATGATGTGACATCTGGTAAATTTTCTTTTCGTTTCGTTCTCTCCGTCTCTTTTATTTTTTGGGCTTTGTGCAATTTTCGAGACGAAAATTCTTTCAACGTGGGGATGATGTGACACTCGGCATATTTGGCTTAAACAGTTTTAGTAACATCTAAGTCTACCTTAGCGGGAAACGTTTATAAACAGACTTAACTAGGTTAAGTTGAGTCGGGTCAAGTTAGGATTGTCCAGGGTTCAATGATCTGGAGGATCATTGGGAGTCATTTTGGGAATACACTAGTACCGGGTCCCGTTGTTGGTGACATTACATAAACTAATTAAATGTATGTGTAGATTATTGGTCGTGTGGTGGATTATATACATAGATGTGTTTAAATGATATGTAGATGATTATCCATGCTTAAATATGTTAAACATAGACTAAGGTTGCATGCTCATATGTTAAGGTGCGTTAAAACGCGTTAAACACGACAAACTGGAAAACTAGATAAACATAGGTCCTGGTTCGACCACTTCGAGTGGTCGAAGGAGGAAATATGTCTTGGTTCGACCATTTAAAAAGGGGCGAACCTGGGATATGGAATTGGAAGAATTCCCTTCGACCAGGACAGGGTACATTCGACCCTGTGAAAGGGTCGAAGGAGGCCACATTCGACCATTGACAGGGGTCGAAGGTGGACTAGTATAAATACCAAACTTTGTCATTTTTCACCATTTCACAAACCCTAACCGTCTCAAAACACTCTCAAACGATTTTAATCACTAAGGAATGAGTTTTTGCTCTTCTTTTTCATAATCTAACCTATCAAAAACATCTAAACAAGAATCCAAGGTGTGTTCTTAATCCTAAATCTTTTTAAGGCATTTTAATCCGTTTTTATCTAACCCTAAATGTCCAGATCTGTTCTAAGGAATATTTCATCAATAAAAACCTTTTAAACATCTTTCTAAACCTAAACCCTATCATTTTACATAGGTTTTGTATCAATAAACATATGTTAATTATGTGTTATGTGATTTTATGTGTAGTTTAATGATTTGCTGTTGTTCTAATGCTAGAAACATGATCTAGGGCTGCTATGAATGATAGTTTAGGATTGTAAAAGGTTATAATTGGATAGATGGTGATATTATGGGTATTTGGGGATTTTATGAAATCTAGGGTTTGTGCATGTTAAGTATTATTACTAAAATGAATGGGGGTTTTCAATTTCAAGATAAGCTGAGCAATTGTAGATGATTATGGATTGGTATTAAAAAGTTTCCCAATTGGGTAAAAATTTACATGCATGATGTGACACTTCCATGATCTTTGCCATTTTGGGAAAGGGCTGAAACGGATAAGATTTGGGGCAAAATTGGTGGGGTTTTGTAGGAATAAGTTAATCATACTTGACTGCTGTGTTTGATGGTGTTTCACGATGCTTCGAATGTGTTTGAAGCGTTTTTAGGAAAATTTATACAACAGGGACGAACCTGGGCTCATTCGACCAAACGAGTGGTCGAAGGAGAGATTCCAGGGTCGAACCTGGGAAATGGTTGGGCGAACCTGATAAAACGGTCGAATGAGACATCAAACGGTCGAACGAAACATAAAACGGGCGAAGGAGACTTAAAAACGGGCGAAGGAGACTTAATCTGACTGGGTCGACCGTTCTGATGTAGAAATGAGATTTTTGATATAAACTAAGTGTTTTATGCTTGAACCTTGTGTGTAATCTATGTGTACTTGATTAGTTAGGGTAATGTGTCACCAACGGGATGTCGGGTCGGTCTAGTGTGTCGGTTGGACATTTAAACACGCTTTAAAACATACTTGGTTACGATCTGGACAATCGGGGACTAGATAACCTTATGGTTATTAGTCGGAACATTTATGTGAACATTTTGATAGATCTCCGGTAGAGGGATTATCAAGGGCTTAGCATTTTACTAGTTACCGAAGAACGCTATCTGAGGTGAGTTCACGGCCCCACTTTTACAGCTTTAACTTTTGGGGGAGAAAACATGCGCTAAACTATTTTGGTAACATATGTCATACTATGGTTTTAACTTTGTATTGCTATATGATCATTGGAAGTCCCGGGGGAAACCATGAATGTGCGGGGTTGCACAACGGGGGAAATGTGGATAGATCTATTGGGCGTGACCTGCCCCACTCAACGGCTTGGAGGGCCGGGCGGGTGCATGTTGTCTCGAACTTTGCTAAACATGCTGAACATTATTCGGGCTGCTTAAACATATGCTAAACATTGCTAAACGTGTCCAGTAATGGTTTCCAATCGTAGTAGTAATAAAACATACGCCTAGCTAGCATACTTGGTGACATTGGTATAGTATGGACATGGTAACGCTTTGGTAACTTATTGATCAAACCTGTGAACGCACCAGCATTATATGTTGACGTCTTTTTGGCATGTTTTCTCAGGTCGCTAAGGTAGCAACATTGGACTAGGCGCACGAGTCTGCATGGCGTCTAGGCTTAGCTACATGTTTTGAATAAAACTGTTTAAACATTGTCTTACATGGTTTTGTAACTGGTTTAATGCTTCCGCTACGATTTTCGATATATGAGAACTATGTTTGGATTTTACGTATTCATATAGTGTTGTTTATTGTGACCGTTGACTTGGATCCTGGTTTATCTTGCGCCTCGCGGTAAAACTCCGCAAGTGGGAAATTGAGGGTGTGACACTCATCAATCACGTTTTTATAAAAACCCTAGAATCATCATCTTCCAAAATCCATGGATTTTAATGAATCAAAACAGTTCCAGAGTTACCTTAGGATGTTTAGAAGACTAGATGCTCATAATTCCCATCATGCATTGACAAGAACTCTAGATCTTAGCATGTTTTGGGGCTGATTTGGATGAACTACTTATGTGTGTGTTTTTGAAGGTGTTTTGGTCGATCAAAACACTGATCAGTTTTACCAAGTTTTGTTTTTATTATTCTCATATCTCTACTTTGCCCAAATGACACATTAGGTCCCTCACGTTCTAACTTCCTTGATTTGTAGATTAAATGACTAGTTTGTTAATCATGCTATATGGCATATTTAAACGAAACCGATTTTCGGGGTGTTACAGAGGCATTTTCTATGATAGTCAAGATTGCAAAGGGCATGGTAAAGCTTGATATTTAATATATTTAATTTAGTATTTATAAATTATATAAGTTAGATAATTTGATTAATTAATTTAGCATCTACTTTTGTTTGTATTCAGGATGAGTTTTCTATCAAAGCCAAGATCCAGAAGCCCATGGTAAAGTTTCATTTTTATTCTACTTATTTTTCGTATTTATAACTTTTATAAATTATAAATTAGTTAATTTTGTTAATTAATTTGTGTTCAATTTTTGTAAGTGCATCACCAATCCACTTGCTATGATTTATGGGCTGAAACCTGGACTGTTGACAAAAATTAAGTTTGATGACAAATCACCTGTCAAGGTTAAAGTGGGAACTGAGAAAATGGTTGTTATAGGAGGTACATGGAATTTCGTTATTGTTTTTTTTAATATTTTTTAAAACTCTAAATATTTTGATTTTGCTAATTGCATTTTTTTTTTTGCAATTATGTAGAAGGGTGGTCATCTTAGGGTGGAATGCTCTTGTGAAGAAGAATGGATTTGTTGTTGGTGATATTTGTCAATTTGAGTGGGTTCATTCTGAACGTGTTCTTAAAATTTCAAAAGTTTAATTTGTGGTTGTTTGTTTGATGATACATTGATAACTTTTGTCTTGCTACTTGCACTAACCGTTTTTGGATTTGTTTTTTTGGGGGGCTTTGTATTGCCGTGGGCATCTAATTTGAAAATTAACTAACTACTAAATATTGTATGACTAGATTAATAGGTTGTTTATATATGATGACTGTTTTTGATCTTCTCTTTTGTTTATTGTTAGTTATATAGTGTTGTGTTTTTATTTTTAAATATTTATCCCCTTTGAACAATGAGATTTTTTTAAGCTTAATGTTTGAATGACTCGAAGGATCGTAATTCGAAGAGTAGCAAACATGTTTATATGATTTTTTTTGGTTATCTAAGTTTCCTTTTTTTTTTTTTGCTAACCTTCTACTCTTTTTTATGTTCTAGGAGTCAGCTCATGGATTGGATCATCGTGCTATTATCAGACAGTTTTAAAATCATACAAAACTGTTCGTTGTTTATATTTTTTCGTATTTATCGGTTTTGCTTTAGGAACAATACATGTGTGTTGTTTATGATATATTATGATGATAGAGTAACCAAAAGTGACACTATAGTAGAAATAAAAATCTGTTTTTCATAAAGTGTATATGGTTTTCTTTTAACTTTTGATTCTCTATGTTTTTCTCAAAAAATGTATGGATCTGTTTTGCCTAAAGTGTTTACCAGATTTTTGTTTGTCTTTTACTACTTCTATAAATGTCACTTTCATTTTTTGTTTTATATATATTTTTTTATTTATTTTCATATAACCATATCTTATTTTCTATCATATATCATTTTCTTTTAAGGGTCAAATTCTTTCCCAATATATGTATGTCCCTGTTTTTTATAACAATTAACCAACATTTCTTTTGTCTTTTACTACTAATTCAAATGTTATTATCTTATGCAATGTTCAAACAAACCACTTTCACTAACTATTAAAATTCACACTCTTACAATAGTTATGACACATTTTGTTGACTTTCAACTTAGCTAAAGTACTTTCCCTCCATTTTTAAAGTACTTCAAACCGTTTATATATTTACCCAACTATCGGTTGTTGTCTGTGACATCCGTCACCTTTTACTTTTTGCTTCGTACAACTTCAATCCTTCATGTTTACTTGTTTTGACATTCCTAGCCCTTTTAACCTTGGAAATTATATCAAATAATAAAAGGTCATCACTCGTTTTCATCGAGTTATTACTTGGCGCATTTTATGACCTTGTGATTTTTTTTGTTTAATAATAATAATAATAATAATAATAAATAGACCATATGATTTTGTTTTAAGACTAGGATTAGAGATATCTACCTATATAATAATTGAGTAGCTCTCGGGTCGAATGGAAACCTTAGAGAGGGCATCTAGGATCCAAATAGGTATATGGAGCTCCATCAATTTATCTATAAAAGCCATTTTTTTCTTCATTCTACATTCAATCTTCATTCTTCCTTGACAAGTCTTGCAATTTTCATTCTCCATTCTTCTATTCGATTTTATTCAAGGTAATATTGCATCATTTTTTCTCATTTCCTATTCTTAACATCTATCAATAATACATCAAACGTTTGATTTCTTCAAATCATCCTATCTTTTCTGTTTGATCTCCCATTTGTTTTATTTCAGATCTATGCAGTTTTGTAATCCTATTTTTTTTCTGATTCCTGGTTTATTCAGTTTTATTTTTTATTTATGCATGTATATCATCGATTTAAGCAGTTAAATCATCCTAAATATATTGAATCAGATTTATGCAGGTATATCATCGGTTTAAGCATTTATATCATCCTAAATATATTGAATCGATGATTCCTGGTTTATGCAGTTTTACTTCTGAATTGAACAGGTATATCATCCATTTAAACACTAATATCATCCTAGATAGATTGTAAATGATTTATTTAAATCATGCAGTTATGTCATCCTATATTTTGTGTTTGATCTCTGATTTGTTTTATTTCGATCTATGTAGTTATGTCATCGTTTTTTTATTTCTATTTTCTGATTTATGCAGTTTTATTTTTGATTTATGCAGGTATATCATCGATTAAAGCAGTTGTATCATCCTAAATATATTGAATCGGAATTAGTCATTGTATAAGGAAGTGTTGTCAAATTCTGTAAGTACCAACCGATATTATATCAAATGCAAACATACATTCTATAATATATTTTTTTGGAAGGTGTGTTTCAGCAGAGAATCCAAATGACGCACAACCCCTCAACCCCAGTTCGAATCCAGGCCAAACGCGGGTGTTGAATTTCTCACCCCTTAGTGCGAGTGGGGGGACTCGAACCTGAGACCAAGCCCGGGCGGGAACATTCTATAATATATAACAATAGATAGAGAAACAATATTATATGTTTTGTTGTTTTACATATACTTTAGTATTCAATGGTTTTTGTGGTAATTTTGTTTTTGTCATCAAGATATTTTTTTCATATATATCTATCAGATTTAGTTAATAATATATGTTTTTACATATTCTACCACAGGATTTGATCTGAACACGCAAAAGCTATTATGTCTTATCATAATGGTGTTCAATCCAGCGCAAGCTGTTTGTTACTAAGATTGCACCACAAGAAGTCATTGATTTTCAAATTTGACATATCAATTTTTAATGTTTTTAATGTAATTTATTTGAATTATTGTATTTCGAATTTATGTTTAATGTTATTGAAATAATTCAATGGTTTTCGAAATTTTGTATAATGTCATTTATTTATATGACCGAATTTATTGTCATTAACTAGGTTATGTACCCGTGTGATACACGGGTTGAACAATTTAAATTATATATATTATATATAAATTTAAAATATAATTAAGAAAAATTAGATTACATATGTTATTTAAAATAAAAAAAGTTTCCTGTACAACCGAAAAAATATTAAATATTCATCAGCCTCTAAATGATTTCTTGTAAAAAACATTTTTATTCACATAAATTTTTTTTCAAACATTCCAAAATATATCTTCCATACACAGCTATTACCTTGTAGACTGCATGTACAACAAAACAAAACAAAAATAAAAAAAGTAATAAAGGTAAATCTGTTTAGGCTACGATATAAAAAATGAAATTAATTTAAAAGTATCCCCTCATCCGTTAAACCATCCCAATCGAGTATTGTTCATTTTGGAATTTGACATCAAGTTTCCTCAAAGCTAAAGTATATCTAACCTTGAGTGTATAATCATTTTTTTCTAACATCAAGGTCCTTAAACATAATGACATTTATTGGTTCAATTTGATTGTATTATAAAAAAAGATTGTGTAAATTAATAGCCTGAAAATAAAGATTGAAACGAATTAGTAATGCAAAGACTGTTTAGATATTGCATTTCTCTATTGAAGTAACTTGAATGAACAAAGTCAATGAAGATTTCAATTAATGATTTTTCATATATAAAATGTATTTTATATATCAACCTATTATAATACGAAAATAGCCAAACATATTTAGTTTTGTATTAAATCAAATATTTAATTAATGTGGATTGATTTGTTTTATTTTATTTGTTTAGAATATTGTAAGAAATATAGTTTTAAACTTAGAGTGAATGACCACATATTAAAAACACATTTTTAAGGTACACGATTTTAAATTTAATAACATATAAATACATTATCTTAAAAAATAAATAATTTTTAATAAAGATTACTTTTGTTAGTTCATAAACATTTTCAAATCATGTCTATTAATTTATTTCTAATTTTGTATTAAAATATAATTAGATTAATTGATTTACAAAAACATAGAATATATATATATATATATATTAAACTGAATTCCAGTAATTATATTAATAATTATAGTTATAACAAATAAAAACTGAATAAGTAATAATTATTAAATAAAGAAACAAATTAAAATAAATGTATTGTTTGAAATAATAAAATGAGAGGCTTTATAATAGAGTTCTATGTACTCCATGTGTTGTCTTTTATTACTATAGATAAAATCGATTAATGTTGATTGATTTATTTTATTTATTTGTTTTGAACAATATAAAAGTCTCACAAAAAACTTGAATAATTGCATTGTGTTATTATTAATTTGTTTATTTGACTTTTGAACTATTTTAAGCATTTAAAATTAATATGTATTTGCTGAACATAGTTTAACATCTAAAAAAATGACCAAAATAATAAAACTTAATAATAATTTGTCAAATATTTTAACAAAATTAATTTTAAACTTAGAATAACAGATTAAATTTTTTAAAAATGGGTTAATTTAAGGTACATGATTTAAATTCAAAGTTAATAATACATAAATATAAATATGTTATATAAAAAAGAATCATGTGTTTTCTTTTATTAATGATTTCAGTTACAACTATGATTATTAATATAATTACAAAAATTTAATTTAATAAACTTATATCATTGTTTTGCAAATAAATTATTATAATTAAATTTGAGTTTAATGTATTAAATAATAATAAAATGAGAGAATTCATGAGGGAGTGCCATGTGTCCCTCATGTGTTTTCTTTTATTATATGGTGTAAATGTAGATGTAGATGTAGATGTAGACGTAGATATAGATTATTTGTTTTGAACAATATAAAAGTATCACAAAAAAAACTTGACTAATTGCATTGTGTTATTATTAATTTGTTTATTTGACTTTTGAACTATTTTAAGCATTTAAAATTAATATGTATTTGCTGAACATAGTTTAACACCTAAAAAAAATGACCAAAATAATAAAACTTAATAATCATTTGTCAAATATGGCAACAAAATTAATTTTAAACTTAGAATAACATATTAATTTTTTTAAAAATGGGTTAATTTAAGGTACATGATTTAAATTCAAAGTTAATAATACATAAATATAAATATGTTATACAAAAAAGAATGATGTGTTTTCTTTTATTAATGATTTCAGTTACAACTATGATTATTAATATAATTACTAAAATTTAATTTAATAAACCTATATCATGGTTTTGCAAATCAATTATTATAATTAAATTTGAGTTTAATGTATTAAATAATAAAATGAGAGAATTCATGAGGGAGTGCCATGTGTCCCTCACGTGTTTTCTTTTATTATATAGTGTAGATGTAGATGTAGATGTAGATGTAGATGTAGATGTAGATAGTGTAGATGTAGATGTAGATGTAGATTCAGAATTATTGTTATTTACTTACAATAATAATAGTAAATAATAATAAAAGCATTATTTTTGCCAATTCCTCAATAATTTATTTGAATTATTGTATTTCGAATTTATGTTTAATGTCATTGAAATAATTCAATGGTTTTCGAAATTTTGTTTAACGTTATTTATTTATATGACCGAATTTATTGTCATTAATTCAGAATTATTATTATTTACTTACAATAATAATAGTTGACTGATGTTAATGTCATTTAATATAGAATTTGAATATTAATCATTGTTATTTATTTACTTTAATTTATATGTTGACCTAAGGTAATGACATTTATTATTATCGTTTAACAATTTATCGAATTTATATTAACATTATAATGATTGTCATTAACTTGAACGTCAATTTACCAAATACTAAATTAGTGATAAATATGTTTTTGAATGCAAATTACAATATTTTTATTTAAATCCTTAAAAAATTATTTATACTTCCAGAATTTGTGAGGTTATCTCATAAATCCTAAATCAACACCAACCGTTAAATTACAAAATTTACAGTATTAGGATGTTAATATAAATTCTAACACGTTAATTTACAGTGTAAATTATTTATAAGTCATAATTTTAATAAAACTATTCTCTTACTCATAATTAATAAATATTTACATTAATTTATACGTTGACTGAATTTAATGACATTTATTATTATCTTTTAACAATTTACCGAATTTAGATTAACATTGTAATGATTGTTATTTAATGCTATTTTGACTGAATAAATAATGTCATTGTGTCAAAAATGTTGATTTTCCTACTAAATTTAAATTTGAAGGTCAAAAATGTTGATTTTTCCTACTAAATTTAAACTTGAACGTCAATTTACCAATACTAAATTTGTGATAAATGTGTTTTTGAATGCAAATTACAATAATTTTATTTAAATACAGAAAAAATTCTTTATAAATAATGTCATTGATTATTATACAAAGTTAATGACATTAATTTATATGTTGACCGAAATTAATGACATTTATTTTTTTTCTTTTAACAATTTACCGAATTTAGATTAACATCTTAATGATTGTTATTTAATTTTATTTTGACTGAATAAATAATGTCATTGAATATTATACAAATACTTATCATAATATTAGTATTAGATAAATGAAATTAAAATAATTTATATTACTATTTTTATATTACTATTTTTTGAATATATTTGACCGATTAACGTTATCATATTATGTTTACAAAGAATTTTCCTTTAATCAATTGTCATGAAACGCTAACCATCATCATGAGTGCAATAAGTGTGCTAATTTTAAGTGTCGTTGACCAAATCACATAAATTACCAATCCTTCCATTTTTATAATTCAACTATATAAATAAATCTGACTTATTCGATCAGAATTGTTCGAGACACAATATTCCGATTTTGGAAGCATTGAAACAGGTCAAATGGATAAAATGTTGCCCTATAAAAAACCTCCCATTTTGACATATTATTCAACCTATCCACGTTGCTATCATTACTCCTAACGAGTTTCTCATGTGGGTTTAGTATTGATTTTTCACCGTGGTTTTAGCTTGATTTTTAGGTCATTGGTTATAAGTCAAACCGTCAAAACAGTTCAGGGTTTTCTGGATATATTTACCTTAAATTCTTGATGATAATACAGTTACAATGCCAAATGTCTTTCTTTTCCTCACCAGATTTTTTTTTTGACAAATTTTACTATTTTGTTATTCTAATGGTTCAGGGATACTATAAGTGGACATAAATTCTTTTCAAAGCCACAAGTTCCAAATCATCTTGCCATATCAAACCGTGTTATAGAAGCTAAAATAATTTCAGGGAGTAACATTGGAATGCGAACTTTTATCCAAAGAATTAGGTTGTCCCCATCTGATAAGAAGATTCCTTTCCGAATTAACAGAAATCAATTTCCTCTTACTTTATGTTTCGCAATGACAATAAATAAGAGTCAAGGACAAACCCTATTAAGGATAGGTCTGTATTTGAAAGATCTTGTTTTTACACATGGGCGGTTGTATGTCGCTGCCAACTGCCAAGTGACAAGGGTAGAGATGGCCTGAACATACTAATATCGGATAAAGATGACAACGTTAATAATAAATAACAAATGTTGTCTATAAAAAATTATTTTGAAGTTTGTGAATAAGTATGCGATCATATTTTGCATAAATCGTTTTTTTATAATTTTTGGGTTGTATGATTTGTTAAACTACATTTATTTACTTTGAATTTAATCTTCATTTGCAAGCCGTTACAATAAATATATGTTTATTCACATCATTATTTGTTTTTAAATCACGTCTAATCAAACATTTGTTGATTCATATATCTGTTATTGGATAACATTAAACTTTTTTTATGATAATTTACAATCAACCAAAATTCATACGAATTGTATTACGTAACTTTCAATAAATAAAATTTACATACTACTATCTTTATAGAATTTTTTTTCATTTGACATGGAGATGTACCGCGTGTACACGCGGGACTCTAACCTAGTTCACAATATAATACATCGATTAAATTATTTTTTTTCCTATTATTATACCTGGAGCTGCACAAAGAGATCCTCACAAAACGACAAAACTGGATCCATCTCCTTTATTTGAGTTGAAACTCGAAGGCCTTGTTTATAGGCGCAAATTTTGGCTGCCATTTCGAGAACCCCATTTGACCAAAATTTTAAGCCCGTAATCACCGGCAAAAATTACTCAAACAAACCGAACATTAAAGATGCCTCTTTATATAAGTCCACGCCATCCCTACTTTCGACTCACGAACCCCAAATGTTATCATCGTCAATATCTAAACCGGGGACTTTGTTCAAACCATTGCGCATCCGTTTGACCATCCACCACCGTTGTGAACTACAAGAAACTAAGCATCGCCGCACTCCAGTTGTCACCATTACAACTATTCCAACGCCACTTCGGTGTTGAGTCGGTTAATCGGCTACTCCGCCGTGACACCACGGCTGTCAAAATCTACGGTTCATTTACGTTTCTCTATTAAGATACTAGCTACTACCCTGTCTTCTGATCTATTCATTTTTTTTACTTGTTCGAATGCGAAGTCGATAATCGTTAACGTGTTCCGGCGATGTAAAGATTCATGTATAAACATAATCGCTAGTTTAGCTTGTAAAACAGTAAAAGCTATTCTTTTTATTTCTTAGGGACATATATGTTGAACCAAATAAACCATACATTTATACGGATCAATTGTGTTTTCGCATGCATATAAAACACATACATTTGAAGTTATATATATAACTCACTTTTGGACATAAGTTTGTCAGCCAAATGTCTTAATTGACTATTAAAATATATATGTGATATTCTTTCGTAGTAGTAAAAAGAGAACCAAATAGTACGCTAAACAAACTAATAATACAAGTCGTTACAATAATTTGTTATGGTAGGTTCATATAAATCCCAAATTTCACGGTTGAAAAACGAGTTTATTCTAATCAACATATCTATATCTATAACTTATAATAAAAGAATTGAGTTTGTATAAGGTGACATTCAATGGAATGTGCCATGTGGCATCATATGAAGCTTTCTTTTAAATTTATTTATTTTGTATTTTAAATAAAATCTATATCTATCTTATCTTAAAATTTCAAATTTGTTAATTAATATTTTTTCCTTATTTTCCTCTCACATTTTTTAAATGTTAGTGAACTATTAATTATTTTAAAATTTCAAATATGTTAATTAATATTTTATCTTTATTTTTTTCTTATTTTCCGCTCACAATTTTTAAACGTTAGTAACTTTTATGTATGACATTTTTTTGAAAAAAAATTTACACCAAATTAACGATCGCTTTATTATCTTTCCAACGAGCACCATATAAAGTGCTATACAAAAACGGAAAAAAAATGTTTTTTTGTGAGTTTTTGTTCATGCAGAAAAAACACAATGTATTTAGGTAATTTCTTAATCATATATACGCAAGTCACTAATCATGTTATGATAGTATATATGTTTTCGAACCTACTATTACATATATGAATTGCTCATGGTCATTTGCTATAACGATATGCTTAGCATTAAAAGAGGTTGAGATTTTTTAATCTGCTGGGAACGCAACATGAGAACCCCTTTTGATAGTATAAACATTAGAACAACTTTCTTTAACATTAAAAGAGGTCGAGACTGTTTACTTCTTTTATCCTTTTTTATTAAGTAATATTAGATTTTTTAACCCCGGGACACTCCCGGGGTAATCGGCTAGTATATATATATTGCAAAGGGATTAATCCTACATGTCATACTCTTATGCAATCTCTCCTTTGAGAGATGCCACATAGGATGTGATGTGGCAACTCTAAACCAATTAAAAAAAAGAAATAAATATGATTTAACCTAATCTATTATAATCTTTAACCTAATCTATTAAATACCTAATCTACTAAATCTAAATATTAAAACTTTATTATTTTATCTCTCGTGTTTCCTCCCATAACTTTTAAACGTTAATATCTTTTATATACGAGATTTTTTAAAGAAAAAAATTACACCAAATTAACGAGAGTTTTATTATCTTTCCAACGAGTACCATAGTGCTATATAAAAATCGGAGAAAAAATGACTATTTTTTTGTAACCCGACAGGTATTGTGTCGGGTTTGGGATCAGTTTAAAAAAAATTATGAGTTTGGGTCGGGTCTGGGATTAGGTGATACCCGACCCAATTACTCGAAACAACATACCCAAATACCCGAACTACATACCCGATCATATACCCATGAATTTTTTAACGCATCACATAACCCTTAGACTAATGCGTTCGATATTTCAATAATTAACTTTTTTTTTCTTATTTCATGTTAGTTCTTTTTAGAATGATCGATTACAAACTTCCGAATTCATTTGTAATGGCACTAGATTTATACCCCGGCGCAGAGATTCGTTTTTTTTTATATTTGAATATGATAACTTATGGAAGAGATTTGTTTAAAATAATAATAATAATAATAATAATAATAATAATAATAATATATTTTATTATTTATATTAGATATTTCAACCCGGGACGCTCCCGGGTTAAAAACTAGTGAACAATATGTGAAAGATTATTTTCATTTTTTGCAATATATAAATTAATTTTCGTACCAATATCTATGTATGAGGTATTGTTATATTACTTTCATATTAATTATTTTTTAGTGATAACTAAATCGTAATCCTAAACTTCTTTTAATGTATACAAAATTTATACAACTATAAATATGATTAATCCATTAATCCAAGTGGTTAAGGTTTGTAAGGGTCTATGTCGCCGGACAATCAATGAATCAACGAACCATATTCTCAAATTAATGTCCTATAATTTTAATAATGAAGATATAGGTTTGAACAAAATTATTTGATCCTCGTCGATTTCTTGCGAAGTTCATCATCACAATAAAAGTGAGTATATCTACCCCCTTTTTCACTACTAGAAAAAAGACATATCTTGACACGCGTTTTATGACACACACTCATTTATGACACTCAAAAGCGTATGTCATAAAAAATTGTCATGGTTTATAAAATTTGGTGAATTAATGACATGCATTTTTGCGTGTCAAGAAATAGAAAACGTAACGGTATTAAAATTGTGTTTCATCTTTTTCTGTCATAATTTAATTTTCTAAAAATTTTAAAACTCCCTCCCATATATTTTTATGCCCCCCCACCCACTCCCCAAAAACGAAACCCTCCTCCACCTTACAACTCTCTCTCAAACAGTTCTCAACATTACAACTCCCTCTGCTCAAACCCTTTGACAAAACCAAAGATTATACAGACCTGCTCAAACACCCTCAAACCCTCTCCGTCGATCTCCACTAACAAAACAAAAAAAAATATCCAGAACTGAGTTGAGATCGTTTCACACAGATCTAAGTGGTGAATCTAGAACGTTCGACGACCATGGTGCTCATTCCGATGATGACAATAGAGCCATTTTGGTCTAAGGGGTTGTTTGGGGTGTTATTGGTGATGGTCGATGTCGGTGCGGCAACAGAAATCTCCGACGAAGGAGATGCACGGGTTTAATGCCTTCGGATCGTAAGTTTTGTTTCCTTTTTTCAATTTTCAATTTTTAATTTCATGTTTTTCAATTGCATATGTTAATTAGTGTCATATTATATGTTAGTAAGATTGTAGGTGGATATAGTTTTTCAGTGAATACAGGTCCATCATGCTTGATGCTTCCTTTGATGGGTTATTGAGAATTAATGTCAAAAAGCTTTAGATATTAATAACATTAAAGCTGCAAAATGTGTGTTGAACTCCTTGGAATCACTCAGGAGATGATTTTTCTGGGGTGGGAATGATGAGAAATCGAAAATGGCATGGGTATGCTGGGAAAAAATTATCAATCCGGTTGAAAAAGGAGGTCTGGGGCTGGGTTCTTTGGGTGACATCAATGCGAGCTTATTGGTAAAATGGTGGTGGAGATTTAAGAAAGAATCGAATCATCTGTGGTTGAGAGTTGTGTCGGCAATCCATCATAAACAAAATGATTGGTCGTACTTACCAATTAAAGCGGGTGTTTCGGGAGGATGGAGTGGGATTTACAAAACTGGAAAAGAGTTAGAAGCTGCCAATGTTCAAGTGCCCCATCTAATAAGAGGTGCGGTTGGGAATGGGCGTAACATAAGCTAATAAAAGTGTGAATGTGGGTGAACGATGTCTCGGATGGGCTTGGAAGAGAGCACCCTACACAGCAGGTGAATTAGATGAATTAGTGTCTCTCAACAACATTATCAGTGGCACTTCACTAACTCTGGAAAAGGATAAGTGGGTTTGGAGTAGTATTTCGGACGGCGTTTTCTCAGTTCATTCCTGCAGATCCATGCTCTCTCGATATTCCGTCCCATTCAAGCCAATCGACTGGAACAAATGGGTGCCAAAGAAAGTTAATATTTTCGCTTGGAGAGCCGATCAAGAAGGACTCCCTACATTATGCAGCCTGCAACGGCGAAACATACTTCACGGGACTTTAAGCTGCAGGTTATGTGGAGAAACAGACGAGACGGAAGACCATCTGTTAAACGACTGTTTTATGGCCACTATTGTCTGGCAGAAGGTGGTGCGCTGGTGCAACCTTGCTCCAATTCAGTTAGCTAAAGTTGCTGATCTCTTGCAGGTTCATAAGCAGCCTGGTATTCAGTCTAACAAAGCTAAAATAGTGCACTTGGTGATCCTGGCGACCATGTGGGTAATATGGAAGGCCCGTAACGAACTTATTTTCTCCGGGAAAAGAATTTCAATCGATGGGATCTTTGGCGAAGTTCAAACGACGACGTATATGTGGTTCAAATCTTTTTTGTATGTTGCGCCTTTTTTATGATTTGCAAACGTTCATTACTATGTCTCTTACTAGATATGTGTAATTGTCTGCAGATTGCTTGCTACTTCCATAACACGTTTAAGGGAACAAAATCAACTACGTACACAAAAATCGGTAAGGAAATGCTCAACCAATCCCAATTGATGATTTGTCTTTATGTTGTAATATGTCTTTAGTCAAAAACTGTTATCAGAAACCAAGACCTGTTGGTAATGGTTTGTACTTGTATCCTTTTGCTTTGTAATGATCAGGGGACGAACTACAAATAAACTATGGATCTGGTTCGATTTCTGGATTTTTAAAGTAAAGATATTGTTCAAGTTGGTGATCTCTATGTCGTAGATCAAGTAAGTCTTCTGTTGTATGCAACATCATACTGATAAGTTATTTTTGATAAATAATGGAAAGGCTTCTGGGAAGCGCTGCAGCTGCAGAGCTGCTGGTTCTCACTGTAGCGGATTGTCTGTCTGGTCTGCGAGTTCTCTGGGCCCGGTGGTTTCTCAGTCAAAGAGTTGAAGCGCGAGCTGAACAAGTCTTCCTTTATTTTTCTCTTCTAACCCTAACACTACAGCAACCCTACCCTAATCATGCGCAAGCTGAACAAGTCTTCCTTTATTTTCGAGCTGCTTTATTTAGGCTATCTATTTAAACACAATTGGAACTATACGATGATTTATTTAGGATGCTTGTAGAACATGAATTCGACACTTTAGGAATTGATGGTTGTATTAATTAGAAATTTGGTAGTCGACACTTTAGGAATTGATGGTTGCATGATGTCTAAAAACCTGCTTATATTGTTGCATCCTTGGTTTTTAAAAGCATATGCGTTGTGATCATGAAGTCTGATGTGTGATACACAAAGTGCGCGCATATAGATGATACTTAATATTTTAGCTTGTTAACTTTTAGAACGAATTATGGTTGCAGCGCTCTGTTCTGAACCTTAAACTCTTTTATTTTGTTCGTTGTCCAACTCCACGTATCTGTGTCTGATGTAGACGTGATGCTGCAACGCATGTTAGTGAAGCACTAGAATGTTTGTGACTACATCATTACCAATTACAATTGACTAATAAATAAGTCGTCTGGTTATTGGGCATGTAATGATGAGTAAGACTTTTGTGGAGACAGTTTAATGTGATATAATTCTTTTAATGTGCAGTGTCCATGTCAGCTAGGGATTACAGAATATGGTTATTATGTAATGAAGTTCATGAAAGAGATCGTTATGGACGAACTTGGAATATTGGACAATGTAAGTTGATCGAGTCAAATTCTAGTCACTCGTGTTTTCTTGAAACTAAAACCATCACGAACCTTAACCTTTCATCTTATTAATTTAATTGTGTCTCAGGTTGGGGGAGGAGTGGATGTTTACACGGATGCGGATATTGATTTTATTTGCGAAGAATGGTCAAGTTATGCCTCGACCTTCATTTTCAAGTGATCTGTATGTTTAGGTCAAGATCGACTAATGTAATGTATTGACACAATGTTTTTGTAACCCTTGATACTTGTGGTAGGATTCGACAAATGATTGTAATGGGTTTTTTGGTGGTATATAATATATGCAGTTTTATTATCAAATTTATTGATTTTGTAATTATAAATATAAATTATATCCAGGGATATTAGTCATTTTGCATAAAAAAAATTAGGTAAAAAAACCATGACACGCAAAATGAGTGTCATAAAGGTGTGTCAAAAATGTATGTCATTAAAGAGTGTCATAAATGCGTGTCAAAAAAACGTGTCATAAAAGAGTGTCATTAACACGTGTCATTAAAAAATGACACGCGCTTGCATGTCATAAAAATTTAATTACATGTTCTTCCTTGACACTTTTTTGTGTGTCATAAACACCCTTTTATGACGCACAATGCGCGCCAAGAAAGGGTTTCTTTCTAGTAGTGTTTACTGTTTTACCCTTTTGGGGTGAATCATGTACCATTATTATTAAAATTACGTATATTCTTTATAAAGCAATGTGCTCATTGATATGTTTTGTGTGAATTGTATGAATGATTTGTCAAAGTCATTAACCTTTGGGCCGCACCTAACAATGAGTAGTACTACAAATTATATCCCTTGATTGACTTACGTGAACGAGTTACGTCCTTGGTCATTGTTATGGTTTTTATTGAACGATGTATGAACGCTTGTTGAACGATGTAAGGCTTGATTTTTGACCCTTTTACATAATTCATATATCATAGCACATAAATTGCGGAACTCTTTTTCTATTATATGTATTCAAATAAGGTATGCTCACCAATACATTATATGTGTTGACAAAATTATTTTGTACATGTTTCAGGTTATTTTGAGACACTTCTTTTAAGCTTTTGGATTTATATTTAGGCTTGTCTTCATTGTATTTCAATTTGACTTGACACTTTAGAATCATTGTATATTGGTATTTCATTTCAATGTAATAAACTACTTAATCAATGTATCAATATCTACACTTTAGTACCATGAGCTATTGAACAATCGTCACTATGCGACACCTCGATGTTTCCGCCATCGATTAGGGTGTTACACTGTCAATTTTTACTAGAGAAGGAAGAGAATACTTAAGTTCAAATAGCATTTGCCAAACCAAAACAGTTGCTGAGGGTTTCGATGAAAGTTTATATTCTCCTGATATTCTAAATGGAATAAAACTTTCAGGTATGCCAAACCATAGGTTGGTTTTGAAAGTAGGTGTTCCAATTATACTTCTTAGAAATATTTACCAAAAAAGTGGTTTGTGTAATGGAACTCGATTACAACTCATATCACTGGGAAAGCGAGTTATTGAAGCGGAAATCATATCAGGAAGTAATATTGGAGGTCATACTTTAATAACGAGAATTTCTTTGATACCATCTGACAAAAGACTTCCTTTTATGTTACAAAGAAGACAATTCCCGATTGTCGTTTGTTTTGCAATGACCATAAATAAGAGTCAAGGTCAATCATTGTCAAGAGTTGGTTTGTTTTTTAAAGAACCAGTTTTTACTCATGGTCAATTATATGTTGCTTTATCAAGAGTTACAACAAGAGATGGTATAAAAGTTGTTATATTAGATAGTGATGGGAATCTTTCAAATAAAACAACAAATGTTGTTTACAAAGAAGTATTTAGAAATTTGTAAGCAATTATTATTTGAATTTTTTTTATATGTTGGGTAATGTATGAGGATTAGTATTATAATTAATCGATATGTTTGGTATTGTATTTGAACAAACTTTTAAATGTTTTATGTTATTTATTGAAACTAAGATGTGTGTATATTAGGATCTGTTGAAAATAAATGTGATTATATTTAAATGCTATTAATACTAAATCATAGCCCATTGTATCTCTTTACTTCAATTAGCTACAAGCCCATCTACAAGCTAAGCGCATAATCGTCAAGTTCACTTTTGGGTCCAACTGGTCCAATAAACATTGAATCCATCAAATCTAACTTATATGTAACATATTAAAACAAAGCTATAAGAAAAAATTATAAGAATAATATAACAAACATGGATTTTATTGAATTTAATTATATATGTCATATATGTTTTTAACATTATACAATATGCACTAAATTGAGGTGTCACTAAAAGAATATTGTTGGGTTAATCTTAACAAAAGTTTGTTAAATGGGTCAGCCCAAGATACCAAATCTTGGATCATCCCAAGATCAAAACACATTTACAAAGTTTTCTTTTGTGATTCATCTCACGGCCCTCAACCAACATATATATCACAAATTTAACACTACCACAATATATCAAATTCTAACACATATGACAATATTATAAAACAAATTCTAAATACTCTTTTAGAACAAAATAGTAAAGATCATAACATTTTTCATGCATAATAAACGATACAAAACAAAAGAGCATTTTAACATCATATTTATAAAACAAAGTTAATATAACCTTAGATAACATAATCTCTAAACTTCATCATCATCGACCTCGGAATCTTCATCCGATGAGTCTTCTTCTGCAATAAGTGCCGCTTGCTTCCTTAACCACATAATTCTTGCAAGTATCATTTGTTCAACATTTAGCATTGTTGTTGTTCTGTTCACTTTATACATCCAGACGTGATCGAGTATTCGATTTGATATCGCGTCACCCATTGAACAAGACCATTGCTAAACTCGACAATTGCCATGTTAAAGTTCTCCACAAAAAAACCAACGCACCACAGGAAATGTCTCGATCTCTTCATGTTCACCAAACTTGTCCTCCAACTTATCGATTAATCTTCTTTCTTGATAACACGGGTTGCCAATCGTTTTCCCAAAGTCATGTACTTCTCTTTGAAATTCTTCCACCATTTCCATAATCGCTTTCCTTGATCCAAAGATTAGACGTGTGTCGTTGTTCATGGTGAAGACATATCGACGGTTGATTCGGCAAAACCTCCGGTGCACAACGTGTTCCATTGTTGGTGTGTGTTTTTGTTTTTGGTGTGTGTTTGGTGTGTGTGTTTTTTGTAAGATGAAGATTATATATACACATAATAACCGAGTGTCAAGAAGATGAAGTGACATCTCAGTTTCCAATATTGCTATTTTCAAACAGCACGTTGATTACTATCAAAGCACTACAAACGATTATACTTGCATGCAAATTGAAAACGACGGTTTGTTTATATTAAATAAGAGTAGTGTTTGTTTGTAAATTAATTAAGTTGGTTTGTATTATTTGATAAAATCACCATTTTCTGTTTTAGTTTTCTTTTTAATAAGCCCAAGCCCAAAGAAGTTAAGGACACTATTTTTTTGTCTCCGTTTTTTACAAGTCCGAATTTGTTTTTGGATTTTATTTTTATATTAGGCCCAACAAGTTATATGGAAACATACATCTATATTTATTATATATATATATATATATATAGGTTTAGGATCTTGTACATGGGACATATTTCGTGAGAAGTGTGAGAAGGACTAAGAATTGACATGTAGACATCATGTTTTGGATTTAGGAATGATGTTTTAGGTTGTTTTAACTTGAAAAACACCAAACACAACAATCTAAAACACAATACAATGTATTATAGTCATTAAATTTAAAAAACAGTTAAAACACACTACTTAACGCTTAAAACACACTGCTAATGTTCTTAGCATGGTGTTTTAAGTTTTAAGCCTAAAATACATTTGTTTTCGGTTTTTAATTGTTATGTTTGGTGTTTTTATAGGCAAAACAATCCAAAACATCACGACTAAGTTCAAAAAATGATGCCTAAGTATCAACTTTTAGTCCTTCTCACACTTCTCACAAAAAAACACTTTGTACACGATCTTGACCCTATATATATATATATATATATATATATATATATATATATATATATATATACACATGTGCGTGTTGATCGAGTTTTGAAACAATACATATATACATATACATACTCGATTCATATATGTTTGTGTATGTGATTAAATAAAAGAAATAAGTCATGTATAGATACATATATACAATCGCATACATACATAAGTGTGTTGATTTAGACATGTCATAATACATAAAGCAAAGATAAAATGCACACTTACACATAACATTCAAAACATTATAAGTATAAATTTCACTAATAAGATCTAACACATTATATAACAATGTTATATGCATGTTTGATTACCAAAAACTCAATTTGTTCTTCCCAAAATCGTTTAGAGCATGAAGGCATTGGAAGGATAAACAATGATAATCTAACTCTTGAACCATAATGGCAATTACCTTTTTACTCAACCAAGTTGATAATGTTGACCTTCCATATAAAACCACCACTTTCCATCTAATGATGTGTAAGGTAAGGATGTTTCGGAGTGGTGGTGGGGGAGGGGGCTTCAAGCTCAAAACACCACCCCATGGTGGCGTGGAAGGGAGAAGCCCCAAAGGAGGGGAGAATTCGACGGGCGTGGGGGGATTGTTTTGGGCCACATGGCATTTTCTGATTGGCTGCTTTTTTTATAAAATCTAACACACAATTAATAATAATAATAATAATAATAATAATAATAATAATAATAATATTCCTTACACCCCCTCCATTCCTCACACTTTTCACCCTTCACACATGGGCCCCACAAGTGCCACATGACGCTTTATCCCCCTCTTCCCCTTCCCCTTCCCCCTCCACTCCTTATAGTCTAATAATGTTATATACATAAGTAAACTTTATTTTATTGAGATTTGAATTTCAAAGTGATGGTTATTTGTTTTTAATAAATGGGTATTTTGTTTTTGAATTAGTTAACTTGGTATTATATACAAACTAACTTTTAATTTATGTTCATTAAGTAGTTGATTAGTAACATTTATTGGTTTGTTTATAATGTCTTATAGCCAATTTCTACAGAAGATCAATGATGCATTTTTGGGTGGTCAATTAGTGTGGGAAGGTGTTGAAAGTTAAATGGGTAGCCAAAATGGTGTATCACATGGTTATAAGTGTGTTTGGGTTATAATATAGTTGTGTTCTTTTGTGTATAAAATCGTATTGTGTGTGTATAGATTATACGTCATGTCCAAATCAATGCACACATATGTGTATATGCCCATGTATATATGTATGTATATGTAGAACATTGGTCGTGTTGTCTCAATCACAATCACAAACATACATATGTGTGCGTAATATATGTTTATGTATTATATGGTATTTTCGATTAATGCAATGTCAACACATATACACATGTATTTGAAAAGCTATCATGTTGACATATATGAAAGAGATCATCACTTATATAATTTGTATGCACAATATGCCACTTTTTTTTACAACTTAATATTTTATTTGTTTACTTAAATATTTATGTTATTAAACATTACAAAGTAGATTTAATTGGTTTTTTATCAACCCGGCACAAAGCCTAAATAAGTTAAATCAATTGTTTTGGGTCTTCATGTTTTAGAGGCCCGAATTACTTTCTGGACTTTATTTTGTATTATGCCCGAATTAGTTTCTTGACTTTATTTTGTTTCTGGACTTTATTTTGTATTAGGTGTGACACCCGGCAAACTCAGGTTAGTAACGTTGGCCAAACTAGTAAGTCTACCTTAGCGAGTCATGTATAATACGTACTTAACGGGGTCAGTCGAGTCGGTACGATGATTCTGGGAATCATCGGGAGTCGTTACGATGATCCGCGGGATCATCGGGAGTCGGTCCATGACCATGTGTACAAGGATTGGTGATTTGTAGAATCGCCGGGTTTAACGCACACACGAGTCCCGAGTCCCGGGAATTGGTGAACGGATGTAAACGTGTTAGTTATCATGCATTATATGTTTGAAATCATTATGTGACTTGTCGGTATGTGAATACGTGTTTATATGTGTTAAAATAGTGTTTAACGCGCCAAAAACCCATTCCAGCACCCTATAGGCGATTAGGAGTCTGGGGAGCTCCTAATCGCCACTTCTGAGGCGAGTAGAGGGGGGGCCTGGGGCGAGTAGGAGCCCTACTCGCATGAATAGAGGCGAGTAGGATCCCTACTCGCCTAATCTGGTCTGCTACTCGCATGAAGGGTTGTGCACGAGTCAAAACACCTATAAATAGAACCCTTGACTCCCCAAACACCCTTAGAGCAACCCTAACTAATCCTAAGCCACCCACACACCCTAGAACACCTCTGGAAGTTGTTTTGCTACAAAAATCACCATTTCCAAGCTTACACACCTTTCTTTGATAAAATCCAAGGTGTGTTCTTCATCTCTAACCTTTGTAAAGTTGTTGTTTTGGTTCCCCAAAAGTCCAGACCTTGTTTTGCTAAGTTTGTGTCTTTAAAACCCTTTGAAAGAGTTCTAAAACAAGTCTACACCATAATACTTGCTATATGTGAAGTATTTGTGCATATGATGATTGTTGGTGATTATAACATGAATGTTTCCATGAATTTGTTGTACTTCTGATGTGTAGGTGTTGTTAGGATGCTTATCTATGAGTTTAAGCTCTTGTTATGGTGTTTAGGTGCAAGTATGCATTTTGACCCATTTGGGTAATTCTTGAAGAATAGGATGTTATGATATGATTCATTGCTTGTTTATGGTTAGAAATCATGCTAGGATGATGATATAACATAGAGATGATGAATTGCAACTTGTAGGAAATGAAATCTGATTGTTTCCATTTAAGGAAAGATAAGGTTAGTTAATGAAACCTAGTATTTTGCCATTTTTGGAAATAATCGCACCGAGCCCGTTAGAGAAGAGATAAATTGGGGGTTTTTGCTTGGAAAGGGTTGGTTAATAGTTTAGTTTTGATAATGGGTGTTTTTACATGTTTCGGATCTGATTTGGAGGGTTTAACGCGCGAAAACGCGCATCAGCAGGCTTGGGGCGAATAGGAGCCTACTCGCCTGAAGCTTGGGGGGTTTAACTGTTAAAGATGTTTCAAACGTTTATGGTCACGGTCTGGACATTCGGGGACTAGTTAACCTGCGGGTTATTAGTCCGATACTTATACACATCTTATGATAGGTCGCCGATATTTGGGGCTATCATAACATAATTACTTAACTGTTTTCAAGTAACGCAATCCGAGGTGAGTTTCACAGCCCCACTTTTATTGTTTTACTTTCGGGGGAGAAACATGCTACATACAAACTATTTAAAGATCATGTTATACTATGGGCACTTTATGTTACTATACGGCTTTTATGGAAAGTCCCAGGGGGAAACCATGAATGTGCTGGAACGCACAACGAGGGAAATGTGGATAGATCTATTGGGCCTCACAAACCCCACTCGACGGCGGGGCCGGGCGGGTGCATATTGTCTCTAACTATCGGATTATCGAGGCATCGGTAACCCAGTCATCTGGGCTGGTTTCAACAATTGGTACATGTTCAGTAATGGGTTCCCAACCGTAGTAGTAAACACACTTAACGTCTAGCTAACGTTCTTATGACATATTATTAACGGGAATGATCTTTGTGAACTTTTGACAACACTTTTATAAAAGAAAACCTGTGAACTCACCAGCATTATATGTTGACATTTTTGGCATGTTTTCTCAGGTCGCTAAGGTAGCAGTCAATGGGCTAGGCGCACGGAGTCATGCACAGCGTCTAATATTTTGAAGCATATTAAACAATGTTTTGTAAACAATGATATGTCTTTTGGTTGTAAACAAGAAATGCTTCCGCTGCTGGTTTACGGCTCAAAGCATGATATTTTGGTTTTAAAAATATATATGAATGCATGTTTCTTGTATGTTTATTGTGATCGTTGACTGAGATCCTGGTGTGTCACGCGCCTCGCTGTAAAACCCCGCACGTGGAATTTGAGGGTGTGACAGATTGGTATCAGAGCCAACGGTTATAGTGAACTAGGACTGCATGTAGAGTCTAGTCTATAACTGAGTCACACACACTAGACGGTCACAATTAGTCGAGTCTTGACATGTGGGGTAACAATATGACTTGTCGGGGGTGTCAGTGTCATCATCTTCTACGCTACATCATCTGTTTACTCTTTATCATTCTATTTCTTGACTCATCTTTACTATAACTCGATGGCTAACGATATACTATTAAACCTTCTTGACGGTGGTGTACATTGGGGTAGCTTCGGCGTACTCTTGAGATCTGTCCAGGGATTCGGACATCTCCCTTCTATGCCCTAATGGACACGCTTGTTCTTATGCATACTATCTTATACTTATACTTATGATAATACCATGATTGGGCGCTAGTGTTCGGTGACTTGAACTTCAAACTTAAAGCACGCCTGGAGGACCATGTAGAACAGTTTATCATGTCGGGTGCACACGAGATTATAAACTATGATGCATGGGATCCCTAGCGGACTTTGTGCTTGAACGGATGGACCCGAACTGGGCTCGGTCTAGTTCCTTAAAAATTCCTAGTGGGTTATACCACGGGCAAGCCTAAATCTTTTGTTTCATGTTGTGACAGAAGATGTCGGGAGCTCGTGGAGGTCGCAGAGGCGGCCGTGCTGGCGGTCGTGCTGGCGGCCGTGGTGGCGGCGGTGGCCGTGGGAACATTAATATGACCCAAGCGGAGTTGGATAACCTGATGCAGCAGCATGTGAATATTGCTTTGGCTGCATTCCAAGCCGCTCATAATGCTATGGGTGGTACGTCAATCCTCACCTATCCTATCTTGTTCTTGGGTACTGTACCTTTCCTTGACTTTCGCCTGTGTGTCTGTTCCAGGTGGTGCTGTCAATCCCCCTCCACCCCAGTGCTCTTACAAAAAGTTTATGGATTGCAAGCCCCACAACTTTAGTGGCACTGAAGGGGCAGTGGGACTGCTCCGCTGGTTGGAGAAAATTGAATCTGTTTTCTCGATGTGTAGTTGCCCGGAAGGCGACCGGGTGAAGTATGCTTCTGCGACCCTTGAGGGTCAAGCTCTGACTTGGTGGAACTCCACCACCCAGACCATGGGTATTGGGGAAGCTCACGCTATGACCTGGATAGAGTTCGTTCAGTTGTTGAAAACGAGTACTGTCCGAGGGATGAGATCCAGAAACTCAAGCACGAAGTCTGGAATCATAAGATGGTGGGGTCTGAGATTGAAGCTTACACTGCTAGGCACAATGAGTTGGCGGTGTTGTGCCCTGATATGCACGCACCAGAATACCGAAGGATTGAACACTATGTCGCTGGGTTGGTGCCGGAGATTGCGGGGTTGGTAGCTGTGGGTAATCTCACTGTTTATTCTGAGGTGGTTCGGTCGGCTCACAGGCTGACCAATATGAAGGTGGTTGAAGGGGTCTTGCCTCCTCGAGGCGCTACTGTGAAGGCTCCTGAGAGTAACAAGCGAAAGTGGGAAGCTGTGGGGAGAGGCTCGAGTTCGGCCCAGCCTCAGCAAGTGAAGAGGCCTGATGTTGCGGGATCATCGTCTGAACGACAACCGGGGGTTTATGCTGGGAAATTGCCGAAATGTGACCGGTGTGGGTTTCACCACAGCGGTCGTTGTGAGGACCGGAACCGCTGCCACAGGTGCCAAAAGCATGGGCACCAGGCAAAGGATTGCAGGGCTAATCTCCAGGGTAACCGGAACCCACCTGCTACACCTACTCCGGCTCCTCAGGTTGCTGCTCCCCAGGGAAACCAGGGTAAACAGGGGTGCTACAATTGTGGTGAACTTGGTCACTACAAGCGTCAATGCCCCAATTTGAAAACAGGGTGAAGCCGGGAAGAACGGATCGGGTAATGGAAACAATGGGGGCGGAGGTAGGAATGCTCGCGCCTTCGTGATTGGTTCGAGCGGGGCTCGACAGGATCCTGACACTGTTACTGGTGCGTTTATTCTCGATAATCGCTATGCTACGGTTTTATTCGATTCCGGTGCCGATAAGAGTTTTATATCTTTGGGGTTTAGCCAATTACTTGATAGGGTACCTACACCTTTAGAGGCTAAGTACTTGATAGAATTGGCTGATGGTAAGAAAGTCGAAGCGACGCACGTCCTTAGGGAGTGTCGCCTTGAGTTGTCGGGTTATTCCTTTCCTATTGATCTTATGCCGGTGTCCTTGGGTAGTTTCGATGTTGTCGTGGGTATGGATTGGTTGTCCTTGTATCATGCTGAGATCGTTTGTTTTGATAAAGTTATTCGACTACCTCTCCCTGATGGAGAAATTCTATTGGTGCACGGTGAGAAGAGCGGGGTCCCTTTGAGTATCATTTCGTGTATGAAAGCCTATAAGTATCTTCGGAAGGGGTATTCTGCCATTCTGGCACTTGTTTCAGTTTCGTCTGAGGAAGAGAAGAAGATCGATGATATTCCTGTTGTCCGTGATTTTCCCGATGTATTTCCTGAAGACTTACCTGGTCTTCCGCCTTATCGTCAGGTCGAATTCGGTATTGAACTTGCTCCAGGTGCGGCCCCTATTTCCCGAGCCCCATATCGTCTTGCACCTCCCGAGATGCAGGAGTTGTCTAACCAGTTGCAGGAGCTGTTAGAGAAGGGTTTCATCCGACCTAGTTCGTCCCCGTGGGGAGCCCCTATTTTGTTTGTCAAGAAGAAGGACGGAAGCCTGCGAATGTGTATCGACTACCGGGAATTGAACAAGGTTACCATCAAGAATCGTTATCCTCTTCCTCGCATCGATGACTTATTCGACCAACTTCAGGGTTCTAGTTTCTATTCGAAGATCGATTTGAGGTCGGGGTACCACCAGTTGAGGGTCCAAGAAGCTGACATTCCGAAGACCGCCTTTCGAACTCGCTATGGCCATTTCGAATTCTTGGTCATGCCTTTTGGTCTCACCAATGCACCCGCCATTTTTATGGATTTGATGAACCGTGTTTGCAAGCCTTATCTTGATAAGTTCGTGATTGTCTTCATTGATGATATTCTAGTCTATTCCAAGAACGAAGTGGACCACCAGGAACACTTGCGCCTTGTTTTGGAACTCCCGAGGTGGGAACAGTTGTACGCCAAGTTTTCTAAGTGTAGCTTCTGGTTGCGTGAAGTCCAGTTCCTTGGTCATGTAGTTAATGAGAAAGGAATTCACGTTGACCTAGCTAAGATTGAAGCCATTAAAGACTGGGAAGCACCAAAGACGCCATCTGAGGTGCGGCAATTCCTGGGTCTTGCAGGTTATTATCGTCGTTTTATCGAGGGATTTTCGAAGATCGCTCAACCCCTCACCTCGCTTACCCAGAAGGACAGGAAGTTCGACTGGGGTGATTCGCAGGAGTCGGCCTTCCAGATGTTAAAGGCTAAACTCTGTTCTGCTCCTATCTTGTCCTTGCCTGAGGGCACGGACGATTTTGTGGTTTATTGTGACGCTTCTATCCGGGGTCTCGGTTGTGTACTGATGCAGCGCGAGAAGGTCATCGCCTATGCTTCTCGTCAGCTCAAAGTTCATGAGAAAAACTACCCCACCCATGATCTGGAATTGGGTGTTGTAGTCTATGCTTTAAAGATTTAGAGGCATTACTTGTACGGTACCAAGTGCACTATCTACACCGATCACAAGAGCCTCCAGCATATCTTTGATCAGAAGGTGTTGAATATAAGACAGCGTCGCTGGGTCGAGCTTCTTAATGATTACGAGTGCGCTATTAAATACCATCCTGGCAAGGCGAATGTAGTCGCAGACGCCCTGAGCAGGAAGGAAACGGCTAAACCTCGTCGTGTTCGAGCTCTTCAGCTCACCATCCATTCCGGCTTACCTGATCAAATCCGTTCGGCACAGCAAGAAGCTTTGAAGGAGGAAAACCTTAAAGCTGAAACCATGCACGGTGCTGATAGCCACCTTGAGCTCAGGTCCGATGGCCTACACTATTTCGCTGAACGTATTTGGGTTCCTTTATTTGGGTGCTTGCGGGAGCTCGTTCTTGATGAAGCTCACAAGTCCCGATACTCTATTCACCCTGGCTCCGATAAGATGTATCAAGACCTAAAGATACTTTATTGGTGGCCGAACATGAAGGCGGACGTGACTTCGTACGTGAGCAAGTGCTTGACCTGTGCCAAGGTCAAGATTGAATATCAAAAGCCGTCCGGCCTTCTGCAACAGCCTGAAGTTCCCGAGTGGAAGTGGGAGCGGATTACGATGGACTTTGTGACCAAACTCCCGAAATCGCCCAGTGGTTGTGACATGATCTGGGTGATTGTTGATAGGTTGACAAAGTCTGCGCACTTCCTCGCTATCAAAGAAACCGATGGCCTCGAGCGTCTGGCACGGTTATATCTCAAGGAAGTGGTCTCTCGGCACGGGGTGCCTGTCTCTATTATTTCTGATCATGATTCTCGGTTCGCCTCTAACTTCTGGAAGTCCTTGCATAAGGCTCTGGGTACTCAGTTAGACATGAGCACAGCGTATCATCCGCAAACTGACGGTCAAAGTGAGCGGACAATCCAAACGCTAGAAGACATGCTCCGGGCATGTGTGATCGATTTTGGCAAGGGGTGGGAGAGTCATCTACCGTTGGTGGAATTCCCCTACAACAATAGTTACCATTCTAGCATCAAGGCAGCTCCGTTCGAGGCTCTTTACGGGCGGAAATGCCGGTCTCCTCTTTGTTGGGCCGAGGTGGGTGAGAGTCAACTCACCGGCCCGAAACTTGTGTACGAGACTTCCGAGAAGATCGTACAAATCCATAACCGCATGGCAGCAGCTCGGGACCGTCAAAAGAGCTATGCCGATCGTCGTCGCAAGCCTTTGGAGTTTGAGGTTGGCGACAGGGTTTTGTTGAAGGTATCTCCGTGGAAGGGCGTTATACGTTTTGGGAAGCGGGGCAAATTGAATCCTCGGTATGTGGGACCGTTCGCAATTCTGGAACGGATTGGACCGGTAGCATACAGGCTTGATCTGCCAGCTGAACTCAGTAATGTTCATAATGTCTTCCATGTCTCTAATCTCAAGAAGTGTTTGGCGGATGAATCTTTTGTTGTTCCTCTCGAAGAGATCAAGGTGGATGATCGTTTGCGTATTGTGGAGGAACCGGTTGAAATTCTTGACTATAAAATCCGCAGCCTTCGCCGGAGTAAAATCCGCATTGTTAAAGTCCGTTGGAACTCAAATCGTGGACCAGAGTTCACGTGGGAACGGGAAGATCAAATGAAGGCTAAGTATCCCCATTTATTTCCTAAACGCGCGTTCGAATCAAGGCATGTCTCTGCTGAAGCTGAATGAATCTCGGGTCGAGATTCCTTTCAACAGGGGGGTGATGTGGCAACCGGAAAATTTTTCTTCTCTTTCGTCTCTTCCTATTCGGCCTTGAGCAATTTTCGGGACGAAAATTCTTTCAACAGGGGGATGATGTGACACCCGGCAAACTCAGGTTAGTAACGTTGACCAAACTAGTAAGTCTACCTTAGCGAGTCATGTAAAATACGTACTTAACGGGGTCAGTCGAGTCGTTACGATGATCCGCGGGATCATCGGGAGTCGGTCCATGACCATGTGTACAAGGATTGGTGATTCGTAGAATCGCCGGGTTTAACGCACACACGAGTCTCGAGTCCCGGGAATTGGTGAACGGATGTAAACGTGTTAGTTATCATGCATTATATGTTTGAAATCATTATGTGACTTGTCGGTATGTGAATACGTGTTTATATGTGTTAAAATAGTGTTTAACGCGCCAAAAACCCATTCCAGCACCCTATAGGCGATTAGGAGTCTGGGGAGCTCCTAATCGCCACTTCTGAGGCGAGTAGAGGGGGGGCCTGGGGCGAGTAGGAGCCCTACTCGCATGAATAGAGGCGAGTAGGATCCCTACTCGCCTAATCTGATCTGCTACTCGCATGAAGGGTTGTGCACGAGTCAAAACACCTATAAATAGAACCCTTGACTCCCCAAACACCCTTAGAGCAACCCTAACTGATCCTAAGCCACCCACACACCCTAGAACACCTCTGGAAGTTGTTTTGCTACAAAAATCACCATTTCCAAGCTTACACACCTTTCTTTGATAAAATCCAAGGTGTGTTCTTCATCTCTAACCTTTGTAAAGTTGTTGTTTTGGTTCCCAAAAGTCCAGACCTTGTTTTGCTAAGTTTGTGTCTTTAAAACCCTTTGAAAAGAGTTCTAAAACAAGTCTACACCATAATACTTGCTATATGTGAAGTATTTGTGCATATGATGATTGTTGGTGATTATAACATGAATGTTTCCATGAATTTGTTGTACTTCTGATGTGTAGGTGTTGTTAGGATGCTTATCTATAAGTTTAAGCTCTTGTTATGGTGTTTAGGTGCAAGTATGCATTTTGACCCATTTGGGTAATTCTTGAAGAATAGGATGTTATGATATGATTCATTGCTTGTTTATGGTTAGAAATCATGCTAGGATGATGATATAACATAGAGATGATGAATTGCAACTTGTAGGAGATGAAATCTGATTGTTTCCATTTAAGGAAAGATAAGGTTAGTTAATGAAACCTAGTATTTTGCCATTTTTGGAAATAATCGCACCGAGCCCGTTAGAGCAGAGATAAATTGGGGGTTTTTGCTTGGAAAGGGTTGGTTAATAGTTTAGTTTTGATATTGGGTGTTTTTACATGTTTCGGATCTGATTTGGAGGGTTTAACGCGCGAAAACGCGCATCAGCAGGCTTGGGGCGAATAGGAGCCTACTCGCCTGAAGCTTGGGGCGAATAGGCCCTACTCGCCTATATACCCCCTCCTACTCACTAGTTGACTTTTCCTAATTGCATGAAGGTTTCCTAATCGCGTGTTTTGCTGTCGTAAACGCATTTTGACATCCCGGAACATGATTTGACACCTAGGAACATGATACGAACCCCGGGATACACCCAATGACTTAGTAACACGTGTTCGGACCTGTTTATGCGTTAATCGGACATTATGCTTGACTAGGCGAACTATCGCGCGTATTGAATGTTTAATTGCATGTGATGCATGATGTCTTGTATTTACCTAACACGTGGGATGTCGGGTCACCAATGGGATGTCGGGTCTTGTCTGGTATGGTCGGTTTAACGGTTAAAGATGTTTCAAACGTTTATGGTCACGGTCTGGACATTCGGGGACTAGTTAACCTGCGGGTTATTAGTCCGATACTTATACACATCTTATGATAGGTCGCCGCTATTTGGGGCTATCATAACATAATTACTTAACTGTTTTCAAGTAACGCAATCCGAGGTGAGTTTCACAGCCCCACTTTTACTGTTTTACTTTCGGGGGAGAAACATGCTACATACAAACTATTTAAAGATCATGTTATACTATGGGCACTTTATGTTACTATACGGCTTTTATGGAAAGTCCCAGGGGGAAACCATGAATGTGCTGGAACGCACAACGAGGGAAATGTGGATAGATCTATTGGGCCTCACAAACCCCACTCGACGGCGGGGCCGGGCGGGTGCATATTGTCTCTAACTATCGGGTTATCGAGGCATCGGTAACCCAGTCATCTGGGCTGGTTTCAACAATTGGTACATGTTCAGTAATGGGTTCCCAACCGTAGTAGTAAAAACACTTAACGTCTAGCTAACGTTCTTATGACATAGTATTAACGGGAATGATCTTTGTGAACTTGTGACAACACTTTTATAAAAGAAAACCTGTGAACTCACCAGCATTATATGTTGACATTTTTGGCATGTTTTCTCAGGTCGCTAAGGTAGCAGTCAATGGGCTAGGCGCACGGAGTCATGCACAGCGTCTAATATTTTGAAGCATATTAAACAATGTTTTGTAAACAATGATATGTCTTTTGGTTGTAAACAAGAAATGATTCCGCTGCTCGTTTACGGCTCAAAGCATGATATTTTGGTTTTAAAAATATATATGAATGCATGTTTGTTGTATGTTTATTGTGATCGTTAACTGAGATCATGGTGTGTCACGCGCCTCGCGGTAAAACCCCGCACGTGGAATTTGAGGGTGTGACATTAGGCCCAGTAGTTTCTGGACTTTATTTTGTATTATGCCCAATAATTAGTATATTTGTTAATATATTAGGATTTGTAATATAATTTGTGAACCTCGTGTGTCACACGGGCCGCTAGACTAGTATCTCATCATATAAATTAAGATTAATTGTTGATATATTATTACAGCTTACTTATTTCTGAACTCGATTTACATACAAATTTCAAGAATTGGGTCTCCCATTTAGTCCTACAATGTTAATAACATCATTCTTTTGTAAAATTATGACGTATCAAAATCATTTGGATAAGCAACCTAACTATTTGGGCTGATGGGTTTAACTTGATGGGCTGGAGTATGTATGGCTTGGGTTGAGCAGCCAGGTCGAAAAGAATGGTCCAGGTCTGCTGTTGTGCCTAGAGGTGTTCAAATCGGTTTTTTTGCTAGAACCGGTTCGGTTTTGGGCCGGTTTTGTTGGTTCGTACGACCGGTTTCGGAGACCGGTTTCGGTTCGGTTTCGGTTTCGGTTCTTAATCGGTTCTTTCGCGCACATTTTTTTTTTAAAAGGCGAGACAAATTTTTTTTTTTTTTACATAAAGTTCAACTTTTATAGATTTTTATAATTTTTTTAAGGTGTATGGGTATATATTTGTATGTGTGGAAGCTTTTTTGTATAATTTTATTATATATAATTTTTTTAAACATAAAATTCAGTTTTTTTATTAAAAAATACCGGTTTTTCATACCGGTTCCAAACCGGTTTTTGGGAACCGGTTCCCAAACCGATTTGAGATAAAAACCGGTTCGGTTCGGTTTTTCTAGTGGGGATGGGGAACCGATCCTAGAACCGCCGATTCTTGTAGAAACCGGACCGGTTCGTGTAGGAACCGGTTTTTGGACGAACCGGTTCGGTTCGGTTCGTGCGGTTCCGGTTCCCAAACCGGTTTTTTTGCTCACCTCTAGTTGTGCCCAAGGTTTATCATTGGAATGATGTTCTTCATTTGTTTTGCACCACATGATGCGGCGGGAGGGTTAAAATTTGTAACGCTCAAATTCGATAACTTGTGCATTAGTATTCACCAAATACAATCACGGCAATCGCTCATAAAAATTAGCATGTCGCATATAAGTATTATCGTCTTTTAGCATAAAACTTAAGGTAAAAAAAAAATACAGTATTTTCTTTTTTTCTAAAATTTCAATAAGATTAATATTACTAAATGAGTGATGTTGAGTTGGATGCATGTTTCAAGGCAGTATAACAAATAAGTAGGGCTTGGAGGAAGAGTTGTCTTAAAGAGATATAGGAGACGGATTACGCATATAATACCATGAATAATGAGCATTAGAGGGGCATGAATAAGCATGATAATGTCCCAATACCGTCCCCCTGGGCATTTGATACGTGACCACTTACTACCCATGTCCAGTTTATGCATCAGTTACCTATTCTCATGTTTCCTTTGTAAGGACTCAAATCACCAAGTATTATTGAGTAAACAATATAGAATATATAGAGTACAATAAGGGCCTATACTATGAAAGTAATAATGCATAATTAATACAGAATGAATCACTTCCTAATTTATGTTACGCTATTACCCCCCCCCCCTCAATCGAACCGGTGGCGGACCAACACGAAGCATGTCTCGAAATTTTCAAAAAGAGGCTGAGGTAGACTTTTGGTAAAGATGTCTGCGACCTGAAGATTGGAAGGAACGAATTTTGTGTGTAGCTGACCAGGGGAAACCAATTCGCGAACAAAGTGGTAATCAATGTCTATGTGCTTGGCACGTTTGTGAGAAACCAGATTTTGGCTTATGAATATGGCACTTTTGTTGTCACAAAGCAACGTTGGACGAACAGCAGGGAGAGCATGGAGATCTCGAAGGAGGTGAGTAATCCATATAATTTCAGCAGCAGTATTGGCCATAGCCCTGTATTCCGATTCACAATTGGAACGAGCAACAGTAGGTTGTTTCTTGGAACTCCAAGATACAAGGTTACCTCCCAAGTAGATTGAATAGCCATACGTGGAGCGCCGTGTTTCAATACATCTAGCCCAATCCGCATCAGAGTAGCCCACTAAGTTGGTAGTGCTGGGTCTGGAGAAGGTCAAGCCAAATGAGATGGTACCTTTAACGTAACGTAGAATGCGCTTAACTGACTGAAAATGAGAGATAGTGGGAGCTTGCAAATGTTGACTGGCTTGATTGACAGCATAGGCAAGATCCGGTCTAGTTATTTTGAGATACTAAAGAGCGCCAACGAGTGACCTGTAAAGAGTGGGATCATGAAACTGGGTGCCTTTGCTGAGGAAAGCGTCAGTGGTGGCAAGTGGAGTAGCAACCGTTTTGGCGTCTAAAAGACCCGCGCGAGCAAGAATGTCATGAGCATACTTTGCCTGAGTAAGAAATAAACCGGTTTGCAAGTGAGTGAGAATCCGGTTAAAAACCGAATCCATGGATCGATTACGCGAAAACAACTCGGTTTCAGACGGGAAATTCGAGACGAGACAGAAATATACGATAACAAAGTCATCACAGATTCGTATTACATCAGAAACGGTTACAGACACTGTCATCAGTAGGATAAACATCTATCTCGGGGCTGGGGGAGGTCGGGCATGACCTCCCCCTTGAGAGCATTCAAAGCACAAACTCAAATCTTCCCATAAAAACCAACACATGATATTGCTATTTATAGTCCAACACCTAAACCCACATTCGCCCATTTAAGGAGGTCGAACCTGCAGATTCTGCAGGTTCGCCCCTTTCAAATGGTCGAACCTAGACTTAGGTTTTGGTCTATATTCACAAATGCATCAGATCCATAAAATGCCCTTATGGATCACCACAATCTCATGTAACACAATACACGACTCAACCCTAGTCTATTCGACAGTGACGTCCACATAATAGTGCATCAACAATCTCCCCCTTGGACGTTGCTGGCGAATCCACAAATCTCTTGCACATCAACAGTCAAAATCACAGGTCTCCCCCTCAATACATGCACTATTGCATTGAGTTAGAAATACAATATCCTTCGTGAACCGACCAAGTAATGCACTACGGACCCTTAGGATCAATACGCATGAAGTCAGCTAGACCACGTATATCATTTGTGAATTCAACGAGCCGCTGAATTACAACCAGATCACCTAGTTACGCCAATGTGAAGTTGACAATGTAATGCACTGCAGTCTCGTAGCATCAGTACCCAGGAATGTCATCTTGACCAAGTACATCACGCGCAATCCAACTAGCCTGATAAGACCTCTGCTAGAAGGATTCCATACTGACCGATCAGATATTCAACGTAACACGTAGGTACAACCACTAATTCACATCTCATATCTACACTTAACCTTTGCATCACCCTTCACACCAACTGGAGAAGTCTAACTGTCAGTACCCAATTAAACATCTCAAATGTGACTATGTGCAAAACAATCCACTCGGACACTTGTACTTCTATGAAATTCTTCATCTGTGCTGACTGTGATTGCATTAACACATTCTTCTCTTTAAATGTTCTTGAGTAACTTCATCTGTTCGACAGAATACTAGCTGTAGACGAGTGAATCAAGCAATCAGAAGTTTTCAGCAGGAACTACCGGTACAATTGTGGACTTGAAATGCTTCAGAAACTGAAGTTTTCTATAGGGCCAACAATAACCACCAACAGCTCTTGAAATTCTTCAGGACTGTAACCTTGAAACTTTCGTTGAGTCTACGTGCCACATGACTCCTACTGGGATCCCTCATTACTTTCGGAACATTGAGATCTCAATCTTGATATGTTTGTACATAACAACTTTGTTTGAACAAGTTCCTTCAATCACACTGGAACTGGGTTGACTGTTCTTCATCTTGCGGAATAAAATCTGTCTATTTTCTGGCCCATAATAGTCATTTGAATCTGATTATCATACTGTTGATTCTCATGACTACCCCACAATAAAACGTTTCATCATCATCATTTCTTCAACAATTTATGTAGACATCATTGAAATTTTTTACCCCTTAAAATACCAATTTTTCATTCTCTATGTCGAAGGGGCGAAAGTGGAAATAAACCTACATTCGACCCCAGTGTATGGTCGAATGTACCATGATTGGGTCGAACCAAGTTCATTTAAACCTGACTAAAATTAAGATTCCACATTCGACCAGTCGTGAGGTCGAATGTGAAAAACTTCCAGGTTCGACCTTTCTTATCAACTCAAATTAGCAGATTCGACCTCCAAAACCTACGTTCGACCGTTTACAAGCCACGTTCGACCACTCGTAAGGTCTAATCTACTGCACATTCGACCGTTTGCAGAAAAACTTGTTCTTCTTCAATATTTTCTGCAAATCAGCCCATAAACACTTTGATTGTTCGAATTTGATGATGAAACTTGTACAGAAAGGTGCGGAAATGAAAACCTAACCCTCGAATTCACAAAAACATTGTGAAATCACATGATTTTGGGTTCAATTAAGAATCTAGAGTTTCTAGGGTTTCAACCTTTCAATCAAAAACTGAATTTTAACGTCTGAAATCATGAAAACGAGCTGTGATTGATTCAAACGACTGTTAGATCGTTCAAATCGGTACCATAACTCTGATACCAGTTGAGAATCAGGTTAAAAACCGAATCCATGGATCGATTACGCGAAAACAACTCGGTTTCAGACGGAAAATTCGAGACGAGACAGAAATATACGATAACAAAGTCATCACAGATTCGTATTACATCAGAAACGGTTACAAACACTATCATCAGTATGATAAACATCTATCTCGGGGCTGGGGGAGGTCGGGCATGACCTCCCCTTGAGAGCATTCAAAGCACAAACTTAAATCTTCTCATAAAAACCAACACATGAGATTGCTATTTATAGTCCAACACCTAAACCTACATTCGCCCATTTAAGGAGGTCGAACCTGCAGATTCTGCAGGTTCGCCCCTTTAAAATGGTCGAACCAAGACTTAGGTTTTGGTCTATATTCACAAATGCATCAGATCCATAAAATGCCCTTATGGATCACCACAATCTCATGTAACACAATACACGACTCAACCCTAGTCTATTCGACAGTGACGCCCACATAATAGTGCATCAACAGTGAGTGACCTCTAATCCCAAAAAAATATCCTAAGGAGCCCAGATCCTTAATGGAGAATTCATTATGTAGACGAGAGATAAAGGTGTTGATAAGCAAAGAGTCACTGCCAATAATAATGATGTCGTCAACATAAACAACGAGATAGATCGAAACAGTCCCTTTCTTGAAGATGAATAAGGAGGTATCCGCTTGACTACAAACAAACCCATTTGCCAGTAAAAAATTGCTAAGACGTTGAAACCATGCCCTAGGCACCTGCTTTAAACCGTAAAGAGCCTTTTTTAAACAACAAACATGATCTGGGTATTTGGGATCAGTAAAACCAGTCGGTTGCTCCATGTAGACAGTTTCAGTCAAGTTTCCATTAAGGAATGTATTTCAGACATCCAGTTGACGTAAAGGCCAGTTGTAAATGGTCGCCAAAGAGAGAACAACACGAACAGTGGAAGCCTTCACAACTGGGCTAAAGGTGTGAGAGAAATCAAGACCAGGCACTTGAGTGAATCCTTGTGCAACAAGACAAGCCTTATAACGATCAATCGAACCATCCGCCTTGTATTTAGTTCTAAAAATCCACTTTGAACCAACAATATTTTTACCGACAGTACGGGGAACAAGTATCCAGATGTTGTTAGAACGCAAGGTAGCAAGTTCTTCCTCCATTGCCTTAACCCACTTGGTATGCTTGGCCGCAGACTTGTAACCTTTTGGATCATGAGCTGCAAGCAAAGCATAATGTAATGGTCCTAAAAACATAGACAAGTTAGCATGATATTTCGGTTTAAAAATTCCATTCTTTGATTGAGTCCTCATAGGATGAGATGGCATCGGTTCATCAGACGGTCCCGGGTTAGGCTCGGTTTGAGAGACAGGTTGTGGATTTTGAGTTTGGGCCATGGGTAATGGTTCGGTTTGAGAGACAGGTTGTGGGCTTTGAGTTTGGGCCGTGGGTAATGGGCTGGTTGATGTTTGATACGTTGAAGTGGGAGGTGCGGAGGAATGATGGGCCGTGGATGAGGGAGTTAGGTTTTGGGCCGAAAGATTTGAGGATGAGGCCGATGCACTGGGTGATGGAACAAAAGGCATGGAGTGGGTCGGAGAAAGAGAACAAGGATGGTCAGAGGTAACCGGTTGAGCATTGTTTGAAGGTACTGGCAGAATGTATGGTGGGTCGGACAGCGGAGTGGGTGGCAAAGATTCATCAAAATTGGAGAACACTAGAGTGGCTTCATCAACCGGCTTTGTGTGACGTTCGGCAAAATTAAGGTATATCCGTACGTAATTAATATATGTAATTAACTGTTCTAAGCAAGAATTAACATCAATTAAGTATAATTTAGTATTCGGAAAATAGTAGAGTCCAATAGATGGCATAGGAATGCCTTAGTTTAATTAGAAGTGCGAGGGAATCGCATAAGAAAAAACTAGTCCGAAACGGACGTTGGTGATTACCCGGCGATAATTAAATAACCGAAAACGATCCCGAATGCTCGGGATATGAATAAAAGATATTTTTTATGAAATATAAAGTGTTTTGGAACCCCAAAACTATAAATGAAAACTCCAAATTAAATTCTACCGGTAGCGAATAAAGTTCGCGTATCGCACCCGATGCGCGTAAAATATATAATTTCACCCGGTAGGATCCTAAATAACTTACCAATACTTAAACTAGGCTATATTTAAGGGTAATTGAAAGCCAATTATATGTCCAAAATAGCTCGTAATAAGAACGCGTTCAAAACCCGAAAACCCTAAACGGTTTGGTTAGAAACTAACTAGATTGGTTATGAGATATTTTTTTTACAAAATGGGACCCATCAAAGGCTTTTAGCCGTTTTTTTTAAAGGTGGCTAAGCCACCATTTTGTCTCCAAAGTACACCCCTAAATCATCATGTTTATGCATGCTTGGAATATTATATCATATGATGTTTTAAGCACATGGGAATTATCCCTTTATAATTCATCATAATCTTCACAATAATAATGACACAAAAAGAAAAGGAAGAATTCCTCCCTCACCAAAAACTCACGGCCAAACACCATTTTCAATTATCACCTTTGTTTTTTTTAGCAAATAAACACATAATAATCCTCCTTTCCAACCCATTTTCAAGTGTGTTCAAGTGCTAGGAGCTTAACCCTTGGAAGACACACTTAAAACCCATCATAATCTTGTGTTTTTGTGACTTCCCTAGCCTTGTGCTAGTAGTAAGTTTCTTAAAACTCATCTTGTTTAAGTTTTATTTATTTATGTACTTAACTTGCAAGTTATTTTTGGGGTGCTTTTAACTAAAGTTTTTAAACAAGGTTTTGTGTGTTTTATAAAAATGAAATGAAACGTTTACAAAAATGGTCATAAACATGAGTTTTAGGATGGTTGGTGATGTTATTTTGTTACAAAAATATTGTATGTTCTAGTATATTTTTTTAGAAGTTGTTTTGGATGAAAAACATAAAGTAACACCTAATACACCTAAAAATGGTTTTGATCATCATATTATGACTAATGGAACCACTTGAACATGAATATTTGTAACAAAATGTAATGAAGCTAAAATTACAAAAATAAAGTTGTAGACTTTAAAAATACAAGTATGAACAAATGGACTCCAAGACTTAAATCAAACATGTTAGTAGACATAAAATGACCATATGAGACTAATAAAAGTGTTGGATAGTGAAAAGAACACTTATTGTAAATTTTGACATGTTCAAGTTTACTAGTCGTCATAGAAATTGTCATTTTTATAAGTCTTGGGAATAATATGTAACTTTTGTAAAGATAGAGATTTGAAAAGTTACTTTGGAAAGTCCATGGGTGTAAAATGTGATTTTGGAAACTTTATGTTGAAAAATGTAACTTTGGAAAGTAAAAGGTTAAGAACGAAAAGTTCGATTCTAAAAGGGTTGCTTTTGTAAAAGTGAAGAAACTTACACAAATATTTTACTTGTAAGAATGATATTTTTATAAAAAGTATTTTATAAAAATATAAATTTACCATATGTGTTGAAAAATATAAATACTAACATTTTTTGAAAGAAAAATGGTAATTTAAATAACTTGGGATGTTTTGTATAAAAATGAACATTATAAAAGTGCTGTAAGAATTTTTTTTAGGAATAAAACATCCAAGTTAATATATTTTCAATAAATATATTTATATATTTTCGAAAGTAGGAAAATGCGTAAACCGACAAGTAGTATGATTTCCTACACAGGAAATATATATATATATATATATATATATATATATATATATATATATATATATATATATAGGGCAAGGATTAAATAAAAACCCTCCTAAATTGAAGAAACCTTGTAAACTTGATCTTGGCCATCCATCTATTAAATCTATGGTCACAAATTTTTCTATAATATTGATTTAATTAAATGGGTGAAAAAGGACAAAAAAGGGTAATAGGGTAATTTGATTTTTCTGAAAAGGGGACTGACAAAAGCTGATATGACACCCCATCACGTCATCTCTCTCTTACTTTTCCACATTATTATAAAAGCTGTCAGACGTCCCGTGTTACATATGTAACATGTGTTGTGTTACATAGGTTAAAGCTGAGTTGCCCGTTTATATTATTTAAAAAAATGTTTATTTATTATTTTTTTATTAGACCATATTTTTTTTCGTTTTATTGTACCAGCATTAGAATTGTTGCATACGTAACGAGAATTGATATGTTAAGATGCATCAGCCAACAAACAAACATAATATATAACTTTAAGATTAAACTAACAACATGAGACAAACATCATATGTTAAGATCATTAGCCAACAACATTTGTTCCATACTAATAAAAAAAGCTACACAAACATATTGTTCATACTGTATCAACAACAAAAGCATACTATTAAAAGATTCATACACCACCCCTTGGCTTCCAATAACCATTCTTCTCATAAAAAGCCAATTCTTCATATGTAATGTGCAAACCCAGACATCCTGCATTGCAACCAACAGTAGCAGACGGCATCCAATAACCATATTTGACATAAAAAGCCCACTGTTCCTCGGTATAACTTATACCCTCCCATTCTGCCCTAATACGCCCACCTTCCTGAGACATAACCGACAACCCAGGTCTGTTATATTTCGGTTCATATGGTTCTTCATATTCAGCCCCTGGGTCTGTTTCGTAACCAACAGCCCATTCAGGTGTGTGAGCTACATCATGCGCATCATCCTCCGGTGTCATATAGTCTTCTGGTGGCGGATATTCTTCGGGGAAAACGTAATCAAATGCCGAATTCCAATCGAAATCTTCGTCGCTTACAAACCCATCATCCCCCTGCTCTAACGGGTCAACAGGGGGTAGGGGTTCATGTTCAGCTGCAACAGAAAGGATATCTAGTTCAACAGGTGGGGGTAATTCAGGTTCAGCTGCAATTGCCATGTCCGTTTCATTTTGAGGTGGCTCGTGTGCGATTGGGTTGAGATGCTGACGGGCCTCAAAAACCTCCCAAGGGGGAGTGCTGGGGTTGGAATTCATGATTCGACTAAAAAAAGCACCTGTAACATATGTTAAAAAGAGAGAGGGTAAATGTGGACATTTTTAATACGAAAAAAAACAAACTAATGTAAGATGCGGAAAACAGCTTATTTAATATACAAATAATAAGCCATGGCAAAATCGAGTGTTACGTGTGTAAACAGGCGTTTTTTGTTTGCAAACACATACAAACCTTTGTAGTCTGCAAACATCAAACATTCTGACTACACACAACACACATTGCAGCAAAAAAATGATATGCTACACACGTAACACCTTAACTTACACACAGATATGGTATAACTAAACACAGATAAAACACCTTAACAAATGATTCTTTAATAATAAAAATGATTCTTTATAAAGAAATACATAATACAAAATAGAGGCCATACAAAAAAAGACATTTTCTGAAAAAAAAAACACACAGGTAACATAAAAAAACTCATACATTCGAAAACAAAAAAAATAGACAGACATGGTGCAAAAACACACGAGTGTTACATGTGTAACAGGAAAACACAGCAAAAACTTTAGTAGTCTGTAGTAAACATAGAGCAGAATTTGATATCCTAGAAAACATAGAAAACAGAATTTGACTGCAAAAAAACGGATATGCTACACACGTAACAACCTAACTCAACACAAAGATTATACGAAAATATAGACGATAAAAACACCCTAACTAACACACAAAAGTACTACGAACATGAACACAAAACGAAAAATCATTCTCGATGTTTAACATAATAAATCACCAAAAACAAAATAGATGCTAGTAACACACAAAAAAACAACAATTATTTTCAACTTAAAAAAAATATATTAAACCACCTAACCCCCAAAAAGAAGACATTTCCTGTAAAAAAGTGAAATATTAATGGTCTTTTTTTATGAATTAAAAAAAAGCAAATTAAAAATAAAATCAATTATTATGCTTACTAAAAATGATGACGTGAATCTTTTAGAAAACAAAAATAACAATCTAAAAAGACAAATAATAATTTGAAACACCATTAATATATAAAAAAACACTTGCAACACCATGACAAAAATAGACATTTTCTGTTACGTGTGTAACAGATGTTTTTTACTGCAAAAACAGACAAAACTCTGTACTCTGCAAACATCATACATTTAGACTGCATAAAAAACATATTTTGACGGCAAAAAAAAAAGGATTTGCTATAACTAAACACATAGAAAAAAAAACAGAGAGCAAATTAGTCATAAAAAACACTTAACTTGCAACACCATGACAAAACAGACATTTTCTGTTACGTGTGTAACAGATGTTTTTTACTGCAAAAACAGACAAAAATTTGTACTCTGCAAACATCATACATTTAGACTGCATAAAAAAAACATACTTTGACCGTAAAAAAAAAGAAAAAAAAAAGATTTGCTATAACTAAACACATAGAAAAAAAAACAGAGAGCAAATTAGTCATGAATAATTAAAAAACCATAAAAAACTAATAATAACTTGAAACACCATGAATATATAAACAAAACCTCTAACTTGAACCACCATGAATAGATGAAAAAAAAAAAAAACTAATATTAACGTGAAACCCACAGCCACCACATGAATATTTAAAAAAAAAAAACAAAAAAAAACACCATGAATCTATAACTTAAAAAAAAAATAGATCGAAATGTCCTAATCACTAAACAAACTTAAAAAAAATATTAATCACTTATTTCACACTTCAAAACAATATATGCACATAAAAAAGGGGGATTTATCATTCATAACCTGGTTCGTCTTCTTCGTCTTTTCTGGTCGTCTTCTCCGGTTGTCTTCTCCGATCGTCTTCCCCGGTGGTGTTTTCCAGTCGTCGACAGTGATGCTGTGGTGGTGGTGGTTCGAGATGATGATGATGGTGGTGGGTTAATGTTGGTGTATGATCTTGGAAAGAAAAATTTATACAGAGAGAGAGGTAGATTAAGATGAGAGGAGAAGAAGATGAGGGGGAATTGAAAATTTGAAATGGGAGAGAGAGAAAAGAGTATTATATATGTGGTGGTGGGTGCAAAATTACTATAATAGCCCTTGTTGAATAAAAAAATAATTGATTTAGATGGATGATTTGGAGCAATGTGAGCCACTAGATGGGTTTGTGGGGGTTTTTTCATTTTGGAAGGTTTCTTCCCAATACTTAGCCTATATATATATATATATATATATATATATATATATATATGTTAAGAAATCGGGGAAGCGGACATATGTTAATGCGACGAGCTATCGGACAAAGTGTAAAATGAACAAAGTGTAAAATGAACAAGTGTAAATTGGACAAAAAGTAAATCGGACGGATAAGTATACAAGTATAACTTCCTACAAGATAGGAGTATACGTTATTGCGGCGATTACGGACTAATTATTCCAAGTAAGAAAATAAGTATATATTTTGTGAACAAAATATATGTACGAATGATTAAGGGTGAAAAATAAACATAAACACTTTCCTAAGTGTTGGAAGTAAGATGGGAGAATTTGTAAGAAATAAAATAAATTAAGTATGTTATTATAAGTATATGTATACTTATGTGAAAAATAAATACTTAACATAAAATGAATCTCGTTCGACAAGATCTTTGTATATTTATTTTTATGGGGAAATAAATATATAATAAAAGTGAGTCGAGTCGGAAGACATAACGAAATATTAATACAAGTTAGTAAATACATATTGATAAATATGTTTAAAGATCATGACGTGTAAGGAAAACGGGCAATGATCGGGGTTCACGATGACGAAACCAACTAACTTGGAAATTAATAGCAACGGTGATAATATAAGTTAAGTGAAACTTGTAACGGGATATGTGACAACCTGCACCCTTCACTTTTCATAAATGTGCATAATTGGTTCCTCAACTATTTCAAAATTTTCATTTTTAACCCTCGTATTTTAATAGGACCAAAATTCACAATTTAATAAAACTTATAATTTTTATAAGTAAAAGTATGAACGTTTTATACTCACATCTACACCCAAGCACGTATGTTTCAGACCTTGATACTCAAAGCCCTTAATTTTCGGTCCTAAAACAACTTATAAACAGAAGGAAACAAGTCTAGAACTTAAAATTGATTAAATTAGAAAAATTATTTTTTTTAGCCCTCGCGGTCCGCTGAGACAGTCAAATAGTCAAAGTCTCAGTCAAAATCCTAGTCAATGTCCTAGTCAAAGTCTTAGTCAAACAGTCAAAGTCCTAGTCAAATAGTCAATTCATCATAAAACCTTACTTTATGGTGTTGACCAATTTTAATGGCTAATTGAATCCAAAACTAGTATAAAAACCCACCTATGACCCATTACACTTTGCACCTCTAAATCAATTGTTTCAATTTGATTAAACTCTCCCTCATACCTTTCTTCTAGAGTATATTACTTCTACATTTGAAGCTTTGATTATAAGCTCTAGTAATTGGCGAATTGGAAGCTTGATATATTTTCCTATTCGGTTTCTTTTTTTCTAAGTTGGACTAGTTTCGTTGTTGAACCTTTGGATTGCTCGCATTTTCACGCTCGCTTAGTCATCTAGTCATTTGGCGAAAGTGAGTATTTCCTATCCCCTTTTTGCTTTTATTCATTTTTTGGGTGTTACATGTACACTTATACAAATTACAAATACAAGTTCACATTTTTACAATACAATTCTAGTACTATGTGCATTTGCTTACAAACGTGCTTTATGCTTAGACATTACATGTAGAATACATTTGTACTTAGTGAAATCATTAACATTGTACAAGCCGACCTTAACATTGGATAGCGCTATTGGATTGACAACCCGCCTAGGTTGATTATCCCCCTTTTTCATCGGAGAATCCGTGGTCATTGTTAAGTTATTATCCATTTATTGGATAAGTACACCGCCGTTCATTTTAGTACATTTATACAGTCACAGGATTGATTTCGCTCATTTGTATGATACATAGTTTACATAAATGCACTGTAGCTTGCACTTGAATTGTATACCATTTTTTCAACTTACTATATGTATTAAAACTAGGAATGCTCACCAACATTTCATATGTTGACAAAACCTATTTTGTACATGTTTCAGGTGCAGTTTGATCTTAGTTCCATAGCATTGGATTTTAGTGCTTGCTTTTAATAAGTTATTTCAAATTTCATGTTTTGTTCAGACTTTTGTATTTTTCCCATTTCATCTATGTAAGACAATTTAAATTATTCAATAATATATTTACATTTTAGTACCATGTGCTTTTGAACAATCGTCACTACGTGACACCTCGATGATTCCGCCATCGGTTGGGGTGTTACAGGATAAATCATCACCAACATACCTAAGACTAGGGTATATTCCTAATTAAACCGTAAATATAAACGTGGTGTCGGGAGTTGGGGAAAGAAAACTTGCCAGTAAGACACACACTTTGAGACCGGTGCCTTATTAAGTTAGGGCACATGTAGGTGGTCTCGCATTGGACTTGGCAAAAACTATTTTCTGATTTCGTGACACGCTTGAGGTGAGTTTTCACGGCCCCTTTTATGTTTTACTGTTTTTAAACTTAGGGGAAAGATATGTAAGAAAGAATTAAATGTGCGATAACATGTAAAAGTATGAAATGGTACATAAGATGGGCACATGGGTAAAGGTAAAGTCACATGGGACGTGAAGTCTCCGCAGTTAACAGTAACCATTTATACAAAGGGATGTAGCCGTAGAATATGGGAATAGTACTATTGGTTCTTGACGAGACCCACCCTGGTTGATTAGCGATCAACACGGAAGGACCACGGGGTGCGACGATATTCTAAAATTAGTTGTTACCATGTAAACAACATGCAGGGCAAAGTAAAATAGTCTGGTTTTGGTTACGGGCGTATGAGGATTCCATCGGTATTAGGACTTGCAACCCTAATAGCATATGTAGCACATTTCTTATTTCATTATGCACACTTATTTACAAATGAATGTTAATGTATTTGTGTGTCAAAACCTGTGAAACTCACCAATATATTTATATATTGACGTTTTCCCTAACATATCTTTCAGGTAACTAAGAATGTGAAGGCGTGCAATGGCTAGGGCGGGCGAAATAAAGATGAGACGGCATTTTGTTAGGGATTTACTAATATTTCCTATGGGATTAGGAAATAGTTGAAAATCCTTATTTTGTTAAAAACTACATTTTGGGACGTGTATCTAAACAAAATACTTTCCGCCGTCTAATGAATGTTTATTTTCTAAATTATGTGTTTGTTTAATCTTGGCTATGAAACATTTCTCTTTCGCGTCCACGCCACGTGTTTCCGTCGTTGTCGTGGTGTGACACTTTGTGATGCCACTAAAAGGATAAGTGTCCTCATCAAACTGAGCATGGCGAGTAATGTAAACTCGTCGAGTAGTGGGGTTATGACAGCGATACCCTTTATAATTTGCATCATAGCCGATGAAGATGCATTCAGCACTACGAGGTAGGAGTTTGTGTTTAGCATATTCTCGCAGGTAAGGAAAAACTCGACATCCGAACACACGAAACGTAGCATATGTTGGAGGAGTATGATACAAGATTTCATACGGTGACTTGAAATCAAGTAACGGGGTGGGAAGTCGATTTATGAATAACGTAGCCGATGCAAAGGCATCCGTACAGAAGGTAGCAGGAGCATGGGAGGTAAATAACATGGCTAGACCTGTTTCAGTGATATGACAGTGCTTACGTTCAGCACGGCCGTTTTGTTGAGGCGCGTGAGGGCATGAAAGGCGATGATGAATGCCTTGTTCACGAAAAAATTGTTGAACATTATTGTTAGTGAACTCAGTGCCACCATCACTTTGAAATATTTTTATTTTTCTGGACAACTGGTTTTGAACAAAAGGAACAAACGTTAATAAAACAGCATGGAAATTAGATTTATGTTTAAGCGGATAAAACCACGTGAAACGAGAAGGGTCATCAATAAACACAGCATAAAACCGATAACCATTTGTGGACGTGACAGGGGAAGGGCCCCAAAGATCACAATGAACCATATCTAAAGCATGTAATGAACGTTTAACATTTAAATTAAAAGGCAAATGTTGTGCTTTTGATAACTGACAAGGAGAACAAATACTAGGTTTAGGAAGCAACGAAGTTACAAATAAAGAACCAAGTTTATGTAATTTAGAAATAATATCAAAAGACACATGACCCAGACGACCATGCCAACGTTCAAAAGAAGCCTTGAGATGATGGTTGGAGTAGGATGCTATGAAGGCCTGATTTCCTTCACGCAGAATATAGAGCCCGTGTTCACATGTCCCCTTTGCCAAGATTGCCTTTGTCTTTCGGTCCTGAATATGAAAAAATTTATTAGAGAACAAAGCATCAACAGGCGAATCATTAGTTAGTTTACTAATGGAAAGAAGGCATTTAGTGAGATGTGGAACGACTAAGACATTTTTTAAAGAGAGTTTGGAAGTGAGAGGGGCATTGCCGATTTTGGTGACAGGAAAAGTATGGCCATTCCCGAAGCGAACAAGGTCATGTTTGGGAAGACCAAAGGTCTGGGTAAGATCAGTTTCAGAGGGTGTCATGTGGGCAGATGCACATGTGTCACCTGTCCAGTCAGGATACTCCTCGGTTAGATTACACTGAGCATGAAACGCTTGGGCCTGATTAGCATCAGAGGGGGCCACTTTGTTGTGCATAGGAGGCTAGATTTGGACACAAACTTGCATAGTAACCATCCTTCCTACACAACTGACAATGTGGTTGACGTTTCCCTCTTCCGCGACCTGCACCGCGACCACGACCACGATTAGTATAAGAGGAACTAGAAGAGTTACGAGATTGGTTACCAAAATTGGACTGCTGAGCGACAAAGGCAGCCTGTGGAGTAGTCTGGCCGTGAATGTAAGCCAGCCATGTTTCTTAATTTTCTGCTTTACCAAGAAGATCCCGAAAAGAGGCCGTGCCTAAGGCACGATGAGTTGTGGTGAATTGTGTAATCTTATGAAAAATTTTCCCCAAATTTTAAACTAATAAAATTTCCATTTTATTCGTTATGTCACAATCTCATATATTAATCATTCATCATTCTTAAAAATTTTATAAATACAAAACTTTCCAAATAAACAATATGTTTTAACCTCTTTATATGTGTATACAATGATAATAATAATAAAATTAATATAACAAAAATCATCATTGTTAATTTACTTAGGTACAAGCATAGTTCATTGGTTTTTGTTGATTTCATGCAAGTTCATTATTACAAGCAAGGTGAGTTTACGTAACCATGTTTATGCGATTCTTTATACTTGCAACATTTTATTTAAGCAATTCAACATGCATGTCTAGTAGTAAACTTTATTGCCTCATGAATTAGTCAACAGTTTCAACGAGTTTCAACATTACATAATCATTAGCTATGGCCAAGCCGGCGATACTCAATAATAGATCTATTGGATTGACAACCCCACCCGGATACGTGTACCTCCTACATAGGTAACGTGGGTGATTGTTATCGTTCCAACATATTACTAAGGTGAACCGTAGATGACGGGATGGACCTAAACTAGTCGGAGGTTTGATTATGTCAACATATTATACTATTCTTGTAGACTTAAATTTACGATAGACATACGAATTGCTAGACTTTTATACTTAAACTATTTGCTTAACATGGATTATGTATTCTCACCAACTTCTAGTTGACCCCCCCCCCCCCTTTTTTACAACTCAACAGGAAATAATGATGCATGAAGATTAGAGGATTTTATGAAGACAATAAGGAGTCTATGCTTGCTTGATTCATATTGTAATGTATTAAAGGATTATTTAAACTTGTGTACTACCATGAGCTACTGAACAATCATTCATACGTGGCACCTCGATGTTTCCGCCATCGGTTGGGGTGTTACAGATTGGTATCAGAGCCATGGTTATAGGGAATTAGGTTATTAGAAAAATAATCTAGTCTATAACCATAGGAATATAACCAGTATTTGCTCCTTTACTTGCTATTCTCTATCTCACTCCTACTTCTTATCCATACTCTAGTCTCTACAAGAAGATTGCTCTCCATCACTGGAACTACTCTTAGACTAATAGGACAAAATCCTCAAGTTTAGCCTGAACCACCTTAAGATTTCGTCAAAGTTCTAGATTTTAATAACGAACACGTGCAATCTGGAAGGGTGAACGCCTGTATTCTGAGTCTTCTGTCTAGGCTGGCATTGCGCATATATCCCAATCAGACAAGGGACCCGGATGCCTACCTGGGAATTTTCGGGATGAGTGTTCACTTATAGGCTAAAGCATGTCTTCACTATGTTATTAGAATCTAGAAGTTTTGATAAGTCAACATTTTTGTTTATTCGTTTTAATTAATGAATAAATGATTACACTCACTTTCCTTAAACTAAGCTCTAAAATCTCAAAATTTTACAGCTTAAATCAATCTCATTTCATAACCATCTATGGATTTCACAATCACACTTCACCTTACCATCTTAGCCACTTTTTAAATATTCAACACCCTACCCAAATCATATTATTTCATTTCTCCACATGTTACTTATTTTTTTAAAAAAAAACTATAACCTCATACCTTAGCACAAACTAAAGATTTCTAAATCCTGTTGTATTTTCATTACCTAGAAACTTTACAAAGTACATATTTTTGTCAAAAGATGTCCTCGAACTTAAACTCAATTGTTTATTTATTGACGTAACAAACGATTTTCTATATAAATGCTTTAAACTATTAAAAATCACTTAATAGAATCTTGATCTTCAAAACCTAATGTCATGTTTGAAATCTCCAACTAACGGAATATTTTAATCAACGCCCACTTAGCTTGTACTATTTAACACCTTTTGCTTTATGTATAAAACCAATTTTGAAAATATGATTTTTTTTTATCCATAGGAATAATATCTAGTCTCTAAATTCTCCATCGACACTCACTCACTTTCAACTTGTTCAAATTTTTACAACATTTGGCATATACCACAATCATGTTTTCTTATACACTTGATTATAACCTTTGATCCAAACCCCAAAATTTACACTGCTACATAATCTCCTTACTATAAAATAAACTCTTTATCAACTATCTTCACATTCACTATCTCTCACAACCTTGATTCTGCTTTAAGATTTTTCATCATCCTCCCAAGAACTAAATTCATATCTTTCACCTTCTCACACATGAGCTAGTTACCCATGATAACCAAACTATTGAAACTTGATTGTGTGTTGCATCAAACATAATCCTTAGTTATACATAAGGATTTGACTATCTACCATATTTGAACATTTGAAACTAGAATTCATGAAATATAAACTATTTACTATAGACACACCTAGAGTCATTAACCTTGTCTAGGGCAACTCTATTACAACTCACATGCTATACTTGATACTTGATTGCTTACATGTACATATTATCAATTTGCAATTTATGTGTGTGTGTAAATTGGTACACTTAATCAAACAATTGATAGAGGATGAAGTACTTGCTCAACAGTTAGTAGAGTACCAAATAACCTACTCAACGATTGGTAGAGGTCATCATGCCTGCTCAACAGTCGGTAGAGGCCCTACAACCTGCTCAACGACTGGTAGAGGCTATCGTACCTGCTCAACAATCGGTAGAGGTTCCTACTCACTGACTGGTAGAAGTCTTTTTCCTGCTCAACAGTTGGACTTATTTTTGGATACATTGTATACAATTCAATCACAAGGTTATTTTGCATTACTTACATGTGTGTTTAGAGTCATAGAAGGACACAAAACCCTAATGTAAGGTAAATTGGTGATTGCGGTCCGGAACGTAATCATGAATTTACAGGTACGTTAAGGTGGTGTGAAGTTCTAATAAGGTTTTGGTAGTTCATTTGGTTTTCATATAGTCAATCAACTCATGCATTTCTTTTAGAATTCCTATAACTTAAGTTTAGTGCTTCATAAGACTGTTATCACATACCAATGTCACTCAAAACCTTGATCATGTTACTTATAAACTTTTACTATACTCTAACAATAACTTCGGGACGAAGTTCCTAAAAGTAGGGGAGACTGTAATCTTATGAAAAATTTTTCCCCAAATTTTAAACTAATAAAATTTCCATTTTATTCGTTATGTCACAATCTCATATATTAATCATTCATCATTCTTAAAAATTTTATAAATACAAAACTTTCCAAATAAACAATATGTTTTAACCTCTTTATATGTGTATACAATGATAATAATAATAAAATTAATATAACAAAAAATCATCATTGTTAATTTACTTAGGTACAAGCATAGTTCATTGGTTTTTGTTGATTTCATGCAAGTTCATTATTACAAGCAAGGTGAGTTTACGTAACCATGTTTATGCGATTCTTTATACTTGCAACATTTTATTTAAGCAATTCAACATGCATGTCTAGTAGTAAACTTTATTGCCTCATGAATTAGTCAACAGTTTCAACGAGTTTCAACATTACATAATCATTAGCTATGGCCAAGCCGGCGATACTCAATAATAGATCTATTGGATTGACAACCCCACCGGATACGTGTACCTCCTACATAGGTAACGTGGGTGATTGTTATCGTTCCAACATATTACTAAGGTGAACCGTAGATGACGGGATGGACCTAAACTAGTCGGAGGTTTGATTATGTCAACATATTATACTATTCTTGTAGACTTAAATTTACGATAGACATACGAATTGCTAGACTTTTATACTTAAACTATTTGCTTAACATGGATTATGTATTCTCACCAACTTCTAGTTGACCCCCCCCCCTTTTTTACAACTCAACAGGAAATAATGATGCATGAAGATTAGAGGATTTTATGAAGACAATAAGGAGTCTATGCTTGCTTGATTCATATTGTAATGTATTAAAGGATTATTTAAACTTGTGTACTACCATGAGCTACTGAACAATCATTCATACGTGGCACCTCGATGTTTCCGCCATCGGTTGGGGTGTTACAAATTGTTCAAAAGTAGTGCCAAGGCCAGACAAGAACCAATGGTATTTATCGGTTTCAGGGACAGGGTGACCCATGGCCGCAAGCTGGTCACATATATTTTTAAATTTTCGACCAAAATCTGTAACAGAGGAGGATCCTTTTTCCAGCATGCGTAGGGTGTCACGAAGCATGTGCATCCGCTCAGTGGAGCGTTGACTGTAAGCAGTCTCCAAAGCAAGCCAGATCTAACGAGCATTGGAAAGACCAATGATTTAAGACATGGCTTCTTCAGAAAGAGAGGATTGAAGGAGAAGGCAAACGGGTCGGTCATTGGATAACCAAGCCGTAAAGGCAGGATTGGAAACAGGTTTATCGTTTTTCAGTGATGGTTTCGGGTGGGGCAGACAACGAACCGTCAATATAGCCTTGAAGATTTTGCATGGAGAGAGCAAGAGTAACCTGTTGTGTCCATGCGATATAGTTTGTGGAAGAAAGTTTTAAAGGGATGAAGTGTAGGAAAGAATGAAGAGGGATGGAGGTGAGAGTTGTGCTTGAAGAAGAAGCGGCAGCCATGTGAGAGTAGGCGGCAGTAGGAAGATTTTAGGGTTGGAGAGAGGGGCCGAACAAGGTAGAAGAAAGAGTAGGGAGGAAGGGATCGCCTAATTGGCTGATACTATGTAAGGACTCAAATCACCAAGTATTATTGAGTAAACAATATACAATATATAGAGTACAATAAGGGCCTATACTAGGAAAGTAATAATACACAATTAATACAGAATAAATCACTTCCTAATTTATGTTACGCTATTATCCTTAACCCATTTCCCATGCATGCATATAAAATATTAGTCCACGTTTCCTTGTTTGTTGGAAAATAAAGTGCATGATAGGGTAGTTATTTTTAGATCGTGCATTCAGTATGTTATGTTTATTTTCTTTTTGTTTAGCTATATAATGAGGTGTAATGTTTCAATTGGAAAAGAGGAAGAAAATTATTTGAAAAAAGCTTCAGCTTGACCTTTCTCTGTCTTGTGTTCTTGGGAGTTTGTAGGTTTTCTCCGTAAACCTATCAATTGGTGCTTTGATTGACGAATTCACATCCATCTATGACGACCGGTACTTCACTTTCCGAGGAAGATCTCCGAGCCTTGTCCGCGGGACTCGACTGGTTACTTACCCTCCACCGCACCATCGCCGCTCGACAAGCAGCACAAGTCGTTGCCATAGAAGCCCTACTCACCTCATTCACGTGCCATACCACCACAGCCACCCAAATCACCCAGCCACCTCCAGAACTGGCAGTACCTCCGGTCCCGAACCCCAATCGTCACATAAAAACGTCATTAATTCCTTCCCCGATACCTTATCAGTCTCCACAATCGTGACATAAAATCGTCCCCATCATTGCCCACACGAACAACCATACCAAAACTGATCTTCCCCCACGCAACATCGAACCTTAAAACACCCCACCACCTGCCCTGTTCCTGCCTTTGAGGTGTCGCTGCCACCAAATATCCAAAACCCACACCAACTACTCAAACACATATACAACATCCAAAACCAACACCAACACTGCAACAATCACCGTTCGGCAGACCCGAATCACATGATGCAGACCCGAATGCCATCGGTCGAATGGAATGGAGACCACCTTGGCAACCACACGTACCAACACGGTCGCGGTTGTCATTTAAAGAAAGGAACTCTTTGTCTATAAAAATCTATGCTTCTGGGCGTTTGTTGAAATCATGTAGCACCTTCATATGTGGTCACTATACTCAAGTTGATAAGCGTTTTCCACAGGCACCAAAGTTGTTGATGTCTTCCCATGTAACTGAAAGTCTTTTGGCGTATTTGAGGAACGTGGCCAGAAACGAAAGTCAAACAGTGCCAACCGTAGAAAGGAATGGCGCCCACCATTACGCACCGTTGAGACCGCTCCAATGCAGTTGGGAGAGTCGAATGGCGACCACCGTCACGGTTGGTTGTGACTACACCGAACGCTTTTGGAGAGTCGAATGGCGACCCCCATGGGATTACCCACCGTCCTTGAGGACAAGGATGTTTTTTAGGGCATGAGTATTGATACGTGACCACTTCCTACCCATGTCTAGTTTATGCATCAGTTACCTATTCTCATGTTTCCTTAACCCATTTCCCATGCATGCATATAGAATATTAGTCCACGTTTCCTTGTTTGTTTGAAAATAAAGTGCATGATAGGGTAGTTATTTTTAGATTGTGCATTCAGTAGGTTATGCTTATTTTCTTTTTGTTTAGCTATATAATGAGGTGTAATGCTTCAATTGGAAAATAAGAAGAAAATTATTTGAAGAAAGCTTTGGCTTGATCCTTTCTCTGTCTTGTGTTCTTGGGAGTTTGTAGGTTTTCTCCGTAAACCTATCAGCATTATATAGGCATTAAGAGGGAGGGGCATTTCTAGTATAATGCCCAAATAGAATAAAAAAATATGGAAAGTAATAACTAAAAAGGGCATTAAGTGGCTTTAAGCATTACACATGTTTTTCAGGGCCTTATGATAATGATGTGGCAAACAATGCACCATAAGGGGCATGAACCATTACTTATGGTCTAAGACATGCATTTTTTTTTACATATTTATAGAAATCTTTTAAGTCCAGATATATAATTTAAATTTCAACAAGTCAACTACAGTTAATTGACTATACTACCATAAGGGTGAACAGAGTGGTGCAGCAAAAGTGGTCAAGTTGATAGGCGACCAACGACGGTGTGGCATGCTCAATCCCGTTTGAATCAGCATTGTGTTCCGCGTATGGTTGTTAACGAAGAATTACGCTCCCATAATCTTGGTTATGTATTTAATTGTAATTTGTAGTCATTGTTTGACTCCTTGTCCATAGCTTTAGTTGTTTGACTCATTGTCCATAGCTTTAGCTTAATCTTCTCCTTCCTAGTAGTATGTAATTTCCTGGTAGTATATAATGTAACCTTTTCTATTGAAGGACATAGGGCTGGCAAATCGTGTATACCTGACCTGTTAAGACACGAACCTGTTAAGACACGATACACGAAACCTGACTACCTGTACACGACATGAAAAATTTTCGTGTCTATTTTTTTGATACACGAACCTATTAAGTTTTTTAACAGGTATACAAGAAAAGTACCTGGTTAATACCTGTTTGAGAACATTATACTAATCGCATGTTTACGAACCTATTTAGTGAGAGAAAATTTCCAAAAGTGCACCAAAGAACTAGATAATACATGTTTGCGTACCTGTTAATACATGTTTGCAAACATTATACTAATCCCCTTTTGGAGTGAGAAGGGATTTAGGATTAAAGGGTTTGGGTAAAGCTTTTTAAATATATTATTAATTTTAAATAAATTCTAAACAGGTATTTACAGGTACCCACAGGTAAACAGGTATGTTACCTGTTAAGACACGGAAATTAACAGGTAAATTCGTGTCTACCCGTTTAGGACACAAAACCTGTTAAGGCCATACCTGTACCTGTTAAGATCGTTCAGGTTCGTGTCAGGTAATCGTGTTCGTATATAAAATTGTCGGCCCTAGACGGACATCAAAGTTTATTTGACTTTCATGGTATCATTAGCCAAAGGAAGACTTTGGTTTTCTCTGTCACCCTCCTTTTCTTTTTTCGAACATATTCTGTTTTTTCCCCATTGCCGCTTAGTACCTCCGGCCAAAAAAAATTTCCTGTTTTTGAACAAGTCTCACATCAGCCCTCCTTTATGACCGATCAAGCTCCTCTTGCACCTGCCACCAATGATACAACCCGCAAACCTTTGCATCTCGTTTACACTGTCACGAACATCCAGAATAAAGTTTGTGTTCTTGATGGTTCAAAAGTTACATATTCTTCTTGGGTGCAACTCTTTCTCCTTCACGCGAAAGGGTTTGATGTGCTCAAACACATTGATGGTACGCCACCACTCGACAGGGATTCTCCACATTGATGGTGCTCAAACACATTGATTGTCCTTCAATGGATCTACGGGTCTCTCTTGGATGATCTTATAGTCTGAGTCTTGGTTGATGAATCCACCGCTCACGAGGCTTGGTTGTGAGTCCAACGTTTGTTTGTTAACAACAAAGGACCACGCTCACAAGCGCTCCAACATGAGCTTAACACAATGACCATTGCATCCATGCCTAACCTTGAAACTTATTGCCAAAAAAAAATCCATGACCTAACCAACTAACTCACTGCCCTTGACTTCTCCATGAACGACCAACAACGAGTTCTTTATCTTCTCAAAGGAATTCCTAAGGAATATGACATGATTGTTTCGATCCTGAACCAATCCTTACCATCTTGAGAGGATGCCATTAACCAACTTGTGTCGCAAGCTGGCTGTATCAAAGCTCGCGACTCCATAACTCAAACACCTTCCCTTGTCGCTGCCATCACCACCCAAACCTCAAAAACCTACAACCGACACCACACCCAACCCACCACGAACCAACAGCCCTCACCGCCCCTATACCCACCGTAATCAATCATCAAACCGTTACCAAGCCCACACCCCAAACCACCACAGAAACCTACCCACTCACAATCACAACCCAGCCCAACCCAACACGACCCGACCTAACCCAACCCAAACTAAACCTCCTCCTATCACCGTAACCCCCCATCTCCTACATACCCACAATTGCCTTCTTCATACCCACAACCATCAGCCCAATCTCCATATTACCCACCTTATTGGGCTCCTCCCTATTAGACCCTTCCACCATGCCCCTTCCCTACACAAAGCTGGGCTCAACCTTGGTAGCCCCAACCCTACCAAAATCCGAGTAACAGCCGTGGCAGTCAACGACAGACACATGCTCTTTTGGCAGAAGTCGATCCTCTTCAACCTACTTATTTAGCTGATGCAGTTCAAGCTCTTTCTGTGGACACAGGTGGTGTGCGTGGGTTTTAACAAGGCATAAACTTCTTTTCTTTTAAAAACGGCAAATTCCCGGGGAAATGCCAAAAGTGCGTGAAAATGGAATTAAGTCAGAAAACAGCGGGACGCTCTCAAGTTTTAAATTTATAATCTAAAACGATAGTTTCTCAATGTTCTAGACCCCACACAACAGGCAAGTGTACCTATCGTGAGTAGTATAGAAATGTGCAAGTTCGAGTATCGAATCCTAGGACACGATTTTTACTACTTAGCTTCCTAAAAATTACTAAAAGAGTTTTAAAATGTAAGAAGAAAAGTAAAAGAGAGATGTAAATTGTAAGAGAAATCAATAGCAAAACAAAGGTATTCCTTCGGGATCAGATGTTGCCTCGTATGAAACAATAGTAGACTCTTGTTAAAGTTGTGTGTTTAAGTTGCGCACTTTTGCTTAACTTTGAGATGCGCATTACCGCATACTCTAGAGGTGCTTGTTATCGCATAACTGTATAAACGATTTGTATTCTTAAGATTTTTATGAGGGTCTCCCAAACCGGTAAGCTCACCTCTCAACAGTGAGGGCCGGGAAGATGACCCGAGACTGTGATATCCCAACCCCGAAGTACCTACCTCCTAGTGTTGCGATAAAGGCATCTAACGACTCTAAACTTTTATGAATAACTTGTTGGTGGCCGGAGCATGACCGAACAAGCTACCACTTAATATCACAGAGGATTCGTGGCCAACCAGCTCACGCTCATCCTCTACTTGAATTAATTAATTTTTCAAAAAGTGATTGGCCTATTACTAATTGTGCGGAAATATAATAATGAAAGAAAGTAAGACCATTTTCTTCCAACATTGGTTCACCAATTCTTGATTTGCGCCAAAGCTATCACATAGACAATGAAGCTAAGTCACACAATCAAGTCTTGGCTTATCACTAGGACCAAGTATAAAGACCGTACCAACCCTAAGTGAGATTTTGATAGTAGAGGATTAAGCCACAAAGTGTGTATATTTCTATCCATAAATGGGCTAATCACTACTCGTGGAATTAGGTTAGCTTGCAAGTGCGCAGGTTGTCACACACCGCGGGTACACTCACAAGTCCATCCACTTCCTATAAAAACACCCACAAGACCAAATACTAAGTGATTAATTAGTTAATTCATTAAACAAAGTTTAAAGTAGAAAGAATTATTTAGAACACAAAACACTACTTTGAACAAAAGATAAACTATTTATTTCATACCAAATTCCATCATCACCCTAGCAACACCAAGAGAAATCTAGCCTAGCATGGTTGATACATGTAACACCCCGACTGATGGTGGAATCATCGAGGTACCACGTAGTGACGATTGTTCAATAGCTCATGGTACTAAAGTGTATATATTGATATATTGAATAACTATTTTATTACATTGAATGAAATAAAAGATACAATGATTCTAAAGTGTCACGTCAAACTGAAATACAATGAAGACACGTCTAAATATAAATCCAAAAGCTTAAAAGTAACGTCTCAAAATAACCTGAAACATGCACAAAATAATTTTGTCAACACATATAATTTATTGGTTAAGAATCCGGTTAGAAACCGAATCCACGGATCGATTAAGCGAATACAGCTCGGTTTCAAACGATAGATATGAGACGAGACAGAAATATACGATAACAAAGTCATCACAGATTCGTATTGCATCAGAAACGGTTACAGACACTGTCATCAGTAGGATAAACATCTATCTCGGGGCCGGGGGAGGTCGGACATGACCTCCCCTTATAGAGCATTCAAAGCACAAACTCAAAATCTTCAAATGAAAAACACACATGAGATTGCCATTTATAGTCCAAAACATTAAGCCACGTTCGCCCCTTTAAGGAGGTCGAACCTGTAGGTTCGCCCCTTGAAGGGGGTCGAACCAAGACTTATGTTTTGGTCTATATTCACAAATGCGTCAGATCCATAAAATGCCCTTATGGATCACCACAATCTCATGTAATACAATACAAGACTCAACCCTAGTCTATTCGAAAGTGACGTCCACAGAAAGTGCATCAACATTGGTGAGCATACCCTAATTTGAATACATATAGTAATAAAAGTGTTTAGCAATTCATGTGAGGTACCATTTGCAGTTATGTAATAAGTAATATCCGTTCAAAATAAACCCTAAGAATCAAGTATCAAGAATAAAACAACCACTTTGAAAACCATTTTTTAATATAATGACCAAGGTCTTTCAACAGAGTCACAAGAGGTATATACCATATTACTATTCACTGAAATGCAGGCCCTCAAAGGTTAATGATTTTGACAAGTCATAGACACACAAATTAACATAAAGCAAACACACATTGAAATAATAACATTTAGTCATATTGTACATGAATAGCCTCAAAAGAGTAAAACGTGAAAAAGGGGAAAGATATACTCACATTCGCTAAGCTGAATTATCCTCTATGCGTTGTGAATGTATGTGAGGCGAAACCTAAAGACTCAACCTAAAGTTTCAAGTTTCCAACATAAGTGTCTAAGCTTAAAAGTGTCTAGGGTTCCTAATCTAAGGCATCTAGGATGCCTAGTCTAAATTTGGGGGTTTTAAGTTTAATATAAGGATGAGGCGCCAAAACAATTAAATAGTTTATCAGAATCTAAATACACGAATCCATGAGGTAAATCGAGAGTATAACTTAGGTTCATATTACAAATATAACTAAGTTAAATAATAAGGTTCATGATGAAAGAAATAAATTTAATAATCTTAAACTATAATTATTCATATTTATTAAATTAAATATAAATAATTATATTGATAATTAATAAGATGTGAAAGATAATGAATACTTGAGTTTACAAACTAGATATTTTCCAAGCTAAAAAAACAATAACGAATTTAACTCAGAAAATATCTTATAATTTATATAAAAGTCTTTGATGAAAGTATATGCTTAAAGGTTAATTTACTCCATAAAAATGAGATATCATATAAAGACATTTTAAAACAGAGAAAACTGATGTGAACATGATTCTAACATGATGAAATATTTTTACATTTCATGTTAAATTAATTAAATTTCTATTTTATATGATTTAAATATGATTCAAACCACATAAACTCAAAATAAAATACAAAATGCTCTTAAAGATAAGAGTTTCTATGAAAATTCAATTTATTGGCTTAAAAAGGCTCACAATAAATTTTATATAGTTTTTTATGATAAAAATCTAGTTTATATGAATATTATTTGTTTAATAGTAATTTAACAAATAAAAATGAGATAACATATAAAACCAAATTAAAATAGAGGGAAAATGGCATGAAAATTATTCTAACATAATGAAACATGTTTCTACCAATTTTTATGTCAAAATACATTTTATACGATTTTATATGAATTAAACATGATTAAAGCATTATAAAATAATTAAAAAATACTAATCGACTTCAATAAATCCCGAAATAATTGTTAAAACTTCTAATTCGTTGTAGGAGTAATTCTACCAAGTTTCAAAATTTTTGGATAAGAAATGAGTGAGTTATGAATTTCTAAGATTCTATAAACTTTTAAATCAAAAATCCCCAAATCACTTAGAACACCCTAAACCCTAGATCATCCAATTGAAACCCTTAGAGACTATAATTGACAAATTAAACATAGGGCTATTGATCTACAAATATGAATGAAATATCATGCAAAAATAATTAGATAAACTCACAACGTAGCTAGTCCAATTTAAAGAAATAAAAACCGAAACAGAAAGAATATCAAGCTTCCAATTCGCCAATTACAAGATCTTATAATCAAAGCTTTAATTGTAGAAGTAATAGACTATAGAAGATAGGTATGAGGGAGAGTTTAATCGAATTGAAATAATCGATTTAGAGGTGAAAAGTGTAATGGGTCATAGGTAGGTTTTATACTAGTTTTGGATTCAATTAGCCATTAAAATTGGTCAACGCCATAAAGTAAGGTTTTAAGATGAATTGACTATTTGACTAGGACTTTGACTGGGACTTTAACTAGGACTTTGACTGTTTGACTTGGAATTTGACTGTTTGATTGTCTCTACGGACCGCGAAAGCTAAAAAAATCATTTTTTCTAATTTAATCAATTTTAAGTTCTGGACTTGTTTCCTTGGTTTCTAAGTTGCTTTAGGACTGAAAATTAAGGGTTTTGAGTATCAAGGTCTGAAACATACGTGGTCAGGTGTAGATGTGAGTATAGAACGTGCATACTTTTACTTATAAAAATTATAAGTTTTATTAAATTGTGACTTTTTGTCCTATTAATATACGAGGGTTAAAAATAAAAATTTTAAAATATTTTCGGGACCAATTATGCACATTTATGAAAAGTGAAGGGTGCAGGTTGTCACAATACAACAAGCTCACAAGGTTGGTTTTGTGTACAAAACATGGTGAGGGTTGTATAAAGATTTCTAGTGGTTTTGGGTGATTTCGGGTTGTTTATCTCTCGAATGTGGTGTTTATGGAGTGATCCCAGGCTCCAAAAGACACTCACAAGTCCTAAAGATGGCTGAAACTTCGTGAAGAAGTGTTGGTTTTTGGTGTAGGATGGGATGATCAAAGTGTGGAGTGGAGGCCTTTATTTATAGGCAAATCAGAGGTTGCACGCCCGTGCTCCTTATTGTGGCACACCCACGCTTGACAGCTCGTACTGTTGCAGAGTCCTTTCGCGCAGAAATTGTCCGTCTTCGGAGCTGGCGCGCCCGTGCCATGGGGGTGTCACGCCCGTGCAGGCCAATAATGCACAAATGCTTGCCAGTCTTGGTCTGCTGGAGTCTTGGGGTGCACGTTTTAAATGGCACGGCCGTGCACATGGTATGGCACACCCGTGCAATCCTGTAAAGTTGACTTTTTGCCTTCTGCTGACTTGGAAATGTTGACTTGTTGACCTGGGACAGGTGCACGGCCGTGCTGCATCTGGCACAGGTTCAAAGTCTTCAATTCCTTGCCTTTTAGTGCCGTTTTTCACTTCTTTTCCCTTTCCGGCCTCAGATCTTGCAATTATCAACAAAGAAAGATAATTCACGATAAAACTAAGATAAAAGCATGATTTTGGGTGCAAAACGGGTGAAAATTCGTGCCTAAAACATGTTAATTTTTCGGCACATCAGGAGGTGAAATTGAAAACACAAATTTTAAAAATTGTTCCACCAAACACGGCATTCACCTTCGCTTTTCCTATCCACACACGTCTCAACAAAACGGTAAAGCTGAGCGCATGATTCGCAGACTCAATGAGATCATGTTCACCTTGCTCAATCATGCCCTCACCCCCCCTCCTACTGGGTCGAGGCTCTTCACACTTCCTCTTACCTTCACAACATCGTACCCTTAAAAACTCACCATAACCACTCCACTCTTTCATCTTTGTACCTTCGTGAACCCTGATATGATCACCTTAAGGTCTTCGGGTGCCTTTGCTACCCCAACACCTCTGCCACCCGACCAAATATATTAACCCACCGATCCCTTCCCTGTGTGTTCCTTGGCTACCCGGAAACCTATCACGGGAACCAGTGTTTAGACTTATCCACTGGTAAAACAATTTTCTCTCGACACGTAACATTCGATGAGGATGTTTTTCTTTCTCCGAACCCCCAACCCCACCTCCCGACCACTCCTTTCTTGACCCATCACCTTTTCTTTTCCATCCACATAGCTTTTCCACATCTCACTCTCCCGACCCAACACCTAATCCTCCTAACCCTTACCTTCCCGTTCCACCCAACCAAAATCTGCCACCCGTTTTCGGCCAACCACCCACCACCCGGTTTTCCATCCCTTTCCCATCCTACCTCATCTCCGCCCCATCCCTCCACCTTTACCACGGCTCATGAGCCGCCACTCGTAACACAACAAACCAGCTCCAATCACCTAATGCAAACCCGTTCTCGATCAGGCATACACAAACCTCGTGCCCCCTTTTCTCTGCACACTGAAACCTCACCTACCATTTCTCCACTTCCTAAATCCCAGTTATCTGCCATTAATGACCCAAACTGGAAAGTTGCCATCACTTGCAAATATGAAGCTCTATTGGCTAACAGTACATGGGAACTTATCCCTACACATACGGACACACCAGTTATCCAATGTATGTGGCTATTCAAACACAAGTTCCATGCAAATGGCACCTTGGAATGCCATAAAGCATGTTTGGTTGTGAATGGTAAAAGCCAAACGGTAGGTATTGAATGTGATGAAACTTCCATCCCTATGGTTAAACCCACTACAATACGCACAGTTCTTACCCTTGTTGTTTCTAGAGGATGGTCCACACACCAGATAGATGTTAAAAATGCATTTCTAAACGGTCACCTCAAGGAAACGGTTTACATGTTTCAGTCACCGGGATTTACTTCTTCATCTCATCCCTAACACGTGTGCAAGCTTAACCGCTCTCTGTGTAGGTCGAAGCAAGCACCACGCTCGTGGTATCAACGTTTCACATGGGTACCTATCCAAATGTGGATTCAAAAGCAGCATCTATGATACTTCACTTTTTATTTATCAACAGGGTCCACACATGGCTTATTTACTGTTATATGTTGATGATATTATACTAACTGCTTCCAGTGACACCTTACTTCAGCATAGCATTCAGTCACTTACTACATAATTCAAGATGACAGATTTAGGGACATTACATCATTTTATAGGTATTGTCGTATCCAAGAAATCCAACGGCCTTCACATGTCTTAGTCTACTTATGTTGCTGATATTCTCGCACGTGCAAATTTGTCCAACTGCAATCTGGTTAGCACTCCCGTTAAGGTTGTTTCCAAACTCAGTACTAAAATGGGTGATCTTTTATCTGACGAGTCTTTATATCGAAGCCTAGCTGGAGCTCTACAGTATCTCATCATAACAAGGCCTGACATTTCCTATGCGGTTCAGCAAGTTTGTCTTTTCAAGGATGCTCCCCGAGAAATGTATTTCCAGTTTCTCAAACATACTGTGCGCTACATTAAAGGTACACTGAACCAAGGTTTACTTATTTCACCCACTCCGTCCACTAAACTAACAGCATACTCTGATGCGGATTGGGGCGGATGTCCTGACTTACGTCGCTCCACCTCTGGTTATTGTGTATACTTGGGTCACAACTTAATCTCCTGATCTTCAAAGCGACAACCTACCGTATCGAGATCCAGTGTTGAAGCAGAATACGCGTAGCAAATACTGTAGCCGAACTCAGTTGGGTTCGTAACTTGTTACTTGAGTTTCGCGTCCCTATTCGTCATGCCACTATCGTCTATTGCAACATCTCTGCTGTGTACCTTGCCGAGAATCCAGTCAATCACCAATGTACTAAACACATCGATATGGATATTCATTTTGTCCGTGAAGAGGTTCGTCTAGGGGAAATCAAAGCCTTACATATCCCTACTGATTACCAATACGCCGATATATTTAAAAAAGGGCTATCGAAGCATCTCTTTCAACGATTTCGAACCAGTTTATGTCTTCGGTCATCTACGGCTCAAACTACGGGGGCGCGTTAACGAAGAATGATGCTCCCATAATTTTGGCTATGTATTTAATTGTAATTTGTATTTATTGTTTGACTTCTTGTCCATAACTTTAGCCATGGTCTTCTCCTTCCTAGTATTATATAATGTAACCTTTTCTATTGAATAAGGAAATCAAGTTTATTTGACTTTCAGTAATATGCCATGGTTGGTGAGTTAGCTTTTAGGTGTGTTATTAAAGACAAAGTTGAGTGGCTGTGACATCGGGAATAAAAAATGCTTTGTTATATTGACATAAAATTGGATATATATATATATATATGTGTGTGTGTGTGTGAAAGTATAAACTGAAAACCCCTTTGAGTTAAGAAAACTAAGAAAACCCTTGTAAAAACTATCTAAATTTTTTTAATTTTTTTTTTTGAAAAAAAAAATACACAAGGTAACATACATGTATTAAAGCGTTTTGAGCCAAAAAAAATATAAAAAAACGCCGATAGGATATTTTTTAAAAAAATAAACAAAGTTTGTGTTGTTACATATGTAACAGCTACATATGTAACAGCACAAATTTTATTTATTTATTTTTAAATATCCAATCGGCGCTTTTTTTTTTATTTTTTTGGCCCAAAACGCTTTAATACATGTATGTTACCTTGTGTATGTTTTTTCAAAAAAAAAATTAGATGGTTTTTACAAGAGTTTTCTTAGTTTTCTTAACTCAATGGGATTTTCAATTTATCATCCCCCATATATATATATATATATATATATATATATATATATATATATATAGGAAAAAGATCAAATAGGAACCAAGAGCCTAGTTAGGAACTTAGGAACCAATCTGAGCCATTCATCTTTGATCTTGATCTAGGGGGTAGTTATGTAATTAGACAATTAAATATTATATTTTAATTTAATTAAAAGTTTTATATATGGCAGTTAATTATCTTCCTGCAATTAATATGCAAGTTTTTTTTACTTTCCTTAAATCTCTCAACCTTTTATCATCTCTAATCCCAAATCAAAAAAAAATCACGTTCGATTGAATTCCATTGAATCGAAATAACTTCCAGTCGAATTCAGAAGATTTAAATTGATTGAATTGAAAAAAACTTTCGATTTAAAATAATCTAAAATCGGCCAATGATTCAGATTTCCAAGTTATGGATAATAATTCTATACATGAAAACATTGAATCACAATCTCATGTGATAGAAGATCATATAACCGTTGTATATATGTGTTTGATGATGATGATGAATGAACAAAAAAAAAACTGATATACACCAATGTACACTTCAAAAACGAATATACACCAATGTATATCTGTGTACATCAATGTATATCTATGTTGATGATGAATGAAAAAACGAATATACACCAATGTATATCTGTGTTGATGATGCTGAATGAAAAAACCAATATACACCAATGTATATCTGTGTTGATGATGTTGAATGATGATGAATGAAAAAACGAATATACACCAATGTATATCTTGTGTTGGTGATGATGATGAATGAAAAAACGAATATACACCAATGTACACTGTTGTATATATACTGAGATATAATTTTAATAGTATATACAATAAATACGTTTGGGTATACCATAAACACTAATTTGCTGTTTCCAAATATACATGAGTTTCTTATTAATTACCTAATAAATGATATTGAACAAAAGACATTAATACCCATTTATTAAAATAACAATTAATTAAAGTTTTACTTATTTACAATCATGTCATTGAAGATGGATGGCTCAGATTGGTTCCTATAGTTCCTACTTAAGGGTTGGTTCCTATTTGAACCCTACCCTATATATATATATATATATATATATATATATATATATATTCTTAAATTGGAGATAAATGAAATTGACATAAATTGAGTTAGGTTTTGGTTTCTTGACGATGAATAGTTGTGAAATTGAGTTAAGTTTTTGTTTTTTACCTTAGTATTGGGCTATCCGTAGCCCAGTTTCTTTTGGTATCACAAAACGTAATAATAACTAGGAGGTGAAGGCAAAACTTTCGTTTTGCCCATAGTTCACATTTAAAATTACAAGATTGCCATTTGTTCACTGTTGCGCCGACCGTTAGCTTTTAATATATATACTAATTAGTTAATTACTGATTGAGATTTGGTTATATCATAATTAGTCAATGAATATGATTATAATTAATTAAATAGGTATTTTGAGTCGGTTATATTTATTTTAGATTTAGCTTAAAAATTGTTATGGCATGCGAAGTGTACAATGCATGTAACATTTTTCGTGTTATCTTGAATTTTGTTCATTTTATTCTCATTTGAGCTCATTCACACCTCAATTGCTTGCACAATCACATTGATGATCTTTAACATTACAAGTTTTGGATTGGAAGTTTTAAATTTTGGTGCTTGTACTTATTCATATCGTATATTTACGGCTTCATGTATATCTTTTGATACTTATGTACCACACATTTTGACATATTTATACTTTAAGACAATATAACTGAAGGAAGCATTATGATCTATTGCGTGTAATGATATAGTTTCTTTACATCAAATTACTTCATTGAAGCACATAGGTTTAATTTTTTTGTTTTTTTTTTTTTTTTGACCGGCCAAACACCCACTGAGCGTCCCCCAGTGGCCATAGACAATGGCTTAACTGGCCCACTCTAGACCCAGAGGGCATTTGGAAAATCCCAGTGCGGGAAACCCCAAGACTCGAATCCGAGACCTTAGGGGGAGAACCCTCACATCTCCACCACTCCGCTGTGGCTTCATTGACAGCACATAGGTTTAATTACATTTGATTTTCAAATAACCATGCATTTAAAAGTCAAAGTCAGGTGATGTTCACTTAGAAGAATATTTCACATTTGTACTTATTCTGAATGATAACATAATTATATTTTGAAAATTCAATCATGAAACAAATGTTACTTATCTTTTGAAATAAGTTCCATGTATTTTCGTTGTATAAACAATAGTGACATAATGTTCGCACATGTATATGTTCTTGGTCTTTCTTTCACATGCACGTCACATACATCGTTTGAAATAAGTTACTTTTGTTTTGGTTCTACAAACATATATGTGTGTAACAATCTTTTCATGAGTGTATATTCTAGATATTTTTCTCTAAAGCATGTCAGCATTACAAACAATATATAAGAACATGGCTAAACGTGTTTGTATCTAGCTAGACTCATCAATATCTGTCATGTAAGCGTTCGTATTACGTTGATGATACTTCTTCCTCTTAGTTTGGTTGATGAACATAACGTTTTTTTTTTTGTTTCTGAAATTTCAAGTATATCAACATAATAAACTATTTAACCACATGGCTTATTATATTTATGTCTAGATTATCTATACGTAACTTGTTTGTATTAGACCCCTGTAATGGGGCGCTACTTTTGCAAGAAATCAAAAAATGGAGCCCCCAACACCATTACATGGGGGCTCTATTTTTACAAATCTTGTTTTGGCGTTATATTTATGGCGCCGGAAAACAAATACCCCCCACCAATCATGGGTTGCCATCTCATCCTCTCTATCTTTTTATTACTATTTTATTATTTTTTTAATTTAAAAGATAAATAAAATATTAATAGGGGCTTTATAAATAAAGCCCCTACCACTACACCCCTTTTTCATTTTCTCTCTTCATGCTGACTCAGCTACCACGTGAATCAATCAGGAAAAGGGGCTTTATATATAAAACCCCCCACTACATATGGTCTTAGCATAGAAGTAGTTGTAATTTTTTTTGCTGATATGTACTGTTTTGAAGAAGATGATTATGTGACAGAGGACAAACTATGAATTTACCTTTTCACCCTCAAAGCTAAAAGTTAAAAATACTTGTCTGTGAGTGTATTCCTATCTGTATGTGGGCTATTAGTAAATGAAAAAATATTAGTCAACTTGAATACTTGTCTGTTGTGTATGTCATGTCCGTATGGGGGCTATTTTTTTTTAGAATGCGTGTATGCTATTAGTAAATGAAAAAATATTAGTCAACTTACTTTAGCTTTTTTTTTTTTTTTTCTAATTATGGTTTCATATCTAAAATATATGTTTCACATCTATCTATCTATATATATATATATATATATATATATATATAAAAGAAAACGTATATGCTGACGTGGCGTGCAATGGAGGCCTCAACCTCCTCTTGAGAGTGCCACGTAGCATCATAATTGAAAGATTTTAGTGTTTTTGAGTTATTTCATTTTTTAATTAAAAAAAAGATAAACATAAAACCCTAAATTAAATTGAATTATTTTAGGAAAAAAAAATTTTTTTAAAAATTTAAAATTTTCTCTCTCATGTATCCTCCCATAATTTTTAAACGTTTATATCATTTATATACGGGTTTTTTTAAAAAAAAAATTACAACAAATTAACGAGCGTTTTATTATCTTTCCAACGAGTAACATAGTCCTATATAAAAAACGGAGAAATATCGACTATTTTTTGTGGGGTTTCGTTCATACAGGAAAAAAAACACACAAAGTGTTCATGTTATTCATTAATCATGTTTTTTCTTTTAAACCAGGTTCTTATCTACGATGTTGAAAATCAGCTCAATCGCCATGTTATCATTGGAATTTTACTAGGTATACTTCATCAAGAGAAGTTAGGAGAAAGAATCGCGCAACACTGCAACACATGGTGTCACCTTATAGCAAGGTTATTTTTTTTATTTATCTAATTACAAGAGTAATAATTATTACTATTAGTATTAATACTATTAGAATGGTTATATTTTTCAACCCCAGGACGCTCCCGGAAAGAATTGATAGTTGATGACGTGGCGTTCAATGGTGGCTTGATTATGCCACGTGGCATAATGAGATCCAATGATTACAATGTGACATCCGTCACTTTTCTTATATTTTTATTTTGTATATAATAATAATAATAATAATAATAATAATAATAATTAAGGTGGGTTTTGATCCAAAAGAAATGAGTATGTTATGGTTCAAAGAAAATAACCCCATAAATAAAATCTGATTTTTTTTATATATTTCGGAGCCCAGAAAAATAGCCCAGCCCAGAACCCTGGTCCGGCCCAACACACAAACATTTCCTTCCCCATTTCTCTTCTCCCCTGCTACGCTGCTTCTTCTTTTTTTCTTTTTTTTTTCTTTTGTTGACTTTGAATGCATCCCTCTATGTTTGGGATTATATTCGAAATTTTTGGAAAGGTTGAGTAAATCAACTCAGTCATGTTTGACCAACAGACAATCACGCGTTAATTAACTCACGATTAAAAAGATTTCGGCCTAATTGATTGGGTTTTGACCATTAATGAGTCAACATCCATAACTTTCCATGTATTAGTTGTTAGTATAAATTGGAACCATCTTTGGATTCATAATCGGCAAAATAACAAACCCTTAACACTCAATTAAGCAGCTGCTCTGTATCATTCGAAAATCAAAATCGTTGACTTTTGATTGACTCACGATTTGAAGCAATTGTGTCTGGTATGATCTTGTTCATTGTTTTTATACATTAATCGGCCCTTATCCATCTTAAACCCCATGGTTAATTGACCTGTAATCATGGTTTTTAATGGATTGTAAATTCTAGGGTTCGAAGCTTATAAAATGGGGAAGATGACCCAGGTGGTGACTGCTTAAAAGAGTTTTCAAACAAAAACAATTACCATCAGGCCTGGTAGCCCAGATGGTTTTCGTTGGCTATATTAACGTTCGGACCGGCTCTAGACCTCGGTTCGAATCCCACAATCTTCATTTTTATTCTAAAAAAAAACATATTACATATCCAAAACCGGTTCTAACCCAGACTCGAACCCGCGACCTCTTGTTTCCTAAGCCTTATAATCACAAGCCCAGACCAATTGGTCTGGACCCTGAGAACATATACAACCCGGTTTGTATTTTATTTAAACACTACCTAATATTAAATAATGTATTTTTTTATTCTTTTATTAATCAAGTTATAAGAAAAATCCTTTTATTTAACAAAACAATTTCTATAAATTCTACAAAAATTATTTTATGATATTCAAATGGTCAAGTTTATCATACAATTTTTAGATTTTCAAAAATCATTTATTTATTATATATTATAAATATTACAAGTTTAATTCCTTCATAATTTTAAAATTCTATAAAAATATCAAAACGACTTTATAAAATCCCACAAAAACTATTTTAAACTTATAAAACAATAAACATTTCTGAAATGATTTTTATTTTCGAAAAATCATTTATTCAATATTTTTAAACGATTTTTGACTATTTTAATCATAAATAAATCATAATAAATTCATTTTTCAATATTTTTAAACCAAAATTTTATATAAATTATTTCTATTTATTTAGAACAGAAATACAATTTTTAATTCAAAAATTATTTAATTTTAATATTTTTGAATATTAAAGTTATATTTTGACAATTTGAAATAAATAGATTTAATAATCTATTTATAAGAAAATAATTTTATAAAAATTATTTTCATACTCAAAACCTTATATTGTGACCATCTTAAATTTAAAATTTACAAAAAGACTTTTGTTTATTTATTTATCAAAATTTCTCTTATTTATTAAACATTTTATTTATTAATTAATCAATCAAATACTTATCCCCAATTCGAAACCCTAAAATATACTTATAAACTAGATAGATTTAGACTTATTTGTTATCATATACATAGGGTGATACTTGGCAACGTTGGATTATACTTATTCAATTCCACAACACTTACCACCTTGCTAATGTGAGTATTACTTATCCCCTTTTTCGTTTTCACACTTTTGGGGTGATTCATGCACAAGTATACAAACTTGCAAACTCATTTACACATACATTTTTATTCATTTACAATTCATATACGTGTCTTGATTATCTTTGTGCTTATGTTTGAACATGAATGTAGCTTACATACAAAATCATACATCTAGACATAACTTATGTTATGGTGCTCTTTACATATAGACGTAACTTATGTTACGGTGCTCATTCAGACATAACTTATGTTATGGTGCTCTTTTAGACTTGACACGTGTTGAGGTGCTCATTATCAATTTCATCTTACAACTTTACATTTGATCTTTGTCTTGTTTGGTTACTTGCGTGTTTACATAATGCCTTGGTGATGCTAGACACATGAATTGTACTACTTTTCAAAATTATACTATATGTACAAAGTTAAGTAGTACTCACCAACATTATATGTTGACAAAATTATTTTCGTGCATGTTTCAGGATAAGCTGCTTGACGCTTCACATAGGACTTTGGACTTAGATTTAATCAATCAATTATCTTTATTTTTGTTGTCTTGTATTTAATTTCACATGTTGTAAAACAATATTCAATAATCATATATTTACATTTTAGTAACATGAGCTTTTGAACAATCGTCACTACGTGGCACCTCGATGATTCCGCCATCGGTTGGGGTGTTACAGATTGGTATCAGAGCCATGGTTATAGGGAACTAGGTTATTAGATAAAATGGCCTAGACTATAACCGAACTTCAACTTTCATGCATAACATTCCTTAAATTTCCATTCCCCTCATTTCCCTCTACTTTCCTTCCTCTATCTTTCCCTCCTTCTCTCTTCCTTCTTCTCATCTTTCATCATGGTGCATAAAGATGGTGTCCTACAAGGAGTGGAAGGTCTACATCATCATGGAACAGGAGCAGTACCTTTCATGAAGACACTCTTAGACATAATGCCTACTCTTATTTTGCTCCTTCAAAAGTTGTTGAGCTTTAATGAGTGTGATAGAACACATGCAATCTGGAAGGGTGGACGCCTGTACACTGGGTTTTCTGGCATAGGCAAGCATAGCGCATAAATCCAATAACGGACCTGTTATGCTTACCTGGGGATTCCTGGAGTGAGTGTCCACTTATAGGCTAAAGCATGTCTTCTTTGATCACCATTGGGTTCAATTCCTTTGAAAAGTCAACGTTTTTGTTGGGCTTTACAGCTAGACAAGGGCACTCCAAGCATTTTATGCAAGTTTTTCAATAATACTCTCTCGTTTCATATACAATATTTTGTATATCATGATTTTCATATATTGCTTACAAGTTCATACTTTCATAAATCATCTGTACGATTATACACTTACAATTTCTAATCTCATGATTATTCATTGACTACCTCATAGATGTCTGCTCACCGCATGCTCCGTGATGCCAGCCAACGTCCTGTTCGTGCTTCTGGACAACGTTCTGATCGTCGCCTCGCATCTTTAGTCGCCGAGCAAATTGCTACAGTGATCCCAAACCTTGTCAGTGAGATAACCCAGAATAGTAACAGTGCCAACACAGGGAGTACGACTCAATTTCGGTGCACTTTCAAACACTTTAACTCCTGCAACCCCACAAAATTTACTGGTGAGGAGGGCGCTACTGGCCTCCTCCAATGGTTTGAAAGTATGGAGAGCACCTTTGTGAACAGCGAGTGTTCTGATGAACTCCGCGTGCGCTATGCTACTAGTGTCCTTCAAAAGGGGGCGCTAACCTGGTGGAATGGCGAAAAGCGCAATCGAGGAACTGATGTTGCTTTATCCTTATCTTGGGCTGAAGTTAAGGAACTCATGATCGCCAAATTCTGCCATAGGAACGAAATCAGGAAACTAGAGGAAGAGTTCCATGGGTTGAAACAAGACAGTGGTGAGAATCTTGCGTATAATACTCGATATCATGAACTCAGCATATTGGTTCCACACATGGTCACCCCGGTCTCGCGAGCAATCGAGAAATATATCGAGGGATTACCTGACCTGATTCAAGATGTAGTCACTGGAAGCAAACCCGCTACGGTGGAAGAAGCAATTCAACTCGCAGCCACATTAACAGACAAACACGTAAAGAAAGGAAACTTGGTTAGGAAGGGCATCAAGACGTCTGCTGAGAAAACCACCCATGTTGTTGAATCATCTAAGACCGTTTTAGCAAAGGCCGCCACTACTTCTTCGAACTCTAAGAAACGAATGGGCGATAATCTGAACCATACTGTTGTGGATCCTGTGACTCAACCTCCTCTCAAGAAAGCCTACACGGGAATCCATCCTCAATGCAACGCTTGCAAGTATCATCACCCTGCAAATCTTCCATGTCGTCAATGCACTAGATGTGGAAGGTTTGGACACTTTTGTCACCACTTGTCGTGTAATGGATAGAGCACAGGATAATCATCAAACAGCTGCCCAGGAACCACTGCAGATTACTAACGGTCGGGCATGTTATCATTGTGGAGACCCTAACCACATGCGACCTCGATGCCCTAAATTGAATAATGTAAACCTGGTGGCACATGGACGAGCCTTCAATATCAATATCAACGAAGCAAACGATCAGGATGACGTTAATCCCACTGGCTAAGCCATGGATGGAATCCTTTTTTTTAAGACTCGAGAATCCAATACTTGTGTTTTCATTTTCTTAACCCTATTATCATTTTGTACCCAATTGTGTCGTACTCATAAGCGTATAACATCTAGAAATTCCTTGCATACTATTGTGTACGAACACAGGTTGGAATTTATCATATTTGGTTACATTTATTTTAATCATAGAAGTTTAAGACTCTACTTTACATTTTATTGAAACATTTGGACTTGATTTCCATGAAAATCAAACTACTAAAAAACTTGATACTTGATCCTACAGTGCTTTTCTAAAAAACATCGTTGTTTGTTATATGGAACTTGGTTTTTCCCTTAATTTGACTATCCATTGAACATTTAATTATTCATGATACTCGTAAACTAATTCTATAGGCCACTAAGATAACACTTATACTTAATGGTTGCCGTACTTATAAACTTGCTTGCATGTGCATTATCAATTTGTATGATGATCTATGAAAGACAATTACTACATTATCCACTCAACTCAGACAAACATTTCACTTAAAGGGCTCCTCGGGTGAGTGGTAGCCCACACTTAAATTTTGTTATGCTTGCAAGTCATTGCAAACCAATGCAATTGACCTCATTATTACATAGCCACATTTCATTGATAAACGTCTCATTGTAACCCAACGTGTTTGTTGTGTAATCTTCTTGTGGAACTTATTTGCTTTAATGTGTGTTAGATTAGGATCATAGAAGGACATAAAACCTTAATGTAAGGTAAATTGATGATTCCGGTCCGGAACGTAATCATGAATTTACAGGTGCGTTAAGGTGGTATGAAATTCTATTAGGGTTCTTGGTAGACGTCAAGTACACTTTCGATGTATCAAATGTGTGGTGGGTTAGCTGCGGTACACCCTATATATAAACACTAATGATGCATCGAAAGTGAGACTGGAAGTCGAACCAAGAACAAACCCTACTTGCTTGGTAGTTCATTTGGTCTTTTTATAGTCAATCAACTCATACATTTATTTTAGGATTCCTAAAACTTGAAGTTTAGTGATTTACTAGATTCTTATTCTCCTTATTATTCGAGACGAACCTAATCCAATCCTTAACCCACACCTATCACACCTATTACCCAAATCATTCGAATTTTCCAAACCACAGTTATCTTAATTTTTACCCAAACATCCATAACCCTATGTTTCTAACAACTTCGGGACGAAGTTTCTAAAAGTAGGGGATGCTGTGACATCCGTCACTTTTCTTATATTTTTATTTTGTATATAATAATAATAATAATAATAATAATAATAAATATATATATAAAAAAAATCAGATTTTATTTATTGGGTTATTTTCTTTGAACCATAACATACTCATTTCTTTTGGATCAAAACCCACCTTAATACCTTTAGATTTTCGGAGCCCAGAATAATAGCCCAGCCCAGAACCCTGGTCCGGCCCAACACACAAACATTTCCTTCCCCATTTCTCTTCTCCCCTGCTACGCTGCTTCTTTTTTTTTCTTTTTTTTTCTTTTGTTGACTTTGAATGCATCCCTCTATGTTTGGGATTATATTCGAAATTTTTGGAAAGGTTGAGTAAATCAACTCAGTCATGTTTGACCAACAGACAATCACGCGTTAATTAACTCACGATTAGAAAGATTTCGGCCTAATTGATTGGGTTTTGACCATTAATGAGTCAAAATCCATAACTTTCCATGTATTAGTTGTTAGTATAAATTGGAACCATCTTTGGATTCATAATCGGCAAAATAACAAACCCTTAACACTCAATTAAGCAGCTGCTCTGTATCATTCGAAAATCAAAATCGTTGACTTTTGATTGACTCACGATTTGAAGCAATTGTGTCTGGTATGATCTTGTTCATTGTTTTTATACATTAATCGGCCCTTATCCATCTTAAACCCCATGGTTAATTGACCTGTAATCATGGTTTTTAATGGATTGTAAATTCTAGGGTTCGAAGCTTATAAAATGGGGAAGATGACCCAGGTGGTGACTGCTTAAAAGAGTTTTCAAACAAAAACAATTACCATCAGGCCTGGTAGCCCAAATGGTTTTCGTTGGCTATATTAACGTTCGGACCGGCTCTAGACCTCGGTTCGAATCCCACAATCTTCATTTTTATTCTAAAAAAAAACATATTACATATCCAAAACCGGTTCTAACCCAGACTCGAACCCGCGACCTCTTGTTTCCTAAGCCTTATAATCACAAGCCCAGACCAATTGGTCTGGACCCTGAGAACATATACAACCCGGTTTGTATTTTATTTAAACACTACCTAATATTAAATAATGTATTTTTTTTTTGATTCTTTAATTAATCAAGTTATAAGAAAAATCCTTTTATTTAACAAAACAATTTCTATAAATTCTACAAAAATTATTTTATGATATTCAAATGGTCAAGTTTATCATACAATTTTTAGATTTTCAAAAATCATTTATTTATTATATATTATAAATATTACAAGTTTAATTCCTTCATAATTTTAAAATTCTATAAAAATATCAAAACGACTTTATAAAATCCCACAAAAATTATCTTAAACTTATAAAACAATAAACATTTCTGAAATGATTTTTATTTTCGAAAAATCATTTATTCAATATTTTTAAACGATTTTTGACTATTTTAATAATAAATAAATCATAATAAATTCATTTTTCAATATTTTTAAACCAAAATTTTATATAAATTATTTCTATTTATTAAGAACAAAAATACAATTTTTAATTCAAAAATTATTTAATTTTAATATTTTTGAATATTAAAGTTATATTTTGACAATTTGAAATAAATAGATTTAATAATCTATTTATAAGAAAATAATTTTATAAAAATTATTTTCATACTCAAAACCTTATATTGTGACCATCTTTAATTTAAAATTTACAAAAAGACTTTTGTTTATTTATTTATCAAAATTTCTCTTATTTATTAAACATTTTATATATTAATTAAGAGTTAATAGCCATTTTCGTCCCTGAGGTTTGGTCCAGTTTGCCACTTCAGTACAAAAGTTTTTTTTTTTGCAATCTCTTACCTGTGGTTTGGATTTTTTTGCCAAATTCGTCCTTTTCACTAACCCAGTTAAAAAATCTCGTTAGTGTCAGGGGTAGGGTTGTCTTTTTACCAGTCAGGGACGAATTTGGCATTTAAAATTCAACCTTATCTCAGGGACGAATTTGGCATTTAACTCTTAATTTAAAATAATTGTTAATTAAAAAAATTATTATGAATTTTTAAATAATTTATTATCTCCAAGCACTTTGTAGCCTTTGTATGTTAACTTTTCTCAGTTTACTAATTGACTTTTTAATTATTTCTAAATTCTAATATTTATCTATGCCGATTACAATTAACAATTTACACACTATTAAATTGGACCTTTTGGACAACCATGTCCAAACTTGTATGTTAACTTTCTCGGTTTGAAACTGTGTCTTAACCGATTCGGTTTGGGTTCAATCTGTCTCAACCTTTTTCCAATACTTCCTTTAACCATAACAGTCATAGTAAGTGGTGCTACATTTGCAAAGCAGCTAAAGGACAAACCATGTGTGTGGGGCGATTTAGGTCAGGTTTGACCTGTTCAAAATCGAGTTTCGACTAGTTTAAAAACCTATCGACAAATTGGGAGAATTTGCGCCTACTTTAAATTTCCGAGGACATGCAAAAAGCGATAATAGATCTCGTCGTTAAAAAACGTTTGTTTAGGTTAATCCGATTTTTGAGTTCATTTGTATAGTGATACAAAAAGACGATGCCAAATAGTTTAGTACAAAGATTTTGTTGATTAATTTATACATACATGAGCAGGCTCCGTAAGATCTAGTTCACTTAACTTCAGATTATTTAATGGGAGCTACGTCTGAGTTAAACTTGGAGATGGAAGTCTTCTTTCGTTTCTCGACAATGAAGTAAGACCAAGCTCATGAGCCCAGTTTCATCACTTCTATTCCGAGTGCACCAATGCAATTTTAATGAGCAAAATTTTTTGATTACAAGAAATAAATTTTCTCGACATAATACATCGACAAGACTAAGTCTAGAGGAAATCACAACTAAGTCTAGAGGTGCATCAACGGGAGAGAGCAACAAGGGTGCAAAAGAGAAATAGGTGCGACGTCAATTCTACAACATAGCTAATGGTGGTGCAAGGGTGGGGTGACAACGATGCTAATTGCTTAGGTGGGACGAAGACCAGAGGAGTGGAGATGGGGGATCAGAGTAAGAGAAAAAAAAAATGATAAATTGATTCATATGATGATTGTAAAGGGCGCAACGTCTTATAGAAAAAATAATTGTAAGGCCACAAGTGGGCCTCTCTTTGCAAAATGTAGCCCAGGTGAACAAGGGATGTCATTTCTGGAATATTTTGGGCTTCATATCAAGTCAACAATGGACAACCCAACTGTTGTAATGTTAAGGTTGGTCTGCAAGGTAATAGGCGGCGTGCTATTTTTTTACACCCACGCGAAAATAACAGTCACTTAATGTTATCTTTAATATCCACCAAAACCTCAACACAGCAGGAGCTGCCGCAATGAAGCACAATCTTTACCGTGTACCAAACCCTCAACACAACAGGAGTTCCCGCAGCAAAGCGCGGGTAACTAAAACACTAGTTTTTATATAAAAGAAAATAAAATACTAAACGTATTATCTTATAGACGAGAACTTACATATTTGGTAATAGAAAATGGTTGATTTTGCTTCATGGGTAAGCAAATTCGTCACTAACGATTCATAATAAATTATTTAAAAATTCATAATAAAATATATTTAAAAATTCATAATAAATTTTTTAATTAACAATTATTTTAAATTAAGAGTTAAATGCCAAATTCGTCCCTGAGGTAAGGTTGAATTTTAAATGCCAAATTCGTCCCTGACTGGTAAAAAGACAACCCTACCCCTGACACTAACGAGATTTTTTAACTGGGTTAGTGAAAAGGACGAATTTGGCAAAAAAATCCAAACCACAGGTAAGAGATTGCAAAAAAAAAAACTTTTGTACTGGAGTGGCAAACTGAACCAAACCTCAGGGACGAAAATGGCTATTAACTCATTAATTAATCAATCGAATACTTATCCCCAATTCAAAACCCTAGAATATACTTATAAACTAGATAGACTTAGACTTATTTGTTATCATATACATAGGGTGATACTTGGCAACGTTGGATTATACTTATTCAATTCCACAAGACTTACCACCTTGCTAATGTGAGTATTACTTATCCCCTTTTTCGTTTTCACACTTTTGGGGTGATTCATGCACAAGTATACAAACTTGCAAACTCATTTACACATACATTTTTATTCATTTACAATTCATATACGTGTCTTGATTATCTTTGTGCTTATGTTTGAACATGAACGTAGCTTACATACAAAATCATACATCTAGACATAACTTATGTTATGGTGCTCTTTACATATAGACGTAACTTATGTTACGGTGCTCATTCAGACATAACTTATGTTATGGTGCTCTTTTAGACTTGACACGTGTTGAGGTGCTCATTATCAATTTCATCTTACAACTTTACATTTGATCTTTGTCTTATTTGGTTACTTGCGTGTTTACATAATGCCTTGGTGATGCTAGACACATGAATTGTACTACTTTTCAAACTTATACTATATGTACAAAGTTAAGTAGTACTCACCAACATTATATGTTGACAAAATTATTTTCATGCATGTTTCAGGATAAGCTGCTTGACGCTTCACATAGGACTTTGGACTTAGATTTAATCAATCAATTATCTTTATTTTTGTTGTCTTGTATTTAATTTCACATGTTGTAAAACAATATTCAATAATCATATATTTACATTTTAGTACCATGAGCTTTTGAACAATCGTCACTACGTGGCACCTCGATGATTCCGCCATCGGTTGGGATGTTACATACAACTTCCAACTTATGTGTTTGTTTAGTTGATTAGGTTAGGAATTATAAGAGCCATTAGAATGTGAGAAATTAGAGAGATGTGATGAGTTTTTTAATAGTTGCAGCTTACATAAGTGATTCTTTAGATGATTACTGATTAGGTTTTAGATTATGGAATATGAGTTATTACTGATTGGAACACTATGAACATGCAATGATTGAGAGATTTTGTGGTTAGTTAACTTGAGTCATTTGCAATAAGTTATCACGTGAAATTAGATTTTTCAACCCCGAGACCCTCCCCGGGTAATTAGCTAGTTTCATTAATATAAGCTTTAATACTCTTATGTGATTTAAATAAATCTATTATATATCTATTAATCTATTAATCTATTAATATATATAAAAGAAAATGTATATGCTGACGTGGCGTGCAATGGAGACCTCAATCTCCCCTTGAGAGTGCCACGTGGCTTAATAATTGAGAGATTTTTATGTTTTTAATTTTTTTCGTTTTTTTATTAAAAAAAGAAAGAATAGAAACCCTATATGCCAATCTCGCGGTGCAATGTTTCCGACCCATAACCCGTGTATCAAACCCAATCCCCGTTGTATATAACCTCTGTAACCCTAATCGTCTTTCATTCCCTCATAACAGAAGCATTGTCTCCAACCCTAATCTTCTCCAAAACCACAGCCGCTGACTCTCATCTAATCCTTGGTATTTTTGTCGTAATACTCTTTTTTCATGTTGTTCATGTGACTAATTAATTATTTTTTAGTTTTTCTGTGTCCGATCGATTGTTGTTGGTTAATCGTTTTAGGGTTATTTAGTGTTTCAGGGTTATTTAGGTTTGAATTCTGAGATCTCTGATTTAGGTTATTTAGGGTTATTTATGATTTCTAAGAATACGTTTTTATCTGCCTTTTTGGGGTTATTTAGTGATTTGTGGGTTTTTTAGGGTTGACTTTTAAGATCTCTGATTTAGGTTATTTAGGATTATTAATGGTTTATAAGATTTGTAAATATTTAGGGTTATTTAGTGTTGGCATTATTATTAATATTTTAGATTTGGATTGAGTTGAAAGGGGTCAGATCATTGAGATTGTGTGAGGGGTAGGGGAGATGGAGGTGGAGACGGTGGCGATAGCGGTAGCGATGGTGGTGGTTGGCACTTAATACGCAACACTGTACTATAAAACTGTTACTTATATGGTTTCTTTGGTCTATTGGAGAAAACTGGAGACAGGGAGGTCATGCCTTATCATGAGATTATTTGTAGCAACGTGGGCGTCATTCATAAGACCTAAGACCGACTTATACTACCCCATTTTGTGTAAAAAATAATTATTCTTTCTTGGTTAGAACGTTACGACAGGAGGCGGAGAACTAACTTTAGTATAGTGTTATTTCTACTTCTACTGGTTGAAGAGGCTACATCTTTTGCTTACTTGACACGTAGAGCCTTCTCTGCCGAAGTCAAGGTAAGTTGAAAAATTACAATATTGTTCTCTAACTTCTTAGCATCAAAGTTTTAACCTTGGAGAGAGTTTAATTTAGTACGCTATAAATTAATTGTTTATATTTGATCCGTTTCAAACTGACCCGCTGTGGAGCTCGGACGAAAATTATTTTGTGATACAATATTGTGATATTTTCAAATTTTTTTGTTCAGTTTCAAATTTTTTTGTTCAGTTTCAAATTTTTTTTGTTCAGTTGTATAATAATCTGCATTGCGTTGTTCATTAGGTATGGCTTGCTTGGCGATTTGCATTCCTCTGTTTGCGCTCATATTTTTTTTGTCCTTTTATGCACGTGGTTTTTGTTATTCACCGAAAAAGTCGGCATATCAGCCTTAGACGAAAGAGAGCTGCAACACCAGTTAAAGTACGTGCTTTGCGCAAATGTATTCAGGCCTTACGAGAAAATGGAACTCATTATGTGTTGGTTGATCAGGAGGTACGCCTAAAAATTTCAAACATGGTTGAATTCGTTGTGGCACCATTTATGTCGTGGGTCTCATTTTGTTACTGCAATTAACTTTATGGCAGCATATAACGGATAAGATGAAAGAATATACGTTGGAAATTCAATCATTAGTAGTCCTTTTGTTTTAGGTGTTTTACAGTTTAATTATGTGAATTTAATAAAGCTCCGTCCATGATATATTACTATTACAGTTTGTTTTTCATCTACTTTGGGTGTCTAGGTTCATCCTTACAATTTGTTTTTCATCTACTTTGGGTGTATAGGTTCTGCCTATAGACTATTTGGTTTGTAATGGTACCTCACTTAGCTGTTGAAAAAAAGCCACTGCTTCAGGAAGAATAAGCTACACCAGACACTGCAAAAACGCCACTGTTGCAGGAAGAAGGTATGCTTCTTATAGAAAAAACGACATACAATGTTGATATGAAAAACTAATCAACTTCAAGAACATCATTAAATGCAGATTTTGAAAACACGACACCACAATGAAGCAAGAACAAATGGGTAGTTAAGTAAAGATTTACAGTTGTTAGGAGCTTGCTGCAGTGCTGCTCTAATTTTTTTATGGTTTTCAACAAAACATGCAACTTTTGATATCTAAAACTATGTGAAGTGGAAGATCCACAAACACTACTATAATGCAAACATAATGCTGCAAAGCTGATTCAGGTATCTTTTCCTGCTTCATTAGTAATGATTTTAGTTTGTTTAATGTTGATCCACGTGATTGAGTTTATTATTGGTATGTTTTCTTTATTTATCAAATACACACTATGACTATTTGACCTTTGTATTAGGAGCCAACTCCTGTCAGTTCAGCTTGATATGTTTATAAATTCAAGTTGCTATGTGATACTACAACTATGTTGTCAAAATCCCCTCGAGCGAGCGCCTAGGCGCTCAGGCACAGCGAGGCGGGCCTATTGCGCCTGGTGGTGGCTTAGTCCCAAATCTGGGCTCTTTTAAATGAAAACAGTGCCTAGGCGCGTGCCTGAAACCAGGCGCAGGCGATAAAAAAACGATGGCTTAGGCGCAAAGCATAATAACTTTTTTATTTTTTTTCCTCTATATGCAAAAGCCCTCGCTTTTTGTGCGCATTGCGCCTAGGCTCCAGGCGAGACCTATGCGCCTTGAGTGCACCTTGCGTCTTTGACAACATACTTTATGATTAAAGAAATTAGAGTGTTGCATACATAAAAGATGCAAAATTTGCTACTTTTGACCCGTTTGAAAATTGACATGTATCCTTTGTGGCTATCTTTTTTTGTGGCTTAGGCGTAAATCTGGGTTTTTTTTTTGTAAAAACGGTGCCTAGGCGCGCGCCTGGAATCAGGCGCAGGCGATAAAAACGATGGCTTAGGCGCAAAGCATAATATATATATATATATATATATATATATTTATCTATATGCACATTTTTAATATAGCCCTCGCTTTTTGTGCGCCTTGCGCCTAGGCTCCGGGTGAGACCTATACACCTTGAGTGCGCCTTGCGTCTTTGACAACATAGTACTACAGTCTTGATTCTGGACAGTCTTAATGTATTTTGTTCATTGATAGGCGAGTCTCTATTATGAAGCATAGGCTACACTAAATGTTGCGCCTTTCACTTAGCTCTTTGACAAGGTGTGGTTGTCTCAAGGAAATGGAATTTCCTGGTTCAATTCATGTTAGTGGTGAGTTGGATTGGAATGTGAGCTTCAAAAGCTTCGTACTTTGAGGAGGGTTAACTATGAGTTTTTAGTTCAGACTGAGGAGCTTATTCAAAAAGTAAGTTGCATAAATGCACAAATTTGGACCTGGTGAAATAGGCTTTAGTCTAATACTCTTAACAAAAAACATGAAGGATCATCTAAATAGATTTGCAGAAAATATGAGCATGATGTAGATAGTGTGCAGATACTGAAGCATGGTTTGGGGTGTACACTTTTCTGGTTAACTTGATTCTGAATTTTTTTTATTGTGTGCATTGGCAGTTGCATATCTGTGTATATTTACTTAATGTAATAGGTAATTGTTAAGCCATTCGGTTTTTATATTGTCGTTGAAGAAGCTCAACGTGCAACGAAGGCTGCATGTGTGGAGGCAGAGGGGGTAGAACGTGACATATGAGAAGTCAAATTAATGTGGCGCTATCGTGGAGAGCTTTACTCCAACTGATACGGAAGTGAATTGTATTGGTTTTGACCCGACCCGTGTTAACATGTACAATTTAAAAATGTGGTTTTAGAGTTCATTGCAATGTTTGCAACTCTTGCAAATTGGTGAGCCTATTTTGTTTTCGCATATGGTTTATTCCAAAATACTGGTTTATGCTGTTATTTCTTTTTGCGTATTATTATTTTTTTAAATTTGGCAATGTAGTAAGAATCTATTAATCTATTAATATATATAAAAGAATTGATAGTTGTTGACGTGACGTTCAATGGTGCCCTCAACTCCCCTTTGAATGTGCCATGTGGCATAATACGGTGAAAGAGTTTATGTTTTTAATTTTTATAGTTTTTATCATATTAAATCAACCTAGATATACCTATCTTCCCTCAAATACTAATATCCCTAATTCTTCATCTCCCATCCGTGCACATCGCATGGCATCTTTATTATCAATCCTCCCATCTAATCCACCGTCTCTCATCGGTCCTTTCTCTTCTCTTTGACATCACTGTCTACTATTCCTTTTTCCCTCATCGACGTATCTAATTCATGAAGCCATCTGATTGAACAAATTATCTCATTCAACATCATTCAGATCCATTCGCTGCATTTATTCAATAGAAATATGTAAGCGTTTTTTTACATCCATGTATTACCCTTTGTTTGCATCATCTTATCACTAATTACTGTGTACAAGGGGATGGAATACAGGCAAGCGTCCACTCTTTGGATCAAGATTTTTTTTTGAAAATAAAGTAACCCTGCTCTCATGCTACCTACTTGACAATTATATATGTACTGAGTCCCCTGCATCTGTAAGAGTACCCGGCTAGCATTCACGTCGGCACAACAACATCAGTGACCCTAATACCTACTCCAGAGATATGCCCTCTGCACTACTTCAACTTCTTTCCATACGCAGACTTACCTCTTAGGACTGAGGAGAATCAACCATTTAATTAGCCATATATTATGACTGGTATTTTTTTCTTACCTAGATTTACTTACAAGAGTAATACAGTATTGCACATATATTTAGGTTAGGGAATATGAGATATTACTGATTAGAATACTATGGACATGCAGTGATTGAGAGATTGTGTGGTTAGTTAATTTGAGCCATTTGCAATAGGTTTATCACGTTATATTAGATTTTTCAACCCCGGGACCTTCCCGGGGTAATCAGCTAGTATTTAATATAACATAATTATAGTTTAAGTTTTATTAATGTAATATATATTTTGATCTTAAAATACATGTTTATTTGTATTATTTTACATCTTTCGTATATAATAGAATTTTAAATGCTTAAGAATAAAAATAAAATACAAGAAATAGTAGGTAGAAGTTGTATTCACTTATGTTATTTTTAAAATCTTAATACGCGATATCGAATATTAAGGAGTAACTATTCGTACGTGTTGAAGGGCTCTATCACAAAAATAGTTTTTAAAGATAACTTACAAAAAGGCTTCAATTTATATGGTGCTCCGAGAAACGTTGAGCCGGCACTAAGAGTGTACAAGAAGATAATACGGTTAGGCGAGGGACATGAAGAAATAAATTTTGAGAAAAGGAACTCGAGGGGAAATTATGTTGTTTTACTTTTTTGTAATCAAGATTTAGTTGTCATTTTAAAAACATTTATCGATCTTAGTTACTACAGTCTCTCTCACAAAACAAACATGTTCTGATTAATCAATACTAGACTATACATGTAGTTAAGAAAAACTAAAATCATAATGAAAGATATCATAGCCGTCTTTGAGAACACTAAAAAATTTTGGACCCAAAATGGAATTTAATGTTAAAGCCAAAACTTGAACTTGAGACCTCTATGTTAAATTAGTATGATTTTTCCAACTTTACTAACAAGACTTTAATATAAAAAAACAAATATATATCATAAATATAGAATTTAATATGTATATATATGTGTGTGTGTGTGTGCGCGCGTACGCGCATGTGTGTAACTTTTTTTAATAAAATTCGAGCCTATTGGGTGACTAGGCCCGGAGCCCTCGACCACCCCACCCACCCTTTGGACAGGGCCTAATAGATGGAGATCCTCGATTAAGTCAATTATTGCGTGCTTTATGCAATAATCAAGGAAGTCCGGTGGAGGTTAATAGCTCTCTGAAATGGTGAAAATGGGTGCAGATTAAAGTGAATGTTTTTACATGCAAGCTCGAGATAGGTAGAATTCCAACTGCGGATGCTCTTGCTAAACGGAACATCATTATAAGTGCATGTGTGTCCACATTCAGTAAAAATGAGTCTGAATCGGGTAATTTCTCATTTCATGTTGGATGATTAACACCAAATACATTGGTGAGCTCTTGGTCATGGCCGGCTTAATGTTTTGTGGGGCCCAAAGCGAAATCTAAAATGAGGCCTTGGTGAAAACTTTTTTGTTGCTTTACTTATGAATTATTCAAGATAGTATAACTACTAATTAAAAAATGTTGCAAACCTTCACATTGAATCAACTATGAAGCAAATGTTATAAGTTGTTATGAACAGACGAAGATTGATCATGAGTCATGACCTCCATCCACACTTGTTGTACCTATATCAAACCAATATTAATAAAATGGATAAAAGAATCAAACTTTCGAGCATCTCAGTTAAACCATGAACAATACCTTTCCTAAATTCAAGCTTAGATTATAAGTAATTAAAACCCACCAAGTTAATAAACAAAATTTAAAAGTATTTAGATATAAGAGCAAACTTAGTTAACTTGTAAAAACTAAGCAAACATGAAGGGTTCTCATTCAAAGAAAAGATTCACATAATTAAATATTACCTGTCCAAATCACCAATGGAATCAAGATGAAAATTATAACAAACCTTAGCATCATCAAATTTTAAAGCAAAAAGCCAAAAACCCATCAATAATTAATCAAGAAAAAAACATACTTTGACCTAATATAAGTTTATTAGAAATAACGACTCGAACATATTAATTTTTTAAACCTTAAGCTTGTTCATATGCAAAGAATAGAAAAGCATCAAACAGAGAGCAAATAAACAGACTTTTTTTTATGACTGTATTTTAATTGCAACGTTGAGAGGAATTGCCCTAAGACCCACCGTAGTGGGGCGTTACTTGGGTAAAAAATTGAAAAATAACGTCCGGAACATCAAAACGGGAGGCGCTATTTTCTTCAAACACCCAGGAGAGTTATATTAATAACGCTTGATTGCAAATGAACCATCCAATCAAATCGTGACATGTGGCGGAGGGTTGAAAAAAAACGGTCGAATTTTTTTGACCATTGCCCTTTTAATTTTTTGAACGGTAACATTTCTTTTTATAGATTATATATATATATATATATACACACAATAACACAATATACACATACAACTTAAACTAAAAACACACACACCACAACACAAACAAACTTACAATATAAACATGTTTCCATATGGTTCACCATTTGGGGTCCCGTCTTGCCCGGGTACGAGGCCAAACACTACGAGGCCAAATACTACTACTCAGCTGCCACCCAATTGGGGCGAGTTTGACGCGAACACAATGTAATACGTGCAACTTCTTGGCATGCAGGGTCAAATTTTTCCTCCACCAAACATGGCGGGTCAATTTTTTCCTCCACCAAACTATGTCCAAGGTTCTCAAGAGGAGCCCGAGTCCGTGCCAGAAACTCAAGTCGAGACCAACCAACCACGTCAACCTGAGGGTTCTCAATGGGGGCGCGGGAAACGCTCGCATAAAAGAAAAGATGCTACTATTCCTCGTCAAAAAAAGAAACAAGAACGTTGGGAAAAAGACGAGGAGTATGCTTTAGCGCGAGCCTGGCTCGACATATCGGAGGATCCCGAAGTTGGTTAGTATTTTTATTTTTTTGTATATATATATATATATATAATGTTGGTTAGTATTTTTTTTGTATATATATATGTATCTATATAATGTTGGTTAGTAATTTTTTTTTGTATTTATATACTTTCTAATCGTATAATATTTTTTTTGTAGCGAACTATCAAAATAGCCCGTTGTTTTGGGTCCGGATTCGAGAGCTGTTTTTTGGCGTCTTGGGTAGGGGGAGTATCGAGACAAAGATTCGATATCGGGAAAGTGGTCGGACATAAATAATAGATGTCACTCGTTTGCGGAGGTTTACCAACGTTGTAAGGACAACAGGTGTAACATCCGGCAAAAATGGATATGTTTCCGTACGTACTTAGTATATGTAATTAACGGTTTAAGTGCATGTTTAAATTAATTGGATTAAATTAATTGATGCCGTAAGAGAATAGCAAACTCCCCATAAGATGCATAGGAATGCACACGTTTAATGACGATGCATGATAGGATCATGAGCGAATAAACTTGTCCGGTACGGACGTTGGTGATTACCCGGCAAGAATTAAATAAACGAAAAGGATCCCGGACACCCAGGATATAAAATAAAGTGTATTTTCACAAAATATAATGTGTTTTGGAACTCCAAAACCATAAGTGAAAACTCTCCATACAAGTCTCCCGGTAACGAATAAAGTGCGCGTACCGCACCCGATACGCGTATAACTTACAATTTCACCCGCAAAAGCCTAAATAACCAATCAACGCTTAAATTGGACTATATTTAAGGGTTATTAAAGGTATTTTTAATGTCCGGACAATGCGCGATTAAAACCCGAAAAATACCCGAACGACACCCGAACGACGAGGGATTTAACTTAACAAGTATTGGGTAAATATTTGGAGTGGTGGACCCCACCTAAGCCCACAAAGGGGCCGGCCTAATGGCCTTGTAATCTCTTTACATTGTTATTCTAATAATAACCTACAAGTCTAAGAATGTTAAGCATGCATGGACAAAAGATCATGTAAGAATATCAAGTACAAAGCATGCTCCACTTGCCCCCTTTTGTGTAAGAAATTTCGGCCCATGGCCATGTAAATCCAAGACAAATGCAATCAAGCTAAACACTAGGGCACACATGCATACATGCTTCCAAAAGATCTCATATCCTACTAAAGATTATAAGTATGATTACATGATATCTTGGAAAGATTATAAACCTCCTTTCCTTCTTAAAAACCCACGGCCAAACACCCTACAATATCCATCCAAGATCATTTCCTTGTACTTCTTAAATCTCCTAAATCTTTAGAAAGATCATGTGTAATCTATGGAAGATATGGTAATGATATATAACATGTGTTAGATGCATGAGTTAACAAGCAAAAACAATCTTCTTCTTTCTCCCTTCTTGTGGCCGTGGGGTATTATGCACACACACACACATTTCTTCAAGTTCAACACTTCCAAATTACTCTTAAACATCCATCCATCAAAAACCCCATTGTGTGTTTCAAGCTTGGAGCTTAACCAATGAGGAAGAACACACTAAACCCCTCTCAAATCCAAGGTTTTTGTCTTCCCTAGCCTTGTGCTAGTAGTAAGCTTCTTAACCTTGTTTTGATTATTGATATTCATGTATGTGTTCTTAGAAGCAAGTTGTACATGAAGGGTTTAAAATGTGGTTTTGAAACATAACTTTAATAGGTTTTACATAGGTAAAATGGATGATTAAAGATATGTAAATGGATCATGGATTTGATGATGATAAAGTAGTGTTCTTAAAATATATAAAATTTACACATACACTAAGTAGGATGATGATTTGGTTAAGATTTGTGGAATAAACTTGAATATGTTAAAATGTAACTTTAATCATCTTAAAATGATCATCCATGATATAATATATGATGGAATATATTAGGATGTCATGAATGAAGAAGTTGAAAAGTTAAAGTTTACACACTTAGATGGATGAAATTTGGATATGTTGAAGAAATACATAAAACACACATATTAGTAGCCTCATGTGAGAAATATAAGACTATTAAAAGTGTTTTGATGCAAAAATAACTTAACAATAAAAAGATGAATCTTCAAAGTCCACTAACTTGAGTGAAAAATACCAACTTTGGAAGTTAGAGTGGAAAAATGCAACATTTGAAAGTTAAGGGACTAATGTTGTAACTTTGAAAGTTAGAGGACTAAAATGAACATTTTAGAAACTATTAGTCCAAAAATGCAATAATGGAAAGTTGGTGTCAAAAGTATAAGTAATAATTTTCCAAGGTTGATTTGGTAAATACTAGTAAACATACTTGGGTATTTTGTATAAAAAGTATATTTTTATAAAAATGAAAGTTATAAAAATATGGGTTTGTATTAACATAAGGATTTTTATAAAATAGAGATTTTATAAAAATGTTAAGCAAAAATTTAAAACTTGAGAAACTTATACAAAAATGAATACTTTTATATAAATGGGAATATAAGAATTTAGGGTGTTTACCCACACATAACTTGCCTACACATCAAAATGTGTGGGTAAATATCTACACATTTTTGTACATGTGTGGGTAATTGTTGACGATTTATGTTAGATAACAACTAACACTTAATATATGTTGGCAATACATTTTATCTACACATTGGAGTTTGTGGGAAAATTTCCCCCCAAAATTGACATCAATTAAATGTTAAACTACCCACACATATGGTAAAATTTTGTTATGTGTAGTTAATTATCTACAAATATGTAAACAACTAATATATATGTAGGTAACTGATTATGTTTACCAACACATAATATATTTAAACAGATATGTAGATAAATTAATTATATAAATTCTTATTTTAGTTTTTGATAATGACGTGGCTAAATAAATACCTACACATGCTTAAAATGTGCAACATGTGTAGATATTGGTTACATATAAAAATGAATAATTTTATTTTAAATGACGCACCAAATAAATACATACATTTTTTTAAAAAAAATATACGATATGTGTAAATATTAGATATATATGTACTTAGTAAATGTCGTGGCATAAAAAATATCTACGCGTATCTAAAAAAGTATATGTAGATATTGGATACATATAAATTGAATAATTAAATCATTATTTTATTTTTAACATGGTGTGTAAGAAGGTGCAAGTAAAGAAGAAATGGTCGGTGCGGAAGAAATGGTCCAAGATGTTAACGGGCACGGTTTGGATCGTAGCGGTCTGTAACGGGCCTATCAGGTCGAAACGGCCTAGTCACTATCAGGCCGGTCAAGTCATTAATGGGCCTGTTCGGTATGAAACGATTTGGTTCGGGTCTAAATGGTCCGCGAATTTTAAGGGTGTGGTCGAAAGGGATCGGGTCGTTAACGGGTTCAGTTCGGTCAAAACGGTCCGTGGGATCGAAATGGTCCGGGTGGTTTAACGATTTTGTGAGGACGAAACGGTCTAGTTCGCTTACAGACCCAGTCCAGTCCAAACCATTCTGCCCTGAACTCATCCTAACACATACTCATCCTTACCTATTTTTTTCTAATTTACTCATCCTAACCCAAACTAAACTCATCTTAACCCAAACCCATTCTATTATTTTATTTATAACATCATGTCTTTGTACTACCTAAATACTCGCAACTACTAGTTGACCAATGTGAGAACGCCTAACGACTTTTGCAGCCATGATTAAAGTATTAAAATCCAATACTGGAGAGGGTAGAGGCTATAGATTTGTGGAGGAGGAGCCGAGTAGGGCATAGGCAGGAGTGGGCGACCGGAGTTTGAGAGGGTAGAGGTTGTTGGTTTAAAATTTAAAAAAAAAATTAGAAGAAAAAAAATGTTGGATGCAGCTTGTGGCAGTTGAACCTGGGATCTTGAAGTTAAAATGGACGCTCACAACCACTACACAACTTCACATATGTACTTATGGGTTCCTACTAAATTTCTTTATGGGTTCCTTGTGTATTTTTTATATATATTAACACAAAAATTCAAAATAATGTATTAAATGGTTTTCCAAAAAAGTTGGATTTCCCCTACGGGTGCAAATGAGCCGAGCCGCTCGCGAGCTACTTGAGCTCGGCTCAGTAAAAAGCTCGAAACGAGCTAAGCCTTATCGAGTGCGAGCCGAGCTTGAGCCTAAAAACCAAAGTTCGTTTATTTATCGATCCCGAGCTCAAGCCTGGCATGTGAAGCTCGTTAGGCTCGTCGAGCCTTATCGAGCATAGTGTAATATTAGTTTTTTTTTTAATAATATTTACTATTCATTTAAAGTTGTTTAGAAAACTAGCCCCAAGCTCGGGCTTCACTTATGGAGCTCACGAACCTAAAACGAATTATTATTTATATTATTTTTATTCAATGTATTAACTAATTGATAATAAACGAGCCGAGCCTGATCAAGATCGGGCTCGACTAGACTCATTTGCACCCCTAATTTCCCCCCACTTGGTGTTCTTCTGGAAATAAAATTGGATTTCCCACCCAAAAAGATAATGAAAATTTTTGAATCTCTATCTTCTTTTATCCTAAAAAAAAATCAACTCCCGCCTCACTCACTCTAAACGATGGTCGTTTTCAAATTGATTCCCTAAATATCTCCTTTGTATGTAGAATTCGGTTTGGTGGTTTGCAATCAACCAATAAGGTGAACAAAACCTCAACAATTCACTATGTCTACAATGAGATATCTGGTAACCATTGCACATGTTGAAAATAGGTTTCAGCAACTCGCATGTTCCATGGCAGCCAGCCGCCACAAAAAAAAAAAATGTTAATTTGTCAAATCCTCGACAGAGAGCTGCAACCTTTAATTGGTGTTATTGTCACGATATAGGTAAGCCTCCACCATTTATGCTTTTGTTGATCAAATTAGCCCTACACTTAACTTATTTGGAATTGATTTTAGTATGTAAATCAGATTAAAAGCAAATTGATTATTTATTGGTTTGGTCTTGTTTGAAGATGAACATCAAGTGTTTGATGAAATGCTTCAACCACTAATGGTATATACGTTTTTGTGATCAGGAACGATGATGGCTGATCACATGGGAGATGACTAGTATGGAAGTTAGTAATCTTATCTTATATCTAACTATCTTGATATAGTATTGGGTGTTTAAAGCTGTGTTTTATTGTTTTGCCCATTTTGACGCGTTTTAAGTTTACATAGTTTTTATGCAACAACAGTGGTCAATGAGGAAGCAGTCCGAGCAGCTGGCTATCTTGGTTGCTGATCTTTGTAGGTTCTTTTCTCACTTACTTGCTGTACTACTTCTTGTTCTTTCTTTTTTCACTAACTGTTGCATATAAAGGTCCCATAAATATTTATAATTGACATGTATAGAGATTTGAATATGTAAGCTAACTGCTCTTTATGATCCCTTTTGTTAAGTTTGCTATTGGGTCAGAATTGGTAGATTTAAAAATGGTTTTTTATGAGTTTTTATTTGTTTTAACTATTTTTTATACCTTTTATTCTATTAGAGTATATATTCTTCTCCATAAAAATGAAGTGGTAGCTAAGTTATATTCAGAAAGAAGGAATGGCTTAAACTTCTAAGGAACATGGGCTCGAAAATGAGGCAAATAAGTGTTTTGTGTCAAGGAGAATCAATTAACTTAGAATTGTTTATTTATATATTCGAATGGGTTATTGTTTTTAATGTTTAGAAATTAGAACTGAAGTTTCTTTTGGTATTGTTGTAATAGTACAGTTGAGACCACTAAACAAAATGGAGCAAATGGCTAAAGATAATGTGCCATGGGAATGCGTTGAACTTGAAGCATTCACATAATCTATGTATGAAGATGGTGTAAAGACAGTTGCATTGTCTGCACTAATGGGCATAATGGTAATTACTATATTCTTTAGTTATACATATTGTTCTTTTCACTTGTCTTAGATAGTTTTGTCTGCTCTTTTGGATTTAATCTCACTTGTTTTGCAGGACTATAAATCTACAGTGAAAATGTCCGGGACTTGTTGAATTCTGAAAATTGGCGCAATCTAAAGCTTCAAAGGTCGAGGTGCTAAGAAGACTTGCGCCACAAAATTGTTAGTATGGTTTTCTTTTTCATTTATGGTGGTAGTGTAATGTGATCGATATTGCAGTATATTATTAAGAAATTGCAGTTTTTTGTTGTGTATTTGTAGATTAAGACAGTGACGCATAAAATTGGATCAGAAAGGAGGATAACATTAGATGAAGCTATGAAATGAGATGATTTGTTCAACTTGAGACTTGGCGGCTGAAACACTGGGATGCGGAAAAGGTTGGATATCTAAAAATGCGGCTGCAATATATGTAAGTTTATTTTTTCTTTTCTACCGCTAAGTATTCATTATTTGGTAAAAAGTTAATTTATTGTATTTGTTTTTTTTTTTTTTTTTTTCCTAAAGGAAGAAATGATGAAGTTGAGAAACCAACATACCGTGGAATCAATGAGCGACAAGTCGATTATTGAGAATGTACTTGGACGAAGCTCTATTCGTTTGCATGGGTGGGACGTGATCCAATTATTGTTGATAACACAATGTGTACAACTAAAAAAGCCAAGCGTTCTACTTATGATGAGATGGTCCATGCACTTCAAACAGTGACAAGTAAATGTGCCATTACGAAACAAGCACTGATTGAGAATAATATCATGCCTCCTCCATCAAGCACATCTGGACAATCTCAAGGTGATAGTCTAAAGGGTGATGAAACTATCAATGAGTGATGTCGTTTAGGAATTTTATATAACCCGTTACTAACTTATGGTTAATATTTGTTTTGTTTGTTTGGTTGTTTGAACACTTATGTTTTGATTAAGATTGACAATTTAGTCGCGTATGTTTCTATAACTGTTTTGTATTTGTTTGTATACATTTAAATTTTTTTACCAACATATCAATATATATTATTTCTATACATGTTTAGATTAATGCCTACACATTTTAAGATCAACACCTACACATCTTATATTTACTTACACATAATTAACTGCCACGTTGGATGCCACGTTAGCTGCCACGTTGGATGCCACGTTAGATGACATGTCATACGCTAATATAACAAGTTGCTATACTTCTACCAACACATATATATTAGTTTTAGCTACACATATATGTGTAGGTATAGCTTACTATATCTACAGTGCTGAGTCTACACATCATGACACTTAATTTATGTGTAGGTAAACGTAACTACTAACACATTATATGGTTTTTCCTACACATACTATGTGTGGTTAAATACCCAAATTTCTTGTAGTGTATTGGAAGCATTTTGTATCTAAGTTAACAAGTTGAGTTAAAATACAAACCTTCCAAGTAACATGTGTTAGGAATGTGGATAATATTTCTATAAAACACATGTTGGGAAAAACTTGGAAAATTGACTAATCAAGCTAAGATATCGAGCTAAGACGCGTTAACGAACCATACACGGACAAGACATGAGAAAAATGCCATTGCGGCAAGATGAGAAAATATATATTTTTAGGAAGTAAAATATATATATACATCATGGGTGAAAACTAATAAACGCTTTCCTAAGTGTTGAAGGAAGTATCCGTGGGAGAAAACAAAACGTAAATAATCTAACGATTAAAAACGTTAAACGGACGTATGGACTTAACGATGAAAGTACAAGTATATATGTATATATATACGTTCGGCTCGACGAAATTCTAATATATCTACTTAATGGGAAAGTAGATATACGGGAAGGAAAACCGAGACGAGTAAATAATATACGTATATATATGTGTATACCGAATCGACGAGATCCTAGTATATTTACTTAATGGGAAAGTAAATATACGGTATGGTGAGTCGAGTCGGGCGTTAAGAATATGCTACCGAATCGACGAGATCCCAGTATATTTACTTAATGGGAAAGTAAATATACGGTATGGTGAGTCGAGTCGAGCGTAGAAAACGTATTATCAAACGACAAGATCTTAGTATATTTATTTGAATGGGAAAATAAATATACGGTATAGTGAGTCGTGTCGAGCGTTAAAAATATTATATCGAACGATGCGATCTTAAGTATAATTATTTAATGGGAAAATAATTATATGTTAAGTGAAGTCGAGTCGAGGATAATATGATACAAGTTACAGAAATATTAACGCGAATATATATATATATATATATATATATATATAACTTGTAACAATGGTAATCCATCACCAACGGACCTAGGATATATGTTTAATTAAACGGGGAATTATATGTAAATGGTGGTGTTGGGAGTTGGGTGTACAACTTGCCAGAAAAGCACACGCTATAGACTTAGTGACTTACACGCACTAGGACGTTCGTAGGTGCTTGATCACGGACTTGCTATTCTCTGCTATTTGATTGTACGCTGTACATTAGGTGAGTTTCACGGCCCCATTTTACTGTTTTAACTGGGGGAAAGATATGTTTGTCAAATGTTGTCACATGTTGAAATGTTTTCAAAGGATAAAATGTGATAAGTGGCAAGATGAGTACTTGAGCAGTGATCGCTACTCGGGGTTGAGTCCTCTCTTCTGTAACCATTAATTCAGGGAAATGAAACCGAAGGAATATTTGGATAGTACTATTGGTGCCTGACAAGGCCCACCCCTAATCGATAGCGTCGATTATGCATCGGCGTATGCCAGGGGTGCACGTATTCTAAAACTAAGTCGTTGGGTTCCGAGAAACGACTTGGAGCGGGGCATTATTATTAGTCTTGGTTTGGTTATGGGGCTCAAGGGATTGCTCATCATCATAGTTTGTAGGAGCTAGCTACTCCTTACAAAGACCACAAGTTGTGCAGGTTTAGCACATGTTGTAAAAACGAAATATCGATCGACAAGATCCTAGTATAATTATTTAATGGGAAAATAATTATACGGTAAAGTGAGTCGAGTCGATGGTTGTGAAAATGTTGTTGTTATAAAACTAAAACCTGTGAACTCACCAATATTTTATATATTGACGTCTTTTTAAACATATCTTTCAGGTAACTAAGTGCTGAATAGATATGGGGCTAGTGCGGTGGAATTCGGGATGTCGGATACTGGTCGGGGTTTCATTCATTGTTACCATCGGGTTGGAACATAAACGGAAATACCCCCACATTGAAACTTAATGTTCATCGTTTTATGTAATGCTTTGTGCAATATTGTAACGAGATACTCATTTTCGACATTCTAATAAATTGATCTTTTCTAAATAAATATAGTTTGTGTTAATCTTGACTTTGATATGCTTTCGAGCGTTGCGCCACGTGTTTCCGCCATTGGCGTGGTGTGACAGAAGTGGTATCAGAGCCAAGGTTATAGCGAACTAGCATTTTTGAAAAATCTAGACTATAACCGGTTGCGGCTCGAAGACAAAGTTTTCAAAACTAAAACACGACAAAATATTTTTTTAGAAAAGAAAGAAATTTGTACATGGGATGTACAAGGGGAAATTCCGACCGACTAGCCATGTGTGTCAATATATGAAGTATTAGAAAATACGGATAAGATGTTTATGGTAGGAATCCGATTTTCTAAGATTAGTTAATACATATACGTAGTACGGATATTTTGCCAGTAAGGATGTTGTGTCACGCTTCACATTAGTCCACACTCCTGCATCAATCACCGGTACCAGCAAAGAGGAAGGATACTGTGGTCTACGAGGAGCTCACTCGCTTACCTGTAGATGGAATGATCGAAAGGACTAATCTCTATCGCGATAATAGATTTCGCCGTGTTGTTTATGATTTGGAGGAGAAACTAGACCAAGTCATTTGTTGTATGAAATCTTTGTTTTGGATCAGGAAGCTCAGAACTAGCGGGCAACAAGATTACCTGGCAACGCAAATTATCATTACGGGTGCACACGTAATAATAGTTTGGGGTGCATGGTAACCTTGGTGGGCGCTAGGGCCGGATTGGTGATCACTCCTTGTCTTGGTTGTTCTTGTTCTTTAGATTCAGACTTAGTTTGATTGGCTAATAGGTTAAATGGGAGGTCTCGTCGACATCCCTTGATCTTGATCCTAGCTAACCTAATGAGCTTTCTTCGACATTACCTTTAAGGTACGAACACGGAAGAGCTCGAACGTCTATTCATATGAGAAAAACCGACGTAAACCCTCGCAGCAGATAGTGACGGGAGACGAAAACTTCCTTGTATAGGAGTTGAATGTCTCCGCCACAAAGTTCTTCCAAAGGAGCGGGCGTACGAGGATGCGCTGCCTACCGAAGAGATGAATGCTTGGTATGATGCGAGGAATGCTAAACTTGGAACCTAGTGAAGACTTAGGGTGTGTCCCTGTGAAACTAGTGCGCTTTGAGAACAGGACCATGTGTGGATCAGAGGCTCATGGCCGTGTGCTGCTGTGTTGTCATGGTGAATAAGACATGTTCGATCTAACACATGCCCAAATTGTCTTCAAGGGTCGAGTATTTTCTTCTCCTTGTGAAGGACAGAATCGAAGTTGCGGGATTAGGAAGATTGATCATTGTTATCCTGAAGGCTCGATAGCCCTCGTCTGAATCGACAGTATCGGTGGTTCCCATGCAGTCATGGACTGATAGTGAAATCAGCATGCCATGTTGCACATCCGCGAGTCATAGGGCTGTGATAAACTTCGACGATGTTGGAAAATTTCGGGCACTAATCACGACCGCGGCATTGTTGCCAGTGTTATGATGATGGCGTGTAGTGGAATAGCCAGCCCCAGTCGACGTTTGGCTATGGACTCTCTCGGAAGTGCATAAGATTAACTCATAGGAAGCCACTGCTCGAGGTACTGAGTGTTCAAGTATGGTTCAACACCCTTTGCAATAGCGCTGGATCGTATTTTGAAAGATGATTTGTGATGGGCTTAGCACATTGGTACTTATGTTATACTACTCTCCTAAGGCGCAAAAGTCATCGTAAGACTCCTCTATCCACCTCCTGTTGTTTTTTTCAAGGATTATTGGTAGTCTCGCTTCAGTCGGTGAACACCAGAGTAGGTTCGATACGTGTGCTGTGCCTGAACCTGTCATAAATCCTGGGGAGTGGAACCCCACTTTAGGAATCATAATCATAAGGGTGTGTTCCGTAATTGTCAAGTGTCGCAAGCCGCTTTTGCTGACATTGAAACCCCCCTCGAAAATCAAATGACGGACTACTGGAGGTGGTCACGTTATTCTGTTAAACTAAACTTACCCATGGGACGACAATTCCATTGCTCTTGTTGCAATGTTGAATGTCCGTCACCGTCGTCACGGTAACGAGACTAGTTATTTATTGGTCGACGATTGATGGAAAGTGTTTTTATCAATCCCCGAAGATATTGAGACGTTGTGTCCCCTCGTCACGGTGATTTTTTTTTTAAAACTAAGGTTGCAAGATCCATTCGTTATGGATACGGTGACCTGTCTAATCTCTTGCCGTATTTCGATACTCTCACTACGTGGCCTATCGGGAAGAAAGTCACCGGTCTCGCTTAGGTGGCGGAGAGGCATTTTAGTTGAAGACTTCCGATGCTAAGGCCAAAATAATATGCAAGAGGACTCTAATGAGAAGGATGACTCGGCTGGGTTGCCAGAGTCGGTATCGTTTTCATTTTATGAAGGTGTCTCGATAAATCGTGATCCTTCTACCTCTACTTGCTATTCTCGTTGTGACCACTATCTTTGTTATGGGGAAAGATGTAGGTCGGTTCCGAGGTCCTATGGATACTATTTACCACACATATAATAACTACGACGAGTCTAAGACTCCGGTCGAGCCTGACGTTGTTGCTCCTGTTATTGTTCTATGGCTCAGGCAAGTCCTGTTGACGCTGTTAAGTGGGTAGCTCTTGCTGAGTTTGTTGTTGTCAGTGATTCTGTAACACTTATCGGGCTTGATGTTGTTGTTTCCATGTCTGTTGTTGAGCTTATTGTTGTCGTTGCCTCTATAGTCCATGTTGGGCTTGAGGTTGTTTCTATGGCTCTTCTCGAATTGAAGTTGTTGATGTATTTGAGGCTCCTGCAGAAGTGAATGTCATTAACGAAGACGTCTCTATAACCCATGCCAAGCCACTATAACCAAATCTGTGTCTCTGTTAAAATCGTTGTTATTAATTCCATTTCTCCGAGGCTTTCATTGAACTACTAGTTATCATTCCTTGGGATCTTAGGAAGCCTAACATTGTCAATGGTTCTCAGGCCTCGGTGGAGACTGTCGATGTTGCTGTTACTATCGTTTGAGTGACTCATACCAAGCCTACGGTCGTTCTCTCTATGAACAATATCGGCTTTAGTAGTCAGCTAAATTATGTGGAACCCGTCGTTCCCATTTATGTTATGACGACTGATGCGCCGGCCAATCTAACCAATTCCTACCATTGAGCCTAGGGAGGTTAGGCTCGAGGCCGAAGGTACGGATGCAAATCCCACATCCACAAGTGATCTGAGATGCACGGGGATGCGTGCTCACCATAACAGAGCTTTCTGTTGATGTGGACTGTGGATTTTCCATATTGACATGTGCATTCATGCTGCTGTGTTACCCCCAACCATTTTGCATGATCGCTGTTTCATTATTTTGCTGATTGCGTATTCATGTGGTTGCGCTACAATGCCGATGATGCATTCCTGTTGAAGAAATACATAAAACACACATATTAGTAGCCTCATGTGAGAAATATAAGACTATTAAAAGTGTTTTGATGCAAAAATAACTTAACAATAAAAAGATGAATATTCAAAGTCCACTAACTTGAGTGAAAAATACCAACTTTGGAAGTTAGAGTGGAAAAATGCAACATTTGAAAGTTAAGGGACTGATGTTGTAACTTTGAAAGTTAGAGGACTAAAATGAACATTTTAGAAACTATTAGTCCAAAAATGCAATAATGGAAAGTTTGGTGTCAAAAGTATAAGTAATAATTTTCCAAGGTTGATTTGGTAAATACTAGTAAACATACTTGGGTATTTTGTATAAAAAGTATATTTTTATAAAAATGAAAGTTATAAAAATATGGGTTTGTATTAACATAAGGATTTTTATAAAATAGAGATTTTATAAAAATGTTAAGCAAAAATTTAAAACTTGAGAAACTTATACAAAAATGAATACTTTTATATAAATGGGAATATAAAAGTATTGGAAGCATTTTGTATCTAAGTTAACAAGTTGAGTTAAAATACAAACCTTCCAAGTAACATGTGTTAGGAATGTGGATAATATTTCTATAAAACACATGTTGGGAAAAACTTGGAAAATTGACTAATCAAGCTAAGATATCGAGCTAAGACGCGTTAACGAACCATACACGGACAAGACATGAGAAAAATGCCATTGCGGCAAGATGAGAAAATATATATTTTTAGGAAGTAAAATATATATATACATCATGGGTGAAAACTAATAAACGCTTTCCTAAGTGTTGAAGGAAGTATCCGTGGGAGAAAACAAAACGTAAATAATCTAACGATTAAAAACGTTAAACGGACGTATGGACTTAACGATGAAAGTACAAGTATATATGTATATATATACGTTCGGCTCGACGAAATTCTAATATATCTACTTAATGGGAAAGTAGATATACGGGAAGGAAAACCGAGACGAGTAAATAATATACGTATATATATGTGTATACCGAATCGACGAGATCCTAGTATATTTACTTAATGGGAAAGTAAATATACGGTATGGTGAGTCGAGTCGGGCGTTAAGAATATGCTACCGAATCGACGAGATCCCAGTATATTTACTTAATGGGAAAGTAAATATACGGTATGGTGAGTCGAGTCGAGCGTAGAAAACGTATTATCAAACGACAAGATCTTAGTATATTTATTTGAATGGGAAAATAAATATACGGTATAGTGAGTCGTGTCGAGCGTTAAAAATATTATATCGAACGATGCGATCTTAAGTATAATTATTTAATGGGAAAATAATTATATGTTAAGTGAAGTCGAGTCGAGGATAATATGATACAAGTTACAGAAATATTAACGCGAATATATATATATATATATATATATATATATATATAACTTGTAACAATGGTAATCCATCACCAACGGACCTAGGATATATGTTTAATTAAACGGGGAATTATATGTAAATGGTGGTGTTGGGAGTTGGGTGTACAACTTGCCAGAAAAGCACACGCTATAGACTTAGTGACTTACACGCACTAGGACGTTCGTAGGTGCTTGATCACGGACTTGCTATTCTCTGCTATTTGATTGTACGCTGTACATTAGGTGAGTTTCACGGCCCCATTTTACTGTTTTAACTGGGGGAAAGATATGTTTGTCAAATGTTGTCACATGTTGAAATGTTTTCAAAGGATAAAATGTGATAAGTGGCAAGATGAGTACTTGAGCAGTGATCGCTACTCGGGGTTGAGTCCTCTCTTCTGTAACCATTAATTCAGGGAAATGAAACCGAAGGAATATTTGGATAGTACTATTGGTGCCTGACAAGGCCCACCCCTAATCGATAGCGTCGATTATGCATCGGCGTATGCCAGGGGTGCACGTATTCTAAAACTAAGTCGTTGGGTTCCGAGAAACGACTTGGAGCGGGGCATTATTATTAGTCTTGGTTTGGTTATGGGGCTCAAGGGATTGCTCATCATCATAGTTTGTAGGAGCTAGCTACTCCTTACAAAGACCACAAGTTGTGCAGGTTTAGCACATGTTGTAAAAACGAAATATCGATCGACAAGATCCTAGTATAATTATTTAATGGGAAAATAATTATACGGTAAAGTGAGTCGAGTCGATGGTTGTGAAAATGTTGTTGTTATAAAACTAAAACCTGTGAACTCACCAATATTTTATATATTGACGTCTTTTTAAACATATCTTTCAGGTAACTAAGTGCTGAATAGATATGGGGCTAGTGCGGTGGAATTCGGGATGTCGGATACTGGTCGGGGTTTCATTCATTGTTACCATCGGGTTGGAACATAAACGGAAATACCCCCACATTGAAACTTAATGTTCATCGTTTTATGTAATGCTTTGTGCAATATTGTAACGAGATACTCATTTTCGACATTCTAATAAATTGATCTTTTCTAAATAAATATAGTTTGTGTTAATCTTGACTTTGATATGCTTTCGAGCGTTGCGCCACGTGTTTCCGCCATTGGCGTGGTGTGACAGAAGTGGTATCAGAGCCAAGGTTATAGCGAACTAGCATTTTTGAAAAATCTAGACTATAACCGGTTGCGGCTCGAAGACAAAGTTTTCAAAACTAAAACACGACAAAATATTTTTTTAGAAAAGAAAGAAATTTGTACATGGGATGTACAAGGGGAAATTCCGACCGACTAGCCATGTGTGTCAATATATGAAGTATTAGAAAATACGGATAAGATGTTTATGGTAGGAATCCGATTTTCTAAGATTAGTTAATACATATACGTAGTACGGATATTTTGCCAGTAAGGATGTTGTGTCACGCTTCACATTAGTCCACACTCCTGCATCAATCACCGGTACCAGCAAAGAGGAAGGATACTGTGGTCTACGAGGAGCTCACTCGCTTACCTGTAGATGGAATGATCGAAAGGACTAATCTCTATCGCGATAATAGATTTCGCCGTGTTGTTTATGATTTGGAGGAGAAACTAGACCAAGTCATTTGTTGTATGAAATCTTTGTTTTGGATCAGGAAGCTCAGAACTAGCGGGCAACAAGATTACCTGGCAACGCAAATTATCATTACGGGTGCACACGTAATAATAGTTTGGGGTGCATGGTAACCTTGGTGGGCGCTAGGGCCGGGATTGGTGATCACTCCTTGTCTTGGTTGTTCTTGTTCTTTAGATTCAGACTTAGTTTGATTGGCTAATAGGTTAAATGGGAGGTCTCGTCGACATCCCTTGATCTTGATCCTAGCTAACCTAATGAGCTTTCTTCGACATTACCTTTAAGGTACGAACACGGAAGAGCTCGAACGTCTATTCATATGAGAAAAACCGACGTAAACCCTCGCAGCAGATAGTGACGGGAGACGAAAACTTCCTTGTATAGGAGTTGAATGTCTCCGCCACAAAGTTCTTCCAAAGGAGCGGGCGTACGAGGATGCGCTGCCTACCGAAGAGATGAATGCTTGGTATGATGCGAGGAATGCTAAACTTGGAACCTAGTGAAGACTTAGGGTGTGTCCCTGTGAAACTAGTGCGCTTTGAGAACAGGACCATGTGTGGATCAGAGGCTCATGGCCGTGTGCTGCTGTGTTGTCATGGTGAATAAGACATGTTCGATCTAACACATGCCCAAATTGTCTTCAAGGGTCGAGTATTTTCTTCTCCTTGTGAAGGACAGAATCGAAGTTGCGGGATTAGGAAGATTGATCATTGTTATCCTGAAGGCTCGATAGCCCTCGTCTGAATCGACAGTATCGGTGGTTCCCATGCAGTCATGGACTGATAGTGAAATCAGCATGCCATGTTGCACATCCGCGAGTCATAGGGCTGTGATAAACTTCGACGATGTTGGAAAATTTCGGGCACTAATCACGACCGCGGCATTGTTGCCAGTGTTATGATGATGGCGTGTAGTGGAATAGCCAGCCCCAGTCGACGTTTGGCTATGGACTCTCTCGGAAGTGCATAAGATTAACTCATAGGAAGCCACTGCTCGAGGTACTGAGTGTTCAAGTATGGTTCAACACCCTTTGCAATAGCGCTGGATCGTATTTTGAAAGATGATTTGTGATGGGCTTAGCACATTGGTACTTATGTTATACTACTCTCCTAAGGCGCAAAAGTCATCGTAAGACTCCTCTATCCACCTCCTGTTGTTTTTTTCAAGGATTATTGGTAGTCTCGCTTCAGTCGGTGAACACCAGAGTAGGTTCGATACGTGTGCTGTGCCTGAACCTGTCATAAATCCTGGGGAGTGGAACCCCACTTTAGGAATCATAATCATAAGGGTGTGTTCCGTAATTGTCAAGTGTCGCAAGCCGCTTTTGCTGACATTGAAACCCCCCTCGAAAATCAAATGACGGACTACTGGAGGTGGTCACGTTATTCTGTTAAACTAAACTTACCCATGGGACGACAATTCCATTGCTCTTGTTGCAATGTTGAATGTCCGTCACCGTCGTCACGGTAACGAGACTAGTTATTTATTGGTCGACGATTGATGGAAAGTGTTTTTATCAATCCCCGAAGATATTGAGACGTTGTGTCCCCTCGTCACGGTGATTTTTTTTTAAAACTAAGGTTGCAAGATCCATTCGTTATGGATACGGTGACCTGTCTAATCTCTTGCCGTATTTCGATACTCTCACTACGTGGCCTATCGGGAAGAAAGTCACCGGTCTCGCTTAGGTGGCGGAGAGGCATTTTAGTTGAAGACTTCCGATGCTAAGGCCAAAATAATATGCAAGAGGACTCTAATGAGAAGGATGACTCGGCTGGGTTGCCAGAGTCGGTATCGTTTTCATTTTATGAAGGTGTCTCGATAAATCGTGATCCTTCTACCTCTACTTGCTATTCTCGTTGTGACCACTATCTTTGTTATGGGGAAAGATGTAGGTCGGTTCCGAGGTCCTATGGATACTATTTACCACACATATAATAACTACGACGAGTCTAAGACTCCGGTCGAGCCTGACGTTGTTGCTCCTGTTATTGTTCTATGGCTCAGGCAAGTCCTGTTGACGCTGTTAAGTGGGTAGCTCTTGCTGAGTTTGTTGTTGTCAGTGATTCTGTAACACTTATCGGGCTTGATGTTGTTGTTTCCATGTCTGTTGTTGAGCTTATTGTTGTCGTTGCCTCTATAGTCCATGTTGGGCTTGAGGTTGTTTCTATGGCTCTTCTCGAATTGAAGTTGTTGATGTATTTGAGGCTCCTGCAGAAGTGAATGTCATTAACGAAGACGTCTCTATAACCCATGCCAAGCCACTATAACCAAATCTGTGTCTCTGTTAAAATCGTTGTTATTAATTCCATTTCTCCGAGGCTTTCATTGAACTACTAGTTATCATTCCTTGGGATCTTAGGAAGCCTAACATTGTCAATGGTTCTCAGGCCTCGGTGGAGACTGTCGATGTTGCTGTTACTATCGTTTGAGTGACTCATACCAAGCCTACGGTCGTTCTCTCTATGAACAATATCGGCTTTAGTAGTCAGCTAAATTATGTGGAACCCGTCGTTCCCATTTATGTTATGACGACTGATGCGCCGGCCAATCTAACCAATTCCTACCATTGAGCCTAGGGAGGTTAGGCTCGAGGCCGAAGGTACGGATGCAAATCCCACATCCACAAGTGATCTGAGATGCACGGGGATGCGTGCTCACCATAACAGAGCTTTCTGTTGATGTGGACTGTGGATTTTCCATATTGACATGTGCATTCATGCTGCTGTGTTACCCCCAACCATTTTGCATGATCGCTGTTTCATTATTTTGCTGATTGCGTATTCATGTGGTTGCGCTACAATGCCGATGATGCATTCCTGTTGAAGAAATACATAAAACACACATATTAGTAGCCTCATGTGAGAAATATAAGACTATTAAAAGTGTTTTGATGCAAAAATAACTTAACAATAAAAAGATGAATATTCAAAGTCCACTAACTTGAGTGAAAAATACCAACTTTGGAAGTTAGAGTGGAAAAATGCAACATTTGAAAGTTAAGGGACTGATGTTGTAACTTTGAAAGTTAGAGGACTAAAATGAACATTTTAGAAACTATTAGTCCAAAAATGCAATAATGGAAAGTTTGGTGTCAAAAGTATAAGTAATAATTTTCCAAGGTTGATTTGGTAAATACTAGTAAACATACTTGGGTATTTTGTATAAAAAGTATATTTTTATAAAAATGAAAGTTATAAAAATATGGGTTTGTATTAACATAAGGATTTTTATAAAATAGAGATTTTATAAAAATGTTAAGCAAAAATTTAAAACTTGAGAAACTTATACAAAAATGAATACTTTTATATAAATGGGAATATAAAAGTATTGGAAGCATTTTGTATCTAAGTTAACAAGTTGAGTTAAAATACAAACCTTCCAAGTAACATGTGTTAGGAATGTGGATAATATTTCTATAAAACACATGTTGGGAAAAACTTGGAAAATTGACTAATCAAGCTAAGATATCGAGCTAAGACGCGTTAACGAACCATACACGGACAAGACATGAGAAAAATGCCATTGCGGCAAGATGAGAAAATATATATTTTTAGGAAGTAAAATATATATATACATCATGGGTGAAAACTAATAAACGCTTTCCTAAGTGTTGAAGGAAGTATCCGTGGGAGAAAACAAAACGTAAATAATCTAACGATTAAAAACGTTAAACGGACGTATGGACTTAACGATGAAAGTACAAGTATATATGTATATATATACGTTCGGCTCGACGAAATTCTAATATATCTACTTAATGGGAAAGTAGATATACGGGAAGGAAAACCGAGACGAGTAAATAATATACGTATATATATGTGTATACCGAATCGACGAGATCCTAGTATATTTACTTAATGGGAAAGTAAATATACGGTATGGTGAGTCGAGTCGGGCGTTAAGAATATGCTACCGAATCGACGAGATCCCAGTATATTTACTTAATGGGAAAGTAAATATACGGTATGGTGAGTCGAGTCGAGCGTAGAAAACGTATTATCAAACGACAAGATCTTAGTATATTTATTTGAATGGGAAAATAAATATACGGTATAGTGAGTCGTGTCGAGCGTTAAAAATATTATATCGAACGATGCGATCTTAAGTATAATTATTTAATGGGAAAATAATTATATGTTAAGTGAAGTCGAGTCGAGGATAATATGATACAAGTTACAGAAATATTAACGCGAATATATATATATATATATATATATATATATATATATAACTTGTAACAATGGTAATCCATCACCAACGGACCTAGGATATATGTTTAATTAAACGGGGAATTATATGTAAATGGTGGTGTTGGGAGTTGGGTGTACAACTTGCCAGAAAAGCACACGCTATAGACTTAGTGACTTACACGCACTAGGACGTTCGTAGGTGCTTGATCACGGACTTGCTATTCTCTGCTATTTGATTGTACGCTGTACATTAGGTGAGTTTCACGGCCCCATTTTACTGTTTTAACTGGGGGAAAGATATGTTTGTCAAATGTTGTCACATGTTGAAATGTTTTCAAAGGATAAAATGTGATAAGTGGCAAGATGAGTACTTGAGCAGTGATCGCTACTCGGGGTTGAGTCCTCTCTTCTGTAACCATTAATTCAGGGAAATGAAACCGAAGGAATATTTGGATAGTACTATTGGTGCCTGACAAGGCCCACCCCTAATCGATAGCGTCGATTATGCATCGGCGTATGCCAGGGGTGCACGTATTCTGAAACTAAGTCGTTGGGTTCCGAGAAACGACTTGGAGCGGGGCATTATTATTAGTCTTGGTTTGGTTATGGGGCTCAAGGGATTGCTCATCATCATAGTTTGTAGGAGCTAGCTACTCCTTACAAAGACCACAAGTTGTGCAGGTTTAGCACATGTTGTAAAAACGAAATATCGATCGACAAGATCCTAGTATAATTATTTAATGGGAAAATAATTATACGGTAAAGTGAGTCGAGTCGATGGTTGTGAAAATGTTGTTGTTATAAAACTAAAACTTGTGAACTCACCAATATTTTATATATTGACGTCTTTTTAAACATATCTTTCAGGTAACTAAGTGCTGAATAGATATGGGGCTAGTGCGGTGGAATTCGGGATGTCGGATACTGGTCGGGGTTTCATTCATTGTTACCATCGGGTTGGAACATAAACGGAAATACCCCCACATTGAAACTTAATGTTCATCGTTTTATGTAATGCTTTGTGCAATATTGTAACGAGATACTCATTTTCGACATTCTAATAAATTGATCTTTTCTAAATAAATATAGTTTGTGTTAATCTTGACTTTGATATGCTTTCGAGCGTTGCGCCACGTGTTTCCGCCATTGGCGTGGTGTGACAACAGGGGTAGTGGGGAAGGTGATGACGGTTTGTTGGCAAGAGCGTTGGACGAGATGAAAGAAACCCGCGGGTCGTTCCCGTATTTGAGGATTTGGGAGATGTTGAGAAAAAGTCCTAAGTGGGCTAACGTACCGCTTATGGGGTCGGGTAGTGGGCGCAAAATCAGGAGAGGAAGAGGAGGAGGACCATCAAAACGAAGCAAAACCACCTCCACGTCGCGAGATCCAGATACGTCATCCGATGCTCGCTTTGTGAGTTTAGATGATCCTATTGATTTGGAGGATGAGGAGGAGGAGCAGGAGGATATTCCAAGACCACCCGGTAGAAGATCAAAAAAGGGTGGCAAGGCGGAGTCGTCTTCGACAGGAGGTGGTGCATCGAGGGAGGATTTTGAGGAAATGAATCGATGACTACAGGATATTCGCGACCTGGGCCACAGACGTTTGGAAACGATGCACCAGAGAGTGGCCGAGAATAAAAGGTTCGTCGACATTCAAAAGGCGAGGCAAAGGGAAAAGGACATTGAGTTTTTGTCCAAATCGATGGACCACCTCGAAGGAGAAGCCCTACGCCTTGCACTACTTCATAGGCAAGAAATTCTTGCAAAATATACCCTCTAGTGTGTTTCGCTTTTTTTTATGTTGCGTTTTTTTTTTTAATTTGGTATTGTAATTTTTTTAAGTAGTTTGTTTTATTAATTTAATTAATATTAGTTGTGTGTTTTTAATATTATTTGTAATTTTTTTATATTTATTTGTCTTTTATTTTAATTATTTTGAGTTAAAAGATTAAAAATAATAATAAAATAAACAACCAATCAGAAAATGGGGCTTTATAAATAAAGCCCCTACCACTACACCCTTTTTTCACTTTCTCTTTCCATGCTGACTCAGATGCCACGTGGACCAATCAGGAAAGAGGCTTTATAAATAAAGCCCCCTACTACACATGGTCTAATGCTAAATAGAGGAACAGGGCCTAACCCAAATGAAGTTTCAAGGCCGTCTTTGAAAATACTAAAAAAAATTTGGGCCTCGAGCGAAAAAAAATTTGGGCCCAAAATTTTGTAAAAAGGAAAGAATTATAAAAAAAAATTGAGTATGGTGCTAGAGTCAAAGATTGAATTTTAGACATCTTCATTAAATTAACATGGTTTTTCCAACTCCACTAACAAGACTTTAATGTATGAAACACCAGTATATATCCTAAATATAGAATTTAATATATATATATATATATAGGTAAAGGATCCGATAAGAAAATTGTTTTGTGTAGGAAGTGTAGTAAGTATTTTCAACCATTAGATCAAATCTGATTAAATCTTTAGATGAAGGGCATTATAGAGTTTTTGTCCAATTTTTTATTTATTACAAACACACTAAATTAGCAACTAACATCTAGATATTTATGAAGATTAATCATCCTAAATTAACTAATTATTCATAATTTTTCATAAGAATCATAAGATATTCATATCAAATAAGTTGATCAATACCCAAAAACTTGTTCGATTTTTCAAACATATAACTCACCTCTATCACTTTTTCGATTATTCAAGTCATGACAGAAGGTTAACATCATGAGTGTTTTATAATGTCAGGAGTGTTTTATAATGAAAGAGAAATTAGTATGCATTAATAAGGAGTGTTTTATAATATCATCGGGAATGTTTTATAATAACATCAATAGTGTCTTATATTGAAACTAAACACAGTAGAAATGTTTTAACAGATACGAATCATGCTTAGTAAAAAAAACCCTATTATTCGGTTAGATCAGCAAAAAAAAAAAAGAAAAAAAAAACACTATTACTTTAAACCCACTATTATAGAAGATGAAGAATAACCGGTGCAAAGAAGGTTTTGTGGTTCTATTTATTTTTTTCTTTTTGGAAGATGAACAGGTTTGAATGTATGAGAGAGATTATAATCACTAAAAATATTTAAGATTAAAATTAAGATGAAAGAGAGAGAGGACATGATTTAAGGGTGAGAGCCAAATGGTTTCTATATCAAAATACAAGAAATGACATTACTACCCTCATTTAAAACACATATTGGACCATCATACCCTTAATTATTAAAATATAATTAGTAGAATCTTAACAAACCCAAACTTTTAATCTCAACCATCCATTTCTGGATCCAATGGTTAAAAACACTTCCTACACTTCCTACACAAATCAATTTTCCTACAGGAACCTTACCACATATATATATATATATATATGTGTGTGTGTGTGTGTGTGTGTGTGTGTGCATTTTTTAAAAACATTCAGGTCCATTTGAGTGTCGGACCCTGAACCGGTGACCACCCCGCCCACCCCCCAACCGGCCCTATTAAGTTTAGTAAAAAAATAAGGCCCCAAGATTTTGGGGGCCCAAAGCAGCTACCTCTTTTTTGCTTGGGCTTCAGCCGACCCTGCACACCCTGCATTTGGTGTGATATTCCCCTTACATTAATCGTATTCTCTATCCGAGACCTCTTTGAGCTTCACAAAACTTCAGACAAGGTTCTCAAGCACAAGAAGAAGGTGCATATGGTGATCATTACAACTTGTTGACGTACTTTGCCGACTAGAAACAAGACCGTTTGAAACAATGAAAGACTATCCATCATTATTATGTTTAAAGATGAGATTAAATGAACAAGCTTTATGTGGATTGCATATAAGGATAAAATAAATGCTATTGTATGGAAAGATAGGTGTAAATAATTTTTTTCTTTGTGATGATGTATTTGGTGTTTTAGCATGGTTTGGCTTTTCGCTAAAATCATAATATCACCTAACCACCTATCGTATTTGGTGTTTTAGCATGGTTTGCCTTCTCCCTAAAACCAAAAGCTTACGAGTCTTTTTATAAAATAATAAAAAAAAAATTCCAAAAACCTTTCATCTTTCTAGAAGGGATTACGTATGTCACTTGAATGATAATTTATAAAATTTATAGATCTCTATAAAATAAATACTAAAAACCAGCTAACCTCCATTTATATAGGTGTTATTATTATTATTCCCCACTCACCATTCACTCGCAATGGCCACAACATTGTCATTAACCAATATCCCCTCAGACATAATTCAAACCCATATCCTCCCACACCTCGACGGCCCATCGCTATCCGCCGTCGCCACCGTCTCAGCCCACCTACACCACCTCTGCTCCGACGAGCCACTATGGGCTGACGTCACCAAATCCACGTGGCCTTCCACCTCACATCCACGTGTCGCCTCCATCATCTCCACCTTCCCCTCTAGCCACTGCTCCTTCTTCCACGACTCCTTCCCCACACTCTCCACCGCCACCATAAGCCGCCACCCACCACCACCACCGCCGTCAACCACCACCGTTCCACCACAACTCATCTCCGCCGTCGATATACGCTACCGAAACGACGTCGTCTACTCCGCCGTACAGTTCACCGACACATCACCGGACTTCCTCTCGTCGGAGTTGGATATCGGATTTTCCTACGAACCGGCTTGCCCCGGATCTGAACCCGAGCAGGTGACCCAGATAACCCGACCCATTGAAGTGGAAGTTGATGAGCTGGCCGGGGCGGATCTAGCGACATTGTCGGATCTTGAACAATCCGTTTCCTTAAGTTGGATTATAATCGACCCGACCCGGAAACGAGCCGGGAACATATCAAGTATTAAGCCGGTTAGTGTACGGCAGGATTATATGGGTAATGAAACGGTTATGCGGTTCGTTACGATTTTACCCGGACCAGACCCGGGTGAGATGGTGCAATGTAAAATACGGGTTGTGTTAGGGGTTAATGTTGGGAAGGTTGGTGTGCATGTGAAGCACGTGGGGTTAAAGTTAGAGGATTTGAGTCATAGGGGTTTGAATGGTAGGGAGTTTTTGGTAATTATTCAAAGGGCAATGTTAGAAGAGAATAATATTATTAGGAAGGTGATGGATGATGGAGAGAGGTTGAAAGGGTATAAGGAGTTGAAGGAAATGAAGAGAGTCAAAAAGGAGTGTGAAAGAATGGAAGATGAGAAAAGGGAATTTGCTATTAAGTTGAATTATGGTCTGATTTTTGTGTCTTTTTGTTTTTCTATTTACTTTTTGATGTTATTGTTACAATAATGTTGTGTGATATATGTTTGTTTAGAGCTTTTGGATTGGTCATATACATGTATCGAAGAATATATTTACATTATATGATGGCAATGATACTTTTTTTATGTGTTGGAATAGATCTCATTATCTTGGGTTATATGTCAAGCCATTAGAACATTATACATTGTTATTTTTTTTTGAACATTGACTTTCATTAAACACACGGGGCAGGCCTCAAAACAAGGACTACCAACCGCAAGAATTACAGCATATACAATGGACAAATACACCAATCTTCTCAAAGAAGATCAATGAACTTTGACCTATTCCTAAACCACAAGAAAGATAAAGCTTTTATACTACCTATCACAAGATTAACCTTTGGCTCCACTCCCCTAAACGTCCTATCGTTTCTAGCTTTCCAAATCGCCCAAAGAGAAACTAGGACTATGCCATGCACAACCCTTTTTCCCCACTTGCCACCTTTAGCATGTTTGTATAGAAGCAAAATCTCTCTAGTATTATTAACCGCAATAGTATCCAGATCACACCACCTCCAAATGTGAGACCACACCCCATATGAGAACCCGCAATTACAGAATAAGTGCACTGAAGTTTCCAAATCGACGTCACAAAGTTTACAACGATCATGTGGAATGTACACATTTCTTTTCGCGAGAGCTTCCACCGTAGGGATCCTATCCATCTCTGCCCGCCAAGCAAAGATGTTACACTTAAGCGGGACCCAAGCAATCCATTTAAACTTGAACACTTCCTCCTTGTCTCGCAGATCTTTCACCTTCGATTTCACAGCAGCTACAGAAAAAAGATTAGACCCGGCCCACTCCCAACTATCCGGACCATCTGAAAGACGGGCCTGGCCCAATAAGTCAGCCATGTAACTCCATTCTTGAACTTCCAAAATACTCCTTTGCTGTGTAAAATCTAAAGGGGCCCAATTATCTCCATTCCAGCAGTCACATACCACCGCTCTTTTGGTCGAGGCAGATTTGTACAGTAAAGGAAATTGAATCATAAAAGGAACATCCAACGCCCATGGGTCTTCCCAAAAGCGAATTGAACGACCGTTTCCCAGCTTTCCTTTCATAAGATCGAGAAAGGACTTATCACCACATTTAAACCTTTCAGAATTCTTCACAATGACAGACCAACACCCGCCTATTCCCGCAATCAGAGGAAGACCCGACCATCTATATCTACCATTATGGCAAGACATGATAATGAGCTTCCACATCGAGCCTTCTTCGTTTCGAAACCGCCACGCCCATTTTGACAATAAAGCGTCATTAACGTCTCTCAAACGACTAACACCCAAACCACCTTTATTTTTATCTCGAGTCACCCTATCCCAAGAGACCCAGTGTAACTTATTCTTTTCACTCGTGGCGGACCATAAAAATCTTTTCATGAGACTTTCCAGATTTTCAATAACTCGTGACGGAGCCTTATATAGCGAAAAATAATAGATGGGAAGACTTTGAAGTACCGATTTAAGCAAAGTGAGTCTCCCTCCGATTGAAAGGAGACTCGCCTTCCAAGAGGAAAGTCTAGACTCGAACACTTCTACAATTTTCCGCCAGTTGTTAATTCTATTCATGTTCGCCTCAACCATAACTCCCAAATAATCAAAAGGGAAGCTACCCACTCTACATCCTACCGTGGCAGCCAAAGAAATCACCTCTTCCCCGGAATACCAATGCCATACAAAAAGGACTTATGAATGTTAATTTTGAGGCCCGAACAAATGTAGAAAATCCTAAGGATTCTCGCCATAATTAAAATATTACCATGAGACCATTTCCCCATAAGCAAGGCATCATCAGCATACAAAAAATGGGAAATGGTCGGCCCATTTTTAGATAACTCCACCCCTTCAAAAATGCCTAAGCTGACCGCTTTTTTGAACAAACAAGTTAAGGCTTCCATAGCAATCAAGAAGAGAAAAGGAGAGATGGGGTCACCTTGACGAAGTCCCTTTTGACATTGAAATTCAAAAGTGGGCGAACCATTAACAAGGATAGCCGATCTTGCCGAAACCAAGATACCTTTAACCCACACTCGCCACCTCTCGGGAAAACCCATTTGATCCAACATGGATAAAAGGAAAGCCCAATTCACATTATCATATGCCTTTTCGAAATCGATCTTCATAAAGAAAACACTCTTCATCCTTCTTTTACACCAAGTAAGAATTTCATTAACCATAAGCGGCCCATCAAGAATACTCCTATCTCCAAGAAAACCCGTTTGATTGTCCGAAATGATATGACCGATCACCTTCTTAAGTCTATTGGACAAGACTTTAGAAATAACTTTACTAATAGTGCCAACCAAGGTGATCGGTCTAAAATCCTTTAGACCAATCGGATTTTTGATTTTCGGAACAAGTGTTATAAAAGAAGACCCACACCCTTTATTAATAACCCCCGAATCATAGAATTCCGAACAGATTTGCAAAAAGTCATTTTCGAGAAGACTCCAAAAATGGCAAATGAAGCGAAAATTGAATATTCCGGACCCGGGGCTTTATCTTTCCCACATTCAAACACCGCCGATTTAATTTCCGCTCTAGAGAAAGGGACTGTAAGTGCATTAATCTTATCCGCGGGAATTCGCTTGACATCATCACATATTAGAATCGGCCGAGTAGGAGAACTGTCTTTAAAGTGGCTACTAAAAAACTTCAACACCTCCCGTTTGACCAAAGAAGGTTTAGACATCCATTCACCATTAACCATAAGCCCCTGGATCGTGTTCGACGCCTTCCTTCCATTAATCACCCGGTGAAAGAAAGCCGTGTTGTCATCCCCATTCTTGGCCCAATTAATACGCGACTTTTGTTGTAAATCCTTAGCCCTTAACCATTCGATCTCCCCGATACCTTTTTTACATTCCACCCAAACCCACTCCTCGTCTTCCAAAAGGTCCCTCTGTTCCATCTCTGATTCAAGGTGTTCTAAATCTTCATTCAAAGACTTAAGCTCTTCCCCTTCTTCACTGTCCACACACTTTTTCCACTCCCTTAAAACCGACTTCAAGAACCGCAGTTTAGAAACCAACACCTTGTCAGCCGGACCCACCATTTGAAACTCATTTAGCGTTTTAGTAACCACTTCTTCACAACCCTTTCTATCCTGCCACGAATTAAACCATCTAAACGGATGAGCACCATAATTCTCATGCACTAAAGTAAGAAGAAGAGGCCTATGATCAGACAAGTGTCGAGGGAGCGCTCGTAAACAAGCCTCAGGCCATCTATTAAACCAACCCGAACATACTAGCACTCTATCAATTTTGCTTAATTTAAATGTGGCACCTTTTTTAGACAAACAAGTGACAATGCTCCCTTTCATACCATATTCCACAAGACTCGCTGACTCAATAAAAGAGTTAAATGCATCCGCTTCAGATTGATCGAAAAAGGAGTTTCTTCTATCTTCACTGAAGCGAACCGCATTGAAGTCCCCTAACAAACACCACAAACCAGAACTACCTCTGATCAGGTCCAACAAACTCTCCCACAAAAGCCGTTTCTCCACCGACTTCTGAGGAGCGTAAACATTAAGAATATTCATCTGCGAACCATCCTCTTCAAGATAACCCTTAACAAGAATAAAATGTTGATGATTAACCGAAGACTCTTTCACAAACTTATTGGGATCCTAAAAAGAAACCAACCCACCCGATCGGCCCAATGCCTCCTGAAAAACCACATCCACTTCTGAATTTCCCCAAAACTTTGCCACATTAAAACCCGCCATATCTCTAAATTGAGTTTCCTGAAGAGCAATAAAAGAAACCCCGTTTTCCACTTTCAACTTTTTTACCCAACCGTCTTTACCCTTAGACCCCAAACCCCTGATGTTCAGAGAGAGTGGATTCATATTTTACCTACTTGTGAACCTTCTTCCAAAATAACTCCACTCAACATGTCATCTCTTTCTTGCAACTGAGCTCCCAGAAGGGCACCCAGATCAATGGTAGCCGCTACTTCCTCATTAAGGTGAGATTTGGACAAACTCACCCTATGAGAAACTTCTATCTCATCTGGAACAATCTCAAAACCAATCGCTTCCTCCTGTGGGTCCAATACAGCTTCAGGGGCCTCCACATTTGGAGTCACTATGTTACCTTCCAATCCCACTTCACCCAACAGTTGATCAAAACTTGTTAGACCGCCTGTCGTTTCTCGAACAAAGTTAACCTTTGTATCTTCCTTATCCAATTGATTCGAAACATGCCCCAGGAAATCTGATTGTGCAGAGGAACGTTTTTGGGCTAAGATATCTAAAGGGTCCATTGGCCCAATAAGAGGATTCAGGTCAAATGGATCCCCACTATTGGGTTTAAACTTATTCTTCTTCCTTTCTGGCCCATTGCTAGAGGTAGGCCCACTGGCAGATCTTTTGAACTTTAGCTTTTTTCTTTTTTTCGACAAAACACAATGAAACCCCTTAGACTTTGATTTCTTGGCACATGCAGCCCCTGACCCACGAATCTCTCCCTCTTCAACCTCCTCTCCTTGATTTCCGGAATCATTACCATTAATGTCACCCGAGAAAATAGCTTGACCAGAAGGAACTGAATTCGAATTAGAGGAAATTATGGTAACGTTTCCTGACAACTCGGGAGTTACCGGGGAATTCTCCATGGCATTGAATGCGTCTGCCTGCCCGCCTACCGACACCGGAGACGCTTCCGATGTAGCCCGACTATCCTGGTCATGACTCTTTTCTGCAGACAGAAAATCTGGGATCCACTCGCCGTCTTCCTCTGTGACCCACACCTTGAATTTCTTACCCCTCCACGTTAAAGTTACTTCATCAAGAATCCTACCACCATCCCCAAGAAGAACTCCAATGTACACATGTGAAAGATCACCACCATCTTTATAGACATCAGGTTTATGAATGATCTTACCAAAACGACTACCAATTAAATCCACAGTTTCATTACACAGTAGGTTCAATGGGATGCCATAAACTCGTAGCCAAGCTAATCTTTCGAGAAGCAACGATTGTCCCTCCCAAATGACAATAGAAGAAAAGAAATCCACCCTTCCCCTCGCTTTATTGAAAATTTCATCCGCCTCTTTAACACTATCAAACGAGACTAAGATGGACAACCCCCCTAGGTACTGAATACATCCACCAAAAGGACTCAGATCCCTGAATAAGCCGCCAATCTTTTTAAGTTTATCAAAGTTGATAACTGTAGCTACCAAGGACCTTCCAAAAAGATGACTAAACTCGTTAATACTATCTGAAATCTTGATCACCTCCTCCTTCTTTTTATCTTGCTTGATTCCAGTCAGTGCTTCTATGAACGGTATCCCTTCGTTTGTAGTTTTGAACTCCGGTGGTGGTGGAACATTAGAACCAGAAGGCTTAGTCTGTTTTTCCGACGTCCGAGTTCCATTGTCATGAAACTCTGTAAACCTTGCAATATTAATCCTCAGTTTATAACTACCGATCCAAACCTTCCTCAAACAGCTCTCTAACTCCACCTTATCACGAACCCCATTGAAAGTTACAAAACCAAATCTGTTTCCCACCTTGTCACGTTTTCTAGCAATATAAATCTTCGAAATCTCCCCAAAAACCTTAAGAACATCGTCCAGATCTTTCCCACTACATTTGTCTGGGAAATTAGCGACGTAGAATTTCACCACCCCATCGTTGTACCCCTGATCGTGTTGTTTCCCTGGTCTTCTTTGTTGATCGGCCATGCCGCCGCCCTGGCTGTAGAGAGAACTAGGTTTTTAGATTATTTTTACTTTTTTTTTTCCGTTTACAAAAGATCTTAAAAAAAAACGGGGTTGCAACACGAGGACTTCCCAGAGGGTCACCCATCCTAGTTTATACATTGTTATTTGATAAAGTTACACATCTAGTTCTTTCAAGAGCCTTTGATTATATTATGATCAGACAATATACCTTACTAAATTGTTGAGCTACCCTCTAATTATCTACATGTACATCATAACATAATGACCCAAGGCATTATAGCCTAGTGGTATCTTGGTGGTGAGATAAGACTTAGGGACCATAAGGTCCTGGGTTCGAATCTCACAAAGGGGGTTTTCTCATAATTATGAGTTTCCTCCTGAATTGGTGACTTGGTGGTGGAATATGATCGCGTGGCAACACTGGTGGCACGATGATACTCCAGTGTTCCGTGAGTGATTCCAATTTGTTGGCCGTTAAAAAAAAAACATCATAACATAATGACCTGACAACATACCTCAGTATTTGGTTAAGCTAAGCCTATACTTTGGTCAACTGCATGTCATGATTGGGTGAGCTACCTCTTTTATTTGCTACATGAATGCTAATAATCAATCATTATTTATCCCTTTTATTTGCTACATGAATGCAATAATAATCAATCATTATTAGGCTATTGGGTGGGTTGACTTGGCCACGGCATGGAGGTGGAGGGGTTGGAGCCTACGCACGCCTTTGCTTCTTATTTTAAAAGAATTGGCTATTGTGACCATTGAATGTTCAAAAACAAATATGATTTTTACTTTAACACAGAAATTAGATTTAAATAATCTCAATTATCAGCTATTGGTTGTCATCAGTTTTAACTTCTAACTTTAATAATCACTTTTGACGGTCCCAACTTTTAAGCTATTTTCCATATGAGGTCCTATACTAAGAGTTAACTCAATTAGTTTTTGCTGACATTGACTTCCACATGAGCAGTCCACATCATCCAAACTTTTACACATATGCAGTCTACGTCATCAAAAGCTTAACCTTTTTTTGCCACTAAAGCAGTCCACGTCAGCAAAATATTGACTTTTTTTTGACATATGACAGTCCACGTTAGCAAAAACTAACTGAGTTAACTTTTAGTTAATATGAGACCGCTGCGGGAAAATAAGTTAAAAGATATGATTGTTAGCAGTGATTTTTAAAGTTAAGACTGGTGATGATGAATAGGATACTTGAGGGTATTTAAACCTAATATTCATTTACTGAAGTACACTCTATATATGAACTAGGTTTTTACCGGCGTCGCGCGTTGCAGCGACGGCGTAGCGTGTGCGATTTCATTTCAAGCGTTACGTTAATTACAGTAACAGGACTTTGTTATACGTTAGCAAAGCGACTTCAACGTCGTGCCTATTTATTTTCTAAAATGATCAAATTAATATTTATGCCTACGTAAAACCAAATACTAAAGGTTAAAATTACTAAAACATGTAAAGGTTCAAGTGAGTGTACCACTAAATTTTAATTGATTATTTATTGCAGCTACCTAGCACATCATGAGTTTTATTTATGTACGTATGTATGTATGATGTTGGTGTTTTGTTTTCTATTGATACATAACAACCCACCCACATATAAAATTCCAAATCCAATCATTTACCCCTCATTTACACACAAACAAACAGTCACATACCACTCTATAGAGAGAGAACCAAGAGAGAGAATGGGAGGCCCAAGCGAAGCTCCCGGAGGAGCAACGACGGAGGGCCGCCACAGACGACGGCGCGCCTCGTCCTTCCGGCACCTAAGAACTATAAAACAATAAGATTTGTATTGAATAATTGTATTCTGTAATGTTTTTGTGTGTGTATCAACAATACATCAAGGCCTTTATATAGGCTTACATTTAATTAACTCTAGCTAAGATTATGGAGTCAATAGTTGACTAAGTATAATGTACAATATAATACAATGGCTAAAATCATGGAGTCAATGGTTGACTAAGAGACTTGACTTAATTTATGTTGTTAATACGCCCCCGCAAGATGGAGGATTCGTTGGATATACTCCAATCTTGGACCGAAAATATAGGAAGGGTGCACGTGCAAGCGGTTTGGTGAGCACATCCGCGAGTTGATCCTTGGAGCTGACATGAAGAACTTTGAGTTGCTCGGAATTGACTTGTTCCCGCACAAAGTGATAGTCCAGAGCGATGTGTTTCATGCGGGAATGGTAAACAGGATTTGCACATACATAAGTAGCTCCGGTGTTGTCACAGTAAAGCGATGAGGTGCTCTTAATTGGTAGCCCGATTTCACCAAGTAAACTTTTAACCTATGAGAGTTCAGCCGCAACATTAGCGAGTGCTTTGTACTCAGCTTCGGTAGATGATCTAGAGACAGTTTTTTGTCTAGCAGATTTCCAAGAGTTGATATTGGACCCAAGATATATGAGATATGTTGTAGTGGACCGTCCCCCATCATTAATACCGCCCCAGTCCGAGTCCGAAAAAGTCTGCAAGTTTAGGTTAGTATTGCGTTTCAAGAACAACCCATGATGGACCGTTCCCTTCAAATAACAGAGTACCCGTTTGAGAGCTTGTCAGTGTGATTATTTAGGTGAGTGCATGAATTGAGATAATTTATTGACGGCAAAGGGGATGTCGGGATGTGTGAAGGCAAGATACTACAAAGTGCCTACAAGTTGGCGGTAGGGAGTGGGATCGACTGGGGGAGTGGTGTCAAAGGAAGAAAGAGAGTCGGAAGTGCTTAAAGGATAGAGAACCTCTTTTGCACCATCCATTTTAAAGGTGGTAAGAATATCTTGAATGTGGCGATGTTGGGAAAGAAATAGACCATGAGGCGTAGGAATGACTTTGATTCCTAGAAAATGATGGAGAGGGCCTAAGTCTTTGATACAGAATCGGTTGCTTAGGGCTTGAACAAAGGAATCCATAAATGGACTGTGATTACCAGTGAGGACAATGTCGTCAACGTACACAAGGAGGTAGCAAGTGATGTTGTTGAGATTGTATACAAAGAGAGAGGGGTCAGAAATGCATTTTTTAAAGCCAAAACAAGTGAGAAAGTTGGTTAGTTTGTGTACCAAGCACGCGGTGCTTGCTTAAGCCCATAGAGAGATTTTTTGAGTTTGCAAATGTGACGTGGGAATTCCGTATTGGTGAACCCGGGAGTTTGCACCATAAAGGCATCTCAAGAAACAAGTACCTTCAGGGTCAAGTCTTCTAGACAGAACAGAGGAGTATCCTTTCCAACCTTCCTAAACGAACGAGATGCTTTTCACTGCAAAATAGAACACCGCTAGGACTTGCCACAGGATTGGGGATTTTCCTGTGACCACCCTCTGGCGTGAGAATAAGTATACTTTTAAGCGGTGGATATTATGAAAGTGTATTAAGAAATTGAATGCCCTTTACGTTTTACCTAGGACCTGCTTTTATAGCTGAGATTTCTTGCTTACAGATATCTACATGAAGTCGTATCCTAGTCATCGTTCCTCCCGAATAAAAGGAGATAACTGTTACCAGTTATCATCGTTTGTAAAGATCTGCTTGGTTGTTATTCTCGATCAATTAGCTTGTTAACTGCCTAACATCATCATTTAACTAGCCGGGCCGAGTTAATTGAGCTTGTACTAACTGGGCAAAGTTTGGGCCAAGTGTGTTATGATTGTTTTGGTGTGGGTCAGTCTAGTTTGACTTGGCCCCACCTCGTCATGTCCCCCAGTCTAGTGATAAGAACATGTGAATATTACTAGACTTTAAAAGAATATAGAGCATAAAGTATAAGTACGGAAAAAAGCAGATAAAGTTAAAAATAAAAAGATCACTTTTTAAATCCAAATTGGGATTGGTGCCGCATGACCTATGCACGTGCCATGACATCATCACTAGTATCCCATCAGTCGCTCCCGAACAGTCTAATTGACAAGAATGTTGACGGTTGGTGGTTCAATTTAAATTTTGAAACCCCCCCTTTGGGTTGCCTATAAAAGTGTATCTTGGTGGCAAAGAATCAAACCAAATATCCTGAGTCAAGAATAATCCCTTCATTAGTCTCACCTGAAATAGCACCCAAGGCTGGTTCATCACGCACAGTCATGAGTGTTGCCGAGATTCACTATAGCTGGTCGTTAACGGCATTCCAATCCTTTCTTAGTGAGTATCGTATTCCGCCAGAGTGGGGCCCAGTGCTCCCTGGTAAAGAAGACGTAGCCTTTCCTTTGAAAGAGGGAAAACTTACCATGTACGGAGAGTTTTTTACCTTCTCTCACTTTCGCTTGCCGGTGACGAATTTCATCATTGACTTATTGTCGTATTACAAGGTAAACATCTCTCAGCTACATCCATTAGGTTTGATAAAGATCCGTCATTTTGAGTTCTGTGCCCTAGGGCTTGGTATGTCTCCTCGATTGGAGATTTTTCGGACCATGTATGTGTTGAAGTTCAAAGGGGAGTATTTTACTTTCGATCGCCGTCCTGGTGCCTTGTCTTGCATAGAAAATTTTCCCCAAAGCGTCCGGGATAAGGATTGGAGAAAGAAATTCTTTTATATTGATGAGCGTGTGCTTCTGGTAAAGGTACCCGGAAGCGAAGACAAAACTGGCAGATGAGTGCCCTGCCACTACCATTTATGAGAAAGACCCTCTGTATCTTGCTTTGACTAATAATCCTACAGAGTGCACTCACATACCTGAACGAGCGTTGGTTGCTGTGGGTATGAGTCGAATATGGGCCGATGAGACAATATTCCTGGAATACCGGCGCGAGGATCGAGGACAGTGGCAATATTTTGAGGTATTGGATCCCGAGGTCGCCTCCCATTTGATAGAGCATGACCGACAGCTCAGGTCAGAAGAACTTGATGTACTTAGTCAGACTATTGCCAATTTCATGCTCCGTGCTCCGGTTGCTCTGGCTGGTGGTCAGGGCTCTCCTCCAACCTTGCCGGTAGATGTGGTGGAATCTTCTTCCTCCGTTCAAGAGGAAAATACTGTTGACCCTATTGATGCTGATCCGTTGAGTGTCGCCATGCCACGGGAAGATGTGAATGTGGAGAAAAAAAAGTCAAAAAAGAAGAAAGCCACAACTGTTCCTGGGGTAGAAATATTATTGGCCAAAAGGAAGCAAATGCTAGAGTTGAAAGAAAAGACGTTAGGTAAATACTTCTGTTTCTGCTAATAATTTGCTTGTAACCGGACCGTTTATTAATAAGTGTAGTTGTTGTGAGCAGGTGAACGAATTGAAATGGAAGTTAATCCGTCCATGTCAAAAACCGTTGAAGAAAGTGTGTCATAAGAGACGCCTGTGCAGGATCCGTCCCTTGTGAAGGATATCGGTTCCGGGGGTTCCAACGCGGTCATCCGTTCAACAGTACAAGCTACATAAGCCGAGGTTATCCCTACGACCGTTCCACCAAGTGTGGTTCCTGATTGTGTTCAGACGGTTGAGCCTGACGTTGACGTGATAAACTTGAGTTCTCCGATGAAGGTTTCAATCTCACTGCCTGCTGTGGCAGTTCAAGTTCCCATGAAACCCGTGTTTACCCCGGCGGGGACTTCTGTGACAACCACCACCGGTGTATTTGGGCAGAGTTTCTCACAGCTCCTCAGAGATGTGCAACAGAATCCTATCCAGTTTCCTGGTGGAATTCGTACCGGGGGTGCGTCTGGTGAAGCCTCTTCTTCCGGAGCTGGTGAAATGCCTTCCAATGCTTACCTCCCTAGTATTAATTGGCGCCCCTCTTTAATGGATGCCCGGTATGTACCCAGGTGGCAAGTTACAGAGTCTACCCATCTGATTCATCCAGATGTTATCCGTCATTGGGCCGACTGCGCCTTCCCCCCAGCTGAAAAACATTATCTACAAGGACTAGATAATGCCCATCTTGCTGAAAATGCCCTGGGGTCCAGCGTTAGTTCCACTCCTTCCTTGTATGAGATTTTTCGCCGCTGGCGTTCTGATCTTGCTAGTTTATTAGAACTCTACGATAGGCATAAGTGTTTCATGTCTGAGAATGAGAAGTTTTCTAAACAGTTGTCAGAGGCGGAAGTTGAGTTAGTTTCCCGGCAGGTTGCCAAGGAAAAACTTGAGGGAGACAAGGCCTGCATGGTGACTACTCATAATGAGGAAAAACTTAATTCTTCGTAGGACTGACCAACAGGACAAACATATATTCCGTCTGGAGGACCGAGTAAAGGTTCTCGGGAAAGAGTTGGAAGCGGAGAAGAACACCGTCACCCGAAACTAGGCGAACATGGAAAGGTACAAATTGATGGCTGCTAACATTGAGAACTATGAATCCCGGGTTAGGCGAGCTGATGACGAGAGGGATGCTACTCTGGAAAAGCTGAATGAGTTGATCAGGCTATAAACGCAGCTGATTCTGCAAAGTCTCAGACAATCCTTCTTCAATCTCAGTTAGACAGTGTTCATGATGACCGTGAATGGTTGATCATCCGGGGTATACCAGCATCATGGCGTTACATTCGGGGCAGTGCGAAGTATCAAAATCGGTTGAACATGTTCTACGAAGTGGCCGTGGAGGCTAACTATCACGATGGCCTGGGATATGGTAATCACGTTGGTCTAGCCGGTAAAAAACTCCCCCCATCCGCGGATCATGAGAAGCAAATTCCCACCCGGATCGCCGAGTTGATGCAGGCTATGAGCAGTGACTCATTGGAGGCTATAACCCGGCTTAGCATCAAAGTTGGTGATGAATGTACCTCTTCCCTCCGATCTGAGTTGGAATCTTTCGTTGTGGTGTCATCTGATGGTGAGGGCACATCCTCTGGTTGAAGAATGTCACTGATATTTATTATGTAACTCGTATTTTCTTACTATCTTTTGTACGTATTTATGTATGCACTGTTGGGATGAATGTATTATGTATGCTTGCCTGCTGTCGTGCCTTTTTAATTCTAGATTTAATGCCGATTAGACAGCAGGATTCAGGTCATTTATTAATTGCATGTCATGATTATCTAACGTCATTAGCTGCCTTTTCCACTGTTCTGACGGCGTGTGTTAGGAAATCGATAACGATATTAAAAGCAAATCTCTTGATCTTCCCAAGGAGATCCTTTATAAGTCAGGTCACTTATAAAAAAAAAATGGTATCTTCGTCTTCTTTTTTCTTTCATTATTCACTCCATGGCTCAACGTTACGTATCCATGAATGAACTCTTGAGAGAATTCGATGCACTAGACGACCTACAAATGCTTAATCAGTGTTCTCGTGTAATGGACAGGCGTCGTGATGCCATGGAGGAGTTTAACAACAGAACTGATGGTTTTGTACCGGCCCGAATGTATGGTAAGATATACTCCCGTGGGTCTCGAACATTGTTTTATGGGCCTGTTCCTGGGTTCGCTCAGCCACCACCTGTGCCACATGAAGATCCGATTGCACCGGTGAGTGTGGAAGCTTCTGATAGCCCGGAAGCTCAAGGGGTTCCTGATCATATAGTTTTGGTAGTGGCTGCTGTTGAAGATGCCATCCCTGTAAACGAGGGGCCCGATGTGGAGCCAAATGTTGGTTTTGTGGGAGGAGGACCGTTTGGTGACCCGATGCTCCCTGATTTTGTTCCTGCTGGAGAGTTGCTATACACCCCTGTAGAGGTGTTAGCTATCCTTGATGGTAGGGCTTAGATTGTTCAAGTACTTGTTAATGTTATGTATAGTGAGGCCGTATGTGGCCCTCTTTTGGGTAGCGCGTTTTATTTGGTGGTAGGATAGTTTTTTGTGACGGCAAAGGATTTTTGTCCTGCCTCTTATCATGTTGATGAACTATTAAGGTAACAGTTGTAATGTTGACATCAATATATGGAATATGAACATGAATGTTAGTGTGTAAATTCATACTTTAAAAAATGCTGCCGTTAGAGGCATCTTATTAATAATCTGAAAACACGGTTGCCCGTGGAGACCAATAAGTCAATAATACATGGTAGATAAAATGCTAGTAAGCTATAATGCTGCATGCATTGCAGGAGATCCTTGGCTGGGATGCAGTTAGAGGTAACATTTTTTGAGCTGAGCTGCGTTCCAGGTACGTAGGACCGGTTCACCGCTCAGATGTTTCAGAGAATATGCTCCCTTGCCTAGTTCTTCGGCGATCTCGTACGGTCCTTCCCTATTTGGCCCGAGCTTTCCTTAGGGCTGGGACCTACTTGCTTCATTGTCCCGCATGACCAGCTCTCTTACCTTGAAGGATCGTTCGAGGACCCTCTTGTTGTAATATTTTTCCAACAGTCTTTTGTAGCGGGCTTCATTGATACAAGCTGCCTCCCTGCGTTCTTCCAACACCTTCAAGTTTCTTCATAGTAATTCCTCATTCCTGGTGACACTGTTGCTTCTCCGTTAAGAGGGAACGCCGATTTCGGCTGGGACCATCGCCTCGGATCCGAATGTTAGGCTAAATGGCGTTTCGTCGTTACTGGTCTTTGGCATGGTCCGATGAGCCCAAAGGATGTGTGGCAACTGTTCAACCCACGATTTGCCTTTCGAATCCAACCTCTTCTTGATCCCGTCCAGTATGCTCCGGTTAGCTCTTTCCACCTGACCATTACCCTGAGGGTGGGCAACGGAGGTGAAGACCTGCTGGATATGCAGTCCCTTGCACCATTCTTGTAGCGACCTGTCCGCAAACTGCGTTCCATTATCACTGACGAGATATAGGGGAACTCCGAACCTTCAAACGATATGTTCCCATAAAAACTTCTGGATGTTTAATGCCTCGATCTTGGCCAGCGGCTTGGCTTCAATCCACTTCGTGAAATAATCGATGGCAACTATTAAACACTTGAGCTTCCCGGGGGCCAGGGGAAACAGACCTACCAAGTCCACTCCCCACTTCTGGAAAGGCCAGGCTGCCGTAACGGGTATCAGGTTATTCTTTGGTCGGAGGGTTTGTGGTGCATATTTTTGGCAACTGATCACTTTTGCAATTATTCTATGGCCATGTTGTGCATTCCTGGGCAGAAATATCCCGCATTGGTTATTTTTGCAACTACTGCTTGGGGACCCGCGTGAATACCGCATATGTCCGCGTAAATTTCCTGTATCAAAAACTTTGCTTCTGATGGCGCAACACACCACAGGGTTGGTCTGAGGTATGACTTTCTATACAAAACGCCATTATGCAGCTCGTATTGCAGGGCCTTGGTGCGGATTTTCATGGCCTCCCCTTATTTTCTGGCAGGGTGCCATGTTCCAGATACTGTTGGATTGGTGTCATCCATGACACCTCTACCGCGTGTATATTGTGTATGGTCGACACTTGGGTCGATGGTTTCTTCAGGGTTTTGATATGGACATCCACCTCAGTTCCCGAGGATGCCAACTTGCTAAGAGCATCTGCGATGTCATTCCTGTGCCTCCGTACATGGATTAACGTGATCTTCTCAAATTTAGACATCAACTCCCTGGTCTTTTCTAGATACTTCACCATCGTGTTGTCCCGGGCTTCATACGACTCGTTTACCTGGTTGTTTACCAGGAGCGAGTCCACATGGGCGTCAACCTTCTTTGTGCCTATTGACAGAGCCATGCGCATGACTGCCAACAGTGCTTCATATTCAGACTGATTGTTGAAACATTCGAAATCGAACCGCAGGGCGTACAAGAGTTTCGTCCCCTCCAGACTAACCAGCATCAGCCCCGCTCCCACGCCCTTGCTGTTGGACGACCCATTAGTATATAACTGCCATGCTGGACCTTTATCAACCGGTGGAACAATGGTGGTGTCAATGACTTCGGGGATTTCTTCCCCATCAGGAACTTCCGCCATGAAGTCTGCAATAACGTGCCCCTTGATAGATGTTCTTTTCTTGAAGCTTATGTCTAGAGCTCCCAATACAATAGCCCACTTTGCTAGCCTCCCGAAGACTTCTAGTTGATTCAATACATGCGCCAACTGGAAGTTGGTCAACACCTCAATCTTATGTGCTTGAAAATACTTGCGGAGTCGGCGTGAGGCGTGCACTAGAGCTAGTACCCGTTTCTCTAACGTTGGATATCTGGTTTCTGGGTCTATGAGCACGCGGCTAATGTAGTAGATGGGTGTTTGTAGGTTGCTTCTTTCAACTAGCAGGACCGCGCTGACCGCATGGTGTCCTGCCGCCAAATACATCTTCAAAATCTCATCACTCTTTGGGGCTATGAGCATTGGTAGGTTGCTGACAAACCCCTTCATCTCCCTGAATGCCTTCTCCGCTTCCTCCTTCCATATAAACTTGTTTTTATTAAGGCAATCTTTGAGTGTCGTGATAAAGGGGAGGGACCGTTCCCCGTTCCATGCTAGGAAATGGTTGATGGCTGCCAGCCTACCGTTGAGGGTTTGTGCATCCTTTAACATCTTCGGAGATGGCATGTTGGTGATTGCTGCAACCCTTTCAGGGTTAACCCGGAATTCGTCTTTGGATACGACCACCCTGAGGAATTTTCCTTCTTCGACTCCGAATGAGCACTTTCCCGGATATAACTTGATGTTTTACTCCCGGAGCGTCTTGAAGGTTTCTACGATGTTAGCAATGATCTCCTCTTCTGTGCGACTCTTTATCACTAGGTGGTCCACGTAGACCTCTAAGTTCCGTCCTATTTGATTCTCAAATGCTTGGTCCATGAGCCTTTGATATGTTGCGCCCGCGTTCTTTAATCCGAACGACATCTTAGTGTAACAATAAATTCCCGCATCCGTGTGGAACGCGGTTTTATCTTCATCTTTGCAGGCCATCTTTATCTGGTGATATCCTTTATAGGCGTCGAGGAAACACTTGAACCTGAACGGTGCTAAGGAATCCACCTTCAAGTCGATCTCAGGTAGTGGATATGCATCCATCGGGCATGCCTTGTTGAGGTCCTTATAATCCACACACATGCGCCAAGTTTCGTCATGCTTTTTGACCATCACGGGGTTTGCAACCCAGGTATGGTATTTGGCTTTCCGCATAATCCCCGCTTCTTCTAACTTCTTTACCTCCTGAACTACAGCGGTTCGATGGTCCGGGTCCATGCTTCGCCTTTTTTGTGCAATAGGCCTGACCACCGGGAATGTTGACAGCTTGTGTTCCACTTTAGATATTGAAATGCCTGACATGTCAGCGTGTTTAAAAGCGAACACATCCAAGTTACTTCTTGACGCCTGTTTAAGTTGGTCCTTTGCATTGGTTTACAAGGTGTCTCCGATCAAGATTGTTTATTTTGGATGTTCCGCGTTAAGTACCCATCGTTCCGGACCCCGTAGCCCAGTGGGTGCCTGCTAGCACGACTTATTGTCGACCGCAACACAGACCCTGTCCCCGGACACTTTCGCCACACCCTGGGGAGTAGGGAACATAAAATATCCTCTTGCAGTCGAAACCAGGGCATCAATTTTCCCTAGCGTGTACCGGCCTATGATCACGTTGTACTGAGAGTTTGCCGGTATTTTGAGGAATGTGACCAAGATGATTCTTTCCTTTCGTCCATCACCTATCGTAACCGGGAATGTTAGTTGTCCCAATGGTTTAACACTATCGCCCGTGAAACCTCTGACATGACCTCTTGCAGGTTTCACCATTTTTTGATCCTCTGCGCGCATTCGACGGAAACATGGTTCATATATTATGTCTTCAGAGCTGCCCGTATCCACAAGAATCCTTCTCATGCTATAATCCCCGACAGCGGCAGAGATCACCAAAGCTTCCAAGCTTAGCACTTTGTAATGCGGCGGTACAGTCATGACCGCTTCCATCCAAGGTTCAAGGCGTTCGAATGTTCTTTTCCGATCATACTGGGTATTCGCCCGAACCATGTTCATTTCCCATGGTATTTTCCCTGCGGTCTTGTCCGCTCCTGCAGAAGAGGAGGCCGGCTTTACATCTTTTAACAAGTGGGCCAGTTTGCCGGTTCTGACAAAGTATTAAATTTGTCTCTTCAGCTGGAAACAGTCATTCGTGTCATGGCTCGCGCCTTTGTGGTATGCACAATATTTCGACTTGTCTTGCGATGTGGAGTCTTTGAGAGGGCGGGGTGCGTTGAGCCTTAGATCTTCCGAATCCAATATCTGAGACGGTGTCCTGATTAACTCTGGGTACTCGAACTTTGGTTTGTTGTGACTTTCTCCCTTTCCATAGAATGTATCTCGAGGTCTATCGGACCTTCGACGATTGTCTCATCGGTCGTCACGGCAATCGCTCTGTGAGTATGGCTGGTTCTAGGTCTCTGACTGTTAGGATCTGAGTTTGATTTTTTATGAAGCATAATAAATGAAAACATAATGATGATGAATAATAATGGAAAGTGCAACGGAAATATAAACTTTAAATCATAACAAATAGGACAATTGCTTTTAACAAGTACTTTTCATAAACCATCACAGATTTCAGTACTTGTACACAATTCTCCCCCTTAGCCCGGTCACTCACAACTCTGTTTGTACTAGAGAATGTTTTCGGAGTGATGAATAGAACAGTACATGCACTGTTCTATTTATACACAAACTAAAGCTCTAATGACCTAAGGCTGACGTCACCTAAGACAGTGACATCTAACAGATATAACAACATAAAACATCTGCTCTATTAAGGGGGACGGGGTGCCTACCGATTTGGTCACGAGTACCCACTACCAGCACGGTAACACCGCCGCCACCCATGCTGGTAGTGGTCCCGTGAACCATTTTGCTGGTTCTTTTTACCGCACGGTAAGCACTGATTCCAATGCAAGATCCAATCTCTCTCTCTCTCTCTCTCTGTTGACCGCCCGTTAACCACCACTACACCATCCAGCCAACACCCCATACATGTACATATATATAGTTTTAATTTTTCTTTCCGGCAAGTGAAAGGTTTTGCAGGTGGAGGATATGGTGAAAGGAAGAAGAAGACCAATTTTCTTTTGTTTTTTCTTAATGTGAAAATAATAATAAAGTACATCTCTTTTGTCTTTTGTTGTATTTAAAATCAGATTTGTCTTTTTTTTTAATTATATGTGACAAAATATTATTCAAAGTTTTACACCTCATCTTAGTTTTTAACAATTATTACTATTATTATTGTTGGGTAAAGAACCAGTGGAGTGTTGCCTCTAAAAAACGGTTTCAGTGAAGGAAATTAGTGAAGTGATGTGGCAGTACAGGATTGGTTGAAATCAGTGAAGTTAAAAAATCTCACGGGTAGTGCCCCTTCCCCCTTACAAACTCTGTTACATTGAAAAATCTGATGACTAAACAGCTGTTGGGATAAACTCTGATTTCTTGAATCATCTGTTGGAGCCTAAGTGTTGTTGACTCCAACAGACCTTGTATCTTCAGACCTTTGGCTCAGCAAACGTTTCTTCAACAGACCTTGTAAGCAGCGGTTTGTACAACAGTTGTTAGAGTCAACAGTCTTTTGGGAGGATCTTGTATGCAAAATACTGTTTTATTGTGGATCAGATGTTTAGTATGTTTTGGCTTTTCACTTCATCTGTTCTTCTCCGGTTCAGCAGACCCAACAATCTCTCCCTAGAACAGATGATGTCAAAACTTAACCTTTATTCTTGATCTTTATTTCTCATCAGACTTTCTCTAATTTGGCCTTTGAATTGCAATTCAAAATTTAGAGAGAACAAGTCTTCAGCATCCCTTTCTAGCTCTAAGTTCAGCAGGTCTTGGAGATCATCTGCACACAGACCATATGTATCATCCATCCTTAACTTTTGAGCTTCCCCATCAGATCTGAGCAGAGTCAATTCATGGGTGTCTTTGTTGATTTTCCACTTTAGAAGTTTTGAACCTGAGGAGTTTTTGAGTTGCAAATTTATTCTTGATGAGTTTGGTGATGGAGGTCTACCAATGATTCTTCTATGTTCTTCACTGATGGGATCAGAGAAGTAGTGGACCTGGTTGAAAATCCCTTCTTTCACAAAAGTTTCTTCAAACTCCTTTTCATCCTCCTCAGACATCTGCTTCTGCCTTTTGTATTGTTTCTTGGCAGCAAGGGTGAGATCAAATGTTGAGAGTAGACTGTCAAGTGAAAAGGTCTGTTGGGATTTTCTAACCACTTTTGCATCAGGGTAAACTGGTTTTCTTGGAAGTGTAGGATCATTTTTTTCTTTTCTCTTCAAGTTTATTGTAAGTTTCAACTAGCCTCAGCTCAGACCATCTTGCCACAGACTTCATCTCTTCATAATCAGCAGCTACTATTTCTTCCCTCATTCTTTTGAATTTTAAGGCTCTGACATGGTCTTTTCCTTTTCTGAAATCAGGAGCTGAAGCCATCTGATTTGGATGCTTATCCATTTCTTCAATTCTGTGTAGTTCTTCTTGTAATGCATGAGTGGTCCAGCCTGCAAATTGTTTTCTATTTGCTTTGTAAGGCTTAGTTGCCATGATTTGATCCAGAAGAGATTCCCTGACTAACTTCTCCAATTCACCACTGATTGGTTTGTTGGACATAGACTTACTCAGGTCCTTAGCAAAATCCTCAATCCTTCTCAATTTGCTAAGTTCTGCTGAATGGATGCCCTGAGCAGTCTTGTCATCCTTTCCTTTACACTTCTCCTTAATAATCAAACATGTCTGTATTGCTTTCAACTTCAAATATTCATCAATGTTCTTAGGTTTAGGCAGATTTAGGAGAGATTGGAAGGATAGTTGTGATTGATCCTCAGTATTGTAGAAGGATTGAATTTCCCCCTTGATGATGTCAAGTTCAAGGGGATACTGAGCAGCCAATGGGATCATGGTTGGTGGTGGTCTTTTGGTGGTGGAAGAATGGGATGAAAATTTGGAAGTGTGTGGTGAGAAAGATGTCAATGGAATGACTGGAATGGGTTCAGATGGTGGTGATGAAATGGGTGTAGGTGTAGTTTCATTGTTTTCATCCTGTACCATAAAGGTGGACTTTCTTTTCCTTTTGTACAGGATCAGAAGGGATGATGGTGGTTCTGAAGTAGTGGGTGTGTTAACATCGGTTGGCACTTGTTTAGTACAAGCATTTGTTTGGGGTTGAGAAGATGGTATGGGTGACATGGATATGGATGATGTAGTGGTGGTGGTTGTTGTGATAATAGGTTCAGTGGTTGTAGTGGTGGTGGCAGCAGATGTTTTAGGAACAGAGATTTTGGATGGTGGTTGCCTAATATGTCTTGCAGGCATTTTCTTCCTTTTTAAGGAGTCAACATCTTCTGTTTCCTTCTGTTTCCCTTGTTTTGACTTCACAAGAGACTTTGCTTTGGTTTCCAAAATCTCAAACCTTATCAGCTTTGCTTCACCAACCTTTTCAGCCATGACATTGGCAGATTCATCAATCTTCTTTGCCTTGTCAACAGAGGTTTTGAGCAGTGGATTGAGTAGCTGAAGCAGACCTTGGTTTGTCAACATACTTTTGTGGTTGACCCTTTTGAGAAGGTGAAATTCCAAATGGATCAAGCTTTGGCAATCTATCTCTGACAGTCTCCCCCTTTTTGGCATCATCAGCTGTGAACTCATCATCATGTTCATCCCTTAGTATTGTTGTGGGGGCAGAGCCAGTGGTCTCCAGCAGATGCTCCTTAATGGCTTTGATATCTGCCTGGGTATCTGTGTAGCTAGCATCCACCATGTTTCTGATCGCAGCCATGTAAGTTTCATGTGTTTGATCTGCTAGTTTTCGATGAGCTATGATAATTGGACTGACAGATTTCCATAGCTCACTGGCAATGTCTTGGGTGGAAGGTTGACTTTTGGTGAGGGTGGCCAAAGTTTGCATCATAGTCTTGAGATCAGTTTTGATTTCATTCACTGATGACTCAATGGTGTTAACCCTTTCCGTCAATTCCTGGTATCTTAATCCATTACCTAATTTAATAGGATCATCTGAATTCCTACCAGAACTGGTAGTTGTAACTGGTTCAGTTCTAGGAGGTGAGTCCACTGAAAAGAAACCAAATGCCCCTTTTTTCTTGGTTCTGGGGACTTCCAACTGGTTTAGGGGTAACTATAGTGGCCTCATTAGTTGTTGCCGCCAAGGAAGTCTTAGGTATGCAACCACTGTCCTGTTGTGAGACAATGGTCTCTAAAACAGTAGTGGCTGCTTCACTTGGAAAACCTCCTTGAGTTACATGTAACTCAATGGGTGTGGCCTCCTCTGTTCGTGGGCTAGCAACTTGACTTTTCTCAGGCCCAGTCACTTGTTAGGGTATACTCTTAGTGATAGGTGATTGAGAGGAACTGTTTGTAGCTTGTGTTTTGTCAATGGCTTCGAACAAGGGTTGCATTATGGGTGGAATGTCATGTGATGGTGAGGGTTGTGGGGTGAGAAGAGAAGCAGCCCCGGGAGAAGGACTTTTGAACATATGTTCAAGTGAATCATATGTTTCTTGATGTGTTTCCCCTTGGCTTACAACATGATCCTTTTGTGAGGATACATGAGGAGTTTGGATGGGTAGAGATATGTCCATCTGTTGAGAGAAAGTATCAACAGTGGTTGTTTGTTGCATTTGTGTTACAACATGGGTTTCCTCTGGTATCTCATCTTCCAGAGTTACCCTTTTTGTTTTCTTATTGGTGGGTTTAGTGGATGGAAGTTTCTTTTTGGTGGTTGTTGGTGTGGGTTTCACAGCACTGGATATAGTGCCATAATCACCAGGAGCAGTGGGCTCAGCAACAAAGGTTGTGACAATAGTTGTTGTCTTAACACCCTTTGCTTGTGTTTTGGAGACTTTTTCTTTTGACACTTTTTCTTAGGTGTTAGGACCCATCATTCTTGTAAAAGTTTCTTGTGAAAGACTTTTCATTTGATAAGCTTCTCCCTTTTTAAATTCCTTTTCATGTAAAACCTTTTGTAGGAAAACACTTAAAAGTATTGGGTATAAAAGAAAAGCATTGTTTGACCCAGACTTGACTCCCATCACATTTGCTGCTAAATCTAAAAACAGGGCCTAGGATAGATTATAATCAGTATCTAACAACATTGCATATCCTAGGTACTAAACTTTTAATGGGATTTCATTGAAAGCAGTAGTTTTAGCAGAGAGACATATGAGCAGGGTATGAAAGAAAAATTTCATGGCTGGGGGAAATTATTTTTAAAAATTATTGCCCCAATCATTTGTTCTTCATATCCCCTCTCTAAGAACTCAGTGTGAAGTTCACTTTTTGAGAAAGAATCCTTACCTGCCAAGTCGTTCAGTGAGAAGGTTATGGAGATGGTTTGGGGGGTTATGGTGACATGTGTCTCTCCAATTTTGGAGATAATGGTTGTTGGCTTTTTATCTATAAACAGGGTTTCAGCATTTAACTAGAACTCTTGGAGAGTGTCAAGATAGATTAAAGAATCAGCAGTGAGAACAGGCAAGTATTTGGATTTTAGTAAAACGTCGATTATGGAATGGAATGGACGGTTTTCATCTATTTTGGACAGATATGGCAAATAATTGTGGGGAACTTTTACTTGTATATCCATGTTTTGGATTCGAGTAAGAAGATTGTTGATGAATTTAGGTCGAGGGTTTGAGTATGATGGAAGGCGGTTTTCAAAGCTTTTGAATTCAAAGAGACAGTGTAACAACTGTTGGGGAAAACAGGATTTTTATAGTCTCAGGTAAACCGCTGATGTGGCCAAAGACTGCTTTTGAGAGCAGACGTGGCAAACATCTGATGGAGTTTTTTTTAACATAAAGTGGAAAACAGTTGTTTTTATCTGAACAGAGTTTTGGAACAGATTTTTCAACCAATAGTGGTTGTTTTATCTGAACATATTTTTGAAACAGGTTTTTCAACCAACAAATGATAAAATTTACGAAACAGTGGTTGTTTTATTTGAACAGATTTTTCAACCAACAGTGGTTGTTTTATTTAAACAGATTTTTCAACCAAAGCTATTTTTAAGGATGGATTTTTGATTTTCTGACAACATTTTAATGTTCTATTTATGAAAACATTTTTGCTTTTAATCCATGTTTAGCATACCAATCCGAGAAATCAGACTTTCAAAGGTAGATGTGTCTAAAGCCTTTGTCAACACATCTGCCAGCTGATCCTCTGTTGGTACATGGTGCAGAGAAATCAAACCTTTTTCATTGTTGTCTCTCACAAAATGATGTCTAATGTCAATGTGCTTTGTGGTTGAATGTGAAACTGGATTTTTGATGATATTTTCAGTTGCTTGACTGTCCAACATGAGTGGAGTCTTTATGGCAGTAATACCAAAATCCAGTAACCGGTTTTGAAGCCACATGAGTTAGGCTGTATAGCTTGCAGCAGCAATGTATTCAGCCTCTGCTGTTGACGTTGAAAGAGCTGCTTGCTTTTTGTTTTGCCAAGAGACTAAGGCATTCCCTAGGAATTGGCACCCTCATGATGTGGATTTCCTTGTGGTGTGATAACCCGTAAAATCACTGTCTGAATAACCTGAAAGCTCAATATTCCCATTAGCAGGATACCAGATACCAAGTGTGGGAGCACCTTTTAGGTATCTGAATATCCTTTTCACAGCTAAAAGGTTTGACTTACTAGGTGATGCCTGGGATCTTGTACAGACACAAGTGGCAAACATAATGTCTGTGCTGGATGCAGTGAGGTATAATAAAGACCAATCATGCATGTATAATGTGTCTGATCAACCAGTTCATCTTTGTCATCAATAGTGAGTAGGTTGGTAGTGCTCATGGGTGTACTGCATGGTTTACAGTAATTCATCTCAAATTTTGTAAGTAAGTTTTTAACATACTTATTTTGGTGAATAAATGTTCCATTTTGCAGTTGCTTAACTTGGAGACCAAGAAAGCACTAGAGTTCACCCATAGCACTCATTTCAAACCCTGCTGTCATAAGTTTCCTAAACTCTTCACACATTTTGTTACATGTGGACCCAAAAATGATGTCATCCACATAAATTTGAACAATCATTAGATCTTTCCCTTCCCATTTTAAAAATAAGGTTTTATCAATTTTACCTCTAGTGAAACCAATGGACAAGAGAAAGGTGGAAAGAGTTTCATACCAGGCCCTTGGTGCTTGTTTCAAGCCATACAAAGCTTTGTTAAGCTTGTAGACATGATCAGGATGGAATGTGTCTTCAAAACCAGGTGGTTGGCACACATAGACTTCCTCCTGAATTTTGTCGTAAAGGAATGCACATTTGGTGTCCATCTGATACACCTTGATGTTGTGGTTGACAGCAAAGGCTAAGAAGAGTCTGATAGCTTGCAACCTAGCTACAGGAGCAAAGGTTTCATCATAATCAATTCCTTCTTCTTGTCTGAATCCCTGAACCACAAGCCTGGCTTTATTCTTGACAACAATACCCTTTCATCAGCTTTGTTCTTGAAGACCCACTTTGTGCCAATTGGACATACATCCTTTGTCAGTGGCACAAGTTCCCATACTTATTGTCTTTTAAACTGTAGGAGCTCTTCTTGAATGGCTTCTACCCAACTGTTGTCTTTCAGTGCCTCTTGGTACTTTACAGGTTGTGTGAGAGATAAAAAGCCTACAAAAGACAGATGTTTGAGGATCGACTTCTTGTGAGCACCCCTGCACTGATGTTACCAATGATTTGGTCTGGTGGATGATCTCTAAGGTAGATTAAATCTCCTTGATATGGTATGATGGCATTTTGAGGTGAGGGACAAAGGTTTGTGGCATCTGTTGTTGTAACATCTGTTTGCACTTATTTAGTGCCAACAGATGTTTGAAATGGAGGTGGGGGAATAGGACCAAGTGGTGTAAAGGTGGACTGACTTTTGTCAACTGAAGTTGGACTTTTTTCAACAGATGTTTGTACAGTGGTTGAGCTGGATGATGTAGTGGTTTGAGGGAAAGACTGGCTAACACTGGGTGACACAGCTGTAGCAGAGTTTTGACAGATGTTTTGAACATCTGCTTCCCCTGATGCAGAATAGACTTTGCAGTGAGATGGAATCACAACGTCAAATCTTTAGTCTTGTTGTGGAGACTGTGGTCTACATGCACTGTTAGTTTTAGCAGTAATATCTTCAAATTTGAATTTATCTAAATTAAACAATTCAGCAGGATTTGTTGGGATTTTTAAGGATGAAAGTTCATTGAACTTTACATTCAGTGTTTCTTCCATTGTCCTAGTCCTTGTGTTAAACACTTTGTAGGCCTTGGCAGTAGAAGAATATCCCAGAAAATATCCATAATCTACTTTGGCTGCAAATTTTGAAATGGAATCTTTGAGTTTTAAAATGAAACATGGGCAACCAAGATTTTGAAAAAATTAGATCAGTGGTTTGATTTTGAACAAAATTTCATAAGCAGTGTTTTGATGTCTGGGGTTAATCAAAACTCTGTTTTGAACATAACAAACAGTGTTTACAACTTTTGCCCAAAAGGACAGTGGTAATCCAAAATCTGCTAGCATAGTTCTTGCAGCCTCAATGAGGGTTCTGTTTTTCCTTTCAACCACCCCATTTTGTTCTGGTGTTCTTGGAATGCTGAACTGCCTCATAATTCCTTTTGACACACAGAAGTCATCCAACTCCTTATTTTTGAATTCTGTTCCATTGTCACTTCTAAAGACTTATACTGGCAAGTCATATTGTTTTTCAACTTTGGTGACAAAATCCTTCAAGATACCTGCAGTCTCATCCTTAGAGTGTAAGAAGCAAGTCCATGTAAACCTAGAAAAATCATCAACTACGACAAGACAAAATCTCTTTTTCCTTAGACTCATGATTTTAACTGGGCCAAACAAGTCCATGTGCAACAATTGAAGACATTGACTAGTTTTGGACTCATCAATGGATTTGAAAGAGCTTTTATGTTGTTTACCTTTTAAATAGGAAACACAATGCTCATCACATTTGAATTCTTTTGATGGAAGGCCTCTCACAAAGCTTTGTTTTGAGAGTGAGTTGATAGTTTGAAGGTTGGTATGACCCAATCTCCTATGCCACAATTCTGTCTCTTTAGATGAGGCAGCAGAAAATAGACAGACATTGGCCATAGGGTTATCCTTCAACATTTCAACCACATACACAATGCCATTTCTATGAGCAACAAGTTGTGCTTTGCTCTCAGCTATGATGGTATCAATCTTTTTAACCACTTCTGGCCCAATAATCTTACAAGTTTTCTTAGTGAAGAATGACCCATAGCCTTTGTCACTCATTTGTGAAACACTAAGAAGATTAAATTTAAGATTATCAATAAGATTGACATTTTCAAACTTGAGTCTCCCAGCCTGAACAGTCCCAGAACCCAACACCTTACCATTAGAATCATTACCAAAAGATATATCACCCCTCCATGAGCTAAGAAGTCCAGAAGTAGGGCTCTACATCCTGTCATGTGCCTGGAGCCTCCACTATCTACATACCATAAACTATTTAAGCAAGGAGAAGCTCCCTGCACATCAATAATGAATCAGTCTTGGTGAGTGTCGAAAGCCAAGTTGGCTTTGGATGGGTTCCCATACCTTACAAGCTCAAGTTTAGGAGAATGATCAGTGGTTTGAACTAGTTTTTGAACCAAGTTCAACAACTGTTGTTGACCATTTGCCAGTGATTGTATGTCAACACTTGGTGCAAGATATGTTTGACCATTTCCTGTCAGATGATAGTAACCATGAGGATGTCTGTTCACTTTTTGGTTTTGAAGGCCTTTTTGGCTCTTCATAGACATGTGGCAGACGATGACAAGGTGGTTGTCCTTGTCCTCTTGGAAACTTGTTTGAAGGTGGAGCATCTGTTACTTGAACATCTCTGGGAGCAGATTTTTCATTAAGATTTTTGACAACAGATGTTTAGGCTGGTGTGAAAGTCTGTTTGAGCTTTCCTTTTGAAGTACTGGCCACTTGACTCATTTGAGTTTTTACTTTATACTCTTGTATTTTAACATCCAAATTTTTGAGATAAAGACACTCTGGAGTTTTATGATTCTTTTTACAACAGATTGAACAGTTTGGTTTAGAATCACACACACTTGTTCCTTTGTTGATGTCATATGCTTTTAGAAGACAACCGTTTTTAGTAACATGGTTCTTCTTTTAACAAAAATCACAAAACAAGTTTGAACCCATTTCTTTCTTCTTTCCTTTTTTATTCTTCTTTTCAATAGATGTTTGAACATCTGCTGGAAGATCTTTTAAGGGAATGATTTTTGCATGTGGGGCCTTTTTACCAGTAGGAGTTTCAAAATTGACTAGCTTAGAGTTATCAAGAACATCACACTCATCTGACCAAGTTGGTTTAAATTGATATTTTTCAATTTCAGCAAATGATGAGGAACCCTCAATTTTTTCAAGAACAATTTTCTTGCCATTAGGTTCAGTGATTTTAATTTCTTGACCCTCCAAATTTGTTGGAATAACCTCAATAAACTTTGGTTCCCTTTTGTCAGTATTTTAAGAAACTTGAGCAGTGGTTTCATTGCAACCAATGCCAAATTTCACCTGACTTTTGGTCTGTTTGTTGAGGAGCATCTCAAAATCTTTGCATGATTCCACCCATTTTCACACTCAACTTGTGTGGATTCAAGTGTCACACCACGCCAATGGCGGAAATACGTGGCGCGACGCTCGAAAGCATATCAAAGTCAAGAATATCACAAACTATATTTAATTAGAAAAGACCATTTCATTAAGATGCCGAAAAGAGTGCCTTGTTATAAACATTACACAAAACAACATACATGAAGTTCAATCATGGGGTTTTTCCGTCTTTTTCCCAACCCGATGGTAAATATAGTTGAAACCCCGACCAGTGTCCGACATCCCAAATTCCACCGTACTAGCCGCATACATGTTCAGCACTTAGTTACCTGAAAGATATGTTTAAAAAGACGTCAATATATAAAATATTGGTGAGTTCACAGGTTTTAGTTCCATAACAACAAAACATTTTAACAACATGTGTAGAACAAACCAAAGCAGTGACTTTTGTAGAGAGTAGCTAAATCCTATAAACTATGACGAGCAATTCCCTTAAGCCCATAACTAAACCAAGACTAATAATAATGCCCCGCGAGCAGTAGTTGTTTCTCGGAAATAACAACTTAGTTCAGAATACGTGCACCTCAAGCATACACAGTTGCATAATCGACGCTATCGATTAGGGGTGGGCCTTGTCAGGCACCAATATCGCTATCCAAATATTCCTTCGGTTCTCGATTTCAACACACACAACACATGAGTAAATGGTTATAGTAGCAAGGACTCACCCTGAGTGGTGTATAAACAACAAAACCCAAGTACTCATCATGCTACTTATCACGTTTTAACTTTTGAAAACATTTTGTCTTGTAAAACATTTGACATTTAAAAACATTTGACAAAACATATCTTTCCCCAAACAAAAACAGTAAAAAGGGGCCGTGAAACTCACCTTAATTTCCTTGCTTAGCTAGCGAATAAAGCCCAAAGCTTTGACCGACTTCCTTGTGCCCTAATTACCAATAAAGGACACCTTAAAAGTCTATCATATATAAGCCTAGCGTATTTTCTAGTTAAAAGATAGTTTATTCAACTATCTGGACTCGTGTGTACGAACCCGAGTCTTTAAGTGTTTAACTCAACGAACCGATCGTGACTTCTCATAATTCATGTGTTAACATACGACATAGTACCCAAGTTGCGCACCTGTTACTATTCGTGTGTAAACATGTTGGACTAATACCACGAAACGTATAACTCATTTCAAGTTGTAACTCGTCTCGTAAACCGGATAAATGTATTAGCCTTGCAAGTTTATTTTTAGAAAATATCCTTTGAAGAAAATACAATTTTAGTTATTAAATCCGTTTGCTTTTAAAGGTTTCAAAACATTAATTTTTATAAAGGTTTCCAAGTAACGTCGAACGTTTACATAATTTTTGAATCCAAACAATACACATTATTTAGTTACCAAAATCCTTTGAAAACTCGTCAAAATTTGACACTCGGTAAAAACCATATTCTTGTTTTGAAATGTTGTCCGAGAATGACTATTATTTTATAAATAATCTTTATCAAAAACGTTGCAACTCTGTATAAAACCACTTTGGTCCAACACATGGAATGGAAAATCATTTATAAAACGCACAACAATATCACACTCGTTGCGCTTCGGGTTTTCTAAAAATTTTGGCAGAGTTTCCTCTCTTTTTGTACGAACCAGACAACACAAGTTGTCTACAATTTTCCCCAAATCAACACACTAAAACAAGAGCACAATCTATTTATCTGCAATTTCATCAACGAGACGGTATACGTTTCGATAACTACTATATAAATTATACTTGTATAAATAATATATACGTATAGGGCCCAACAATTGTAGTCCGACAACAACACAAAGTCACGCTTTATTATTTACAATTTCATCGTTTATATTCGTATACGGTTCGTCGCGAGTTACACACCTATATTATCTTTCGTATTTATCATTTATAAATACTTATTTATAACCAATATCACAAAAAAATACGAAGTTAAGTTATACCATTAGTGTTCGAGCAAGACCCAGCACCCGTTTCGTTTTGGACGACGTGTTGACCAGACCCGAAAACATTGCCCGTGACCCGATCTGTTGAGTTGAGCTGACTGTTTGGTGAGTTGAGGAGATCTTACCGGATTTGACTTGGGTTGACCGGATCTGAAACAAACCATCTTGACACGAGACCACAACCACAACTATTATCACCTTTGACCCGAAGACAACACCCACCAACCACCAACCGTACCACCATAGCCACCATCGGCACCCTCCACTGAACCACCACAGCCCAACCAATGACACCATCAAACCACGATCACAACCACAATGACTGCCATCAGCGGCCAAAACCTGCACATCCATCACGACCCGACCACAAAACAACCATGATCACCATAACCGGCCGGATTTGAAACACCAAACCACACCCTTCGGCCTGCCACAACCACTATCGGCCATTATCACCAACCACCATCACCGATAACCGTCACCACCTCCAAAACCCGTCACCTATAGCCCTGAACCACCATCTCCTACCACAAACCACCACCGTCGACTTTCTTTAAAACCTATACCATGACCATCGTCGCCTTCCACCTCGAAACTACCCCCATTTGTCTGCTATTACACCTATTTTCGGGCCAACAAATCTGCGTCGTCATCTCTGACCATTGTTTTTTGAAATATTTAAGCCACCACCACCACAGTTGTTGGTGATCAGCCGATTCTGCAGTAAGATGGAGAGAGGGAGACCGAGAGGGAGATTGGGAGAGGTAGAGAGAGAGATTTGAAGAGAGAGAGAGAGAGAGAGAGAGGTGTAGAGAGAGAGAGAGAGAGTAGAGAGAGAGAGATTGTGTGTGCGGCAGATTGAAATGGAGAAGAGGAGAAGAAATATAGTATTTATAGCTAGGGTTAGGATAGGTGGGTTGTGTACCACGTATCGAACCCGTATATACGTTTTTCGCTTCGATTTTATTTTCGGTCCGATAATTAGTTACAAAAATTAATAGGTTTCAGTCGAAATGAAAAACATATCTAAACCGAGAAATTTAATCATCATTTTCGCCACCTGGTGCGTAAAATCAGAACACGCGTTAACCGATTCGGTCGTGCCATCCTTCATTTAAATGACATGTTTACTTTCGAAACTTAATAAATGAAATTATTTATAATAAATAATTATTCCAAAATTTCGATAACGGTTAAAACCACGCGTATTGACGTTCGATTCCCACATCAGTTCCTCTCCGCGTTCTCCAAAACGCTGCGTTTCAACCGTTTTTTTCGCGCCGATTTCACATCCGATCGCATCAATAGTAAATACATGTCGTATTTACATATATTAGCCTTATGTTAGTCCATTTTGACAAATTTTCACTGGTGTCACTTCGTTAACGTTAATTACATGAAGTCTTCTTTTAAAGGCATCAAGGTTTCTACGAACTTTGAGGAGGATATCGTAGGACTCATAACACGTCAATTAATTCAAATTAACCTTAAACCAGGTTAATTTCTTCGAAAGCACGATTAAGCTCACGTTAATCGTTGTACGGAATTTGCCGGTTGTCACATCAAGCTCTTGTTTACAACTCTGATATTTTGTTATCATGGTTTGGAGCTTGTCCTTGGTTATGCTTGCTTCATGTTTTAAACTACTGATTTCAGATTCTTTTTTAGTTAATTTTGATTTTAACTCTTTTGTGAGTTTTTCAAACTGAATTTCATCCTCTAATATTTTCTTTCTAAGGTTTTCATTCACCTCTTTAATGTTTGCAAATGCTATTACATATTTGTTTGAACATAAATCATTTAAGATTTGAGAAGATACCTTAGCAACAGCCATCAATGCACAATCACACTTGCACTCACAATCATTTTCACTCCATGGATCTGAGAGATTCACAACCTCTTCTTCAGACTTTTCAACGGAAACAACTGTATCAACAACATCATCAGTCATATTTTCAAACTCAGAAACCACTTCCTCAGATTCAACTTCTTCAACAATTGTCTCTAATGTCATGAAACAGAAGTTTTTCGGTTCATTTTTAGATTTGGCAACAAGAGCAAAGTTCTCATCTGTAAGCTCATCTGGTAAGCTGCTCCAATCAACAAAGCCTTGTGTGAAAAAGCTCTATTGACTGGTCTCTGCAGGGGCAGAGGGTGGAGTAGCAACTAATGGCATTTGAGCCTGAGCAACAGGGGTTTGAACATATTGAATCTGTGGAACAGTGGTTTGGACATAGTGGACAGGAACAATGGATGAGGACTGTGCAAAGTGAGCAGTGTTTTGCACATTTGGTCCAGGGGTATTTTGGGAAAATTGTTAAGTGTTTGTCTGAGGCCTTTGATTTGGATAGGTAATCATAGGTGTTCCATTTTGACTCCTACATTCCCTAGAAAAATGACCCATTCTATGACAATTGTAACACTTAATTTTAGATTTATCTAACCCCACTTTTGACCCACCATGTAAACTTGGGTATCTTCTGCCAGTTTTCTTATAGAAATTGTTAGTTCTAACACTGAGCATAGCCAGTTGGTGTAAAATTTCCATTTCTTCTAAGTCAAATGGATCGAAATATTGAAGGTCATTATAATCAAAAGACATGTTATCAGATGCCCGGATATCACCACTTGCTTCAAAAGCATAGTTGGGTGAATAAGAATCAGAGTTAAATCTATAAGTTATGTCAATAAAATGATTAACTCTGATCCTTACTGCTACCAAGCATCTCATCCTGACCAAGTGCTGTATTCCCAAACACATAATCATCAGACACTTTTCCATAATCCTGAAGCTTCTTTTTCTGGTTAAGCTCTCTCTTAAGTCAAGAACTCACCATGAAGCTGGGTCAGAGATAAATCCTTAAAACCAATTGAGTTTCTCATAACAATTGCAATAGTGTCCCATTTATCTGGTAGTGATTTTAAAAACCCGTGGTTTAATGTTGAGTTTGATTAAGTTAGACCTACCAGTTTTAGTTCACTGATCAAGCAATTAAACCTTTCAAATTGTTGAGTTAATGACTCTCCCTTTACATGACTGAATGTTTCATATTGTTGATTTAATATTTCACGGTTGTTTTCAATAACCTCTTCAGTTCCACTAAATTGTTCTTTCAAAGCATCCCACAAATCCTTTGCACTGCTACAATGTAACAGGCCAGCATAAATATCATTTGGTAGATCCATGGCCACAATACTGAACGCTTTGGCATCTAACTCAATTTTTTGAAAATCTTGCTCGGAGTAGTTTTCCAGTTTCTTTGGCTCTTGAACCTTGGGATCTTCGGTACTCGACACCATCGGAACATGTGGTCCGAAGATAACCGACTTCCAGCACCCAGTGTTCTGTTGAGCTAGAACATGGCTCATCCGATGTTGCCAGATATTGTATTCAGATCTTACAAGCATCAGTGGCTTGTTGTTCGTGCCAGTGTTGTGTGGATCGTGATTGATTGAAGCCATTCTCAGATTGTTTATAAAACAAAGCGTGTTTAAAAACTTTGAACATAAATAAACTTTTACTCTGTTTTCAATCCAAAAAACAAAGCGATATCAATAATTTTGAGCTGATCGATTTATATTAAATTGATTGATTAGATCGAATTTAATTGACCAAGCTCTGATACCAATTGTTAGGATCTAATTTTGATTTGTTATGAAGTTTAATAAATGAAAACATAATGAAGATGAATAATAATAGAAAGTGCAGCGGAAATAGAAACTTTAAATCATAACAAATAGGAAAATTGCTTTTAACAAGTACTTTTTATAAACCATCACAAATTTCAGTACTAGTACACAATTCTCCCCCTCAGCCCGATCACTCACAACTCTGTTTGTATTAGAACAGTACAGGCATTGTTCTATTTATACACAAACTAAAGCTCCGATGACCTAAGGCTGACGTCACCTAAGATGGTAACATCTAACAGATATAACAACATAAAACATCTGCCCTATTACAAACACTGTTACATAGAAAACTCTGATGACTAAACAACTGATGGGATAAACTCTGATTGCTTGAATCATCTGTTGGAGCCTAAGTGCTATTGACTCCAACAGACCTTGTATCTTCAGACCTTTGGCTCAACAGACGTTTCTTCAACAGACCTTGTAAGCAGCAGTTTGTACAGCAGTTGTTAGTTTCAATAGTCATTTGGGAGGATCTTGTATGCAAAATACTGTTTTATTGTGGATCAGATGTTTAGTATGTTTTGGTTTTCACTTCATCTGTTCTTCTCCGGTTCAGCAGACCCAACACTGACCTCCCTCTATTCTTGGAGTTTTGTTGATCACGGTGATCGTTCTGATCGGGAGCTTTCACAGGTTCTTGCTTTTTTTAATGGCGTGATTCATGGCTATGGATTTTTCCTGCTTAACGTACGCCTTCGCAATAGTCATCATTTCGTCCATGGTCTGCGGATAACCTTTGGTTCCATGAAGCTTGCACAGCAGACCATCGTCATTAACACCCATGGTGAATGCAGTACATGCCAACTCCTCCGTGAGCCCTGGAATTTGGAGTCGTTCTTTGTTGAATCGAACTATGAAATTCTCCATAGATTCATTGTCGTGCTGCCGGATGTGCATCACCTCATCCCTATACTTGGTATGTCTTCGCTGTTGACCAAACTGCTCTGAGAACCCTTTGACAATCTCGCTCCAATTGGCGATAGAGCAGGGAGGGAGACTGTCCCACCAAACTCGTGCCGCTCATACCAGCGTCTGGATGAACATGTGACACCAGGCGGGTATAGGCCAATCCTTTGATCGCTGGACCGACTTAAAGATGCTGAGGTGGTCATCCGGATCTCTGGTACCGTCGTACTTACCCACCGTTGATGGTAGCTTTAGGTTCGGTGGCAATGGCGCGATGGCTCTCGTTGTCGCTAGTTTTGAGTATGTTGCCATCGCCAGAGGTCGGTATGGTCTTGTCAAATCTTCCTCATCTTCGTCTTCTGGGTGGTCCCCATTCTGACCACGTTGCATCCATTGTGTCCGCGGGTGAACAATGTGAGGGACAGAACGGCTAGTGAAAGGCGTCCCGTCGTACGTGAGCCTTGGTTGCGGAGCAATGCTAACTGTTGTTAGTGTCAATAGTCATTTGGGTGGTCCCCATTCTGGGTGGTCCCCATTCTGACCTCTTCAAGTCGAGCTCCCATGGATTGCGGAGCAATGCTAACTTGTAACACCCCAACCGATGGCGGAAACATCGAGGTGTCACGTAAGAATGAGTATACAGTAGCACATGGTAACCAAATTTTAATTGAAATAAATTTAAAGTGCAAATATCCAAAAATAGAAATACATAATGAGTTTCAATGTGGAAATCTAATACATCACAAAGATCAAACAAGCATAGACTTCAAATTGCCTTCTCATGAAAATACTCTAGCCTTCATGCATCATTATTTCCTGTTGAGTTGTAAAAATGGGGGGGGGGGGTCAACTAGAAGTTGGTGAGAATACATAATCCATGTTAAGCAAATAGTTGAAGTATAAAAGTTTAGCAATTCATATGTCTATCGTAAGTTTAAGTCTACATGAATAAGCATAATATGTTGAATCGACATAATCAAACCTCCGACTAGTTTAGGTCCATCCCGTCATCCACGGTTCACCCTATTAATATGTTGGAACGATAACAATCACCCACGCTACCTATGTAGGAGGTACACGTATCCGGGTGGGATTGTCAATCCAATAGATCTATTATTGAGTATCGCCGGCTTGGCCATAGCTAATGATTATGTAATGTTGAAACTTGTTGAAACTCGTTGAAACTGTTGTTGTTGTCTAATTCATGAGGCATTAAAGTTTACAACTAGACATGCATGTAGAATTGCTTAAGTAAAATGTTGCAAGTATAAAGAATCGCATAAACATGGTTACGTAAACTCACCTTAGTATAGTATTAAGTCTTGAGATATAGTATAAGTGTAGCCCAAGAGATTGCCAAGTATTACCCTATGTATAAGGTAACAAATAAGTCTAAGTCTATCTAGTCTAACAGTATATTCTAGGGTTTCGATTTGGGGATAAACATTTGTTGATAATAAAATGTTTTAATAAATAAAGGGAAATTTGATAATTAAATAAATGAAAGTGTTTTTATAAAATTTGAATTTAGAATGGTCACAATAATGTGTTTAAAGTATAAAAATAATTTTTATAAAATTATTTTCTTTAAAATAGAATATTAAATCTATTTATTACAAATTGTCAAAAATTAACTTTAATATTTAAAAATACTAAAATTAAAGAATTATTAGATTAAAAAATTATATTTCTGTTCCAAATAATCAGAAATAATTTATATAAAATTTTGGTGCAAAAATATTGAAAAATGAATTTATTATGATTTAATTATGATTAAAACTAACAAAAATTGATTAAAAATATTAAATAAATGATTTTCAGAAATAAAAATCATTTCAGAAAAGTTTATTGTTATAAAAACTTAGAATAATTTTTGTGGAAATTTATAAGATTGTTTTGATATTTTTATAGAATTTTATAAATTAAATAGAATAAACTTGATTTATTTATTATATATATTAAATAAATAAATTTCTGAAAACTAAAAATTGTATGTTAAATTTTTTCATCAGATTAATACAAAATAATTTTTGTAGAATTTTTAAAAGTGTTTTAGTATTTTAAAATGATTTTATAAAATATAAGTAATATATATATATATATATAAGGTTGATTGTTTTTAAACAAAACAAAGAAAAAAGAAAAGAAACTGATGCGGTTGCCAGGGTTCGAACCCGCGTGGCCGGTTCAGAAAGCACCAAGCACAACCACTTGGTCCAGACCAGTGGTTGTGTTTGGTTTCAGTTTGTTATAATTATATCGTATACGCGAAACAGTTTTCTTCCCCAATTGAAACCCACGAACCCTAGATTCAGCAATTGAATGATTTACACAACATTAACCCAATTAATCTTAGGGTTAATGTTGTGTATGTGCCGAACATCAAAACCCACCAAAATTTACAGACTTACAATTACGTTTTGTGTACGATTGCTCAGTCAACGTTATATGTCAAAATGCGAACAGAATTCCACGAACAGAGGATTGTTAATAGAAATTGGAGGTTGAGAGAGATAGATTGGCGAGTTGTGATCGTCCAGGAGTGTCCAATTTATAGGGTAATGGTCTGGATCGATGAATTGGAAGGTTTGACCTTGATATTAATGCGTGACATGTACACGAGCACAATTGGAATGATTTAAACGGCAATTGATTGTGTGTTGACTCGTAGATGACCGATAATCATGAAATCATTCCTATCTTGGATCAATTACGCGTTTAATATGGATAATTATAGGAGTTGGCTGTCACAGTTGACTTTCCATGTCAACTGTGAAGGGCCAAGGTCGGGTTAAATATAATACAAGCTGGAAAAGAAACAAGATGGTTATGTGGATCAGCTGGTTAAGACGTGGTGTATATTTGGACCGGCTTGGGCGCGGGTTCGAGTCCCGGCCCAAGCAAATGATTTTTTTTTGATATTTATTACATATATATAAGTATATTATATATAATTAATATAGTATTAGGGTTCCCAAAATGCCACAATAATGATAAAACGCGAACAATAATGATAGAACTTGACGTTTTTATTCATGGTAATCGTAACGTACAAGTAAAAATGCGTAATGTTACAGTCTCCCCTACTTTTAGGAACTTCGTCCCGAAGTTGGAGTTGGAGAGTCTGGTGGAAAAAGATGTGGGTACTTAGACTTCATCTGGTCTTTACGTTCCCAAGTGAACTCTGGACCTCGTTTAGATTCCCAACGAACCTTAACGATCGGAATGCGACTGCGCTTGAGTTTCTTGACTCCAGTATCAACAATCTCGACGGGTTTCTCGATAATATGCATAGTTTCATCGATTTGCACATCCTCAAGAGGAACATGGAGGTTCTCGTCTGCTAAGCATTTCTTGAGATTCGAAACATGAAAGGTCGGGTGAACATTGCTTAGCTCAGGTGGAAGATCAAGTTTGTAAGCCACTTTTCCAACCCTGTCAAGAATTTTGAATGGGCCTACGTATCGAGGAGCTAGTTTTCCCTTTCTACCGAAACGAATCACTCCTTTCCAAGGAGATACCTTAAGAAGTACAAGGTCCCCAACTTGAAATTCCAAGGGTTTACGACGTTTATCAGCATAACTCTTCTGACGACTTCTAGCCTTGAGGAGATTATCCTGAATGAGTTGGATTTTGTCTGTGGTTTCCTGGATTAGTTCGGGTCCGGTGATACGGGCTTCACCAACCTCAGTCCAACAGACAGGTGAACGACATTTACGACCATAGAGTGCCTCGAAAGGAGCCATGTTAATGTTGGCGTGATAATTGTTGTTGTATGAAAACTCAACCAAAGGAAGATGAGAATTCCATGCGCCACCAAAATCAATGATACATGCCCTGAGCATATCCTCAAGTGTCTGGATGGTCCGTTCAGTCTGACCATCTGTTTGAGGGTGATAAGCAGTACTCAGGTTCAACTTGGTACCCAAAGCATCTTGTAAAGAATCCCAAAAGTGAGAGGTGAAACGACCATCACGATCAGAGATAATGTCCAAAGGTATACCATGATGACATACGATTTCACTTACGTACATCCGTGCCAACCTTTCCACAGAGTACTTCTCACGAATAGGTAAGAAGTGGGCTGACTTGGTCAAACGATCGACGATTACCCAAATGCTGTCAAAACCTTTGGGTGTGCGAGGGAGTTTGGTGATGAAGTCCATAGCTATGCTCTCCCATTTCCATACAGGAATTTCTGGTTGTTCAAGCATACCAGACGGTCGTTGATGTTCAGCCTTGACCTTTGAACAAGTGAGGCATTTTGCAATGAAAAGAGCAATATCTTTCTTCATACCAGGCCACCAATATGAATAACGAAGATCTTGGTACATCTTGTCGGCTCCAGGATGAATAGAATAACGAGACTTATGAGCCTCGTTCATGAGAAAGGTACGAAGATCATCACGGTCGGGAATCCAAAGTCGATTAAGAAAATAGAGTAGCCCATCAGGTTTGGTTTCAAGTTGAGTCTCAGCACCACAAGACATTTCATCGTACATGTTACCTTGGGTGACTGATGTATGTTGAGCCTGGAGAATGCGATCCTGAAGATCAGTACGAACTCTCGCACATTGAAGTTTGATACGCTCTTTACGACTAAGTGCGTCAGCCACAACATTCGCTTTGCCAGGATGATAGCGAATTTCGCAATCGTAGTCGTTAAGTAACTCAACCCAACGTCGTTTCCTCATGTTAAGATTTTTCTGGTCGAAGACATGTTGGAGACTTTTGTGGTCTGTGAACACCACACATTTAGTCCCATAAAGATAGTGTCTCCAAATCTTAAGAGCAAAGACGACAGCGCCCAATTCAATATCATGGGTGGTATAATTCTTTTCGTGAGTCTTGAGCTGTCTGGACGCATAAGCAATAACCTTTCCTCGTTGCATGAGAACACAACCAAGACCTTGGTTTGATGCATCACAATAGACCACGAAATCATCATTACCCTCAGGTAGAGACAAGATAGGAGCTTCACAGAGTTTCAGCTTAAGAGTTTCAAATGCTTCCTCTTGCTTTGGTACCCACTCATAGGGTTTACCCTTGTGAGTTAAGGTAGTGAGAGGAACAACGATCTTGGAGAAGTTGGCGATGAATCGACGATAATAACCAGCCAAACCAAGGAAGGAATGGACTTCAGTTGGAGTTTTAGGAACACTCCAATTCTTCACAGCTTCGATCTTTGCGGGATCAACATGAATTCCGTTCATATCAATGACATGTCCCAAAAATTGAACTTCCTTAAGCCAAAATTCACATTTCGAGAACTTAGCATACAGTTGTTCTTTCTTTTGGAGACCCAAGATGGAGTGAAGATGCTGTTCGTGATCGGATTTTGATTTAGAGTAAATCAAAATATCATCGATGAAGACGATCACGAATTTGTCGAGGTAGGGTCTACAAACTCGATTCATTAAATCCATAAACACTGCGGGAGCGTTGGTCAATCCAAAAGGCATGACCATGAATTCATAGTGACCATAACGTGTGCGAAAGGCTGTGTTGGGAATATCTTCATCGTGGACTCTAAGCTGATGATAACCAGAACGAAGATCAATCTTCGAGAAGTGGGTTGCTCCTTGAAGTTGATCGAAAAGATCGTCAATCCTAGGCAATGGATAACGATTCTTGATGGTGAAATTGTTGAGTTCGCGATAGTCGAACACATTCTAAGAGATCCATCTTTCTTCTTAACGAACAAGACAGGGGCTCCCCATGGAGAAGAACTGGGGCGAATAAAACCTTTATCAGAAAGTTCCTGTAGTTGACTGGCGAGTTCTTGCATCTCAGAGGGTGCAAGACGATAAGGAGCTTTAGCGACAGGATTAGCACCAGGAACAAGATCAATTCTAAATTCCACTTGTCGAGCAGGAGGCAAACCAGGTAAATCCTCTGGAAAGACTTCAGGATAGTCCCGAATGATTGGAATGTCTTGGATACTTTTGCCCTTTTCCTTATTTTCTATCACGTTAGCTAAGAAAGCAGTATACCCCTTTCATAAGTATTTTTGGGCAGTAGTACAAGACATGAGCTTAAGCTCGCCACAAGGCTTCTCACCATAAATCTTCAAAATCTCACCCGATTCGAGAGGAATGCGTATGACTTTCTGAAAACACAGAATTTCAGCACGATGGGTTGACAACCAGTCCATGCCTACTATGACATCAAAACTTCCAAGATGCATAGGGATGAGATCGATAGAGAAAGTATGTTGTCGAGGTTCAACACACAGTTACGAATAATAGAGTCGATCGAGATAGACTTCCCATTAGCTACCTCTACCACTAAAGGTTCCTCTAGGTTAGTTTGGGGTAAGTTAAGTAAAGGTTCAAACTTCAGTGATACAAATGACTTATCAGCTCCCGAATCAAATAATATGGATGCATAGTGGTTATTAATGAGAAACGTACCATTCACCACCTCGTTGTCACGGGCCTGGTTAGCATTGAGATTGTAGGCGCGGCCTCGAGCACCTTGGTTCTGGTTGCGGTTCTGGTTTTGGTTTTGGTTGCGGTTTTGGTTCTGGTTCTGGTTTTGGTTACGATTGGGGTAATTGTTGATATAGTGATCAGGGCTGCCACACTCGTAGCATTGACCACGAGCAGGCCTGTTGTTTTGTTGGTTGGGAGCTGGGGCATTTCTGGCTGGGTTGTTTTGGGCAGCAGGGGCTTGGCAAGCGTTGGTGTAGTGTCCATACCGCTTACAGTTATTGCATTGGCGGCACGGTCTGCCAGGAAGATGATGGTATTGACAAGTGTTGCAGAGAGGGTGACTCCCGCCATACGGCTTCTTGGCTGGGTTTTGGGCAGCAGGTGGAGTGGTAGCAACCATGTAGTTCCTAGCCTTGCGCTTCTTGTTGCTTGAGGTCTCGGGCTTGACCTCAATAGCAGGCTGAGGAGTGTCTTTGGCAACAGTCTTCTTAGTGCCCTTGCGGAAGAGAGTACCGTTCTTCACATGATTATCAGTAAGAGTAGCCGCCAGACGTTTGGCTTCTTCCAAGGTGGCAGGATTCCTTCCCCACACCGTGTCCTGGATTTGCATGGGCAGACCACCGATATACTTCTCGATGGCTACGGGCAGGGGAGTGACTTTGTGAGGCAACAATAAGCTAAGCTCGTGAAAGCGGGTATTGTAGGCAAGGTTTTCTCCACTATCTTGAGCAAGGGTGTGGAACTCATCTTCTAGCTTCTTAACCTCGTTGCGAGGACAAAACTCATTCTTCATAACCTCCTTGACTTGATCCCATGTCATAGCAAGAGCAAATTCAGCCCCACGAGTGCGCTTTTCTTCATTCCACCAAGTGAGTGCTCGTTTGTGAAGAACACTAATGGCGTAACGAACCTTAAAGTTGTCGAGGCACTCACTGTTGATGAAGGTATTCTCAATTCCCTCAAACCATTGTAGGAGTCCTGTAGCTCCTTCTTCCCCACTGAACTTTGGGGGATTACAGGAATTAAAGTGCTTGAGAGTGCAGGCTGGAAGACCATTCCCATTCCCGTTGTGGTTTCCATTTCCATTACCATTGCCGTTACCGTTCCCGTTGCCGTTCATCTGGATGACTTGAGCTAGTAAATTGGGAACCATAGTCGTGATTTGCTGCGCCATTTGTTGAGAAATGATCACAGCCAGTTGGGCATCGACACCATTGTTGTTGTTGTTGTGGTTAGCGCCGTGGTTATGGTTATGGTTGTCACCACCTTCCTCGTGGTTCTCACCATTGCTATTGCGAGTGCTGCGACGTGGAGGCATGATCTGTAATAGACACAATGAAATGAATGAGTTTATATAAGGAATGTAATCATTTATTCATTAATTAAAACGAATAAACGAAAACGTTGACTTATCAAAGATTCTAAATTCTAATAACATATGAAGACATGCTTTAGCCTATAAGTGAACACACATCCCGAGAATTCCCAGGTAGGCATCCGGGTCCCTCGTCTGATTGGGATATATGCGCAATGCCGGCCTAGACAGAAGACTCAGAATACAGGCGTTCATCCTTCCAGATTGCACGTGTTCGTTATTAAAATCTAGAACTTCGACGAGATCTCAAGGGGGTTTAGGTTAAACCTGAGGATTTTGTCCTATTAATCTAATGGTGGATCAGGATTGCAGCAGACGAATAAGAGTAGGTCACATGTAGGCTTAGGGTTATATAAGGTATAGGATAGGGATAAGATTAGGGAAGCATTTAGGGTTACAAGTAAGAGAAGCAAGTACCGTTTAAGTCCCTAAGGTTATAGTCTAGATTATTTTCTAATAACCTAATTCCCTATAACCAAGGCTCTGATACCAATCTGTAACACCCAAACCGATGGCGGAAACATCGAGGTGTCACGTAAGAATGAGTATACAGTAGCACATGGTAACCAAATTTTAATTGAAATAAATTTAAAGTGCAAATATCCAAAAATAGAAATACATAATGAGTTTCAATGTGGAAATCTAATACATCACAAAGATCAAACAAGCATAGACTTCAAATTGCCTTCTCATGAAAATACTCTAGCCTTCATGCATCATTATTTCCTGTTGAGTTGTAAAAATGGGGGGGGGGGGTCAACTAGAAGTTGGTGAGAATACATAATCCATGTTAAGCAAATAGTTTAAGTATAAAAGTTTAGCAATTCATATGTCTATCGTAAGTTTAAGTCTACATGAATAAGCATAATATGTTGAATCGACATAATCAAACCTCCGACTAGTTTAGGTCCATCCCGTCATCCACGGTTCACCCTATTAATATGTTGGAACGATAACAATCACCCACGCTACCTATGTAGGAGGTACACGTATCCGGGTGGGATTGTCAATCCAATAGATCTATTATTGAGTATCGCCGGCTTGGCCATAGCTAATGATTATGTAATGTTGAAACTCGTTGAAACTGTTGTTGTTGTCTAATTCATGAGGCATTAAAGTTTACAACTAGACATGCATGTAGAATTGCTTAAGTAAAATGTTGCAAGTATAAAGAATCGCATAAACATGGTTATGTAAACTCACCTTAGTATAGTATTAAGTCTTGAGATATAGTATAAGTGTAGCCCAAGAGATTGCCAAGTATTACCCTATGTATAAGGTAACAAATAAGTCTAAGTCTATCTAGTCTACCAGTATATTCTAGGGTTTCGATTTGGGGATAAACATTTGTTGGATTAATAATAAAATGTTTTAATAAATAAAGGGAAATTTGATAATTCAATAAATGAAAGTCTTTTTATAAAATTTGAATTTAGGATGGTCACAATAATGTGTTTAAAGTATAAAAATAATTTTTATGAAATTATTTTCTTTAAAATAGAATATTAAATCTATTTATTACAAATTGTCAAAATTTAACTTTAATATTTAAAAATACTAAAATTAAAGAATTATTAGATTAAAAAATTATATTTCTGTTCCAAATAATCAGAAATAATTTATATAAAATTTTGGTGCAAAAATATTGAAAAATGAATTTATTATGATTTTTCAGAAATAAAAATCATTTCAGAAAAGTTTATTGTTATAAAAACTTAGAATAATTTTTGTGGAAATTTATAAGATTGTTTTGATATTTTATAGAATTTTATAAATTAAATAGAATAAACTTGATTTATTTATTATATATATTAAATAAATAAATTTCTGAAAACTAAAAATTGTATGTTAAATTTTTTCATCAGATTAATACAAAATAATTTTTGTAGAATTTTTAAAAGTGTTTTAGTATTTTAAAATGATTTTATAAAATATAAGTAATATATATATAAGGTTGATTGTTTTTAAACAAAACAAAGAAAAAAGAAAAGAAACTGATGCGGCTGCTAGGGTTCGAACCCGCGTGGCCGGTTCAAAAAGCACCAAGCACAACCACTTGGTCCAGACCAGTGGTTGTGTTTGGTTTCAGTTTGTTATAATTATATCGTATACGCGAAACAGTTTTCTTCCCCAATTGAAACCCACGAACCCTAGATTCAGCAATTGAATGATTTACACAACATTAACCCAATTGATCTTAGGGTTAATGTTGTGTATGTGCCGAATATCAAAACCCACCAAAATTTACAGACTTACAATTACATTTTGTGTATGATTGCTCAGTCAACGTTATAAGTCAAAATGCGAACAGAATTCCACGAACAGAGGATTGTTAATAGAAATTGGAGGTTGAGAGAGATAGATTGGCGAGTTATGATCGTCCAGGAGTGTCCAATTTATAGGGTAATGGTCTGGATCGATGAATTGGAAGGTTTGACCTTGATATTAATGCGTGACGTGTACACGAGCACAATTGGAATGATTTAAACGGCAATTGATTGTGTGTTGACTCGTAGATGACCGATAATCATGAAATCATTCCTATCTTGGATCAATTACACGTTTAATATGGATAATTATAGGAGTTGGCTGTCATAGTTGACTTTCCATGTCAACTGTGAAGGGCCAAGGTCGGGTTAAATATAATACAAGCTGGAAAAGAAACAAGATGGTTATGTGGATCAGCTGGTTAAGACGTGGTGTATATTTGGACCGGCTTGAGCGCGGGTTCGAGTCCCGGCCCAAGCAAATGATTTTTTTTATATTTATTACATATATATAAGTATATTATATATAATTAATATAGTATTAGGGTTCCCAAAATGCCACAATAATGATAAAACGCGAACAATAATGATAGAACTTGACGTTTTTATTCATGGTAACCGTAACGTACAAGTATAAATGCGTAATGTTACATAACTGTTCCTCCCCACCCGGACATTGGTTGTGGCACCGGTGGGTACGCGTAGGGGTTGGGGTAGGCAAACGGGCTCCTTCCCATGGGCGTTATACATGTACCCGTACGGCTATATTGGGTAATATGGCATATATGGTTGATTCCCGGGCGTGATCGGGGTGTATGGGGCCATCGTTGGAGGTACCAACGTGGCCATTGGTGAGGACATCATAGCCGTCGTCATGGCCGCCGAGAACAATGGCAAACTTGCAGCAGTAGTCATCCATGACATTGTTGCGGAAGTTGGTTGCGATCTTACTGTTGGTATAGGGTTAGTTACGGGTCTTGTATACGTGTATGTGGCTATTGGGGCGATCCGGGGGAAAGACGATATTGATGGCGTAGGTCCAGTGGGTAAGGCAGGTGACGGCCCAACGCGGGACGTTGGGATGTTGGTTCTTTGGTTAGCGGAGGCGAATCCCAAGGGGTGTTCGGCTATTATTTCCTCCTCCACAGAGTCTGCTGAGAACTGGTCTTCATTCTCATTACCTGCCCTTCCCGGATCTTGGTGAACGCCAGGTTTTATGGTGACTTGAGTGTTCTGGTTCGATGCCATTCATTACAGTGGGAAAAGATGGCTCTCTGTCTTTGTATTCCGTCCCACGGATGGCACCAATGAAGAAACAAGTACCTTCGGGGTCAAGTTTTTTAGACCGTTAGGATTCGCCACAGGATTGGGGATTTTCCTGTGACCACCCTCCGGTGTGAGAATAAGTATGGTTTTAAGCGGTGGGTATTAGGAAAGTGTATTGAGAAATTGAATTCCCTTTACGTTTTACCTGGGACCTGCTTTTATAGATGATATTTCTTGCTTACAGATATCTACGTGAAGTCGTATCCTAGTCATCGTTTCTCCCGAATAGAAGAAGATAACTGTTACCAGTTATCATCGTCTGTAGAGATCTTCTTGGTTGTTATTCTCGATCAATTGGCTTGTTAACCACCTAACATCATCATTTAAACTGTCCGGGCAGAGTTAATTGGGCTTGTACTAACTCGGCCAAGTTTAGGCCAAGTGTCTTATGTTTTGTTTTGGTATGGGCCAGTCTAGTTTGACTGGGACCCACCTCGTCAACATCTTCGTGAAGGATATCATGAAGAAACGCATTATTAACGTCTAGTTGACGTAAAGACCATCCTTTTGAAAGAGCAATAGAGAGAACGGTGCGAATGGTAACGGGTTTAGTAACAGGACTAAATGTTTCATGATAGTCTTTTCCATATTGTTGGTGAAACCCTATGGCATCTAGACGGGCTTTGTACTTGTCAATCATGAAATCGGGTTTGAGTTTGATCCGGAATACCCATTTGCAACCAATGGGAGTTTGGGTTGTGTGAGGGACAAGTTCCCAAGTGTTGTTATGAAAGAGAGCATTATACTCAAGATCCATGGTATGGCGCCAATCCGGATCTTTCAAGGCTTGAGTATAAGTGGATGGTTCAAGAGAAACGGGTAGAGGGTGAATGGTGGTAGAGTTGACAAAGTTGGGGTTGTAATACTTTGAGTTGGGTTTTGGTTGTCGACGAGGTGGTTGAGGGTTATGTGGAGGTGAGTTCGTGGGATCATCGGATGTGCTGGATTTTCACATTGGTGAGCTGGGGTCGGTGGAGTGGGAAGCGGCTGGGGTAGGGATGGTGCTATCGGGTGGAGTCGGTGGGCTTGTTGGCGAGGGTGTCTCGGTGGGCTGGGGTGTAGGGCCTGTTGTGTGGGAGGCTGTGTTGTTTGGGCCTGTTGTGTGGGAGGGTAGGCTGTGTGCAGGAGGTAGAGGAGGTGGGCCATCGGTTTGTGGAGTAGGGGTTTAGGCTTCGGGTGATGTGGGTTGTTGAGTAGAGGTTGGATGATGCAAGATGTTTGGGTCTGGAGTGGGTTGGTTAGAAGAGAAGGTTTATTGGGCCGATTGGTATGTGGATAGGAAGGAGTCAAATGACATGTGTTTGGGTTGGGGGTTGGTGGTTTGAGATGGAAAAATATGTGGGATAATTCAATGTGGCGAGAATGGTATAGTTTGTGACTAGTAGGGTCATAGCATTTGAATGCCGATTTGGAGGATGAGTACCCAAGAAATATGCACGCCGTTGAACGGGAGTGGAGTTTGGAAATAGCATAGGGTCGTAACCATGGGTAGCAAAGACAACCAAACGGTTTGAGTTTGGAATAAGTAGGAGCGGTTTTGAACAACATATCGTAGGGAGATTTGTTGTTAAGGATGGGTGTAGGCAAACGACTGATTAGGTGGGTTGCGGTTTGAAAGGTATGGGACCAAAAAATGTTATGGTAAGTGGGAGTAGTGTAGTAATGCGAGGCCGGTTTCCACAATGTTGGATCAGTATTATGCTCTTGAAGGTTTACTTGCTAGTTAACACTTATGTGTTTAGCAAGTTCAATCAGATTTGCACAGCGGAATAAATAAGTAAAGTTACACTATCAACAGGAGTTATTACTCCCCCTGGATGTTTGAAAACTAATGACAAGTTAATGAGAATCTAAGTATTGAATGTGAATGACAATAAATACTAAAACAGATTCTCAGTAAATGAAATGGAAATAACAATAATTGTCACACCCTCAAATCTCCACTGCGGGGTTTATACTGCGAAGCGTGTGACGTTCCAGGATCTCCATAGCCATAAGTCACATGAACGACTCTAAATGCCCAAACCATTTAGTTCGTTATTGTAAAACAAGTTTCATAGATATTCAAATATTTCAATAGTTGCGGAAGCGAATTTTAAAGATAATAGTTATTCAAATAGTCAGAGTAAACAACATGTTCGAAATGATAATAGATAATTAAACACTCGAAAATAGATAAGTATTCATGTCCCCATGATGCTATATGATGCATGCCCTACTCGTGCTTCGAACTAGTGTCCTGCAAAAAGGTATAATAATCGTGGGTCAACAGAAAGTTGGTGAGTTCACAAAGTTTGGTAAATACGTAGGTCCTCCAGACCATGTTTTGAGTAATAGCTAATTCACATGCCAGGGGTAGCTAGCCCACTCATGATAACTAAAACCGGTAATACCGAACTGCTAAACAACGAGATCCCACAATAGTGAGCAAAGTGCCTTGCATCATTGTCTATCAACAATGATAATATGTTGAGTTATAGTTCACACACATGCTCTCCAGCACACGATGTGGGGTTTGTGAGACCTAATACCGCTATCAACTAGTAACCTGCTTGCCATCCGGCAACTCATTCGGTATTTAGAAGGACTTCAATGATAGAGTTGGTTTAGTTCATCAAGGACATAAAGCATGAATTAGTGAAAGCAGATTCACCTTGTGAATCATAGCACCCAAAACCCGGGATGTGTATGAGTAGTCCCAAACTGGACTATGAAAAAGTTTAGAGAGTTGTCTCCTTCCGAGACGTATGCTTTTGAGAAAAAGAGTAGTGAAACTCACCTGATGTTTGAGAGATCTTAGCAAAGCAGAGAAAGTAACTATCGTTCCAACAAAGATCTCCCTATGAGCATTAAAAGATATTAAGCTATGTGTTCTTTGCTTAGCAATACAAGTTCGTGAAAAAGGTGTCATGGATAAAACTTTGGAATGTTTGTGAAAAAGGTGTAAGTGTCTAAGTGTCTCCTAGTTGTCATGGATAGTGACTTGTGCATGAGGGGCCGATTTTTTTTTTGTCAAGGAAAGAAGCAACATGGGTCTAGCAAATAGCATAGGATGTCTTGGATGTTTCTTTAAAGTGTAGTCACTATCAATGAGTCACCATTGCCTCTTGTTGCCTCCTCATTGGCCGATTAGTTGTCAAACATAAGGGGAATGGGTAGTTTTCTAGGATTAAGCAAAGGTGAGTGTTTGTTTCCAATTGTGTGCAAGTAGTAGCATGTAGTGTTTGAAAGGTACTTGAGCTAGATATGGAAGAGTGGACTTCGGCCGATGTTATAGCACCCAAGGGCCTTCCAAATTGAGTAATTCCCCATGTCTAAAGGTTATGCATATGCTTAGTTGTGTGTGTAAGAGGATTTGTCTTATAATGTTTCTTGTGATGTCCCATAGCCGATTCCTAGATATGGATATATGTGGAAGGTGGTTAGCTAGGAGGATATAGTTCTAGGTTTGTCTTGTTTCCTTTCTTGGTGATAGTTTACAACTAAGCACAAGACATGTGCTTTCTTGAATCCTTCGGCCGACCTAGAACAAGGAAGTAGGAGGGTAGCATGGTTTTTGAAAGTGATGGATCATATCTAGATTGTTTTCCCCAAGTTCCAAGAAGTAGGATGTTAGCCAATGATTTACTTACACAAGGACTTCTTGGGAATGTGTTTGCGGCCGCTAGTTCCCAAGAAAAAGGTGTTCCAACCTAGTTGATAGTGACATGACATTGCTTCTATTTTGTCTTATGTTGTTGGCCGAAACATATGGTAGGATAGGAGGTTGATGGTGACCTTTTCATGGCATGTCTTGTACCCATTCTCTTGGATGTTGTTAGCTTCTAGTCTCCTAGTAGTTAGCTTGGAAGTTTCTTGGGGTATGGATGGGGTAATTGGCCGCAAATCTTAAGGAAAAGAGGTAAGGATCTAGTGTAAAGATATAAAAGTGAGGTTTCCATGTTGGTGTAAGAGAATGTTTGTTTTTCATGGGAACCAATCCTTGTTTAATGTAAGTTAGGATAGCTTAGGGTGGCTACTAGAGACAAAAGGGAACTTCCAAGCATGTGGGTATGTATGCGTGTGTTTATATATGTATGTATGTATGTGTTACCTTCTAGAAGGTATTTAATTAAACATAGTTTTTCTTATCAAGCCTAGTGTATGTACAAAGCCTAGTGTATATGCACATATATATACAAGCATATTTAGAAGTATAAAAGATTCATGTACACATTTAGATTAATATTTATAAACTCTCATGAGTTTAATCATATGTTTGTCAATCTATGATAACTTATAGATACATTTATAGCTAGTGTGCTCATGTGTAACTTATCTAGTTAACTCTAGTCAAGTAGAATGCAAGAAATCTAGGTGCAAGTAACTAGAGTTTAGTAAATTTAGGAACCTGAAATTGCGGGGTATCACAATAATAAGCTTTGAAGGATTTCAGTTTCAATTAAAATCAATGTCTAAAACAAAGGGATGAACCCATCTATTTATAGACTTACAAATACATGAACCTGAATCAAAAAGCAAGTCTGCAACTAGTTGCAACAAGTTGCATTCTTGGAATTTGTACAAAAAGATATAGTAATAATAAACAAATAAACTACTGAAACATAAGGGGGGGGGGGTGTGTGGAAAGATTCTATTACAAGTGCTGATGAATGACAAACTACTGATGAGTAGTTTGTCTTCAGTAGTTCTTCAGTGGACTTGTCTGGTTTGACTTCAGAACTTCTGATCTATCTTCTTCAGTACTTTAGTCTTTTTTCTTCAGTAGTTCTATACTTAGAATTATTTGCAGAAGTATGAATTAGACTAAGGTTTGCAAAAGTGGTTTCCTCAATCCTTTTTGTCCTAACAATCTCTCCCTGGATTGATGAAGCCAAAACCTTATCTAATTCCTTATTGTTGTTTTCTTCTGTCATTGACTATCTTCCATATTTCTTTGAACATGGAATTCTTCAGTTGATTCAGCTGTTCATCAGTGAGAGATCCTTTTTGAGGTTCTAGATGTTGAATTGTAAGCAAGTCTTGTGTTGGTAGATTTTTCAATTCATTCATGGATTTGTAGGCCTTGCTTGTAAGATCTCTTCTTGTCACCAATATTTAATTGGAATCAGTAAAGGACCATCTGATGATCAGTACTTTAGATCTGTCAAAATCTGAAGTATAGGGAACCATGCTGGATCCCTAGGATGTTCCTGAGTGTTGGATGTTCTCTATTTCTATGACTCTCAGGTGGGATTCACTTCTGTCTTCTGTTTGCACCACATCAGGTATTTTAAAAGTAGGTAAGTGATGTTCAGTAACTACCTTTGTGTGCAGTTTGTCAGTGATAGTCTTCTGGATTTGATAAGCAAATGTTGAAGGATCCCTAAATTGTGTTATCAGAGGTTTTTCTTCAATATCAAAGTCTCCTTGTACAACTGTGTTGCCTTCTAGCAACACCATTTTGAAATCAGTCTTTGTAGTGTCCTCTGGCTTTCTCTTGGTAGCTGGTATTTGTTTGATACCAGAAGTTCTAACTACTGAAGTTGACACTTCAGAAGTTTTGTACTTCCCTGGATTTGCAGCCTTGTATCTTTTGTATGTGTCCAGTAGTTTGTCTTCTCTCCACTTTGACACTAAGGCTTTTGAACCATAATCATTAGCTACCAGTTCTTCAATTATCTCTGCTCTCTTGGCTTTTCTATCCTTCTCTGTTGCATTCTTGTCAGCAACAAGTTGAGCTCTTCTGGTTAGCTCATCCATTGAGAGCCCTTTCAGTGAATAGGCTTTTGTTTTGCTGTTCTTTGTTATAAAAGACACCAGTTGTTGTCTTTTGTCTTCTTCAGCAATTCTTTCTGTTTCAGCTTGTCTATTCAACTCTGCTTCATAGGCTTGAAGCTTTTCATTTAAGCTTAAGTCTTCCCTTGCTTCCAAATTGTTCCATATCTCATCTTCCTTAGCCTTTCTTTGGGCTGCAAGTAAGCTCTTCTCTAGTAATTCTTTGGACATTGAAATTGGAGAAAGGGCTTAGCACAGTCATTTGAGTTGTTGTAGGCCTTGGAATAGGAGTTGGTTGTTGTTGTGTTGATTTGGAAGGCTCTTCAGTTGTTTGTATGTTGGAAGTGGTAACTGCTGAAGTGTTGACAAAAGTGTCAACTACTGAAGGATTGTCTTCAGTACTTTGAGAAGATTAACTAGAAACAAGCCACTCTTGCCTTTATCCTGGCTTCAGTGACTCCTTTGGTTCCTTAATCTTCTCCCCCTTTTTGGCTTCATCCACTTCTGGAAGCCTGCTAGGTTGAGAAGTTCTACCAGTGAGTTCAGCAAGCTGTCTTGAGTTGATGTCAATCTTGTTGGACAGCTCACCAAGATTCTTGTTAATCACCTCAAATTGAGTTGTGGTTTTCAACTCCCAAGCAGTTGTGTAAGATTTGAGGTGATTGGCAATGAGGGTGTTCATCATCTGGTATAGGGCACCATCTGGGCTGCATAGTTGGTTCAGATCTATGCTTGACGACCCAGGGAATTAGGTAGGCATTTTTAGTGAGGGGTGTGTTTTTGGGTGATCTTCAGGATGTACTAAAGATGCCACTTTAGGGGAATCAGGGATCAAGTGGACTTTAACCTGATCTGGTGTGACCAGCTCTTTGAGCTTAGAGACACCAGGTGCAGGACCTTCACTAGCAGCCGTCAATTCAAATTTAGTGGAGTGTGAATCATCATCCAAATCAATGGAATCATCTGAATCCCTGATAACATCCTCAATGAGGACAGTATCAACTATATCATGAGCTGGGCCCAACCCAGTTTTCTCATGTACCTCTTGTTCTTAGTTTAGAGGATTTCCTAGCTCAGGCATTAAGCCTTCATCAGTAGTTGTCACAAATGAGGTCTTAGCAATGTTACTTCTATCCTCAGATCCACCACTGGGTGGTAAATGAGTAGTAGCAGCCTCAAATGTACCTAAGGTCTTTAAGTTTGGGCTTAGAAACCCTGGTTCATCCTCATCTCTTGGGTTAGGGCTATGGATATCCACATTCATGTCATAGTATGATGGTATGTCCCCTGTTTGATGTGGTTGTTGGGGATTGACATGTTCTAATAGGATAGTCTCTTTTAGCCCGGGGAGAAGTTTGGCAATTTCTATGGTTTCAGGTTCAGAAGTTTGTGGTAAAGTTTCAGCAGTTTGGGGTAAAGGCTCAGCAGTTTCAAAAGAAGGGTCAATTGGTATGGTTTTCTTGAATTTCTTTCTTTTGAAGAGAATTTTGATTGGTGCTCTTGTGGGGGTTTGAGATGGATGAGACTGAGAGGATGTTTCAGTCACATCTTTATGAAGTGCAGATTGCACATTGGCAAGTTCAGGCATCTCAACTTCCTGAACTGCCTTTCTTTTAAGGCTGGTGGGTTTTGGTTTTTGTTGTTTTGTTTTCTTGGTCTTTTTGGGTGAGGGTTTAGAAGATGAGGGTTCCATGGGGACTGTTGTTTGTTCCCCTTGGTCATCTTCTGGCCAGGCAGCCGTTTATTATGCCTAGAGTATGCTTGTGAGGTTAATGGGTTTAAAACAGTTGTTTTACCCACAAGCACCTCTTCTCCAAGTTCTTTAATTATGCATTGCATAATGAACCTTGGATACAACAAAAACATCTTTTTAGAATTTAGGTGATGTAACACCAACTCATTAAAGAAAAGTGCTGATGCCCTGAATTTTGTTTCATTCACAATGGAATGAAAAATAGGTTGAAAAGTAGAGGGCATCTGGTCATAAGATCCAGTTTTTGGACTCAAACACATGATGATGTAATGAAACAGCAGTTTGTACTTAGGTTCAAAAAATTTCTTAAAAATAGTAGCATGTGAGAGAGTACCTTGTTAACCACACTCTGTCATGGTCAAATGAATTTCAGAGTTTGGAAATTGATCTGGGGCATCCACATCATCTAGACCCAGTCTAATCCCCAAAGTTGCTGGTGTGATTGCCATTGTTCTCCCTTGGATGGTTGATTTGAGGGAGATCACTTGATCATTCACTGTCACCGTCTCTGCTTTCGCCCAGAACTCATTTAGAGTTTCAGTGTGGATTGGAGGATTATTGGTGAGGGCAGCGAAGTATTGGGATTTAACGACTAAATCAATGATTTCGTCGTATTGTGACCAGGCATCATGTTTCTCAAAGTAGCCTCTTTGATTGTGTCCCTGTTTCAGTGTTAGAGCCATGTGGTTTGTGTGTGTGTGTGTGTGGATAGAATAGTGTTTTTGTTTGCAGGTTAAGGGTTTGAGAGTGTTTTGAGAGAGAAGGAGGGAATTTTGCTTTTTGAATGGATAAGTGTTGGAAAAGGTGTTTATCAGAAGTTTATAACCGCCCTAGGTCAAACTTCTGAAGTGGGAAATGTCTGATTTACCCTTAATGACAAAACTGCTGATGAAGAACAACTATCATCAGTAGTTCCCATTTTTTCTTCAGTAGTTTGTTAACAACTGATGAGAAAGTTTTATAAACACTTTATTCATAACTTCTGAAGATTATTTTATCAGATAAAATCATTTTTCAGAAAATATTCCCATACTGATGTTTTGTTCATCAGTAGTTTCTCTCCTTTTGTTTTTCAGAAGTTTTGGACTAAAAACAGATGTAAGTGAAAAATAACATATGTGCAGAAAAGTAAAAGAAACACTTACAAATTTAGCATCCCAAGCATGGATACTAACTTCTGAAATGTTGATGTGTCAAGGGGTTTAGTGAATATGTTAGCTATTTGATTAGCTGTTGTCACATGCTTCACTTCAATCTTGCCTTTTTCATAGCAACCCCTTATGAAATGATACCTGATTTCAATATGTTTAGTCTTTGAGAACTGAACAGGATTTTGAATGATGCTAATGGCAGATTTACTGTCTACAAGCAATGGTGTCTTGGTATCTTTGATTCCATAATCAAGAAGTTGATATTGGAGCCATTGTATCTGTGATGTACAACTTACAGCTGCAATGTATTCAGCTTCAGCAGTTGAAGTTGCAACAGATGTTTGATTCTTTGATTGCCAGGACACTAGACAGTTTCCCAAGAATTGACAACCACCAGATGTTGATTTTCTTGACATTTTGCACCCTGCATAGTCTCTATCTGAAAAAGCTGATAACTTGGTATTGCTAGAAGCAGGATACCAAATTCCAAGTGTAGGGGTTCCTTTTCAGATATCTGAAGATTCTTTTGACTGCAATTAGGTGTGATTCCCTAGGAGCTGATTGATATCTAGCACAGACACATGTTGAAAACATAATAACTGGTCTAGAAGCAGTTAGATATAAAAGGGAACCTATCATACATCTATACATGGTTTGATCAACCTGTCTTCCTTGATCATCTGGTTCAACTTGTGTGGTAGGTGTCATGGGAGTGGAACATGATTCACAGTCTTGTAAAGAAATTTTGTTCAGTAATTCTTTAACATATTTAGATTGATGTATAAAAGTTCCATTTGTTTGTTGTTTAATCTGCAGCCCTAAAAAGTATTGCAGTTCTCCCATTGTACTCATCTCAAATTTCGATTGCATGAGTTTCTTAAATTCATCACACAGTTTTGTGTTTGTTGAACCAAATATGATATCATCAACATAAATTTGAACAAGTAAGACATGATTTCCAACATTTTTAATGAAAAGAGTTTTATCAATGGAGCCTCTTGTAAAGTTATTTTTGAGCAAAATGTTGGAAAGTGTTTCATACCAGGCTCTTTGAGCCTGTTTTAGCCCATAAAGAGCTTTATCAAGCTTCTACACCCACTCGGGATGAGAAGGATCCGCAAACCCAGGTGGCTGACAAACATACACTTCCTCTTTGATCTTTCCATACAAAAATGCACTTTTAACATCCATTAGAAAAACTTTTATTTTGTTGGAAATGGCATAGGCCTGAAATAACCTAATGGCTTCAAGTCTTGCAACTGGAGCCAAGGTTTCATCAAAATCAATTCCTTCTTCTTGAGAGTAACCTTGTACCACCAATCTTGCCTTGTTCTTAATAATCATACAAGCGTCATCTTGTTTGTTCCTGAAAACCCATCTTGTGCCAATTGGTAGCTTGTTTGGTGGTAAGGGACAGATTTCCCAAACCTGTTGCTTCTTGAATTGAAGAAACTCATCTTGCATAGCTTCCACCCAATTGTTATCTTTGAGGGCTTCTTGGTACTTCTTAGGTTCCAACTGAGAAATGAATGCTGAGAAGAAGCAAAAGTTGGAAAGCTGGTTTCTTGTGAGAACACCTGATGCAATATCACCCATGATTTGTTCCAATGGATGATCTTTGTGTTCAATTAGTTGTTGTAAACCACTGACAGGTGTAGGTGGCTCTTGTACTTCATCAAACAAACCACTAAGGTTTATAATGTCTGGTCAGCTGTTTGAACATCTTCAGTAGTTGTAGGAGCTGAATCAGATGTTTGAGTTTGTACATCAACAGTTGTTGAATCAGAAGTTTGTGAAACTTCTGAAGGTTTGAAAGTTGATTTAATGACTGTGTTAGGAGTCCATGGTGCTGGATCCTCATGATCACCATAATAAGTAGGTTTAGATGAAGTGATAGTCTTTTCAGGTCCGAAATGGAAGTTGTCAAGGTCAAAGAGTTCAGCAGGATGTGCTAGAATAAGAGTGTGCTTTGATTCATTGAACTTGACATTCAGTGTTTCTTCTACTATCTTGGTTCTTGAGTTAAAAACCTTGTAGGCTTTTCTAGTGGAAGAATAACCAAGAAAATAACCTGAATCAACTTTAGCTGCAAACTTTGAAATAGAGTCTTTAATGTTTAGAATGAAACATTGACATCCAAAAGCCCTGAAAAAGGAGATAAGGGGCTTCATGCCATGAAGAGCTTCATAGGCAGTTTTGAACATAACATGTAGTGTTAACTGCTTCAGCCAGAAATACAATGGTAGGCCTGAATCAGCTAACATAGTTCTTGCTGCTTCAATTAATGTTCTGTTCTTCCAATCTACCACACCATTTTGTTCAGGAGTTCTGGGAACACTGAATTGTCTAATAATCCCTTTAGACAAACATAATTCATCCAGAGTTTTGTTCCTGAACTCTGTCCCATTATCACTTCTAATGGCTTTGACAGATAGAGAATATTATTTCTCTACTTGTAGAATGAAGAACTTGATGATTTCAGCTGCCTTATCCTTGGAAAATAAGAAGAATACCCATGTGAATCTTGAATAGTCATCAATGATGACCAAGCGCAGTACTTCTTCTTACCAAGGCTCATGATTTTTACTGGCCCAAATAAGTCCATATGGAGTAGTTGAAGACATGCAGTTGTTTTTGATTCTTCAATAGACTTATAGGAGGACTTATGTTGCTTTCCCTTTAAACAGGATACACAGTGTTCTTGACACTGGTATACTTTCAAGGGTAGACCTCTGACCAAGCCCATTTTTGTGACTTTATTTATGGTTTTAAAGTTCACATGGCCAAGTCTCCTGTGCCAGATATCAGTCTCTAAAGTTGATGCCTTTAAGAAGAAACAAGCAGTGTTGTTTAGTACTTTGTCCTTTTCAATGTCCACTGCATAGACATTGCCACATCTTTTGGCTATCAACAAAGTATGATCTTCAATGATCTTCTCTATCAACTTCTGGACTTCTGGTGATATGATCTTGCATGCTGTCTTTGTGAAAAAGGAAGAATATCCTTTATCACACATTTGTGACACACTCAGCAAGTTGTACTCAAGGTTTTCAACCAGATTGACCTTGTCAAACTGTATTTTGCCAGAAGAGACATTTCCATGTCCTAGCACATATCCCTTGGAATTGTTCCCAAAGGATACATATCCTTCTCTTTGACTAATAAAATTGTTTATTAGGTATCCGCATCCTGTCATGTGCATTGAGCCTCCACTGTCAACATACCAAATGCTATTTAAGCATCTGGAGACCCTCTGCACAAAGTAGCAAATTAGTTAGATTTCGGAACCCAAGCCAGTTTGGCTTTGGGGTTGCTCTTGAGAACATTAACAGTTTGTTCTTGACCAGGTTGAGGAATCCATGTCTTTTTGGAAATGGATTTTTCATTAAGAGCAATGGTGGTATCCTTTTGAGGACCACCATCAACCTAGGTCATCAGTAGTTGTACCATATACATGAGATCTTTAATCTCAGAAGTTTGTGAAACTGATGATGATGTAGGTCTAACTACTGAAAGAGAATTTTGATAAAAAGACTGTTGTTGAGATTTCATCTTTTTTCTGAGAAAAGGTGTTGACTGATTGTTGTTTCTTGGGAGAAAAAGTTTCTTCAAAATCATTTTTGAGTTGTTTTCCCACAACTAGTTGTGAAATTTTCTTGTTATACTGAATTCCTTTTTTGTATCTACAAAATTCTGTCTTGTGGTTAAACAAACCACAAATTTCACATTCTTTTGCCTTTTCTTTTTCATTTGAAGGCAAATTCTGACTGTTTTGATTTGCTTTAGATCATCAGTAGTTTTCAGGTTCTCAACTCCTGATTTAGATGAAACTACTGATGGCTCAAAGTCAGTTTATCAGTACTTCTGAAGAACTTTCTTTGTGAGTTTTTAGAAAGTTTTCATGAAAAGATATGCATTCTTTCTCTTCAGAAGTTTCATCTGAAACAATTTTTCTCCCATCTTCAGTAGTTTTGGGGGAAAAATCAGTTGGTGTTTCAGTGTGATAGTACCCTATGCCAAACCTAACTTTTGATGCACTTTGTTTGTTAAGCAGCAGTTGGTACCCTTTACAAGATTCTACCCATTTTTCACAAACAACCTTGGTGTCAGCAAGCTCTTTTCTGACATTTCCTAGGTCTTCTATCATGATTTTAAGTTGTTCTTGGGTTTCAATAGCATTGTTAGTTAATTTAGAATTTTCTTTTGCCTTTGCAACAAGTTTTCTTTCTAAATCGCATTTCATCTGAGTAAATTTTCTCTCAGAATCATTTGCTTTGCCTTGTAAATGCACATTGGTCTCTCTTATGAGAGCAAAAGATTCTTTACATAAAGTCGAACAAAGTTTTGTTAAAAATTCTTTCTGCCATTGTCAGGTTCTCCCCAGTTGATGTCAAACATTTTATTGTATGCATCAGGATTGCACTCAGTAGTGTCAAAAGGAAGACTGCTCCAGTCAACATACCCTGAGGTGAACAAACTTTGTTGTGAGGGTTGCTGAGTCTGTGGAGGTTATTGAGCAGCTGGAATGGAAGGGATTGACTGTTGGCTCTGCATCTGTTGAGCAGGAATTTGTACATATTGTACTTGTGGCACATATTGGATTTGTGGAGCTTGTGCCTGTACAAAATGTGCACTTCCCTATGCACCATTATTCCTATTATAACTAGGGTTAAACTGATTTCCAGATTGAGATTGGTTGTAGCTAGAGCTTCTACATTCTCTAGCAAAGTGCCCCAACTTTTGACACTAATGACATCTAAGCTTAGATTTGTCAAAACCAATTTTTGTAGAACTGTTAGTCCTAGAAATTTCCTTCCTGACCTTTTATAAAATTTGTTTGTTTTTATACTTAGCATGGCCAATTGATGTAAGATGTCCATTTCTTCTAAGTCATCACTGCTGAAATTTTTTAAATCATCCATGATAAAACACATGTTATCAGTAGTTTGACTATATTCATCATTGTCATAACCTGGGAATGATCTTTCTGATGAGATCCCAGCAGTTATGTCAATGTGGTCAAAAGATCCAAATCTATTTGAACAAGTAGATGAATCTTGTCCCAATAGTGTTGTACTACCTGGTAGATAGTCATCAGTAGTTTTACCAGAACTTTGCAATTTCTTCTTCTGATCGATTTCTCTTTCAAAAGTTAGCAATATCCCATGTAATTTTGTAAGAGTTGGGGAGCTAAAGTCTGGTGAAGATCTGAGGACTATAGAATATGTTTTCCATTTTTCAGGTAAAGACCTTAAAAATCTATGAAGCATAGATACATAGGTCTGACCATTTAATTTTAGCTCAGATATTAATGAGGAGAATCTTTCAAATTGTTGAGTTAAAGTTTCCCCATTTATGTGAGCAAATGTTTCATATTGTTGAGCCAGGATTTCTCTAGTGTTGGCAATCACCTCTTCAGTTCCTCCAAACTGTTCTTTTAGGCAGTCCCAAAGCTCTTTAGCACTATCACAATGTAATAGTCCAGATTAGATTTCATTTGGGAGTGCCATTGCCAACATAGAGAAAGCTTTAGCATCAAGCTCAAGTTTTAGGAAATCATCTTCTGTATAGTCCTTTGGGTCTTTTGGTATTTCAACTTTAGTTTCAAGATTAATATTTACTGGTTTGTGAGGACCATATATCACAGATTTCCAGCAACCGGTGTTGGTCTGAGATAATGTATGTGCCATTCTCCTTTGCCAGATATTGTATTCATTTCTAACTAGCATAGCAGGTTGATTGGCAGAACCAGTATTATGAGGATCCATTTTAAAGAGTATTGATTTGTCAAATATCTCTTAAAGTGACGGATGTTGAAAACGTGAACTTTTAATCCTTTATTGAATATCAATAGGAGCCTGTGTCTGATTCTCAATGTGTTAGATTGATATGTGATCAGATAAACCAGTGCTCTAATACCAATTGTTGGATCAATATTATGCTCTTGAAGGTTTACTTGCTAAGTTGCTAGTTAACACTTATGTGTTTAGCAAGTTCAATCAGATTTGCACAGCGGAATAAATAAGTAAAGTTATACTATCAACAAGAGTTATTACTCCCACTGGATGTTTGAAAACTAAAGACAAGTTAATGAGAATCTAAGTATTGAATGTGAATGACAATAAATACTAAAACAGATTCTCAGTAAATGAAATGGAAATAACAATAATGAGCTTTGAAGGATTTCAGTTTCAATTAAAATCAATGTCTAAAACAGAGGGATGAACCCATCTATTTATAGACTTACAAATACATGGACCTGAATCGAAAAGCAAGTCTGCAACTAGTTGCAACAAGTTGCATTCTTGGAACTTGTACAAAAAGATAAAGTAATAATAAACAAATAAACTACTGAAACATAAGGGTGGTGGAAAGATTCTATTACAAGTGCTGATGAATGGCAAACTACTGATGAGTAGTTTGTCTTCAGTAGTTCTTCAATGGACTTGTCTGGTTTGACTTCAGAACTTCTGATCTATCTTCTTTAGTACTTGTTGAATCCTTCTTCAGTACTTTAGTCTTCTTTCTTCAGTAGTTCTATACTTAGAATTATTTGCAGAAGTATGAATTAGACTAAGGTTTGCAAAAGTGGTTTCCTCAATCCTTTTTGTCCTAACACACAACGTATCGGTGACGTCGTTCGTCAATACCGTTTTGTTCGGTGTGTGAGGTGGCTTAATGTAATGGGAGATACCTTGAGAGGCAAGATAAGGTGAAAGACCCACATATTCACCCCCATTATCAGTGAACAACGCAACAATGTTGGTTTTGAAAAAAATTTCAGCAAGAGATTTAAATTGTGGAAAAAGTATTTTGACATCAGATTTTTGTTTGATTGGTATAACCAAATGTATTTGAAAAAATAGTAAACAAAAATGACATAGTATTTAAATCCATCGATTGACGTTTTTACGGGACCCCATACATTGGAGTAGAGAAGTTGTAGAGGTTGATTAGCAACAAAAGAGTTTTTGCCAAAAGGTAGTTTGTGGCTTTTATTTAGGGAAAATGAAGTACAATGAAAAGACTCATGGGTCACCTTATTAAAACGAAGTCCCAATGTAGAAATTAAAGACTTGAACACTTGAAGCGATGGATGTCCAAGTATGTGGTGCCACATGAGAAGAGAGTTTGTTTGGGTGTTGTTGACTTGAGGAGACAAGGAGATTGGTCCATAGTAGACATCATTGACGTTCACTCCCCGCATGAGGCATGCCCCCGTGCGTAGATCCTTGACAAAAAAATGATAGGGAAAAAATTCAATGGAAACACGATTAGTATGACAAACTTTTCCAACGAAAATAAGATTATTTCGAAGATTAGGAGCAATTAAAATGTTATTTAAAAGAAGAGGTCGAGATTTTGTTGGAATAGTTGTTTGAGCAATATGAGTTATAGGGAGAGTTTTACCATCACCTAGTATGATCTTATCGGGTCTTCTGTATTCAGAAAGAACGGGAAATTGTTGCTTGTTGTTCGCAGTGTTATTGGACGCACCGGTGTCCCACATCCAAGATGGGGTTGTAGCCGTTGGGTGAGGGGTGATGTAGTTAACCACCGGGGTGTTGGTATTTTGAGGCGAGACATTGTGTTCTCGTAGGAAGCGACTAAGTTTGCGACAATCTTTAGTGTCATGTCCGGGAATGTTACAATAATAGTAATAGGTGTTATTGTTGCTAGTCGGGCGAGTGTTGGTATTGGTAGTTTGAGGTGGCTCTTGGTTTCGGGTTGTGGCGGCGGTAATGTGGGTGATTTGTTTGGCCATGGTGAATCGAAAGAAAAAAAGGCAGAATGCGGACAGAAGGTGTCTGTCGAGTAGGATGGGATCGAAGATGGCTCAAGGGAGCTTTTAGGCTCTAGATACCATATAAAACAATAGGATTTGTATTGAATAATTGCATTCTATAATGTTTTTGTGTGTATATCAACAATACATCAAGGCCTTTATATAGGCTTACATATGATTAACTCTAGCTAAGATTATGGAGTCAATGGTTGACTAAGTATAATGTCCAATATAATACAATGGCTAAAATCATGGAGACAATTGTTGAGTAAGAGACTTGACTTGACTTGATTTATGTTGTTAATACGAACCTGAACTCATCATGTCAACAATCTCGTCCCTTTCTCTCTCTAAAACCCAGTAACACGACCACCACTCCTCCCCCCCCCTCTCTAAAAAAGTCGAAGCCACCACCATCACCACCCCCTCTCTTTTTCTCTCTCTCTAAAAACACCCATCTGACCATGGGTTTCAGGTAAGGGATGGCTTTGTTTTGTTGCAGCAACACTCTAGCAAAAACTTTATGACTCGAGATTGGCCTTCAGTCTAACAGATCTAGTCGGAAACAGGCCATGCAGCACGATGCAAGCAATTGTCGCCAGCCGCCGTCTCCGGAAACCACACTTTAACCATCGCTGTCGCCACACATAACCGCATCTCTAACGCCGGTGCACGACGTTTGTGGGCGATCTGAGGTGTTCTCTGGCGGTTTTATGGGCGTTTTGAGCTTTTGATCCTGACCGGTGGATTAAAGTACAGGGACACGTGGAAGCAGGTCGGCCGTGAGATAGCTACAATAATAGCTTCTCACAGTCGACTTTACTATTTGTAGTTATATATAAGGAAAAATTACAGAAATCGTCCTTTATGTTTACATCGTTTTTCAGTAGATGTCCTTTAACTTCAAATTGACGAGAATCGTCCTTTATGTTGTAAAATATTGCAGCTCTCGTCCTTTAGACCTAACCTAGTTAGTTTTTATGGTTAAGTTTGGTCATGTGCCTTGCACATGAGGTTAGGTTAGTAATTTTATTCAATATAATAATACATAACCCCTTCCCTCTCCTTTCTGTCTCTCTGTTTCTTTCTTTCTAAGCTCATCACCACCACCATTAAATCCGACCACCTCTCACCACCACCACCAAGGTCAATCATCACACCACCACCTACCATCATCATCAGCCTAATCATCATTCTTCTCATAACCATGGTTGTGCTATCTGGAAATAACACCACTACTGCCCTGATACTTAAACCATCACCACCAATGGATTCGTCTAAGACTTCAACTGGTCGATGAAGATGAATAGTCCTTGATCTGGTCGATGTTCGTTGGTCACCACAGTCGGAGGGGTGACCGACTTTATTCTCTCTCTTCAGGTTCTTAACCTTCTCTCTATCTCTCTATCTCTATTAAAATCATATACTCTCTCTCTCTTTATTGTGTAAACAATCTACTTCTCTCTTTTATAGTGGGAAATGGTGAGGGGGTGGTGGTGGTGGTGGGTGATGGTTTGGGGAAAACTCTTAATCGAATTGGGGGTTAGGGTTTGTTGTAGAATTAAGATTTAGGGTTTGTTAATTATGGTGGGGGTTTTTGTGGTTGTTGGATATATGGGATTTCGTGTGGTGGCAGTTTGTAGTTGGTGGTAGGCTGGTGGTGGCGGTGGGGTTGTAGTTGGTGGTAGGTTCGTGGTGGCACTATGGGGTGTTGTTCATGTCAGGTTGTGGTGGTGGTAGCGGTGGTGTTGTGGTCTGATGGTGAAGGTGGTGGTGCAACTTGGTGACAGTGGTGGATGGTGGCAGGTTGCAAATGCTTGAAAGGAATATGGTGGAAGGTTATGGTGGGATATGGTGGAGGCTTATGGTGGGATATCAGTGTTTTCATGTTTTAATAAAGGGGAAATAAAGATAGAAGGTGAAATGTCAATTATGCCCTCATATGCAAGGCACATGACCAAACTTAACCAAAAAAAACTAACTAGGTTAGGTCTAAAGGACGAGAGCTGCAATATTTTACAACATAAATGACGATTCTCGTCAATTTTGAAGTTAAAGGACATCTACTGAAAAACGCTGTAAACATAAAGAACGATTTCTATAATTTTTCATATATATAATGATGTAAAAGGTCCAGGTTAAATGATTAAAAAGGAAATATTAATATTCTACATATTTAACATTCGAATTAGGTTGGAAAGTCAACCTCATGTCTGTTTGGTTCTAGTTTTAAATTCCTTAAACATGAATAAAACGTAGGACTGGGCCCCCCAAGAATGCTACGTGTTCCCATACTAAATTGATAACACATATTCATGGATTTTGTAGAAATTTTGCGGTATGCGACAATATGTCAATTGTCTACGAACAGGTTAATAATGATTAATTTTTCTTTAACTTTCAAGGAAGAATATAAACCTTTTATTCTTATTGATTAAAAGCAATAAATTATACATGACACTTACAGAGGACATTCTCTCTAAGTATGCTATGTGACATTAATTGATTTTAGAAAAAAAATTTAAAACAAAATTGGATTTTTTTATCTTATGTTTCCTCCAATTATTTTTAAATGTTAATATCTTTTATATATGAGATTTTTTAAAGAAAAAATTACACCAAATTAACGAGAGTTTTATTATCTTTCCAACGAGTACCATAGTGTTATATAAAAAACGGAGAAAAAAAACAACTAATTTTTGTGGGGTTTTGTTCATACAGGAAAAAAACACAAAATATTTAGGTAATTCATTAATCATGTATAGACAAGTCACTAATTATGTTCAAATCAGTAAATATGAATTCTATTTTCAACATGTGTTAGCATTAGAGTTGTATATTGTTTTATGTTAGGTATTAATATTAATATTAGAGTTATGTATTGTTTAAGGTTATGCGTTAAACACATCATTCTATTTCATATGTAAAATTGATATGTCATGTTAGATTTCTCAGCCCGAAACATTCTCAGGATATAGTCTAGTGTATAGGATATACATCCAATTAATTAAAGTATAAATCTTTAATTATTTCCTATGATAGAACCACCTATCTACCATCTATGTTTGACATATGTACAGCTGTTTTTATTCGATACCATTATTCTAGTGTCACGCATGCCTACTGGTGCAGAGATTATTTATCCCCTGAAAATCTTGCCTATATATTAAGCTTTGTATACTACATAATGAGAAACGGCTAAATCTATACATATAATAAACCAAAGCTATTTTAATGACATGACACTTAAAGGGGCATTTTCTTCTTTGAGTGTGTCATGTGTCATCCCATGTGACATTGAGATATTTTAGAAAAAAAATAATTTAAAAGCAAAATTGGATTTTTCACCCTCATGTTTTCTCCCATATTTTTTAAACGTTAATATCTTTAATATACGAGATTTTTTAAAGAAAAAAATTACACTAAATTAACGAGCGTTTTATTATCTTTCCAACGAGTACCATAGTGCTATATAAAAAACGGAGAAATTTTTTTTTGGGGGTTTTGTTCATACATGAAAAAAAACACAAAGTGTTTAGGTAAATCATTAATCATGTATAGATAAGTCACTAATTATGTTTAAATCAGTAAATATGATTTTTTTTTCAACGAGAGCCGAATAGGTTAATAGAGTTATACGTTGTTTTAAGTTAGGTATCAATATTAGTATGTTAGAGTTGTACATTTGTTTAGTCTTTAAGATATGTGTTAATATTAGAGTTACATTAAAGTTATACATTCTTTTAGGTTAGGTGTTAGCATTGGAGTTGTACATTGTTAATTTGTTTTAGGTTAGATATTAATATTAGAGTTATACATCAGTCTATTTCATATGTAAAATTGATGTATCATATTAAATTTCTCAACCCGGGACGCTCCCGGGGTATAATCTAGTAGATAATATTACTTAAAACTTCACGCGCTGTGGGTATTGTGTATTGGACAAAACCCAAATAATCCAAGTAGCTAAATTAACTCTTAGTCTAAACCTAGCTCATTAGGGTTGAGGTCTGGCATCTCTCTCTTGAGCCGACCCAATATTTTTAGAGCCCTAAAAGTCGGGTCCTTTTGAACGATTTTAAGAGTAGTTACCTGAGTTTTGGTATGAGTTCTGATCTTTTAATTTATTGCATATGCTATTCACTAGAAAACTATACAACCAAAATGTAACACCCCAATCGATGGCGGAAACAGCGAGGTGCCACATAGTAATAATTTTTCCATAGCTCATGGTACTAAATGAAAGTTGAATAATATTAAATAATTTACAATTTGCCTTACAAGTAATGAATATAAAAGTTGATTAATATAAACTAGGTCCAAAGCTCGTACGTGTTCCAAGACTTGTACAACTTTCAATAGCAATTAAAACCTGAAACATGTTAAGTTTGAAAAATGGGGGGGGGGGGAGTCAACTATAAATAGTTGGTGAGAATACATAGGTTTTTGAATGTGATAAATAACAATAGTATGTACAACAATCACAGTTGTATAATGTAAGAGTATGAGTCTAACATGTAACAATGCGTCTTTTGTACAATCAAACCTTGTGTCGACTGAGACCTAACTCGCAAGTTAGTAAAAGTGTAACTGTTTTCGATCATCCCTGAATTTATGCGGGGGGGGGGGGGGTGGGTTTGTCAGACCTATAGCGCTATAATCTAAACAGGCGGCGTGATCAATGTTAATGATTATACTGTGTCTTTTTGTTACAAGTCAAAATGATTCAACAAGTTTCAACATAATGAGAATGAGTACTTGCTATTGTATAAAAAAATGTTTAAACATGTTTCACCCCAAAAATGTAAACCGGTAAAAATGGGCTATGTAAACTCACCTTAACAATAGTATTGAATCCTTCGTAACAGTCTAGATGTGGCTCAAATGTTTACAAGTATCACCCTATGTTTAAGACAATAAAATAAGTGTTGGGAAAACTTAAAAGTCTAAGTTTTCTAGTCTATAAGTATTCTAGGGTTCCTAATTTGGGGATTCACAATCGTTTAATAGTTAATTTAAATTAATTGTTAATTAAATAATAAGTAAAGAAATTGAGAAAATAAATAAATAAAAATATATTTTGTAAGATCATGTTCAAGGGTGGTTGTACTAAAGTATCATAGTGTGAAAATAATTTTTATAAAATTATTTTCTTATTTAAAAAATATATAATATATTATAATTTATTAATCAAAACATGTTAATAATATCTAAAAATAAAAAAATTAATAAATTTCATAATGCAAAATTATGTTTCTGATCTAGTCTGTTAAAAATAATTTATGTGAAATTTTGGTGCAAAAATGATTAAAAATGAATTTATTATGATAAAAATAGCACAAATTAATTAAAAATACTTACTAAATGTTTTTCCAAAAATAAAATTCAGTTCTAAAAAGTTTATTAGTCTATAAGTTTAAAATAATTTTTGGGGAATTTTATAAAACTGTTTAGGTGTTTTTCTAGAATTTTTAATTTATTTATGAATAAACTTGTAATATATATTATATATATTAAATAAATGATTTTTGTGAAAATAAAAATTGTATAACAAAATTTATTATTTATATAACATAAAATAAATTTAGTAGAATTTATGAATTAGATTTGCTATTTTAAAAGATATTAACAAAAAAAAATATAAAGGAAAGGGTTTTAAAAAAAATGGTGTGAAGTTGTTGGGAATCGAACCCGAGTCAGTGGCCGGGTGGTGGTTTAGAATCACAAGTCCAGATCATCTAGTCTGGACCCTGTGAACGAGAATAATCAGTGTCAGCTAATCTTATAGGCTTGTTAGGATTTAATCATAATTATTAGAAATTAAAAACAAGGTGCCTAGGTTCGAACTCAAACACAATAGCCGGCCCGAACCTTAAGCAACCTACTGTTTCACCAACTGATCTGGGGATCACTTTGTGATTTATCTCATTTTGTTTTAAACATAAACAGATTCGATAATTGTCATCTTCCCCGATTATATATTACAAGAACCCTAGATTTGCAATTTCCTTAAAAACGTATTGTTAATCGAAACTACTTGAGGGTTACGGATTTAAGCATGATAATAAACATAAATCTAAAGTCTATTAAAACTTACAGGTTGTAATGCTTCCACACGAAATGTCAACATAAAAAGTCAAACGTGTTCCAATTCACACTAATACGAGAACGAGAGAAAGATGTGAAGTTTGTGGTTTTGTTTCGGCCAATTCTAAGTCATGTGTGTGGTTCAATTTATAGTGTTGATGTCGAATTAGAAGGTTTTGATCATTGACCATGGTTCGGTTATAATCTGCGTCAATCAAGCTCATCAAGTGCTGTAAACGAGAAATTTTCGGATCAAACAGGTGTGAGATTGTTTGCCAAAGGCGTCTGCACTAAATAGGTTGCCAAAATTGTATCAATTATGCTCAATGGTGTGCTGCAGACTTGCGGTGGGTCAAAGGGTGTTGGGTTGGGTTTGGTTGTGCAGCGAAGAAGGGCCAGGCTCAGTTGGTGGGCTGCTCTGGTTTGGGCCAGATCTAAAATGGGCTCAAGTGGTAGAGGGTTGGTTTGGTTTGGATTATGGTTAAGATGTTTGAGTTTTGTTTTGTACAAAAGTTTATAAAATTAAACCTTATATATATATATATATATATCTATATATAGGGAAGAGATTGATATATTGTAAAACACATCTATTTTCCTATGTATTCTGAGTCATAATTGAGTCGTTTGTATATAGTTTTTAGTAGTTTTAGGCGTGTATTCGTTCAGGGGCGGACCTACCCCTAATCCAAGGTGGGCGACCGCCCACCTTAAAATTTTCCGTTTTAGGGTTACAGATACGCGGAAATCCTGAGCGCACCCCTTAAAATTTTACTATTGCTCCCTTAAACTTGATGGTGGCAGTGTTTGGTGGCAAAAGTCCCGAGCAGTTAGGCTGAATGGCTGTTAAAAATTTGATGTACAGGTGCAGTAGAAAACGATGTGAAGAAGATAAGCAGTTAAGACAATGTTCTTTTAAAATCTAGGTTAAGTAAGGTGTCTTTTGGGCCTGTCTTAATAAGCCCAATATAAACCTTTTTCTTCTTGAGCTCTCTTACATTATTTACCTATTGTTTTAAAACTTTAATATTTCACTTCACTATTATTTTATCAAATAAAATATACCATATTATAAATAAGTTAGCTTAATACTTTAATTACATGACACGAGTTTGTTGAAAAAATTACTTTACATTAATGAATTTAAAATAAATTTTGATTTTGACTCAACGGTGATTAAATAAATTATGCAATTTAAATAAAATAAATTTAAATAAAATGAAATGAAACAAGCAAATTATGGCTACATTGTCAATGATAGGTTTGTGACTCACTCATTTGATGGTTAGTTTTATTGTTTTAATTTATTTAACGTTACAAATTATGAACTTTAGATTTAAAATATTGTTTGCGTGAGTTAGCAAGTAGTTAATGTAGATTGAAAATAGAATCATGGTAAGATTATAACGATTTAAAACAAGAATTATGAGTCATTTAGTGTAACGATTACTATTTTTTGATGTGACCCGACCCGATCCCAACTGGAACTAAATTGTTATACAACGATGGAAAAATGACTACTGTAAATTTCCGCTCCCCATGAAAAAAGTTTCTGGGTCCGCCACTGTATTCGTTTGTCGGCCTATTTTTATCATTGTATAGTTTTTATTAGTTTTTGGTACTCTTAGTACTCGTTTTTATATTTTTGTAGGTGTTCGTGGAAAATGAGCTCAAAAAGAAAGAATTTTAACTGAGACACGAATACTTGAGAGCATGTGTTCATGGACGTTGGAGCGTAAACGAGCAACTTTGGTTAAGTCAAGAACACCCGAGTCTAGACCATCGAGTTATAATACTACTACTACTACTACTACTACTAATAATAATAATAATAATAATAATAATAATAATAATAATAATAATAATAATAAAACAAAAAAAAAAGAAAAAGAAAAACAAGAAAACGTGACATTGTCACATTTGTCAAAAGGGCCAAGGCCCAAATCCAAACTTGAGGGCACAATATTAAAAGAGGACGGCAACATTATTTGATGAGGATATATATCACTAGATTATACCCCGGGAGCGTCCCGGGTTGAGAAATTTAATATGATACATCAATTTTATATATGAAATAGACTGATGTATAACTCTAATATTAATATCTAACTTAAAACAAATTAATAATGTACAACTCTAATGCTAACACCTAACCTAAAAGAATGTAGAACTTTAATGTAAGGGGGTGTTTGGGATTGATTATTTAAAACAGAATATGCGTTTTGAAAAAGCAGGGGTGGAGCTGCTTATAGATTATTGTGTTTTGGTAGCCTAAAAAACTAATTATCTGCGTTTTCAAAACCCAATCCAAACACTAAAAACTGATTATCTGCATTTTCAAAACGCAATAATCTAATAATCAGATTTAAAACGCAATCCCAAACACCCTCTAACTCTAAAATTAACACCTATCCTAAAGACTAAACAAATGTACAACTCTAACATACTAATATTGATACCTAACTTAAAACAACGTATAACTCTATTAACCTATTCGGCTCTGGTTGAAAAAAAATTCATATTTACTGATTTATACATAATTAGTGACTTGTTTATACATGATTAATGATTTATCTGAACACTTTGTGTTTTTTTTCCTGTATGAACAAAACCCCACAAAAAAATTTCTTCGCTTTTATATAGCACTATGGTACTCGTTGGAAAGATAATAAAACGCTCGTTAATTTGGTATAATTTTTTTCTTTAAAAAATCTCGTATCATCATCATCATCATCATCATCATCATCATCATACTCAGTTAATCCCACCTATAGCAAAGTTAAGGTAGGGTCTGAGGAGGGTAAGATGTAGACAACCTTACCTCTACCCCTAAGAATAGAGAGGCTGCTTCCAGTGAGACCCCCGGCTCGAATGTGGTTTGGTATCAAGCCTTGGACATAAGGCACAAAACACTTAGCAATCGGGACAAACCCGATCGGTGCATGTACCCCTTTGTCTTTTGACTATCAACGCCACCACATGATGCATGATTAACCGTCCGTCGTTTTTAACGTTATTTTCACGAAATTAGTAAAATAACGTTAAACCTAGTGCAACTTTACTTTTGCCCCCCGAGGGCCACACATATATACATTATATGTGCACACCGTAAGTGGGGCGTTTAAAGATATTAACGTTTAAAAATTATGGGAGGAAACATGAGAGTGAAAAATCCAATTTTGTTTTTGAATAATTTTTTTCCTAAAATATCTCAATGCCACATGGGATGACACATGGCACACTCAAGGAAGAGAATGCCTCTTTGAGTGACATGTCATTAAAATGGCTTTGGTTTATTATATGTATAGATTCATTCGAGCGGCGCATTATTTATAAAGGGGAGGAGCCACAAATTAGAGAAATTTTATTTTGGCAGGGGGAGATATTCATTCAACACACAGAAGCTTTGATCGATCTTAGGAGTTTGGAGACGGAGAAGGTCCGGGTGCGCTAAAGATTAATTATTTGAAGACCCGGAGGTTTGTTTTATCGTTTTTATTTATTTAGAGACACGATGAAATTGTTTTTTATAGACTTTGAATTTATGTTTCATATTATAACTATGAACTAGACTTCCATGGTTGCTTAGGTTTATGAACTAGACACGTTTTATTCAGTATTTAATGATTTTTGGTTTTTAATCTTGATGTGTAGCATTACATGATTTTAATTTTATTGTTGGATTTGATATATGTGTGTTAGTGTTAATTTTATTTGAAGTTTGTTTATTGGTTTTGTGGAACTAGGCATGTAGAGATACCCCTAGGTCTTGAAATCAATCTAGTTCGTCAACTTAGGTTAGCGTGCTAGTATTTGGAGTTGGAGCACGACACAAGTATAAACAAATTAATATAATAAATTAACTAAGACGTGCAGTCCATTCTTGAGGGTGAGAAATCTAACTCGAGTTTGCTAGGTAACTAACTAGGCATTGTTCGGTAGTTGGCAAGCGCTAGGGCGGGAGTCGCTACTTGTCCGTGTTTAGAGTTTTCCTAGGTTTTCTTCAGTAGAGTTTAAGTCTGCTTCATAGTTTGAGGGTTTTAATCCAGAAGAGGTTTTAATCTGATTTCAATGGGATTTTGGTACGCTAGGGCGATCCAGATCAATCTTAGCATTTCTACACTTGTCCCGCCTTAAGTCTAGTGAGTCATCCTTGACAGGAGGTTTATTAGGTAAGAATAGGGTCTCAAGTTAATTACCAGATTCAAGATTTATTGCTAGTGTCTAGGGATTTTACCTAAGTAACCAGCCTTCTTCCTATCTGAATTCTCCAAGTTCCTAGTTTCGCATAAGCAGTTGAGGTTGTTTTATTTATATTTAGTTTAATTAAGTTTATAATTAGTAGTTTAAAATACCCCCCCCCATTTAAGTATATATTTATTTAGGCTAGTATTCGGTATAGGTTGTGATCTAGAGTTGTATTCGCGTCTTTGGGTTCGATACTCGGTCTTATCTGTCTACTGCTTTGCGACCGGTACACTTGCCGTGCGTGTGTAGTTTTTAGGTGAGTCGTTTTAATTAAAGCTTGTGTTATTTTTATATATACATTTACACACATCAAGTTTTTGGTATCAGGGATATTGTGGAAACCCTCCTTATATGGTAAACCTTGGAAACCCAATCTTGGCCATCCATCTCATTAGATCTATGGATGAGATTCATTGTGTGTACTTGATGTGACTTATAATATTATTTTAATGCTCAAAAGTACATGCAAGGGTATTTTGGTAAAGTTGCTTTAGGGTCATGTCACACCCTCTCTCCTACTTTTTCAAAGTCAACATCACCATTCTCTCCCATCTCTCCTACTTTTTTTAAGAAAATATTATTATATCTCTCCTCTCTCTTACTTTTTGTTTAAAAAATATTATTATAATGAATCATGTCGCACTCTCTCTCCTACTTTTTGTTTAAGAAATATTATTATAATGAGGCAAGTACAAATAATGTGTTAATGTTGCATACGAGGGTAACATGTGTTAGTTGGTCATAAAGGGCTAACATGTGTTAATCTAATCTGATAAAAGTTAAACATGTTGCCCCCATATACCCATGAGAAGATCTAAAATTTGTTAGTATGTGTGGTAACATATGTTAAACCTGTTGCCCCCAGATACCCCTATAGTTTTCACTTCTTAAGTTTACTAAGAAAATAAAGCACACAAACTATTAACACACGTTATTACAAAGTATCATTACAAACTATTGAACTGCATGGAAGGTTAACATGTGATAGTTGGTCATAAAGGGCTAACATGTGTTATCTAATCTGATAAAGAAAATATTATTATAATGGGTCATGTCACACCATCTCTCTCCTATCTCCTAGTTTTTGTTTAAAAAAATATTATTATAATGGGTCATGACACACCCTCTCTCATACTTTTTGTTTAAGAAAATATTATTATAATGGGGCAAGTACAAATAATGTGTTAATGTTGCATACGAGGGTAACATATGTTAGTTGGTCATAAAGGGCTAACATGTGTTATCTAATTTGATAAAGTTAAACCTGTTGCCCTCATATACCCATGAGAAGAAGATCTAACATTTGTTAGTATGTGTGGTGTGGTAACATATGTTAGACCTGTTGCCCCCATATACCCCTATAGTTTTCACTTCTTAAGTTTACTAAGAAAATAAAGCACACAAACTATTAACACACGTTATTACAAAGTATCATTACAAACTATTGAACTGCATGGAAGGTTAACATGTGTTAGTTGGTCATAAAGGGCTAACATGTGTTATCTAATCTGATAAAGAAAATATTATTATAATGGGTCATGTCACACCATCTCTCTCATCTCTCCTACTTTTTGTTTAAGAAAATATTATTATAATGGGTCATGTCACACCCTCTCTCATACTTTTTGTTTAAGAAAATATTATTATAATGGGGCAAGTACAAATAATGTGTTAATGTTGCATACGAGGGTAACATGTGTTAGTTGGTCATAAAGGGCTAACATGTGTTATCTAATCTGATAAAGTTAAACCCGTTGCCCCTATATACCCATGAGAAGATCTAACATTTGTTAGTATGAGTGGTGTGGTAACATATGTTAAACCTGTATCATTTGTCAACCTTTTTGTCTTTTTTACCACTCCTGTTTTCACTTCATAAGTTTACAAAAGAAATAAGTAAACATAGCATACAACTATTAACACACATTAGGTTAACACATGTTATTTGGTAACACATGTTATTACAAACTATCATTACAAACTATTGAACAAGAGATAAACCTACCCCAAGACATTCAAATCATAAGTTTACTGAGAAATAAAGCACACAAACTATTAACACACGCTATTACAAAGTATCATTACAAACTATTAACCACTTTAACAAAATAAATCTAGTAACTCTATAATTGAGCACAAAAAAGAAAACGTTGTTAAAAAGTTTTTCTACATATTTTTCTCGGCTTCCTTCGACTTCGTTTGTTAACATATGTTAACCAGTGGGGGTCTTCGTTATTAACTGCAAAACAATAGATGAGATATTAACCGGTGTGACCAACTCATCATCTAACATACTAAAACAGGAGTAACACATGTTAGTCGGGGCCCAAATGTGAACTTGTGTTAGCAAACACAATTGTTACGATCAAAACCTGTCGTGTAAACTTTCTTCATGACTCAAACACTTGACCAATGCCGCCCTTCCTATCACTTGCCATGGTCAGATCCGACTTACTAAAAAAAATCAAGGTCAGATCCTTTTCTAATTGGACCATATAAATGACCAACATGGTTTAAGAGATAACAGCAGTACCAAATAACACATGTTAACCTATATTGCTCGCGAGTGACTCGGCTCGTTTGCACCCCTCGAACAAAACCCAAATAACACATGTTAACCTATGAATTATGATGTTATATTTTTTGCGAATTAATATTATTATCGTATAATAAAATGAACCAAAACCAATAATAAATGAGACGATTGTATGCGGAACTAAAAACCTAATCACCAAGACCCTCTTTATCAACCCTTCCATTCTCTTTCCCTTCACCCACACCAGACACTCTTATCTCTCGCACACCACACATTAAACCCCCCCCCCCCCCCTAAAAAAAACTATAATTCAAATAAGAAAAACCTTGAAAATTTGTATACATAACAAAATAAAAAATACAAAAAATATATAATTCAAACCCAAATTTTCACTTTAGTCTAGTTTATTATAAACTCTGATACATATAAACATACCTACACACATCTACTTTACTAATTATTAGAGAGAGAGAGAGAGAGAGAGAGAGAGAGAGAGAGGAGGGATAGACTGAGATCAAAGGAAAAAGGGGATTAGAGTAAGAAGAAGGGTCAGCGGCGGTGGTCCTCTGTCCTCGGATGGAGACGAGGTAAAAACCCCCAAAACCAACTTCCGTTTTCTATAATAATACTTGATGATGGTCTTCTTGGTAATGATCAATGATATGGGTAAGGTTATGGTGGTGATTTTGATTCTGATGGCGGTGGCTCGCAGAGGGTTCAAAGGTGGTTCCCAAGGAGGAGGTTATGGTGGCTCTGAGGATGGTCAACGGTGGTCAGTAGGTGGAAGGATGGTGGTTGTTGGTGCTGGTAACCTGCTGTGGGGGTGGTGATTGGGGAAGTAGTTGAGAATCACACCACGTGGAGGAGATGAAAATGGAGGAACCATGTTTGAAGGTGGATCTTGAAGGTTAGATTCCATGGTGGGAAAGAAATGTGGTGAAAGGATGAAGAAGATATTATTTTATAACTTAAGTTGGTAAGAAAATCGTGGGAAATGTGAAGTTGGTAAGAAAAAGTAGCAAATTTGGGGAAAGGTGAAAAGCTGTGTACTTGATGAAAGATTTAGAAAAGTTGTCATGCGTTAAATTACATCCTTACCCTTCACTTAATATTAAATTCATATTGGAACTTGATGATGTGGCTTCATACTAGCTGCATAATGGGTTTTCATGGTTTACCATGTAAGGAGAGTTTCTTATTAATACTCATACTATATATATATAATTTTATTTTGTTTAAATAAAGGCAAATAAACTTTAGCATTAAATCTTAACAAAAGTGAGAATGAAGCAAACTAGACAGGAATGGAAAATTTTATTACTTAATAATTTGGGGAAATTTTTGTGAGGTTATAGGCTCCCCTACTTTTGGGAACTTCGTCCCGAAGTTAATGTTGGAAAGGCTATTGGAAATAGGTGAGGGCGCATGGTATAAGCTAGGGTGACTATAAGAGTTTCAAGATTTTGGAATGGTATTGGTCTTGAGATAAGGTAAGAGTTTAAGGAATGTACAAGATGGCCATTAATGCTAATGGGACTACCAAATAACTAGGGTTTATAATTGGGTATCTACCAAAAACCTTGATAGAATTTCACACTACCTTAACATACCTATAAATTCATGATTACGTTTCGGACCGCAATCACCAATTTACCTTACGTTAGGGTTTTGTGTCCTATGATTTTGTATAATAAAGCATAACGACCTTACGACTAAGTTTTTGTATCAAGGAGTATAATGAATCGAATTGCATGTTCAATTTATCAAACAAATGAGTTAACTACTGAACGGGAAAGAAGACCTCTACCAGTCGATAAGTAGGAACCTCTACCGATTGTTGAGCAGATACGATAGCCTCTACCAGTCGTTGAGCAGGTTATTAGAACCTCTACCGACTGTTGAGCAGGAATGATGACCTCTACCAATCGTTGAGTAGGTTTTTAGAAATCTTTACCAACTGTTGAGCAGGTACTTCTTCCTCTACCAGTTGTTGATTAAATGTAACAATTATTTCACACATAAGTTGCAAATTGATAACATGTATATGTAAGCAAGTTTATAAATGCAACAAGTATAGTATGTGAGTTGTAATTATATAGGTCTAGGTGTCAATATAGCAATTATTTCATATTCAACTAGGCATGTATCCAAGTGTCATGAATAATCATACGTTCAAATATACTAGATAACTAAATTCTCATACATGAGGCAACAATTTTTAATACTATTTGGTTTCCTAAACATGAAAGGACCAATGTTGTACCTCCAGAAATTTTAAAGAAAATATATCTGGATACTCCAAAAGAACCTAAGGTTCATGTCACTGAGTTCATTAAGCAGAAAGAAAAGACTAATGGTTTTCTTGAGCTGGCTTACTCAAAGGACCCAGCTCCAGAGAGTTTGAGACGTAGATGTGTGGATGATCAATATCCAATCAATTCCTACGCTAAGTCGAATGCCAAGAATGTTTTTGAGGAATACCATGCATGATTCAAGTGTGGGGAGAAAGGGCATTTACTTGCTCACTGCCCGTACGTGAGGCATAAAAGGCACGAAGTTTAGATGAAGCAAACTTATAGAAGTCCAGTCGACAATCATAGTTATCCTCAAAGACGTTTTGTCCCTCAACCAATACCATTTTATAATCAAAGTTGTTATTTTCAAAGGAGGGATAATCGTCAATTTACTTATGATCGTCGAAACTGGATTGCTATGGAAAAACCATTGAAGAAACCATTGGTGAATTCAACTGTTGATAAACAAAAGGTTCCTCCAAAACCTGCTGATAAATCATCAGTTGGACCTAAATCTGTTAATTTAGAGAAGGTAATCAAGAAAGTTTCGTTTAAGAAAAATGTTAAGAAACCTGCTGTGACTCAAAAGTCTCAGATTAGGATTCTAAGACATTCTGAACAACTTTGGTTACCGGTGGGTTCTCCGGTTCTTCCACCTCAACTACAAATGTAAAAGAAGAGAAAGGTTTGATAGATCATAAAAAGGTCGATTCAAAACCTAATTTTTGTGGAAATGAATCTTTGAAATCTGATGTTCAAAGACCCAAGACCAAGCAGGCTTGATATGTGCAGGGAGCTCCAGCTGGCCCTGTTAGCAGTCTCTGGATTGTCGACAGTGGAGCTTCTGGTCACATGACAGGTGATTTGACACTGCTGTTCGATATAAAGTACATCAATGGAGGATATGTAATGTTTGCTGGAAATAATGGCGGTTATATCACGATGGAGGGAAGTGTTAGTAATGGGATTGTTAGTTTTGAGAGGATTTTTTATGTGAAACAAATTGACTATAATTTTTTAAGTGTGAGCCAAATCTGTGACAAACAGTTTTCTGTGCACTTCGATGATAAATCTTGTTATATCCTCAAACCCGGCTTTGTTATTCCAAAGGAGTGGATCATGCTGAAGCACCAAGAGTGAATAATATTTACATTCTTGATATGTCTAAGGCGATGACAACTCAGGGCCAAGTTACGTGTTTCCTATCAAAGGATACAGAGAAAGAATCAATCATGTGGCATAGGAGGATGGGACATATTCACCTCAGGAAAATGAATCATTTAGTGAAAAATGAACTTGTTGAAGGCGTTAATGTCAAACATTTTCATCTCAATGACAAGTGTGTGAGTTGCAAGAAGGGGAAGCAGCACAAACAGGCTCACAAACCAAAGAAAGTGAATTCTCTAGATATGCCACTTGAGCGTTTTCACATGGACCTATTCGGACCTATCAAGCGTAAGAGTCATGCTGGAGAATTATACTGTCTTGTGGTTACTGACGATTACTCAAGATTTTTGTGGGGTAATGTGCTTGCAATACAAAAGCGACACGTTTAACAATTTAAAAGATCTGTTCACCCGTTTGGAGAATGTTTATGGATTGAAAATCAAAAGAATTCGGAGTGACAACGGGATGGAGTTCAAAAATGCACAAATGGATGCTTTTTGTGAAGATAAAGGAATTCATCATGAATATAGTGCTCCGTATACCCCTCAACAGAACGGTGTCGTAGAAAGGAAAAACAGGACTCTAATAGAAACGACACATACAATGCTTGCGGATTCTAACCTTCCAGTAATGTTCTGGAATGAAGCCATATACGCAGCTTGTTACAAATTAAATCGTGTGTTAACAGTGAAGAAGTTTGGCAAAACTTCTTATGAACTGTTGAATAGACGTAAGCCGAATTTGGAGTATCTAGAACCATTTGGAGCACCTTGTACTATGCTAAATCCGTCTGAGAAGTTTGCACCAAAAGCTGAAGAGGGATTCTTTGTTGGATATGCAACCCTGCTCAAACGGGTATTCAACAAACGAACTCGTTAGGTAGAGGAGTGGACTAACGTTGAAGTTCAATGATATACTCAGAACGTACAGGGAAGCGGTCCAGATTGGATGTTTGATTAAAAAGACTTCTTTGAATTATTCAATCTAGATAACTTGGTTGAAGAGGCTGTATTAATACTTTATTACGAGTGTGAAAACGCAGTGACTTCACCGTTGGTGCGTCCGATCACCGTAACTCCTCCAGCAGCTTCTAATGATACCAACATTCCTGCAGCTGAAGAAGAGGTTTTCCAGGAAGCTTCAAATACACTTGATACTTCAGAATCAGAAGACGATGAAGAAATCTTCAGTGAAGCTATTCTAGATCATGCAACAGAGACACCACCAAAGAACCCAAATCCAGATGTTGCTTCATCATCTAACATGGGTAATGATCTGGATTCGACAGAAAATTTGACTACTCAAACGGGAGTTCAAGTACCTGATCATCCAGAATCTCGGATTCATCGTATTCACCCGCTCGAGCAAGTTATTGGTGACCCTAGAAGCAGTGTTATGACTAGAGGACAACTTCGTAGCGCAAACTCACCTGAAAATCTTGGCGCTTTAGCTTTATATGCAAAAATTCAAAAATCTGGTTGTCAGAATGATTGGTCCTTTTCCTGTTATGTTTCGAAGGTGGAGTCGCGGACATACAAAGACGCTCTATTGGATGATGCTGGGGTTGAGGCAATGCAAGAAGAATTGTTGCAGTTTCAGAAGCTGGGTGTTTGGACACTTACAAATTTACCTCCGGGAAGGAAGAAAATAGGAACCAAATGGGTGTTTAAATTTAAAAAGGACGATAGAGGTGTAATTGTGAGAAACAAAGCTCAGTTGGTAGTTCAAGATTTTCATCAAGTTGAAGGAATTGACTACAATGAGATCTATGCACCTGTGGCACGATTAGAAGCTATTCGTATGTTTCTAGCGTTTGCCTCGTACAAGAAATTCAAGGTGTATCAAATGGAGGTCAAGAGCGCGTTTTTATACGGTGTGGTCAAGGAAGAGGTATACGTCGGTCAACCTCCAGGCTTTGAAGATCCTATCCATCGGGATAAGGTCTACGTTCTCAACAAAGCACTCTATGGGTTGCACCAAGCTCCACGCCAATGGTATGAGGAGCTAAGCACGTACCTACTGTCCAAAGGATTCAAACGAGGTTTGGTAGATTGTACTCTGTTCACCAAAAGAACAGAGGATGACTTGCTTCTCATCCAGATATATGTTGACGATATTATTTTTGGATCTACTAACAAAATTTTATGCAGAGAATTTGAAAAAGTAATGCAGGAAAAGTTTGAGATGAGTGCAATGGGGGAGATGCAGTTTTTCCTCGGCTTGTAGGTGGAACAAAGACCAACGGGCATCTTTATTCACCAAACCAAATACGTATCTGAAGTCTTGAGCCGGTTCCGAATGGAAGATTCGAAGCCGATGGATACCCCAATTCAACCTAATCACGGGATTGGAGTTGACGCTAAGGGGGAGCTGTCAAACGGATCTTACGATATCTGAAGGGTTGTCCGTCGAAAGGACTTTGGTACCCTAATGATGATAATTTTGACTTTGTTGCTTTTAGTGATGCAGATTGGGGCGGTTGTGACAACGATAGCAAATCCACAACGGCTAGATGTCATTTCTTGGGGAGCAGGCTTGTGACCTGGCAGTGTAACAAGCAGACAGTAGTCGCACTATCTACTTGCAAAGCAGAATATGTGGCATCCTCGAGTTGTTGCTCACAGGTTTTGTGGATTCAGCAGCAGATGGTTGATTACGGTTTGAAATTTCTAAAAACCCCTATTCATTGTGACAACGAAGCCGCATCAATCACTCAAAAGCTAAGCATATCCGGATCAAGTATCACTTTGTCCGTGATTGTTATGCCAATGAGTTGATTGATATGGTCAAAATCCACATTGATTATCAGAGGGCGGATCTCTTTACCAAAGCTAACGGTATAAAAGAAAAAGCAAGACTAATCATCACCTCGGTTTATCACTTTTTGTTTTTAAATTTTTTTAAGTTTTATTGCTTTTTCAGAAAATTCAGAAAAACCAAAAAATATGTGTTGGGCTAGGTTTAGAGGTTTGCGTTTGTCTTGGATCATTGGGTTATGTAGTAGTGGGTTCGGCCTTGTTGGCCCATGTATGATGACCGCCTATGTTTACTATAAATAGGGGTTTCATTGTTTGTTTTGGGGTTACTTGTATTTTTGATCGTGTACCAAACGGTTCATAGAAACCGTGTGCACTTTGTTAATCGAATCATTATATTTCAAGTTTCTTCTTTGTTCTTTACATACAATCATTGTTTCCGCCTTTGTTTGTGTGTGTGTTTTGATACCTGGAGAGGATCTTGGACTTACATATAGGGCAGCTAGACGTTCCAACTTGTCCATCTCCTTAATTGCCAAGAAATGCACTGATTTGGTCAAACGGTCAACAATGACCCCAAATCATATCGTGCCCGCTGGGTGTTTTAGGAAGTTTGGTGATAAAGTCCAGGGAAATCCCATCCCATTTCCACCTGGGAATTCCCGGTTACTGGTGTAAGCCTGAAGGTTTCTGATATTCAATCTTAACCTTTGCACAAGTCAAGCACTTACTGACATAAGTGGCTATCCCAGCTTTCATGTTTGGCCACCAGTGGAGAGTTTTGAGATCTTGGTACATCTTATCTGAACCAGGATGTACCGAATAACGAAAGGTGTGAGCTACGTCAAGAACGAGTTGGCTAAGATCTCCAAAACGTGGTATCCAGACTCGATTCATGAAGTACTGAAGACCATCCGACTTCAGTTCCAGGTGCTTATCAGCAACGTGCAAGGTTTCAAGCTCGACGTTTTCTTCTTTCAAAGCCTCAACCTAGGCTTCTCGAATCTTATCAGGAAGATTAGAATGAGTTTCAAGGCTCGCACCCACTTGGGTTTCGTTTCCTTACGACTGAGGGCTTCCGCTACTATGTTAGCTTTCCGTGGATGATCTCTGATGGCACAGTCATAATCATTCAGAAAATCGACCAATCGACGTTGTTGCATGTTCAGCTCCTTCTGATCGAATATGTGTTGGAGGTTCTTATGATCTGTAAAGATCGTATGCTTCGTTCCATAAAGATAATGCCTCCAAATCTTTAGAGCAAAAATCACTGCTCACACCTCAAGAGTTCCAAGATCAGCTGCAGGTGTTGCTCATTCTCTTCCCTGCTCTTGGAATGGATTACTATGTCATCAATGAACACTATGACGAATTTTTCCAAATAGGGCTTACACACGCGGTTCATAAGATCCATGAACACTGCCGGTGCATTGGTTAGACCAAATGGCATTACAAAAAACTCATAATGTCCATAGTGAGTTTCGAAAGCTGTCTTGGCTACTTCCTCCTCCCGGACTCTCAGTTGATGGTATCCTGACCTCAAGTCAATTTTGGAACAGAAGCTCGATCCTTGGAGCTGGTCAAACAAGTCATCAATACGTGGTATTAGGTAACGGTTCTCAACCGTCACCTTGTTCAGTTCTCAATAGTCAATACACATGCGGAAGCCCCCATCCTTCTTCTTAACAAACAGGATTGAGGCTCCCCAAGGTGAAGAACTAGGTCTAATAAAACCCCTATCCAATAGCTCTTGGAGTTGGGTAGATAGTTCTTGAAGTTCGCCTGGTGCTAGGCGATATGGTGCGCCTGCAACTGGGGCTGCTCCAGGTGCAAGATCGATTTGGAACTCCACTTGAAGAAAAGGTGGAAGTCCAGGTACTTCCTCTAGAAAGACAACTGGGAAATCACGAACTACAGGGATGTTCTCAATCCTCTTTTCAACTTCAGCTCGAGTGTCAGAGATGTTAGCCAGAATGACTGGATAGCCCTTCTAATGCACTTCTGGGCTTTCAAGAATGAGATGATACCCACCATGGCACCACCACGATCACCCTGAATGGATAAGAGTTCTCCACATGCGCTCTCTTCGGGTTTGATTGGTTCGGGTTCCTTCAAGGGTTCTCTCCCATGTATCTAACAGTTGGTACCCTCACTGGTACTCTATTGCCGACTTCCCCGTCCATGAAGCTGGTTGGAATTTTAGTCTCAATTGATGCGCCACCTGGCCTAGCTCTCGTCCTTGACGAAAGATGTGCCCAGTATAGGGTTTAGTGTTAAAGAAATAGGTATCTCCTATAACATGTTAAGAAAGTATACGTAGCCCAAAAGCTAGTTGTGCACTTAAGCTGTGAGTGTACTAACGCTTATGCTATGATGATTATAGACTAGACTCAACATGCAGTCCTAGTTCACTATAACCAATGGTTCTGATACCAATCTATAACATCCGGCCCGTCTCATCACCAATATTGTCCGCTTTGCCCCGATGGGTTGCCCATCCAGAGCTCACAGATTTGCTTTTGGTTGCCCAGTGGAGACTTTCCAGGAGGTCACCCATCCTGGAATTGCTCCCACCTGAGCACGCTTAACTGTGGAGTTCTCCTCTCATCCACTAACATTAAGCCCCAAAACGCGTTGGTGATTTAAGAGGCAAGACATTACTTATGAACCAAGGATCTCTCCTGGCCACGGCCGATGTGGGATTTTCCTGGGGTGTCACATTCACCCCCTGTTAGAGTCTCATCGTCCCTGATGAGGTATGCACCCACCATCCCGAACGACACAGGAGTGGCTCTGATACCATCTATAACATCCGGCCCCTCTCACCACCAATATTGTCCGCTTTGCCCCGATGGGTTGCCCATCCAGAGCTCACGGATTTGCTTTTGGTTGCCCAGTGGAGACTTCCCAGGAGGTCACCCATCCTGGAATTGCTCCCACCTGAGCACGCTTAACTGTGGAGTTCTCCACTCATCCACTAACATTAAGCCCCAAAACGCATTGGTGATTTAAGAGGCAAGACATTACTTATGAACCAAGGATCTCTCCTGGCCACGACCAATGTGGGATTTTCCTGGGGTGTCACAGCTATCCCTACAAGCAATCAACGAGATCACCCACTGGAAAACATTATCGGTCCTGTGGATGCGGGTCTCTTAACAAGGAGTCAAACTGGTGACATCAACAAATGCTTGTACTCGTGCTTCATCTCACAAATTGAGCCACAATCTACTGCTGTGGCCATGCTAGAATCAAGCTGGGTTGATGCAATGCAAGATGAACTTAATCAGTTTGAGAAGCTAAATTGGTTGTGCAAGGGTTTAGGCAGATTGAGGGTTTAGATTATGATGAAGTATATGCCCCGGTTGCGAGATTAGAAGCTATACGAATATTTCTCGCTTACGCCTCGTTCAAGGGATTTACTGTTTATCAGATGGACGTCAAGACAACATTTCTCTATGGAACTGTCAAAGAATATATTTATGTTGGTCAACCACTGGGCTTCACAAATCCAAAATATCCAGAGCATGTGTACAAATTAGACAAAGCTTTATATGGGTTACATCAGGCACCTCGTGCTTGGTATGCTACCTTGACTGAACATTTGCTCGCCAATGGATACACCCGTGGTGTTATTGATCAGACCTTATTCGTCAAGATGGTGGATGAAGATCGTATACTGGTGTAGATCTATGTGGACGACATCATTTTTGGTTCCACTAGTGATGCACTGTGTAGGGAGTTTGAAGACGTGATGAAGAAGCAGTTTGAAATGAGTGCTCTGGGTGAAATGACCTTTTTCTTAGGTCTGCAAGTTCGTCAAAACTCAAAGGGTATCTTGATTCATCAAGGGAAATACGTGGATGACATTCTTGCAAAATTCAGCTTCAATGATGTAAAGCCAACCAACACCCCAATGTCTGAGAGACCAGGTCTGACTCAGATTTGGAAGGAGAAGCCGTGGAAGAAACACTGTATCGTTCAATGATTTGATCACTAATGTACCTGACTGCTAGCAGACCAGACATCATGTTTGCTGTGTGTCAGTGCGCACGTTATCAGGCTAATCCTAAAACTTCTCATTTAAATGTTGTTAAGAGAATCTTTAGATACCTTAAGGGGAAACCCAGATTTGGTCTTTGGTATCCTAGGGATTCTCTCTTTGAATTACATGCTTTTTCTGACAGCGATTTTGGAGGTTGTGACATTGACAGGAAATCCACTTCTGCTGGATGTCAATTTTTAAGCGATCGGCTTATTGCATGACAATGTAAAAAACAGCAAACAGTCTTCGTCTCAACAACGGAAGCTGAATATGTTGCTGCTTCAGCATGCCGTTCTCAGGTGATCTGGATACAACATCAGCTGGTGGATTACGGTTTGGATTTCTCTCTTACTCCTATTTATTATGATAATGATGCAGCTATCCAAATTGTAAAAAAAATACAGTTCAATTTTCAAAAGTAAAACACATTGCCATAAAAGAACATATCATCCGAGACTCTTTTAACCAAGGTTTAATTGTACCTACACGCATTCACACTGACAACAATGTCGCAGATCTTTTTACAAAACCTGTTGATCGAGCTCGCTTTGAAGCTCTTTCTGATCTGCTCAAGATGTCCATTTCGAGGACTGAACTGGTCTTTGTAGTTAAAAACAAAAAAATTCTTAGTTTTAGGTTTGTAAATTTGTTCTTTAAATTCTTAATTTTTAAGCACAAATTTAGGGGGATGTATCCTAAGAAAAGATCAAAACATTTTTGTTATCAAAAACGAGAGATGAAATGAACTTTCACAGTTGGATTAAGGCTGACTCATGTAAGACGTGTATCGATACAGTTTGGCTTTAGTGTGATGTGCTGGTAGGCTTGGTCCTGATGGCTGAAACGTAAATGATCTTGTGAAGCACTTAAAGATAAGACACGACCTCAGTAAGGAACATCATTTGGAATCTGGTACAACTTCTATTTGAATGCTCGTGTGATGTACCGAAGCATAACACTGTGGTCTAGATCTGAAACCTTTTCTGAAAAACTCGTGTATCTCCTCTGTTTTGTGTAAGCAAAGACCTGGAGATGCTAGGCAACGAAAGCTTTTGCTGCATCCAGATATATGCTGACCTAGTTATTCGTTGTCGCGCTGTAGATCATTTTCACCAAAAAGAGACCTTAGTGTCCAAAGATGTCTTGGCTGCTCCTCTGCTGCATCCAGATATATGCTGACCTGGACACAGTCAGGATGTCATAAAAGAGACCCTTTAGAGTCCAAAACCCAAAGCCCTCGTCATTTAAGAAATCATCTGACATGTATATATTACTCTGAATCTCTCATTGGTCTATTCTTTTCTTCTCTCAATCTAGTCCCAGTCAAGGTTTCAAAACTCTAGAACAGATACTGTGAAAAATATGTGGTAGGGAAACTGCTTGCATGATAGAATGTACCACTTGATGTTCTAGGATCTGATTGTGACTTGCTTGAGTGTTCGTAATTAATACACCAAAACATGATAAATAATATCACAGATCGTCATACAAGAAGGCCTAAGGAAATAAGTTTAAGGGGACAAATATACTGGCAATTGCTAAGACCAACTTAAGTAGATTATAGTTGATAAGTGTAGCTCAGCCCGAAACTCAGTGATTTGATCTCGTGACAAAAATTTTTGTATAAATTTTTCATTTAAATTATCTTTTAATAAAGTTTCTATTAGACCAGTTCACGATCTGACTTGGACCCGTTTTGCAAAACACGCCTAGAAAATGGGACTGGGATCCGAGATGGGCCCACCACACGGTTGGTGGGCCACACAAATCTTGGTTTACACAAAAAGGGGGCGGCGTATGTGTGGTCTTTCAAAAGTCACAAAAACAAATCAACTCTCCTCTTTCTTCCCTCACACACACTCGCCGATCAAGTTCTTCTTGTTTTCTTTTCTGGTTCATCAAAACTCTCAAGAAGATCAAGAAGGTAATCTCTTGATATAATGTTTCTTGGTTTGGGAATAGTATTGTTTTTGTTGATTTGCAGGTGTGAAAGCTTGATGTAGGCCAAGGAATGATCCATGGCGACGATAATGGTGGAGTTCGATCGGTCCAGACGGCGGCGCGTGAGTCCCACGCGCCTGGGAAGTCAAGTTCGAGTGGCTTGTGACCTTTACGCGCTTGAAGTTCAAACTCAGATGAGGGAAAATTACCAGAATGCCCTCGAACACTCGTGTGAATTGACAATACTGCCCTCGAACACTATCTTTTTGGTCGAACTCATCCAATATTACTGATTTGCCCTCGAACACAGATGGAGTTTGATCGAAATACCCTCAAACACACATCACCCCCTCAAACACAAATGGAAATTGACAAAATTGCCCTCGAACACACCTGTCTTTTGACAAAAATGCCCTCGAACACACCTCACCACCTCGAACACACATGTCTTTTGACCAAAATACCCTCGAACACTCTCATATGACTCGAACACTCAAATTGGACCTCGAACACACTTGTTTTTGGGCTATTTGTTGACCCGAAGCCCACATGGTTCTTGAATGATTATAAATTTGGACCCAAATATATTTTGAAATCTGAACAGGGGGGCCCTTAAAACTATTTTCAAGCTTTAATAGTTTGGTATTTAAACATTGGTGTCTAATCCAATTTGTTTTGTGCAGAAATGACCGCTCCTCATGTGCCAACGTTCGAAAACAATTATAATGTGGTGTGCTATCTGTCTGATCCTCCCGAGGAGCATATGCAGGAGTTCAAGTCCTTGATAGTGGGTCTTAACACCTGTAGAGTTGCACATGCTATGAGAGAAAATCCAGTTGTTCTCACTGACTGGATTACTGAATTTTGGGATAACGCAGTTGCTAGAAAGACAGACACTTTGATCTGTTCAAGGGTTCGAGGAACTGAAGTGATTATTTCAGATCAAGATGTTCGAGACGTATTACTTTTTGGCGATTCTCCAAATGGTCCAATTAGTTTTTCAAAGAAACAACTTATTCCCGTGCTGAAAAAGATGGGATATGAAGGTGAACTGTCCGTACCACCGTACTTGAAGAAATTATTTCCGAGCTATTGGAAGCTGTTAATTCATATGTTTTTGGAAAGTTTGGGTGGCAACAAAAGTGGACAGGATCGGATGGGAGTGAAGTATGCTTCTGGAATAGTGGCGTTTATTGAGGGATAGGATTTCAATTATTCAAAATGTGTTTTTGAAGATATGTTGGTGAATGTAAAGACCCTCAACAAGAAGTATTTATACAAGTTCCCAAGATTTGTGCAGATGATTCTGGAGTCTAAGTATCCAAATCTGGAAAGGACAGTTGAAACATATGATAAAAAATGCATGGCTCCTCAAGTTTTTGGACTAATAAGACAGATTCGTAAAGATTCTAGGCAAATTTTTGAAGGAAAATTTCCACTGGTTAAGTTTGGAAAATTTAGTGAAATTGTTGAATAAGCATCAGCCATTCCATCTGCACTTGTTGCTGAAGAACATGATGTTCAGATTATCGAGCCTTCACCTGCTGAACAACATTCACCCCCTGAGAATGTGGATTTGACTGAGGTTGAGAGTGAGGATGAGGAGGTGGTACAGAAAGATGAAAGGGCTGCAGGTGATGATGAGGAACAGTTTGAAAATTTTGATTTTGATGACTTGAATGACGAGGAGATTGATGATTTTATTATTGAGAATGTTGAAGTAAAATCAGGGTCTGAAGCTGAGAGAGGATTGGTTGAAGAAGAGATCATGACTGAAGTTCCCAACACTGCTGCCTCTGAGGTTGCTATTCCTCAAGCGGATGTTCTTTCGAATATACTGAATACTATCCGTGAAGCTGAACAAAGGATTCCTCCATCCGATGTTACAGTTGAGATACCTGTCGATGGTCAAGTTCCTGAAGACCCTAATGCTGATTTGAGACCTAGAAAGAGAAGCAAAAGAGATCCCAGACTAACTGCTACTGCTGGTATTGTTTCTGATGTTTCAGTTCCTATTGCTGAAACTACTACTGCTGCTGCTGATGTTATTATGACTACTGCTGATGTTGCTACCGACCTTCCTGTTGGTATTATTAGTTCCACCGCAGTACCTGCTACTGCAACTGAATCATTTTCTCAGTTCATGAGCAAGGCACCAATCACAGGAGGAATAAATGAAGAAGTTGGATCTTCCGGTGCATCTGGTTCAAGCAAGGTGTTGTTTGATGAGGAAGTTTTTCAGAGAGCTCAGATGGCTTATTTGGCTGACAAAGAAAGTGGAAGACATGTGGATGTTGAATTTTTAAAGACTGAAGAGAGAGAGAGAGAGGCAAGTAAGGAAGGAATTGACAGTGATGAAGATATTTTTGCTGAAGTTGATGTTCATAAACTGCAGACACAAGTCTTGAGAAGAATCAAAAGATTAATGAGTTGGAGTCAGGATTGGGCGATGTTTCAGCTAGGTTGCTTAACTTGACGCAAAAATTAGAAAATAAGTTTGGAAAGGAGTTTTCAGAAACGTCATCAATTGTGGAGAAGGTTATGACTCCTGCTGAGCGTGAAAGATCACAAAAGGAGCATGAAGAACATATGAAGAAGTACTATGAAGATCAAATCCCTCGTGTGCGAGATCGTCGTCCAGGGAGTACATATGTTCTCAAGAATACAGCTGAACCATCTCTTGATCCTATGGAAGAGCATCCTGAAAGATTCGTGACAACTACTAGGGATCGGTTTGATACCTATGGAAATCGAACAGGGATAGAGTGTTGGAGATACAATGATGATAAAGGAGTATTCGTTGTTAATAGAGGAAATGGAGCAGTTGAATACTATGCCTCTACCACTGCGTTCAATTCTTGGACCAAGATTGATCTGGCAGAACTTGCAAGAGCTCCTTTCATAAATCAAGTAAGAAATCCTCGAAATAGGATTGGAAGCACTTTTCATAAGAAGATTCAAGGGCAAGCAAAGGTGAATTTTAGAGATATGAAGACTGCAAGTTCATTACTAGTGGAGTATAAAGATATGTTAACTTCAGATGGAAAGCCATTCAAGACAGTTCAGTGGCCACCTACTGACAAGATGAAGACCATACCTTTGTGTAAGCCAATGGACAGAGGATGTTTGAAAGATATGAGGTTCTGGGTTTAGGATCGTACTTCTCGATCTGCAGTGATTGTTTGTGATAGTGACGAACTGAGAGTTTTGATGCTAAAGATCTGATGAGTCTGCATTCTGAAGATATTCAAGTTCTAGTGAAACATCAGATTCAGTGTGATCCCAAGTATGAAGCTTGTGCAAAATCGTTCACTGGTGTATTGGCTCAGATAGCAAGACTGGGATTAGAGGCAGATCGCAGAGGAAGAGTGGAAACTAGATTGTTTGGTCCATATGTTGGAAAATCAGCTGAAGAATGGAAGAAAGCTTTAGAGAAAAAGAAAAAGAGCTCCAAGAAGCGCAGTAAGAAGCAGCAGTAACTTACCAAACCAACAAAAACCTAGGGGGATATTGTTGGGCTAGGTTTAGAGGTTTGCGTTTGTCTTGGATCATTGGGTTATGTAGTAGTGGGTTCGGCCTTGTTGGCCCATGTATGATGACCGCCTATGTTTACTATAAATAGGGGTTTCATTGTTTGTTTTGGGATTGCTTGTCTTTTTGATTGTTTTGATCGTGTACCAGACGGTTCATAGAAACCGTGTGCACTTTGTTAATCGAATCATTATATTTCAAGTTTCTCCTTTGTTCTTTACATACAATCATTGTTTCCGCCTTTGTTTGTGTGTGTGTTTTGATACCCGGAGAGGATCTTGGACTTACAATATGTTTTACATTTTAGGGGGAGTCTTTATTCAGAAAAACCAAAAACATTGAAAAATTAAAAAAAAGGCCATAAAAATCAGAAAAACCCAAAATGATTTTCCAGGATTAAAAGAGCAAATGATAGTACATCAGTGGGGATCGTTCACATGCTAATGAATTGAAATGCACTATGAGGCATGTGTTGAGTCTATGTTATGTGCTGGTAGGCTTCATAGACCTATTACTGCGTGTTGGATACATATATATCAAACAAATTGTTATGTGGATGAACACCTCACGGGCATATGGTCTTAGTACCGTAATTTCGTTTGATAGGATTTTTGCCCAAAATTCGAAGGTTTCGGGTCGTTATGTTAATAGTTATCTGGGGATAGCCTATCTGATCTTCTGTCGTAAGATTTTATGGACCTAGATCAGACAGGGTATCTTTATAAAAGAGCTTTAGTGCCAAAACCTAAAGTTACCGAATTGAGGAACTTTCAATGTATGACGATAATCAAAGATTATCTAATGCGTCATATCTAATCATTGATACCAATCGTGATTGATATAAGCCCTCAACCTGGTAGAGTGCATAAGTTACTTTGTAACATTAATTTGCTGACCTGTACACCTCTGTGCCTCAATACCTTGTAAATTACAGATAACGAAAGAATAATCACGCGTTACAATGAGTCTTTGTGCAACTATTCCTTGATACGGGAGTATGTCGTGTGTGTGGGAACCACAGACAATGTTGTTTATAATATAAATAACCATATCAAGCACTACATAACAGTCTGTATGAAATCTTATGTGGATAAAAATATTAGCAGTTGCTGGATCACACATTGTCTTTAATGATAATATACAATAAAGATCAACAGTGTGTTCAGATTTCTCAATAACTGATATGATCCTCTTACCGGAAATCACAAAATGTTTACTGCTTTATGTTTACATTTCTGCACTTTACATTTGTTTATACAAAATATACAAAAACTCAAAAAGATTTTAGGTGTGTTTTAGCATAAATTTGAGAAAAATCAAAAAGATTTTACATTTCTACGTTATTAATAACTGATGGTGATTGATGGTCGTTTTCTGAAACTTGATGAACCAATTTGAGTTTTGTATCTATCAAGTGTGAAATGATGAATGTTTGAAGCTTAACATGTGTGAAAATGATTGAACAGGATTCGATTTTGAGATTTGATAAATTTTTTAAAATTCCAATCTTCATTTGCCCCTTCGGTGGGTCGAATGTGGAATTTTTCGTACATTTGAACCTTTTAGTTTGGTCGAATGGGAGTGTTCAAGTGCAGTATTGTACATTCGAACCTTTATCTACATTCGAGCCTTTAACTAGGGTTGAATGTAGACAAAGCTTCTCATTCGCCCCATTCAAACGGTCGAATGTGGGTGTCTATATAAATCCAGATCCTCATTCGAACCCTTATTCAATTTTTTTCAAAATTTTCTGAGATTACCAACCCTTGTTGCCCTTGTTTGTTTGACCCCGGATTATTGTTCCCCATACTTTTCTGATCATTTTCATCCAAATTTCACAGGTATTCATCCATAAACGAAGACAAATTAAGGGATTTTGTTCTCGAACCCTTGAACATGGCTGATGGACAATTTTAGACCGTTTTAATCACAATTGATTATAGGATTATTGTTTTCGATAGTTTCAGGGGGAGAGTATATCAAAATCTAGGTTAATTACATACTAGATTGTATGATTGATCATTCAAACTGGTTAGAACCCTAGATTTTACTAAAAACTATCTAAAAGAATATGTTTGAAACAATTTATGGTACACAATGTTTAGTCGGTCATGTTAGGTGCTAAGTGAATGAAAATTAGATGTTAAAATGGTCTGAATTGGTTTTTAAAATTTTGGTCATATGAACAGGCAGATTCAACCAAAATAAAGGGTCGAATGTGGAATTAAACGGTCGAATGTGACTCTTTTGGTCGAATGAAGCTTGTTAATAGGGTCGAATGTGGAATATATGGTCGAATGTGAAGTTTTATTCATAATCTTTCACATTCAAACTCAAAAACCCACATTCGTACCTTAGAATTTCTTCATTCGTACCCCCGATGGGTCGAATGTAGGATTTTCAAAATCAAATTTCAAGTTTGCAAATTTTGTCTGTTTCTAATGAATTTTTATGTTTCGTTTTTGCAGAATTCTAAATGGCAGAACCACAAAACACTAAAGTATCAGCTGGATCGTCTAGAAAAGCCACTGATAAACAGAAAGAAGAGGAATTGCCATTCGAGGAAGCTCATAACTGTTGTGCATTTCTTGGCGAGGTCAAGAAACACACAAAATTCTCTGGCATTGTTGACTTTTTGAGGAGAAGTAGAGTTGTTGATGCATTATTTACACCGGAAATTATCTACAAAGATCATCAAGTGGATTTTTGGAAGAATGCGAAGATGGATTACTGGGATAATCGAACAACAATAGTAAGCAACATTCAGGGACAGCTTGTTATTGTTACTTAAAATGATATTCGGGAAGCATTGAGATTGCAAGATGAACCGACAGATCCCAGAATCTTATCTTGGATTGAATAGAGGTTGTGTTTTCTACGCATGAAGTACAACGGACCGATTACAGATGGAGCTTTGAACAAAGGAAAGTTGTGTTCGCAGTTTAAGTATTTAGCACATGTTATTATACATGTCTTTGGATCCGTTAGCAGTGGTTATGATGTGATGAGAAAAAGCATCAGTTCATTGATGGTTGCTTTGGTACTTAACAAGCCGTTTAATGTTCCGAGAATGATTTTTTATCACATGCTTGAACCTCTGAAAGGTTTGAAGATGAAGAAGTTCTTGATGTACCCCAGATTCTTACAGATGATTTTTGATTTGAAGTATTCTAATCTGAAGAAAGATCCTACTCAGATTTTAGTTCAAGATCACATGAATCTGAATACGTTGATTAGGATGAATGGTTCCAAAGGGGTTCCTGAGAATGAAAGACCACCACACAAGAACTTGTTTGGACATTAATTAATCCAGGTTATAAGGATCCGGGTGAGAAAAAAGAAAGAAATGAGAAAAGTGATTAGGATAATGATGATCCTTTATTTCATGTTAATCCAGAAGCTAAAAGAAAACGTCAAGTGGTGAATGTTGGTGCAAAAAGTGGCAAAGGGAAGGGTAAAGCTAAGGTCATTAAAGTTGAACAACCAAAGAAAACATCAAGGATAAAGAAAAGCATGGCAAGAAAAGGAACGATGTTAGTTGATGAGGAGTCTGCTGATTCTGAGGACACTCAAGAAGATGAGAGATGGGATTCAACTGATGAGACAATCAAACAAACCAAGCCCAATTGCAGCTGTGACTGGTGAGTCTGAAAGTCTGAACAAAACCATAGAAGAAGAACGACTAGAGAGTCCAATTGCAGTTGATGAGATAGATCTGGATCTTGGTATTGGTGAGCAAGATTTCAATGGATCTCAATGGTTGGAGAGAAACAGAAGAAGCCCAAGTACAAGACAATGTCAAAGAAAGAGGAAAAAGAAAATCCTAAGAAAAGACGTGCGAAAGAAGTTGAGATTCTACTTGCAGGAAAGAAAGTTCCTGAAGTTAGTAGTTCGAAATCTACGACACCCGTGACATCCCCGGTAGCAAAGAAACTGAACAAATCTGCCGCAGAAAAGTCTGTTGATCCCATTGCAGATTTTGACGCTACTTTGGAGAGAGTAATTAATAAGTTCAAGAAGAAAACTCCTGTTGCTGAGGCTTCTACACCTCAGGTTACCGTATCTAGCAATGTGATGGATGCAGTAAATCAAAAGCGTGCTGACATGATGAAATTGATTAACCAGCAACAGCAGGAGATTGGACAGTTAAGAGAGAATGATAAAAAGATGTTAGATGTTGTTGTTTCTTCTTAAGAGAGTCAAGAAGAATTGGAAGCTAAGATAAAACAACTTCAAGAAGAAAATCAGAAGTTGTTAAAGCATGAACAGAGAAACACAAGAAGATACATTGCTTTGAGACTTGAGAACAAACAGGTGAAGAAGGATAATAAGAGTCTAAGGAAGCTTATTGATGATCTATATGAGAAAGCTCCACAGTTAAAAGCTGGAGAGGAAGATAAAGAACCTGAAGAAGAACAAGTTGATTTTGAACCAACCGAGACTGAAGAAGAAGAAGAAGAGGATGATGAGGATTTGGATCAGGATGCCGGTGATGCTCCTGAGAAGAAGAAAGATGATGATAATGATGGTTCTGGAGAAGGTTTCGCAGATGACAGTTCTGCTGATGATGATGATGATGATGATACAGAAAAGTATCGATGTGAAAAGAGAGATTCTGATAAAGATGCAGGTGAATCTAGCTCGAAAGCACCTGGTGGAAATACTGATGATGACAGTATTTTCTGGACTGACAAGATAAGAGCTTTATCAGATAATGATAAGAAGTTGTATCGTCAGATGTTGACAAAGAAATTTTGGACCATCGAGCTGACTGGAAAGTTTCCAGAGATTTTTGAATCTGATGATATGAGATATGAGCTTGAATATAATGATCCTGATCTAGAAGATGGTGAAGTTTCTGCAGCCGTAGCCAAAGAAATTCTTGAAGGTTTGGCGAAACAGGTTGGTAAATCTCTTGAAGAGTTGATGAGTGATAATTAAATTCCAAACATTCCTAAAAAAGAAGCTGGAAATCACTTTGATGATAGAGATACTCCAGTATTTGAATATATAGAGATTGAGGATATTACTAGTGAAGAATATCCAGAGTACTTCAAAGATAAACAGGATGATGCATTTCCTGAATTTACTGATAAGGTATTGAAAGAGGCTGAGAAACTTGCACAAAAGAAGAGCAAAACATTCGTTAGTGAAGTATTCAAGAATGCATAGAATCAGAAACTGAATGCTGAACAATCTGATGATCTGAAGAGCTTGTTAAGGAAATTGAAAGAAAAAGAAGCCAACCGACCCAAGACTGAAATTCAGGGTGGTTTCTACAAATATCATAACGAATTGTTCAAAGGGAGAGCTCTTGGTTGGAAGTATTTGAGACAGCTAAGGTGTGTTGCTGTTAAGTGGGAAAAGGGGATTCTGTATTTCAACAGAATCCATGATATTAAGACATTACCTTACTGGGCTGTGCGAGATATCTGCCGACATACTTTATCTGGAGCAACTGTGAACAATGATGCAGTTGGTGTGAATTCGTTTTAGGATTGTAATCATGAAACGTGATCTCATGAATACCAACCGTAGGGTGCGGAATCCCCAACGATCGTGCAAAATGATTCAGATTTAAACGATAAAGATCGTGAAGAAAACAGATAACAAATCACCGAGCAATTTCCATAACTTTAATCTTTGTATTAGATCAAATCAAGATGTTTACAAATGAAATCTTAGACCTAATACAGAGAAAAACACACATACACCCTCTAGGGAAAAGGCTCAAATGATAACTCTTCTCTAAAAATAACAAACTTTTCCCTTTATATATACTTCCACCTTCGCCCCTTTTGTATGGTCGAATGTGGAACTTTTCCACATTCGACCCTTTCATGTGGTCGAAGGTGTAACCTTCTTCAACATTAATTCTACATTCGACCAGTTATAAACTACATTCGACCATCTGACTGGTCGAATGTATACTTAAGCTAAATTCTTGGTCGTTTTCTGATTATCTGAACCTTCGACATTCAGTACTGGATCACTAGCTGGGGACATACATGAATAATGCACTTACAATCTCCCCCTTGGACCTAGCTAGTGATGTACCAAATCAGAAAGTTAACAATTCTTCAAGTCTTGATCTCATCGTCTTGAACGACTTGAAAACTTTCCATCTTCTTGCACGTTTTTGTCGAAATTCTTGTCTATCTCTGCAGTAAGCTTTGAAATCTTAGACAGACTAAAGAAATCTTGGCTTTGTCATTTGTTGGTCCAGAGATGAAGACAAAAATCAATCTTGAATTCTTCGATCTTTAGTCTTTTCTTTAACAATCTCTGACTAGTTTCTGTTGTTCTGGTGATCTAGATGTTCAGGTTTGGGTCTTTTTCAGTTACACACTTTGTCGATGAATCTTGAGCAGTGCACCTGTTGTGTTTGATTCTGCAGAAAAAATTTACTAAAAACTGCACAAACTACAACCAGCGTTAGACACGACAAAAATCTCAGAAGTACTCTTCACATTCCTTTTGACCCTCAATAGTTCTTCCCCTGAACTATTAAACATTTTTAATATGCACCAAAAACTTGAAAATCTGTAGTCTTTTTCAACTTTTATGTATCTGAGCATTCACATTAGGTATCCCATCATCGGTTATCGAAAATAAAGTAGAAACAAAATATTTTGATTTTTCAAATTTTATGCTAAAACACACCAAAAATCTTTTTGAATTTTCAAATGGAATTGCATAAAAGTAAACTGAACATATTTTTGTGAATTTTCCGGTAAGAGGATCATATCAGTATTTAAACAGTCAGTCAAAACCCTTTTTAATCAATTTTCTGCTTTTTAACATTGAGCATCCTACAACCATTACCAGTATGTTTGTCCATTTAAACTCAAAATCATTATTCATTGTTCAGCACTTCAGATACATTATGGTAATATTAAATACTGAAAAATCTATGGTCCCCGCACACGCGACACATTTCCGTATCAAGAATTGCACAAAGTTTCATCGTAACGCGTGATTATATTGTAGTTATCCGTTAGTTACAAGGTATGAGGCACAGCGGTGACAGGTCAGCAAATTAATGCTTCAAAGCGACTTATGCACTCAACCAGGGTGAGGACTAATATCATACATGACTTTCATCATAGTATTGATACGATGCATTATATAATCTTTGATTATCATCACACATATTAAGTTCCTCATTCGGTAACTAAAGGATTTGTCATTAAAGATCTTTTGTTAAGATACCCTGACTGATCTAGGTCCGTAAATCAATACGACAGAAGATTAGAGAGGCTATCCCCAGATAACTTTCAATATAACGACCCGAAACCTCTGATTTTGGCTATCTATCAAACGAAATTTCGGTTCTAAGACCATATGTCAACGAGACGTTGATCCACATGATTATCAGTTAATGTTTTTATGTTTATATCACCATGCTGAACATTAACCTTTGATTTCAAGCCTACCAATATATAATTGTAGTGGCTACTCAATGTTTAGTCTGACAATCCACTGATGTACTATCATCTCCTCTTTTTCTCCAGGAAAATTCATTTTTGATTTTCTATTTTTTCTTTTTATTTTGATTTTTCTGAAATTTTTCTCCCCCTAAAAAACTAAAAAATAAGCATATTTTTGGATTTTCAACTTTTGAAGAAAAACAAAATAAAATGATATCCGATGCGGTTTACTCATTGAATTTCAAAAAACATTTTCCCACTCAGACTACTTGACTAACTTTGTTCTTTCAATTAGTAAATCCATTCACAAAGATAAGAGAGTTTAGAATGAACCGTTTTGTTGCATCTGTTGTAGAAATCCAAAACCTGAGAGCAATTGCATGAGATTGCAACGTTTTCCGGCTTCACGGGTAGGAAACAGACGACAAACACTCTCCTCTCTGTTTAAATCATGTTTTCCTTTTTCACTATAACTTCCTTTTGACCTTTACCTCTCCAATAAATAGCTTGTATACAGATCTTCCACTATCAACTATCAAAAGATAACTAATAGGTCTGTCTGGAACAACCTGCACACTTGTTAAACAATTAGCACGAGAGAGGCACCCATCCCTTCACAATGATGGGTCGTCCAAGGTCATCAATCCTCGGAACATCAATCCATTCTCCTTTTGAAAAATCAATTGGTTTTTCAATGGATTGATTTGAAGTAGAAATTGCTATTGATTTAGAAATTGATTTGGGTTTCCAAACACGTTCAGAGTTTATTTTAGATTTTGTTGAAATTGTTTTGATTGTTGACTTTTCAGATTTCTTATTTGAAACCTGCTTCTGAACTTTGTTTGGAATCTTCTCAGACTTAACTGATGAAGATCCAGGTTTAGAGTTATTCTTAGGCTTAGCCTTAGAACTCCCCCTTACCTTAGCAACCCGTTCACTATCTACATTTTTGTTCAAGGCAATCTTGTTACGATTGTCATACACAACCTGTTTCCCCTTTTGTTTCTTGATTGATTTTGGGGATACAGACTTTTTGACATTGCCTGAATTTTTAGCAAATTTCACTTCGGTCTTTTTCTGTTAACATACGGACAGACAACAACTAAATGCCCACACTCTCCGCAGTTATATCAAGACCTATATTCCACAAAATCACATGCATACCCTTCATCCCAATACCAGTAGGGACAATGAGCAACAATATGACCAACTTCACCACATTCAAAACAGCTTCTCCATTCAACATAATCATGAGAATACTATGGTGAGTTGTTTCTCTAATAACCATCAAATCGAGAGGAATAAGAATAATCATAAGAGTCATATGATCTAGATGAAAAATTTCTTGAATTCTTTTGATGAGAATTTTTCATCTGATCATTTCCTTTCGATTTGTTTGGTTTTGGTCCTTTTGCCCTAGGATTTTTCTTTTTGTTCCCAGGCTGATCCTTTTCATTCTCATGTTGATTAGGACTGAGTTCAAAATGTAAATGATCAAATTGATTTCTAAATTGATTTATCAAATCATTATTATCGACAAAGATACATTTAAGTAACGATTGTTTGATATTATCAATTGGAAAATCTTTGTTGAAAATCAATTTGTCCTGTCCTACCAACATATAGGATCCTTCAACTCCTTCAGGAAACTTGAATATGGATTTCTCTTCAGATTCAGGTTCTGAAGTTTCTACCACATTTTTAGTTTTCTCTTCAAACACAGATTTCACCTCAGAATCAGGATCAACAACACAAGGTGTTGTGATTTCTAACTCTGATGTGGAATTTTTCTTTGAAATAGTGTTATGAAGTTTTGAAATCTCTTTCTTAAAAGATTCAATTTGATTCACAAATTGTCTTTCATTATTTGTCAAAATTTTATTTTCAATTTGAAATCTTTCAAGTTTATTTGTTAAGTTCTGTTTGTCCTCAAGAAGTTTCAGCACTTCATTTTTCAATTTGACACAATCAGAACAATTAACACATTCAGCATTAAATTTTAAAGTTACCTCATCATCTGCATTATTACCATTTTCAGAATTGCCATCAACATTTGATGTACCACTTCCTCTTGATTCACTCTTTTCTGAACTCGTATCAGAACTCAAATCACTCTCTAACAATTCACTTGAATCATCATTTCCCATTTGTTTGACAAGACACACAACATTACTTTTAACACTTTCTCTGTTAACGCACTCATTCACATTGACCATTTTATCAGTTGGTTGCACAGTTGGTCGTGTAACAGATTGTTGAATCTTAGATGCAACAACTTGTTCCCATGTTAGCTTTTGTTACATTGCAGCTTTTATCTGATCATCAGTTCTTGACATAGCCAAGTAATTCATCACTTTTCAACAAAAATTATTTCAAAAATTTTCTAAAATCAGCCTTATTCGACCTTTTACAAGGGTCGAATGTGTCTCAGTCTTGGTTCGACCTTAAAAATCAAAATCTTTGAAAATCAGATTCTACGTTCGTATATTACGAATGGGCGAAGGTGCACAAATGTTCACGTTCGACCGTTTAAGAAGATACGAATGTAGAAAATAACAGACTCAAATCACTTTCGACCGTTTAAACCCACGTTCGACCGTTTGAAAATCCTCTTTCAACCGTCCGTTTGGTCGAATGAAACCAAAATGGTCGAATGAACAAAATCACACTGATAAACTCTAGGTTCGACCAATTAACACTCCACGTTCAACCAAAAAATGCTACGTTCGACCAAAAAATGCTACGTTCGACCCTCAAATCTCACATTCGACCGTTTCAGGTCTGTTCATCATCTTCAACCTCAAGAACACGAATCTGATCTGTTTTTGACAAAATTTTCACCAAATATAATGGAATTTGATAGGTTTTATGCGGATTCGAATTTAGACAAACATTTGTGAAAGGATTTTTAAAAACAACATCAAATTCAACTCCAATTTAATAAAAACCCATGTTTTTATGAAAAGCTTCAAAATTTCTTGGGTTTTGATCTTTAAATCAGAATTCTAATCTGTTTTCATCAATTCAGATCAATTTGCAATCGTGAAATCGAACCTTTGCTCTGATACCACTTGTGAATTCGTTTTAGGATCGTAATCATGAAACGTGATCTCACGAATACCAACCGTAGGGTGCGAAATCCCCAACGATCGTGCAAAATGATTCAGAAATAAACGATAAAGATCGTGAAGAAAACAGATAACAAATCACCGAGCAGTTTCCATAACTTTAATCTTTGTATTAGATCAAATCAAGATGTTTACAAATGAAATCTTAGACCTAATACAGAGAAAAACACACATACACCCTCTAGGGAAAAGGCTCAAATGATAACTCTTCTCTAAAAATAACGAACTTTTCCCTTTATATATACTTCCACCTTCGCCCCTTTTGTATGGTCGAATGTGGAACTTTTCCACATTCGACCCTTTCATGTGGTCGAAGGTGTAACCTTCTTCAACATTAATTCTACATTCGACCAGTTATAAACTACATTCGACCATCTGACTGGTCGAACGTATACTTAAGCTAAATTCTTGGTCGTTTTCTGATTATCTGAACCTTCGACATTCAGTACTGGATCACTAGCTGGGGACATACATGAATAATGCTCTTACAGTTGGTTATTTCGCAGATTGTATGGCAAGAGAAAGCAGAACTAGATGGGATGTGTTCATGCCACAGTATCAAAAAAGAATCATTCACAAAGAGATTGATCAGATAACTGGGCTGAACAAGGTGACTTAAAGTATAAACCACTAACTGTATTGAAACATATTCCTTTGATGCCGATTCCACAACACTTTTCAAAAGAATTCATGTGGTGGTATTATGATTGGAAGACCGCAGAAGTTGTTATCTTGTTGAAGGACAAGAGAGATGAGTTTAAAAAGATTAACATTTTTGATCCGATGTGGTTGATTAACTGTTCACATGAGGATATCATTATGTTGTATTATAATCCGATATATTGTGAGGAGAAGGATAGCGAACAAGCACTGAAATACCAACGTGTGGTATGCTTGTGTTTTGCATGGGATGTCAATGCGGGATGTGATTATGATAAGAAACTGGGAAAGTTTGTGAAGATTTAGAAAGAAAAGAAGAAATCAAAACCAACTTTCGAGCCAGTTATGACAAAAGAGTAGAAGCCTTTATTGCGTATCAAGCTAATGAACAAGCAGATGGATGAACCACAAAGGCAATCCAAGCAATAGTCGAGGGGGAGTTTGTTGATGCACGTTTTGCGACTAATGCTTTTGGATTGTACATACAAAGTTGTTTAAGTGTAATCGTGGTGGAATGTGGAAGATAGATATGCATGTGCTGATTCGAACTATGTGAAGGGGCGAACCTGCACATTCGACCCTTACGGGGGGCGAATGTGCAGTCCTATACATAGTTAAAATTTTGTTTTAAGTTTAACTTTTTGCCATTTGAGTCAGTGTTTGGTCTGTATTCTCTCTAGATTTTCAGGAAGTGTCTATAACGTGATTATTTCATCTTAAACACTAATTGTAAGGTTTATATCAACTGTTTATGAATGAAATGGATGTGGAAAAGGTGAATTTGCATGTTTGATTCATTTACTATCATTTTGTAACTGATATAGGGATTTCGCACCTGGATTAGTAGACTTGTATGATCAAATAAACTTGTTTTTGTAAAAATGATCCTCCACAGCTTGGTTGGGATTAGGGTTTGGGGCTTCACGGCATGTGTTGATCAACTGGCAATACTTACCACAATTTGTGCATAAGAGACATGGTGAAACGGTGGGATGATGACGTTTGCATGTGTTACACAAAGGAAAGTTTTCCGCATAAGGTTTCTTGTTAAAAGCTTGTGTAGTAGGGTTTATTTGGTTCTTGAGAGTGAGGTTTGCATCAAGTTCCCTGGTCTTGCGCTTCTGATTCTCAGTAGTTACTGCGGCTACAATGCTTGCTTTCTCGCCTTTCCGAAATAAGGTCCCATTCTTTACGTGATTGTCAGTTAAGGTAGCTGCTAGACGCTTGGCCTCTTCGAGGGTAGCAGGGTTCGTTCTCCACACCGTGTCCTAAATCTGCATGGGTAAGCCACCAATATATTTTTCAATAGCAATAGGTAGGGGTGACCTTATGTGGTAGCACTAGGCTAAGTTCGTGGAAACTGGTGTTGTAGGCCAGGTTCTCCCCACTGTCTTGGGCAAGAGTGTGAAACTCATCTTCCAACTTCTTGATTTCATTACGAGGACAAAATTCCGCCTTCATAATGTCTTTAGCTTGCTCCCAAGTCAAAGCTAGCGCGACTTCGGCTCCGCGAGTCCGTTTTTCTTCATTCCACCATGTGAGTGCCCGCTTGTGGAGGAAACTCATAACATAGCAAACTTTGAGGTTGTTAGGGCACTCGCTATTGATGAAGGTATTTTCGATACCTTCGAACCACTGAAGAAGACCAGTGGCTCCTTCGTCCCCGCTGAACTTGGAAGGGTTGCAGGTGTTGAAGTGCTTGAGGGTGCAAACAGGGTTAGCATTCTCGTTCCCATTGCCATTCCCGTTGTGGTTACCATTTCCGTTGCCATTTCCATTGTCGTTTCCATTCACTTGAGCGATTTGGGCCACTAAATTAGGGAGTATTGTCGCTATTTGTTGAGCCATTTGTTGGGTAATGATCGCAACGAGTTTGACAATACCAGGGTTACCGTTGTCCTGGTTGTTGTTGTTGTTATCGTTATCATGGTTGTTGTTGTCATTGTCATTGTTGTTTCTGTTGCGAGTGCTACAACGAGGAGGCATTTTCTAAAAAAGACACAATGAAGGTTTCAATGAGACATAGGGTAAACAAGGATAATGGGGTATAGTGAGGAGTGTAATTATTTATTCATTAATTAAAACGAATAAACGAAAACGTTGACTTATCAAAGTTTCTAGATTCTAATAACATATTGAAGACATGCTTTAGCCTTTAAGTGAACACTCATCCCGAGAATTCCCAGGTAGGCATCCGGGTCCCTCGTCTAATTGGGATATATGCGCAATGCAGTCTTAGACAGAAAACTCATAATACAAGTGTTCACCCTTCCAGATTGCACGTGTTCGTTATTAGAATATAGAGCTTCGAAGAGATTATCAAGGCAGTTCATGTTAGGACCCAAGAATTTTGTCCTATTAGTCAAAGAGTAGATCTAGTGATGAAGAGTAATCATCTTGTAGGGGCTAAAATAGGGATAAGAAGTAAGATGGAGATAGAGAATAAAGTTGCAAATAAGAGGAGAAAGTACTGGTTAAAATCCTAAGGTTATAGAGTAGATTATTTTTCTAATAACCTAATTCCCTATAACCACGGCTCTGATACCAATCTGTAACACCCCAACCGATGGCGGAAACATCGAGGTGCCACATAATGATGATTGTTCGATAACTCATGGTACTAAATGAAAGTTGAATAATATTAAACAATTTACAATTTGCCTTACAAGTAATGAATACAAAAGTTGATTAATATAAACTAGGTCCAAAGCTCCTACGTGTTCCAAGACTTGTACAACTTCTAATAGCAATTAAAACATGAAACATGTTGAGTTAGAAAAATGGGGGGGGGGTCAACTATAAATAGTTGGTGAGAATACATAGGTTTTTGAATGTGATAGATAACAATAATATGTACAACAATCACAGTTGTATAATGTAAGAGTATGAGTCCGACATGTAACAATGCGTCTTTTGTACAATCAAACCATGTGTCGACTGAGACCTAACTCGAAAGTTAGTAAAAGTGTAATTGTTTTCGATCATCCCTGAATTTATGCGGGGGGATGGGTTTGTCAGACCTATAGCACTATAATCTAAACAGGCGGCGTAATCAATGTTAATGATTGTACTGTGTCTTTTTGTTACAAGTCAAAATGAATCAACAAGTTTCAACATAATGAGAATGAGTAATTGCTATTGTATAAAAAATATTTAAAGATGTTTCACCCCAAAAATGTAAAACCGGTAAAAAGGGGCTATGTAAACTCACCTTAACAATAGTATTGAATCCTTCGTAACAGTCTAGATGTGGCTCAAATGTTTCCAAGTATCACCCTATGTTTAAGACAATAAAATAAGTGTTGGAAAAAACTTAAAAGTCTAAGTTTTCTAGTCTATAAGTATTCTAGGGTTCCTAATTTGGGGATCAACGATCGTTTAATAGTTAATTTAAATTAATAGTTAATTAAATAATAATTAAAGAAATTAAGAAAATAAATAAATAAATAAAAAGAATTTTTGTAAGATCATGTTCAAGGATGATTGTACTAAAGTATCATAGTATGAAAATAATTTTTATAAAATTATTTTCTTAATTAAAAAATATATAATACATTAAAATTTATTAATCAAAACATGTTAATAATATCTAAAACTATTAAAATTCATAAATTTCAGATTACAAAATTATGTTTCTGATCTAGTTTGTTAAAAATAATTTATGTGAAATGTTGGTGCAAAATTGATGAAAAATGAATTTATTATGATTAAAATAACATAAATAAATTAAAAATAGTTAATAAATGTTTTTCCGCAAATAAAATCCAGTTCTAAAAAGTTTATTAGTTTATAAGTTTAAAATAATTTTTGTGGAATTTTATAAAACTGTTTAGGTGTTTTTCTAGAATTTTTAATTTATTTATGAATAAACTTGTAATATATCTTCTATAATATATAAATGAAAACTAATGAGGGACACATGGCACCTTATGAGAGCTTCCTTTAATTTTTTCTCGCTCATTTTACTGGGCATTTAGATGGGTCATGGATACTCCATCTACTATTAAATTATTTTTTCTCTATCATGTGCATGGCACATGCAGATTTCCCCATGATTTTTAAATGTTAATAACTTTTTTAAACGACACTTTTTTTAAAAAAAATTACACCAAATTAACGAGCGTTTTATTATCTTTCCAACGAGTACCATAGTGCTATACAAAGAACGAAAAAAACGAGCGTTTTATTACTAATGGGTCTACTCTGTTCAATGGGTCTACTCTAAAAAACAAATTTCTGATGACAACACATGTTGAATGCAAACCCTTGCTGTCATCAGAAGTTTGTTTCATCCTCTATTGCTTGCTTCATCTGTGGATAATCATCAGCTGATTCATTCATCAGTGGTTTCCAATCAACTATTTCATTTATTAGTGGTTACTAAAGGTAGAAGCACAACAACCAATGAATGGATTTTCAGCTTTAGTTGGATTTAGTGTTCCTGTGTTTTCACACGGGATTTCACCTAGTATTATATATATTAAATAAATGATTTTTGTGAAAATAAAAATTGTATAAAAAAGTTTATTATTTATATAACATAAAATAAATTTTATAGAATTTATGAATTAGATTTGCTATTTTAAAATTATTTTAAAATATATTAACCAAAAATATAAAGGAAAGGGTTTTAAAAAAATGGTGTGAAGTTGTTGGGAATCGAACCGAGTCAGTGGCCGGGTGGTGGTTTAGAATCACAAGTCCAGACCATCTGGTCTGGACCCTGAGAACGAGAATAATCAGTTTCAGCTAATTATATAGGCTTGTTAGGATTTAATCATAATTATTAGAAATTAAAAACAAGGTGCCTAGGTTCGAACTCAAACACAACAGCCGGCCCGAACCTTAAGCCACCTACTGTTTCACCAACTGATCTGGGGATCAGTTTGTGATTTATCTCGTTTTGTTTTAAACATAAACAGATGTGATAATTGTCATCTTCCCCAATTATATATTACAAGAACCCTAGATTTTTACAATTTCCTTAAAAACGAACTGTTAATCGAAACTACTTGAGGGTTACTGATTTTAGCATGATAATAAACATAAATCTAAAGTCTATTGCAACTTACGGGTCGTCATGCTTCCACATGAAAGGTCAACAGAAAAAGTCAAACGTGCTCCAATTCGCACTAATACGAGAACGAGAGAGAGATGTGAAGTTTCTGGTTTTGTTTCGGCCAGATATGAGTCTTGTGTGTGGTTCAATTTGTAGTGTTGATGTCGAATTAGAAGGTTTTAACCATTGACCATGGTTCGGTTATAATCTGCGTCAATCAAGCTCATCAAGAGCTGTAAACGAGAAATTTTCGGATCGAATAGGCGCGGGATTGTCTGCCAAACGCGTCTGCACTAAATAGGTTGCCAAAATTGTGTCAATTATGCTCAATGGTGTGCTGCAGACTTGACGGTGGGTCAAAGGGTGTTGGGTCGGGTTTGGTTGTGAAGCGAAGAAGGGCCAGATCTAAAATGGGCTCAAGTGGTAGAGGGTTGGTTTGGTTTGGGTTATGGTTTAGTTTGGTTATGTTGTTTGAGTTTTGTTTTGTACAAAAGTTTATAAAATTAAACCTTATATATATATATATATATATAAACTAGATAGGAATGGAAAAGTGAGAACGAAGCAAACTAGATAGGAATGGAAAATTTTATTACTTGTTTGAGTTATGGTTTAGTTTAGGTTATGGTTTAGTTTGGTTAAGTTGTTTGAGTTTTGTTTTACACAAAAGACACTCAATTTCACATATATGTCATATAAAACCAAGAGAAGAGGTAGGTTTGCACCTTGTTATGTCTCTTATATTCTCTTTTAAGGTGCAAAATTTTATTTGTCCAAACATTTTAGTAACGAAACTCCCCTCCTTTATTTGGACTTTGGACCGCAATTATAAACTAATAGCAAATCCCCCAAGTAAATATGCAAGAGGACTAATACCAAATTCCTTAGGTAAATATATTTACCCTTTCAATAACTAATATGTATTAAATTCACTAACCGGCTAATAGAAACATAACAAACTAAAATTAGCAATTGGGATAATTTGAGTAGTGCCTTTTTTATAACTAACCTGAATAGTGCCTTCCATGTTCCAAGCCAGAAAAAAAGGCAATAACAATAAGATTGCAAAGCTGGTTTTTTTAAGGTTTCTTAATGGTAAATCAATATTGCCAAAGAATCAATTTATACTCACTCAACGGCGAAGCTTGAAAATTCAGACCGGGGGTCGGAAGTATATAACTAATTATTTTTATAAAAGAGGGGGTTGACACCGTATATACCAAAAAATTTCTTTACAAATACTATATAATCAGAAATTATGAGAGAAAATTCGGCAGGGGGGGGAGGGGGAGGGGGCTCCCCTTTCCAAAAAAGCTGTGCCACTGTACTCACTTATAAAGATTATTAAAAAAAACTAGTCGCTAGTCATTAGCTGCGGTATCTTCACTTGAGATCGTTTAGGAACATCAATCGATTGATTACCCAGATTTGCACCCCCAATTGACATAAATCACGTCAGTTAGTCAAGAGCCGCACACGAGAAAACAGGATCTAGAAATCTGGAAAATAGCGTACATAGAAGGCACAAAATAGTATTTGGTTTGTAATTTTAGAATGAACCGTAAGGTGGATTTAATTTGTTGACTTTTGGGCCTATTACTTTATTTCATTTGGGCCAAGGTAGATGTGGGATATGAAAAAAAAAATAAAACTTGGTGTAAGACCCTCAAAACCGACGGGTCAAACAGTTGGCATTCAAAGGATAAAACCATAAATTAATACTCAAGGAGTCTTATTTATTATCAGAAAACACGCAGCGGAAAGTATATAGTTCAGTTATCCAAACATGAAGTTACCCATGATGGGTCAAAGCATATTTGTAGAACAAAATGATAAGTTTAGAAAAAAAAATAGTTTTCAAATAAATAAAGTAGACACTTTTATTTTGAAATGTCAACCGCCTCTGAGTAGTCCTGCAGCAAGCCAGGGCATCCCTTTTATTCTTCAAATACCTGAAATCAAGCTAATATGCACGCAAAGTCAGACGAGCTGAGTGAATTCAAGTTTTATGAAGTTCTTAAATAATAAGTAAATTGTCAAATTAATAGTTAACAAAATACTTTAACCTTAGAGTTATAGTAAGCGCATTCCGCCTATTTGATCCCTAAGCAAATAATAAGTAAAGTCTAGAATAAGCGCAATCCGCCTACTTAACATAAGACTTCATTTTAAATCTACAATAAGCGCACATCGCCTATTTGTCACAAAACTACATCCAGTCTACATAGGCGCATATCGCCTACTAAGACTCAAACCATAACTATAAATTAGAGCAGACATACCATATAACTACCATTGCTCAATTTATAATAATAAGTAACCGCCATGCACAGTTTATGTATGTATAAATATATAGTAAAGAATTAAACCTAATCAAGTATAAATCAAGGCAAATCCCAATCTAACAAGAAAGGTTTCACACACAGTTGCAAGACATGCATATTAGCCCAAAATGTTTAAAAACAGTAAAAAGGGCAAATGAATTAACCTTATTATACGGGTCAAGTCACAATTAGCGATGAACTCTAGCTGAGACACGTACCGTCGATAATCTGATACATTATACATAGCATTACTTATACTTTATATTTTATGCACGTAGCCTACTAGCGATATCCTCATAGTAGTGGCATGCTAATGCGAGATTTTATTATAAAAGAAAGACTTGCATGATCACCCTTATATAATCTAATGAGGGTTTCCGCAAGAGCCGAACACATACATGGGTTCAACCAAATGATTATTATTATTATTATTATTATTATTATTATTATTATTATTATTATTATTATTATTATCATTTGTATTATTATTTGGAGCTTTAATAAAAGCACCAAAACAATGAGTTTAGATCCAATAATAACATGGACCACTAAACAACATTGTGAAATGTAATACAGACCATGATTACTTGATCATTTCAAGTTCACAGACGTAAGTTTAAAGGCGGTATATTATTATTATTATTATTATTATTATTATTATTATTATTATTATTATTATTATTATTTTTACAAAAAAAAAAAGACAACCACACAGTGATCCTGATCGGCTTTTATAACAAAACCATGCATGCCTACTAGTTTGTTCAAAACACCACCTCTTTGCAAACCTCGGCCAACACAGCAAGATCAAGTTTGACCAAAACCATTTTTATTAGTTTACTCAAGATCCTAGCATGCAACTAACAACCCGAACCTTCCCTTGTGACCCTTTCCCACAACCGCGAGACCCATACGGGACATAGCGAGTCTTACAATAGCACTCGAGTCGGGTTTCGAACGCCGTTAGTTTGCTAACTCGACCCTTAAACATGGAATATCCATAAACGACTAGCTGATTTCCATTTCATGATCGCTATTTCATCACAACGAGAGAGTTAGAAGTTACCTGCGATCACAAAGATCGGCTATTAATCTCGTCACAACCTCCGAAAGACCCCGCACCGCAACTCGGCATTGAGGTTTAGCTTCGGGATATAAGAGCTTCTCGGCCAACGATCGAACCGGTTGGAACCCTACACAAACATCACTTAGAATGAGATTCATTTGATAGTTATTCCGGTTATCCGAACCTGAGATGTTATGCGTTACCTGAGATGGCTCCTTGATCGTGATCGGTGAACCGAGGGATGGTTGAATGCTGTCCGAACTTGGACGAGAGCCGGCTGTGGTGAAACTTGGGTCCAAGTAATCTTTGCTGTGACGAATTCCCTCTTGTCGTGGAGAATAAGAAAGAACAACAAAGAGAAAGGAGTTTAGGTTTGCTTGTTTGTTGTAGACGAAAGTAGGATAAAAAAAACAAAGTAGGTTCTATAGGAGCATTACCTTTAAGCTTGTGTCACGAAGATGAAAACGAAAATAATTGGTGGAGTTTGTCGGTCGGGACAAGAAGAAGCTATATTATATGGAGTGGCATTAGGGTTTTAGTTACAACATAATACATTAAGGTCCCTCTATTTTTGTCACCCTTGTTCCTTGTTCCCAAAGCTACTTAAATGGGTTTAGAAACATGCCAAAGAGCCCCCTTGACAAAGCCAAAATGGAAATACACAAGTGTACAAACTTTACAAGGCGAGACACAAGTCCGGGAATCTACGGGCGTTACAAGTCTCCCCCCGTTGCATTAGGATTCATCCCCGAATCCTACTGCAAGGGAAACAAGTGTGGATAGAGCCTCATCATTTCTGATTCGAACTCCCAAGCAGCCTCTGACCCCCTCCTATGTCTCCAATGTATCTTCACTTGTTTAACCACTTTGTTGCCTAAGTTCTTTTCCTTACAATCAAGAATGGCAATAGGCTCCTCGATGTAGTTCAACTTCTCATCTAGTTCTATATCATTAAGCGGTATATGAGCTTCCTCATCCACTAGGCACTTCCTTAAATGTGACACATGAAAAGTTGGGTGGATACCATTGAGTTTCCCTGGTAAATCCATCCTATAAGCCACCTCCCCTACACGTGCAAGAATGCGAAAAGGTCCGATGAACCTCAGACTAAGCTTCCCACGCTTGCGAAAGCGTATGTTTCCTTTCCAAGGGGAGACCTTCAACAAGACACGGTCATCCACATTAAAATCTATAGGCCTCCTCTTATCGGCATACGACTTCTGTCGATCCTGAGCTGCCTTCATGAAAGCTTTAATCTTATTAAGTTTTTATGTGGTTGTCTCAACCACTTCCAAACTACCCTATTGCTTTCACCCCAATGGGTCCCCAACAAACAAGAGTTCTACACCTACGCCCATACAACATTAACTAAGACTAGAGATCAAGCAGGCATATCCCACTTCTATCATAGCTCAGTTTTAAAATACGTATAAAATAAACTATATGACAATCCTGACTCAAAACCAATACCATAGGTCAGAGCAGGCATATCCCCCTTCTGTCATAGTTCAGTTCGACATATCAGGTAGCTATTAAACATAGTCTATTATATATAATAACAAGTATAACATAAACTTAAGCAACAACCATGACACAAAACCAATACCATAGATTAGAGCAGGCATTTCCCACTTCTATCATAGCCCAGTTTATAAGGTCGGGTAGTCGCCAAACACCGCAACTTCTCATACGGTGACATCCTAATAGTGGCGTGATGGTTATTGTTACTTGAAAATTCCGCAATGGGTAGGTGATAATCCTAGCTACTTCCAAAATCAATAGTGCATGCCCAAAGAATATCTTCGAGAGGTTGGATGATTCTTCCCGACTGACCTTCCATTTTTTGGTGATACGCGGTGCTGATGAGTAACCTAGTACCCATCTCATCATGAAATCTCTTCCAAAATTTTGATGCAAAACGAGTGTCTCTATGGGAAAGAATAGACACTGATACCCCGTGCCTCGATACAATCTCCCAAATAAGCAATTCAGCTAACCGTCCGGAGTTAAAGGTCTCTCGTATCGGCAAGAAGTGAGCACTCTTTGTCAACCTATCTACCACCACCCAAATGGTGTCAAACCCTTTTAGCGAATGGGGTAGCTTAGTGATGAAATCCATAGTAAGATGCTCGCATTTCCACTCAGGTACCTCCAAAGGTTGGATCTTTCCAAACGGAAACTGGTTTTCCGCCTTAACCTGTAAACAAGTGAAACACCTACTCGCATATGTCGCTACCTAGTACTTCATTGCTGGCCACCAATAGTTCTTCTTGAGATCTTGATACATTTTGGTCACCCCGGGATGAATAGAATAGCGGGTCTTGTGTGCCTCATCCATGATTTTATCCTTAAACCCACATATTGAGGTATCCACATCCGCTCTTTCATGAACATAACTCCGTCTCCATTACTTTACAAAAGTCCCTGTTGTCCCCCACATTCGCTCCGTCATGATCTACTCCGCCTGTAAGGCTTCATTATGAACACTAGGGATCTGTTTCACTATATCTGGCTTCAAGATAAGCTGACAAGACTTCACCCGAGCCCCCGGAGTGACGCGTCCGAATATACCACTAAGTCTTCATTCCCATCCGGTAAATCTAGGATCAATGCATGCGTCAACCTCTTCTTTAGTTCAAGAAACACGTACTCCTAGTCTGAGTCCCAAACTATTTTCGCCTCCTTCTTGGTCAGTGTAGTCAAGGATGAGGCTATCTTGGAGAAGTCCTGTATGAATCTCCAATAATAACCTGCCAACCCAAGAAGCTACTAATATCAGACAATGATTCTAGTGTCACCCAGTTCATCACTGCCTGTACCTTCAAGGAATCTACCATGGTACTGATGAAAATGATGACATGGGCCAGAATACTGACCCTCATGAAATCAGAAAACTCCTTTGAGAATTTTAGCGCAAAGCTTCTCATTCCTTAGAGTTTAAAGTACCTTCTTGCGATGTAGAATATGGTTCTTCTTCTCTTTCGGAGTATATGAGCATGTCATCACTGGAAACAATAACAAAACCGGTTGAGCATCGGCCTAAACACCCAGTTCATCAAGTTCATGAATGTCGCGGCACGTTAGTCAGGCCAAAAGACATTACCAAAACTCATCATGTCCATAACAAGTACGAAAAGTGTCCTGATCTCGTATTTTCAGCTGATGATAACCCGATCTAAGATCAATTCTCGAGAGCCAACTAGCTCCTTGGAGCTGATCGAAACAAATTGTCGATTCTCGGTAAAGGATATATATTCTTCACCTTCAAGTGATACACATCTGCATGCTACCATCTTTCTTTTTAAAATTAAAACTAGGGCACCCCATGGTGGGATACTCGGTCTAGTGAACCTTTTCTCGAGCAAATCCTCCAACCGAGATGAGAGTTGTTTCATTTACGCAGGGGCTATGAGGTAAGGTCTTTGGCTACAGGTTTAGCTTCCGGCACGAGATCTATTTGGAACTCTACCTCGCGGTCCGATGGCGATTCCGTCAAATCCTCAAGAAATACATCCAAGTAATCTCCCACTACGTGGACATCCCCTAGCTTAGGGATATCAGCCCCCCACATCCAAGACCTGCGCCAGGTACGCCCTACACCAACGCTGAAACATCTTCCCCTCCTTTAGCATAGAAATAACCCGAGGTAATGAGCAACCATCGTGCCCATGAACAGTAATACGATTCCCATTAGTTGTTGTAAGTCGCATGAGTCTCCGCCCGCACACAAAGTGAGCATCCACGGTAGCTAGTCAGTGCTTCCCAAGAATAATATCAAAGAAACCCAATGACATTAAGTACAAGAGAATAAGAAGACTATGGCCCGATAACTCGATCCGACAATTATATACAGCCTTGGTCGCAACGAGTGAATTTCCTACTACAACCTTGTCCTCGATTAAATGTCTAGTATCCTTGGGATCTTATCTAACCCAATACAAAAGGTGATAGGAACAACCCATACTAAACATTCATGACAAAACCGTCACATGGTCAGTCACCAGACATATTCAGGATGTGTAAAGTAAGGGTAAACTTCTAATAACGTTGATCAGGTGTTATTAGCTTTTTACTTTACTTTAGTCACCCTAAACACAACATGTTATGATCACATTAACAATTTTGGCATCACAAATACACGTAGAATTTATCTATTAAACATTAAAGGTTTGCAATTAACCATCGAAGAAGGGAATTCTACCCTACCTCAAAACACAAGAGCATAATACCCTTATGAAATATTGCACTTAAGCACTCAATAAGAACCATGACAACATACTTAAACAAATATAGGTATTGGGTTTCCTTCTGACACTTTATGTATCTAAGTGTTCAACGAGAAGCATTCCAACCTGCATATCGTGCATTATACACTACATGATAAATTTTCCCATACTACATCAAAATGTAAAGGCACTAATCGCCCATTTATGACTTTATGCTATTACGCATCCAGTAGAGTATGTAAATATAAATATAAATATATATATATATATATAGAGAGAGAGAGAGAGACATACGTAAAACTAAGGATTACCTCTTGGCGTGCAGCTACCCAGCAGTTGACATTTCTTAGTAACAATTTGGTCCCATACCAGATTCGAGTTCGAGCACAAACTGCCCGAATCCCTCGAACCATTGCTCTGATACCAACTTGTAAGACCCTCAAAACCGACGGGTCAAACAGTTGGCATTCAAAGGCTAAAACCATAAATTAATACTCAAGAAGTCTTATTTATTATCAGAAAACACGCAGCGGAAAGTAGATAGTTCAGTTATCCAAACATGAAGTTACCCATGATGGCTCAAAGCATATTTGTAGAACAAAATGATAAGTTTAGAAAAAAAATAGTTTTCAAATAAATAAAGTAGACACTTTTATATTGAAATGTCAACCGCCTCTGAGTAGTCCTGCAGCAAGCCAGGGCATCCCTTTTATTCTTCAAATACCTGAAATCAAGCTAATATGCACGCAAAGTCAGACGAGCTGAGTGAATTCAAGTTTTATGAAGTTCTTAAATAATAAGTAAATTGTCAAATTAATAGTTAACAAAATACTTTAACCTTAGAGTTACAGTAAGCGCATTCCGCCTATTTGATCCCTAAGCAAATAATAAGTAAAGTCTAGAATAAGCGCAATCCGCCTACTTAACATAAGACTTCATTTTAAATCTACAATAAGCGCACATCGCCTATTTGTCACAAAACTACATCCAGTCTACATAGGCGCATATCGCCTACTAAGACTCAAACCATAACTATAAATTAGAGCAGACATACCATATAACTACCATTGCTCAATTTATAATAATAAGTAACCGCCATGCACAGTTTATGTATGTATAAATATATAGTAAAGAATTAAACCTAATCAAGTATAAATCAAGGCAAATCCCAATCTAACAAGAAAGGTTTCACACACAGTTGCAAGACATGCATATTAGCCCAAAATGTTTAAAAACAGTAAAAAGGGCAAATGAATTAACCTTATTATACGGGTCAAGTCACAATTAGCGATGAACTCTAGCTGAGACACGTACCGTCGATAATCTGATACATTATACATAGCATTACTTATACTTTATATTTTATGCACGTAGCCTACTAGCGATATCCTCATAGTAGTGGCATGCTAATGCGAGATTTTATTATAAAAGAAAGACTTGCATGATCACCCTTATATAATCTAATGAGGGTTTCCGCAAGAGCCGAACACATACATGGGTTCAACCAAATGATTATTATTATTATTATTATTATTATTATTATTATTATTATTATTATTATATTATCATTTGTATTATTATTTGGAGCTTTAATAAAAGCACCAAAACAATGAGTTTAGATCCAATAATAACATGGACCACTAAACAACATTGTGAAATGTAATACAGACCATGATTACTTGATCATTTCAAGTTCACAGACGTAAGTTTAAAGGCGGTATATTATTATTATTATTATTATTATTATTATTATTATTATTATTATTATTATTATTATTATTTTTACAAAAAAAAAAAGACAACCACACAGTGATCCTGATCGGCTTTTATAACAAAACCATGCATGCCTACTAGTTTGTTCAAAACACCACCTCTTTGCAAACCTCGGCCAACACAGCAAGATCAAGTTTGACCAAAACCATTTTTATTAGTTTACTCAAGATCCTAGCATGCAACTAACAACCCGAACCTTCCCTTGTGACCCTTTCCCACAACCGCGAGACCCATACGGGACATAGCGAGTCTTACAATAGCACTCGAGTCGGGTTTCGAACGCCGTTAGTTTGCTAACTCGACCCTTAAACATGGAATATCCATAAACGACTAGCTGATTTCCATTTCATGATCGCTATTTCATCACAACGAGAGAGTTAGAAGTTACCTGCGATCACAAAGATCGGCTATTAATCTCGTCACAACCTCCGAAAGACCCCGCACCGCAACTCGGCATTGAGGTTTAGCTTCGGGATATAAGAGCTTCTCGGCCAACGATCGAACCGGTTGGAACCCTACACAAACATCACTTAGAATGAGATTCATTTGATAGTTATTCCGGTTATCCGAACCTGAGATGTTATGCGTTACCTGAGATGGCTCCTTGATCGTGATCGGTGAACCGAGGGATGGTTGAATGCTGTCCGAACTTGGACGAGAGCCGGCTGTGGTGAAACTTGGGTCCAAGTAATCTTTGCTGTGACGAATTCCCTCTTGTCGTGGAGAATAAGAAAGAACAACAAAGAGAAAGGAGTTTAGGTTTGCTTGTTTGTTGTAGACGAAAGTAGGATAAAAAAAACAAAGTAGGTTCTATAGGAGCATTACCTTTAAGCTTGTGTCACGAAGATGAAAACGAAAATAATTGGTGGAGTTTGTCGGTCGGGACAAGAAGAAGCTATATTATATGGAGTGGCATTAGGGTTTTAGTTACAACATAATACATTAAGGTCCCTCTATTTTTGTCACCCTTGTTCCTTGTTCCCAAAGCTACTTAAATGGGTTTAGAAACATGCCAAAGAGCCCCCTTGACAAAGCCAAAATAGAAATACACAAGTGTACAAACTTTACAAGGCGAGACACAAGTCCGGGAATCTACGGGCGTTACAAGTCTCCCCCCGTTGCATTAGGATTCATCCCCGAATCCTACTGCAAGGGAAACAAGTGTGGATAGAGCCTCATCATTTCTGATTCGAACTCCCAAGCAGCCTCTGACCCCCTCCTATGTCTCCAATGTATCTTCACTTGTTTAACCACTTTGTTGCCTAAGTTCTTTTCCTTACAATCAAGAATGGCAATAGGCTCCTCGATGTAGTTCAACTTCTCATCTAGTTCTATATCATTAAGCGGTATATGAGCTTCCTCATCCACTAGGCACTTCCTTAAATGTGACACATGAAAAGTTGGGTGGATACCATTGAGTTTCCCCTGGTAAATCCATCCTATAAGCCACCTCCCCTACACGTGCAAGAATGCGAAAAGGTCCGATGAACCTCAGACTAAGCTTCCCACGCTTGCGAAAGCGTATGTTTCCTTTCCAAGGGGAGACCTTCAACAAGACACGGTCATCCACATTAAAATCTATAGGCCTCCTCTTATCGGCATACGACTTCTGTCGATCCTGAGCTGCCTTCATGAAAGCTTTAATCTTATTAAGTTTTTATGTGGTTGTCTCAACCACTTCCAAACTACCCTATTGCTTTCACCCCAATGGGTCCCCAACAAACAAGAGTTCTACACCTACGCCCATACAACATTAACTAAGACTAGAGATCAAGCAGGCATATCCCACTTCTATCATAGCTCAGTTTTAAAATACGTATAAAATAAACTATATGACAATCCTGACTCAAAACCAATACCATAGGTCAGAGCAGGCATATCCCCCTTCTGTCATAGTTCAGTTCGACATATCAGGTAGCTATTAAACATAGTCTATTATATATAATAACAAGTATAACATAAACTTAAGCAACAACCATGACACAAAACCAATACCATAGATTAGAGCAGGCATTTCCCACTTCTATCATAGCCCAGTTTATAAGGTCGGGTAGTCGCCAAACACCGCAACTTCTCATACGGTGACATCCTAATAGTGGCGTGATGGTTATTGTTACTTGAAAATTCCGCAATGGGTAGGTGATAATCCTAGCTACTTCCAAAATCAATAGTGCATGCCCAAAGAATATCTTCGAGAGGTTGGATGATTCTTCCCGACTGACCTTCCATTTTTTGGTGATACGCGGTGCTGATGAGTAACCTAGTACCCATCTCATCATGAAATCTCTTCCAAAATTTTGATGCAAAACGAGTGTCTCTATGGGAAAGAATAGACACTGATACCCCGTGCCTCGATACAATCTCCCAAATAAGCAATTCAGCTAACCGTCCGGAGTTAAAGGTCTCTCGTATCGGCAAGAAGTGAGCACTCTTTGTCAACCTATCTACCACCACCCAAATGGTGTCAAACCCTTTTAGCGAATGGGGTAGCTTAGTGATGAAATCCATAGTAAGATGCTCGCATTTCCACTCAGGTACCTCCAAAGGTTGGATCTTTCCAAACGGAAACTGGTTTTCCGCCTTAACCTGTAAACAAGTGAAACACCTACTCGCATATGTCGCTACCTAGTACTTCATTGCTGGCCACCAATAGTTCTTCTTGAGATCTTGATACATTTTGGTCACCCCGGGATGAATAGAATAGCGGGTCTTGTGTGCCTCATCCATGATTTTATCCTTAAACCCACATATTGAGGTATCCACATCCGCTCTTTCATGAACATAACTCCGTCTCCATTACTTTACAAAAGTCCCTGTTGTCCCCCACATTCGCTCCGTCATGATCTACTCCGCCTGTAAGGCTTCATTATGAACACTAGGGATCTGTTTCACTATATCTGGCTTCAAGATAAGCTGACAAGACTTCACCCGAGCCCCCGGAGTGACGCGTCCGAATATACCACTAAGTCTTCATTCCCATCCGGTAAATCTAGGATCAATGCATGCGTCAACCTCTTCTTTAGTTCAAGAAACACGTACTCCTAGTCTGAGTCCCAAACTATTTTCGCCTCCTTCTTGGTCAGTGTAGTCAAGGATGAGGCTATCTTGGAGAAGTCCTGTATGAATCTCCAATAATAACCTGCCAACCCAAGAAGCTACTAATATCAGACAATGATTCTAGTGTCACCCAGTTCATCACTGCCTGTACCTTCAAGGAATCTACCATGGTACTGATGAAAATGATGACATGGGCCAGAATACTGACCCTCATGAAATCAGAAAACTCCTTTGAGAATTTTAGCGCAAAGCTTCTCATTCCTTAGAGTTTAAAGTACCTTCTTGCGATGTAGAATATGGTTCTTCTTCTCTTTCGGAGTATATGAGCATGTCATCACTGGAAACAATAACAAAACCGGTTGAGCATCGGCCTAAACACCCAGTTCATCAAGTTCATGAATGTCGCGGCACGTTAGTCAGGCCAAAAGACATTACCAAAACTCATCATGTCCATAACAAGTACGAAAAGTGTCCTGATCTCGTATTTTCAGCTGATGATAACCCGATCTAAGATCAATTCTCGAGAGCCAACTAGCTCCTTGGAGCTGATCGAAACAAATTGTCGATTCTCGGTAAAGGATATATATTCTTCACCTTCAAGTGATACACATCTGCATGCTACCATCTTTCTTTTTAAAATTAAAACTAGGGCACCCCATGGTGGGATACTCGGTCTAGTGAACCTTTTCTCGAGCAAATCCTCCAACCGAGATGAGAGTTGTTTCATTTACGCAGGGGCTATGAGGTAAGGTCTTTGGCTACAGGTTTAGCTTCCGGCACGAGATCTATTTGGAACTCTACCTCGCGGTCCGATGGCGATTCCGTCAAATCCTCAAGAAATACATCCAAGTAATCTCCCACTACGTGGACATCCCCTAGCTTAGGGATATCAGCCCCCCACATCCAAGACCTGCGCCAGGTACGCCCTACACCAACGCTGAAACATCTTCCCCTCCTTTAGCATAGAAATAACCCGAGGTAATGAGCAACCATCGTGCCCATGAACAGTAATACGATTCCCATTAGTTGTTGTAAGTCGCATGAGTCTCCGCCCGCACACAAAGTGAGCATCCACGGTAGCTAGTCAGTGCTTCCCAAGAATAATATCAAAGAAACCCAATGACATTAAGTACAAGAGAATAAGAAGACTATGGCCCGATAACTCGATCCGACAATTATATACAGCCTTGGTCGCAACGAGTGAATTTCCTACTACAACCTTGTCCTCGATTAAATGTCTAGTATCCTTGGGATCTTATCTAACCCAATACAAAAGGTGATAGGAACAACCCATACTAAACATTCATGACAAAACCGTCACATGGTCAGTCACCAGACATATTCAGGATGTGTAAAGTAAGGGTAAACTTCTAATAACGTTGATCAGGTGTTATTAGCTTTTTACTTTACTTTAGTCACCCTAAACACAACATGTTATGATCACATTAACAATTTTGGCATCACAAATACACGTAGAATTTATCTATTAAACATTAAAGGTTTGCAATTAACCATCGAAGAAGGGAATTCTACCCTACCTCAAAACACAAGAGCATAATACCCTTATGAAATATTGCACTTAAGCACTCAATAAGAACCATGACAACATACTTAAACAAATATAGGTATTGGGTTTCCTTCTGACACTTTATGTATCTAAGTGTTCAACGAGAAGCATTCCAACCTGCATATCGTGCATTATACACTACATGATAAATTTTCCCATACTACATCAAAATGTAAAGGCACTAATCGCCCATTTATGACTTTATGCTATTACGCATCCAGTAGAGTATGTAAATATAAATATAAATATATATATATATATATAGAGAGAGAGAGAGACATACGTAAAACTAAGGATTACCTCTTGGCGTGCAGCTACCCAGCAGTTGACATTTCTTAGTAACAATTTGGTCCCATACCAGATTCGAGTTCGAGCACAAACTGCCCGAATCCCTCGAACCATTGCTCTGATACCAACTTGTAAGACCCTCAAAACCGACGGGTCAAACAGTTGGCATTCAAAGGCTAAAACCATAAATTAATACTCAAGAAGTCTTATTTATTATCAGAAAACACGCAGCGGAAAGTAGATAGTTCAGTTATCCAAACATGAAGTTACCCATGATGGCTCAAAGCATATTTGTAGAACAAAATGATAAGTTTAGAAAAAAAAATAGTTTTCAAATAAATAAAGTAGACACTTTTATATTGAAATGTCAACCGCCTCTGAGTAGTCCTGCAGCAAGCCAGGGCATCCCTTTTATTCTTCAAATACCTGAAATCAAGCTAATATGCACGCAAAGTCAGACGAGCTGAGTGAATTCAAGTTTTATGAAGTTCTTAAATAATAAGTAAATTGTCAAATTAATAGTTAACAAAATACTTTAACCTTAGAGTTACAGTAAGCGCATTCCGCCTATTTGATCCCTAAGCAAATAATAAGTAAAGTCTAGAATAAGCGCAATCCGCCTACTTAACATAAGACTTCATTTTAAATCTACAATAAGCGCATACCGCCTATTTGTCACAAAACTACATCCGGTCTACATAAGCGCATATCGCTTACTAAGAATCAAACAATAACTATAAATTAGAGCAGGCATACCATATAACTACCATTGCTAAATTTATAATAATAAGTAACCGCCATGCACAGTTTATGTATGTATAAATATATAGTAAAGAATTAAACCTAATCAAGTATAAATCAAGGCAAATCCCAATCTAACAAGAAAGGTTTCACACACAGTTTCAAGACATGCATATTAGCCCAAAATGTTTTAAAACAGTAAAAAGGGCACATGAATTCACCTTATTATACGGGTCATGTCACAATTAGCGATGAACTCTAGCTGAGACGCGTACCGTCGATAATCTGATACATTATACATAGCATTACTTATACTTTATATTTTATGCACGTAGCCTACTAGCGATATCCTCATGGTAGTGGCATGCTAATGCGAGATTTTATTATAAAAGAAAGACTTGCATGATCACCCTTATATAATCTAATGAGGGTTCCCGCAAGAGCCGAACACATACATGGGTTAAAAAAAAAAATAATAATAATTATTATTATTATTATTATTATTATCATTTGTATTATTATTTGGAGCTTTAATGAAAGCACCAAAACAATGAGGTTAGATCCAATAATAACATGGACCACTAAACAACATTGTGAAATGTAATACAGACCATGATTACTTGATCATTTCAAGTTCACAGACGTAAGTTTAAAGGCGGTATATTATTATTATTATTATTATTATTATTATTATTTTTACAAAAAAAAAGACAACCACACAGTGATCCTGATCGGCTTTTATAACAAAACCATGCATGCCTACTAGCTTGTTCAAAACACCACCTCTTTGCAAACCTCGGCCAACACAGCAAGATCAAGTTTGACCTAAACCATTTTTGTTAGTTTACTCAAGATCCTAGCATGCCACTAACAACCCGAACCTTCCCTTGCGACCCTTTCCCACAACCGCGAGACCCATACGGGACATAGCGAGTCTTACAATAGCACTCGAGTCGGGTTTCGAACGCCGTTAGTTTGCTAACTCGACCCTTAAACATGGAATATCCATCAACGACTAGCCGATTTCCATTCCATGATCGCTATTTCATCACAACGAGAGAGTTAGAAGTTACCTGCGATCGCAAAGATTGGCTATTAATCTCGCCACAACCTCCGAAAGACCCCGCACCGCAACTCGGCAATGAGGTTTAGCTTCGGGATATAAGAGCTTCTCGGCCAACGATCGAACCGGTTGGAACCCTACACAAACATCACTTAGAATGAGATTCATTTGCGAGTTATTCCGGTTAACCGAACCTGAGATGTTATGCGTTACCTGAGATGGCTCCTTGATCGTGATCGGTGAACCGAGGGATGGTGGAATGTTGTCCGAACTTGGACGAGAGCCGGCTGTGGTGAAACTTGTGTCCAAGTTATCTTTGCTGTGATGAATTCCCTCTTGTCGTGGAGAATAAGAAAGAACAACAAAGAGAAAGGAGTTTAGGTTTGCTTGTTTGTTGTAGACGAAAGTAGGATAAAAAAAACAAAGTAGGTTCTATAGGAGCATTACCTTTAAGCTTGTGTCACGAAGATGAAAACGAAAAGAATTGGTGGAGTTTGTCGGTCGGGACAAGAAGAAGCTATATTATATGGAGTGGCATTAGGGTTTTAGTTACAACATAATACATTAAGGTCCCTCTATTTTTGTCCCCGTTGTTTCTTGTTCCCAAAGCTACTTAAATGGGTTTAGAAACATGCCAAAGAGCCCCCTTGACAAAACCAAAATGGAAATACACAAGTGTACAAACTTTACAAGGCGAGACACAAGTCCGGGAATCTACGGGCGTTACACTTGGGCCCTTATATTTTGAAGGACCTAGGCTTTTGCCTAGTTTTTTAAGTCTAATGGGTAGGCTCTATAGCATGCACACACACACACAAGTTCTTTCTCTTTCTATAGTAAAACTTTTAGCTGAGTCGTCAAGCCTCTGAGCTTCGAAGCATATGAGCTAGAGCAGTACAACACTAGCAACTCACACCCACACTAGCTCTCATGATTAGTCGGGTATCAAAGCAACTTCTAGGTAACCCTTGGGTTTCGACCACCAGCTCCTTTATACTCTCTACATCTTACACATCTCATGCTCATACATATACATACATACACACACGCTTATTGTCCATTGACTTATGTAAATATTTATAATGGATAATCTACTAATGTCTAATGTTGAGCTTCGGATATTGGTCTAGAGACCCCAATCCTAGTTACGTTTTAATCCCCTCAACTTTATTCAACTTTTGATTATTTAAATTATTGTTAATTCTCCTTATTTTGACACTTTTTTAAAACAATACCTTATAAAAACAATCATTTTCTTATCTTTAATTAGAGTATACTATTGCTATTTTTCATTAATTAAAAAAATTTATGTGCTACGTGATTAACAGTATCTTAGAGTGAGAAATAACTAAACCGTTCACCAAATCCGAACAAAAAATAATCAAAACTAAACCAAAATCAATGAAAAAATTAAATTAACTAAAATCGGAATTAACTTAAAACTGGTTATCATTGTTTTACCCTTAGTTAACTGAAATCAGTCAAACTGAAACGAAATCATTCACATATTGGTAACAACGGGCCCGCACGATGTAGCAGGGAACATAGACATTTCTAATAGTGCATGGTTGGGTTCAGTTTAGCTCGCTGGTTAGCCTCAACCAAAATAGAAATTAACATTATCAGTTAATTGATCTTATTAGCCAACAAGTTATACATTTTATTTTGTTAGATTGTCATTTTTAGGTTTAGTTAAATTTTTTTAATAACCAAAACCAAACTTTAGCTAAAATATTTGCTTAGTAATACATAAAATGTAGGAATACATACATGAAAGAGATGTATAAAAGCTAAAAAAATATGAATATATGAATGGTTCCGTTTCGGTTTTGTTAATTTTGGTTAACTTAGGGTACAAAAAATCCGATATTAGGTTAACTTAGTTTTTGGTTAGTTCAGTTTTAGGTTGGTTTTGGTTCGGTTTTGTATGATTTTTCTTCGATTTCGGTTAAGGGGTCAACTATTGTTCACCCCAAGATATTGTGAATCACATAACAGATTAATTTTTTAATTAAAATATATAGCAATATTATACTCAAATTATAAAGAATAAAATGTCTGTTTTTATGATGTGATTTTTTTAAATATTAACGAATGAAAAGATTATAGTCATTTCCAATTTTTGGGAATAGTTGAGATAAAATCAGAGAAGAAAGTGCAACAATTATTTAAATAAAAAAAGTTTAGTAAACTTGAAGGAACTAACGGGGAGCTTAAAATATAATTAGTGTTTAAAAGACTAATGTGACACCCGGCACGTTTAGGTTAACATTTCATAAAATACATAAGTCTACCTTAACGAGAAACGTTTTCAAACATACTTAACTAGGTCAGTTGAGTCGTTATGATGGTTCCGGGAATCATCGGTAGACGTTACAGTGATCCACGGGATCATTGGGAGTCGGCCCATAACCATGTGAACACGGATTGGTGATTTTTAGAATCGCCGGGTTTAACGCACACACGCAAGTCTCGAGCCCCGGGAATTGGTAAACGGATGTGAACGTGCTAGTTATCATGCATTATGTGTTTACAATCATTATATGTCTTGTCGGTATGTGAATACGTGTTTATATGTGTTAAAATAGTGTTTAACGCGCCAAAAACCCGAATAAACATGCTGAGAGTGATTACGTGTAATCACATGACATTATAGGTGATTACGTGTAATCACATGACATTATAGGTGATTACGTGTAATTGCATGATATTATAGGTGATTACGTGTAATTGCATGACATTATAGGTGATTACGTGTAATTGCATGTAAATAAGGGGTGATTGGCCTAATTGCATGCAAATAGGGGGTGATTGGCCTAATTGCATGTAAATAGGGGGTGATTGGCCTAATTGCATGTAAATAGGGGGTGATTGGCCTAATTGCATGTAAATATGGGGGTGATTGGCCTAATCGCCTGTGTTAGGGGCGACTGGGGGGGGGGGGGTTTAAGGGCGATTGGAGCGCTAATCACTAGTAAGAACAGGCGATTACACACCCTAATCGCCTGTACTGCACTATAATCGCCTGACGTGTGTTTAACGACTAGAAATGCCTATAAATACCACCCTTATGTTGCAAAACATCATTTGTGAAACCCTAACACACCCCAAAGCCATCCCACACCTTATCCAACCTTTGGAACACGTTTTTGCTCAAGAAATCACCTTTCCAAGCCCTACACCTCATAATCTAGCAAATTCAAGGTGTGTTCTTCATCCCAAACCTTTGTAATGTTATTGTTTTATCCCCTAAAGGTCCAGACCTGATTTCTAAACATTTGTGTCTTTGAAAACTTATTAAAAACGATTTCTAAACAATCCCAAACCTTTATGCTTGTTATATGTGGTGTATTCATGCAAAGATTGGATTTTTATTGATAAAACATGATTGTTCTTGTGTTGTTGATATGTTTCTGACTTAAATGAGTTATTATGATGGTCACGGTCTGGACAATTTAGGGACTGATTAGCCTTCGGGTTAGTAGTCAACACACTTATGTAAACTCATTGTTAGGTCGCCACTAGTTGGGGCTATCACACGCGTGTCGGATCTTTCTTAACACATCAGACACAACCTAAGGTGAGTTCACGGCCCCCCTTTTATCAGTTTTGTTTTCGGGAGAGAAACATGCTTACACACTTTTAACACATGATTTCAAGTTATACTATGGCTATCATTATATTACTATACGGCTCATCTAAATCCCAAGGAAACCACTAATACGGGTATGTAGCAGGGAAATGTGGATAACGCTATTGGGCCTGACAAACCCCACTCGACGTGTAACACCCCAAAACTCAGTTTCGCTTAATTACGCCATTAGACGTGATTAATAAAATAATAAAACTGGGCTTAAACGATAAGAATGCGGGTTATGTTCTATTATGGTAATAACCTAGTTGGTGTTATTGTTTATATAAATGAGCAAATTATGTTAGAAACTAACTTGATTAGTTAGTTTTTATAAAAATATAACATTGGGGTAAAGTAGAGGGACCAAAAGAGTAAGTTGGGGTCAAGATTAATATGGCCAAAACACCCATTTGGGTGCAAAAACGTGAGCAGCCAAAAAGGGGAATTTAGAGCCAAAATCAAGCCCTAATCCTACCCAAAAAGGAAGAATTGATGCTTGAGGTTGAAGTATTAGATGAAGGGTGTGTTCTAGAGGGCTAATCTTCAAGGATTAAGCTTTGGTAAGAACCCTAACCCCCAAATTCGTGTAGGGTTCGAAACCCACATGTGGGTTTTGAACAAAACATGTTATATTTGTGATATTAATGATTATAGTGATATTGATCATTCTTAATAGTTTAGGAATGAGTTATATTACTAGAAATTGTATGTATGCAAAGATTATGACTTTGGGCTTTCATTAGTAGCTTTGATGATGCTAACCTAGGTACCAATCTATGTTTTAGGCATGGGTTGTGGGAGAATTTCATTCTATATGCTTTGCATGAATCTTGCGTGTAGGATGAATTGAAAGTGGAAATTGAAAGTAGCTAAACATAATGGCTAGAATGATGTTTGATGATGAGTTCATAAATTTGAGACTTGCTAAATGTTTAGTAAGTGAGATAATTATGAAAAATGTAGTATGCACACTAAGTGTTTGATGAAATGCTTAGTTGATATGAATATATGAAACTATGCGGAAAAGTCTTACTAACTAAAGTGTTATGTGAGGAATGTAAGTAATTGATAAAATGAAATTGCCTAAATGATGATTTGGGAGATGTAATGTGCACTAAATCTATTAAATTGATAAGTAATTAAAGGGCTAGTTCATGGTTAGGACTAATGCCTATGTTAGTGCATATGGATATGAAAAGGGTAGTTTGACTCTTAAAAGTCAACTAACCCAAATGGAAGTTATGGATGAATTGGCATATATAAACTCATGAGGTATGGTAGTCGTTTGATGAAATGGCTAACATGACCGATCTTGTGAGTATTGTGAAGGTTTGGTCTTGTCAAGCTAGGTGGGAGCTTGGATGGGATGAACCCAACAAAGCAAATGGATCAAGGGATGCAAACGGGTCAAACGGATGCAAGCAATGCGTATGGAAGCAAGAACGGATAAGAGGTAAGTTTACTTACACTACTATACTATGAACATGGGTCAAGTGTTGTATACCTTGGTTTTAAATTTTGATGTGGGAAGAAGGTATGACCCCAAGGGGTGAAACCTATTAAATGGGCGATTTATGCGTATACATGTTAAAACAAGATTTATGGTAATAAACGAATCAAAGTGTGTTTATCAAATGATGGAAATCATCAATTGGGTCAATAGACAAAACTATGTGGTAATCAAGAATCTAAACTCAAGTTTTGATAAGGAAAACAATCGCGTGAATAAGGAAGATATGCAATATGGGTAAATGGGTCAAGTGGGGTTGCCACTTGCCTATAGTTAAAGTTGGATTATCATAGGATTATGAACCGCAAGACTTAATGTCAAATGGTGAATGATCACCATTGAGTCCCGAGAGACTAACGGGTCAATCTAGAATGTATGCAGGAGATCAATAGGAAGATGGGCACTCGATGCCTAAGAAATCATAATGGGTGCAAGTCATGGGTCAATGCCACCTGGTAAGTCCGTAGTTAAATAAACGTCTTGGGGCGAAGCAATATGGGTGCTAAAGCAACCCACATAAAGTGTGGGTGCCAATTAGGTAAGTTATTTTCAAAACTATGTCTAATGCGCGCTAATGCGCTTAGAATTGATCAAATTGAGAACAATCATATGAAACAGTGAAAATCTAAGTCCGTAAGGACTTAGAAGTTTTTAAACGGGTCATTGAGTCAAAAACAATGGATTTCAATCAAGAAGTGTCGCCACGAATGGCTAAATTGAAAGATTTGGCTAGGAGGGGCATTTTGGGAATTTATAAAGATTTACTAAAGGATAAATCTAATAATCGGAATCATAATGAACAAATCAGACAAACACTTTAGTTGAGCAAGTGTATAATGACTTGACAACATAAACTAGATGCATTGCGCATGGTCAAATGGTGTTTTGGATAAGTTAAATGTCTAAATGGGTCAAATTGGGTAAAAGTCGCCATAAACATTCAAAACTAAGAACCGGATCATGGCGACATAAACCGGACCATAATTTCAGTTAAACAAAGGTTTATTTAGTCGGCAACTCATTACTTAGGCTTAGGGAATCATCAAATGCAGTTGCGATATGATTCCCATGCTTAAAAATTACCAAACAAGCAACAGAAGCAGTGACCGGCCGGTCGGGCTGAGTGACCGGTCGCGCGGCCTTCACAGAGGGCTCAGAAATGTCAGCGTCGAAGCGACCGGCTGCTCGGTTTGAGCGACCGGCCGCGCGGATTGACAGCCTGACAACCTGATTTTCAAAATTTCATATAAAATCGTAGAAAAATCGTTAGGAGACGTTCTTTATATGCCTGGAAAGCTCTTGGAGCGTAGAACAATTCTTATTTGAAAGTCGAAGTCGGATTCTGGGTTTTAGAAGGGGTAAAAGCGATCCGAACAGCTGCTGCGCAAAAGTCGCAGCAGTTTGTTCCCCTGAATAAGGGCCGTTCGGCCTGGTTCGTTCCGTTTAGACGTGTAACGACTCTCATACTAGTTTAATTGTATTATTGACAACCCACTAACCATTCTTTGTGTGGTGGTGCTAGGTAAACATTTGATGGACGTCCCGGAGCAAGGATTAAGTCACGAGAAGAACCGAACACGCCCGAACACTCATCAAGCTTCCGCAATAGAATTCAAGAGTCTCCCGTGAAATTGCGAAATCTCATCATATGTTGTAATAGTTAAAGTGTAGAAATCAAAAAGTATTTATCACGATAATTTAAGTTTTTCTTAAATGTCTAAGTTTTTAATCGGGAGTGGTTTAAGTAAGGTCAAAACCCGTAAGATTAGACGTTAATCACGTGATTACGGGTTAGGGTCTTACACGACGGCTGGAGGCAGGGCGGGTACATATTGTCTCAAACACACATGGCCTACCAGGGATGACGGTAGTCCGAGGGGTACCAAACAGTTACAAACACAGTCAGCAATGGTTTCAACCGTAGTAGTAATTAACTTAACGCCTAGCTAGCATTCACACAACATAGTAGTAACGGTAACGGTTTTCAAAGGATTTACGAAACGCTTATTATAAAACCTGTGAACTCACCAGCATTTTATGTTGACATCTTTTTGGCATGTTTCCCAGGCCGTTGAGGTAGCAGCATCGAGTCTAGGCGCACGGAGTCTCACGGCGTCTAGGATTCACTAGCATGTCATTTAGTACTCTCAGACTTTTATGTTTTACTTCTGGTTTGTAATAAAGTTTTACGCTTCCGCATCGATGATTAGATTTTTCGAAAAATTAATTGGTTGTTTACGTTGTTTTTCGTATCAAATAGTTGTCGTTTGTTGTGACCATTGACTTGGATCCTGGTTTGTCACGCGCCTCGTGGTAAAACCCCGCACGTGGAATTTGAGGGTGTGACAACTAATTTATCATCAATTTATGGTTGTATTATGAATACATTCTAAAAAACTTTTAAATTTTGGAGTATCTTAAAATGCACTTATCAAATATATTGTACATGGTATATATATATATATATATATATATATATATATATATATATATATATATATAGGGGTGATCAGTACCTGAACCGTTAAGCGAAACCAAATTAATAAACAAACAAAACCGAATTGAAATTAATAAAAAACTAAATAACTTAAAATCTGTTATCATTTTTTTGTACTCTTAGTTCACCGAAATCAACCTAACCAAAACCGAACCCCTCACGTATTTTTAGCTTTTATACTTCCATTTCATGTATTTAATATACCTCCATTTCATGAACTTCGAAGCAAAAATTTTAGCAAAAGTTTGGTTTTTGTTATTAAGGAAAATTAACTAAATCGAACTGAAAACCGACAATCTAACAATATAAACCGAACCAAATAACCGATTGGCTGATAAGATTGATTAACCGTTGACTTTGGTTTCAATTTTGTTGTGGCTAATAACTGAACTGAACGAACCATACACACCCATAGTGATGAATATGTTCACCGCTGTGTCGCACGGACACCCTACTAGTACATACATTTATAGATATAGATTTTAAGGAGATCATATTCTTGTAGATTAAGCCATAGAACTCATATACAAAACATCATTTGGGATAACTGGCGTAGTTTTAATGTCAAAATGATTCCTAACATACCATAAGATTCTCATTCTTGAAAATCCTCCCTTTTAATTTCCAAACCCAGAAAACAAACGTACTTCTAGGATTTCTCTAAAGGGCAAATACTTTTATGTATATCTCTTCCGGTTGATCCATGCCATACTGTATTCTAGTAAGATGATACACACTAACTAATAGTCTGCCTTGTGCTACATCAATATATAGGCTGCAGGCACATTGAAAGCGGAAATTATTATAACCATATACATATAAAATGACAAACACTTAGAATGCTAATTCCCTAGTTTGATTCGTTACGTCTCTATTTCTTGGTAAACAAACCCAAAATAACTAGTCATGGTCTCCTTGGTAAATAAAGTTTTGCCTTCGTTTGGCCATTAAAAAAAAGGTGGGTGCTAAGGTCTAGTATTGCAATTTATAGGGTTTGATATTAAATATATAAAAATTTCATTTGAGAGTTATATATTTATTTTTGGTTCATTAGTGCGTAGCAACTAAAGTAAAATCGTTCATGTTGTCTATATTAATTTGAAGCCTAAAAAGAGATGGTGCTAATCCCAAAAAAGAATGTATTTTGAAACACTTTACTTTCACGCTTAACTTGTGTATTACTAGTTTTTACCCCGGGAGCGTCCGGGGGTTGAAAATCTAATATTAGTAAACAAACGAAAAGAGTAAATAACTTAAACATACCACTCTTTGAAGTCTATACAACCCTTAGGTTGCGAGTTTATGTCCTTCCGAATACGGGCTTGAGAGATTCTTTCCAACTTAAAAGAAATTAGTCATATACTTGTGAATCCACTTCCTTAAATTTGTATATTTCTTTTTGAACGGTAAACTTCATTAAAAACCGATGAAACCTCAAAACGAGGCCGCCTCAAAACACCTTACATAATGTACAAAGGGTATTTCACCCAACTATTCCATTCTACATTTTTGAACTTCAACCGATGTTTAAACCATAAAAAAGACATACGTTTAGTACTAGCCACCACCTCCTCAATGCTCGTCGAAGCGCCATTAAACACCTTGTTGTTACGGACTTTCCAAAGGGCCCAACACCCGATCATAACTAAACGCCGAATCAGTCTCTTGCCCCAATTCTGACCCTTGAACTGATCGTGGAGATGCAGCAAGAAATCCAAAGACAAACTGCCGCTGAACCCAATTTTGCAGCAAGATAAGACTGCAGACCATATACCAAATGCGAAGCCACATTCTGCCAAAAGATGCGAAGACGTTTCATCAAAGACATCACACATCGGACAAACACAACTTTGCAGATTAACATTACGTTTTACTAAAGCCACCCGAGTCGGAATCCAGCCTTTTTCACTCCGCCACATGAAAATATTCACTTTAAGGGAACCCAATGTTCCCAACTCATACGCTGCTGAACCAAACCAGACGCTGCTGACCTCGATGTCTTTCTAACCGACGCCACCGAGAAACCGTTAGTAACATCCGGAACCCAGTTTAAACTATCCTTTTCTTCCACCAGCTGAACCTGGGCTAACATATTCTGCAAGTCTTGAGCTTCCGAAATCGCCGCAACCGAATCAGTCTTAAAAACCCCCATATCCACCACATCCGTCGACCCATTAACTGTAATTAATCTCTCGCAAACAGAACAATTTTTAAATTTTTCCCCAGCAAACAAACTCGACCATCTCTCCATAAGCGGAACAGACCCGAACCAAATGTCTTTCCAAAAACGAATGTCCCTCCCATTCCCTATCTTGTAAGAAAATAAATATTTAAGTTCCTCATCCCCCATCCGAAGACTATCTAAAAACCAAGCAATCTCCTTCCAACAACCGGGGAGCGCTTTTTTGATAGGAAGAAATTGTCACCAATCTCTCCTCCCATGAATATCAGCTATCACAGGTCTCCATAACCCATTTCGTTCAATATTGAATCTCCAAGCCCACTAAACCAAAAGAGCCGTGTTAACATCCAAAAGCTTAGTAATACCCAAACCTCCTAACTTAATAGGTTTAGTCACCACCTCCCAAGCCCTCCAACTAATACTTCTACCATCTTTCCCCCCTGCCCAAAGGAATTTTCTCATCAATTGTTCAATATTCTCTAGCACCGCCAAGGGGGCTCTATACAACGATAAGTAATAAACTGGAAGACTTGATAAAACCGATTTAATCAAGGTGAGTCTCCCACCTATAAACATTAACTTAGCTTTCCATGATAGAAGCCGATTTTTAACAACTTCCAAAACCGGCTCCCAATTAGAGATTCTCTTCATATTCGCGCCAACTTTTATACCAAGGTAAACAAACGAAAGTTTATCAACTTTGCACCCCAACAACTGCGCCATATAATCAACCGCACCCTTATCCACCCCTAACCCAAAAAAAGAAGATTTTTGAATATTTATCCGCATCCCCGAACACATGGAAAACCCTTAACAGACGTTTAATAACCACGACATTCTCTTGTTTCCATCTCCCCATAATCAAAGCATCATCTGCATATAGCATATGACTAACAGTAGGACCCTCATTAGATAAAACCACCCCCTCAAAACTTCCCAAGGAACACGCTTTAGACACCATACAAGCCATTGCCTCCATCACAATAAGAAACAAAAATGGAAATAACGGGTCTCCTTGTCTAAGACCCTTTTGACACGGGAACTCAAACGTAGGGGAACCATTAACAAGCACCACGGACCTAGCAGAACATAAAATGCCTCTCACCCAAAGATTCCACCTAGCGGGAAAACCTATTTGCTCCATGACAGATAACAGAAACTCCCAGCTCACATTGTCATAAGCCTTTTCAAAATCCAGCTTCAACATAAAATATTGCTTACCACTCTTTTTTGTCCATGTGATCAACTCATTTAGAACAAGCGGACCATCCAAAATGAACCTATATTTAATGAAAGCTGATTGAGACTCCGAAATAATATCTCCAATAACCTGTTTGATCCTACCAGCAATGACTTTAGAAATGAGTTTGCTAATGACGCCAATAAGATTAATCGGTCTATAGTCTTTCAACCCAACTGGAGTCTTGACTTTAGCTACCAAAGTAATAAACGAAGTACTACATTCCTTGTTAATCACACCCGAATCATAAAAATCAACAAACATATTCACAAAATCATCTTCCCATAAACTCCAAAAATGTTTGATAAACCTGAAATTAAAACCGTCTGGACCGGAGCTTTATCTGAGCCACAGTCAGACACCGCCTCTTTAATTTCCTCCTTAGTAAAGGGAGCCAACAAGTCATCAATCTTCTCGATAGGCACCTGTTTCAGTTCATCAGAGAGAAAACGCGGCCTACAATTATAAGCCTCAATAAAATGATTATGAAAAAAATCTAAAAACCTCCTTTTTAACATAAGATGGCCGAGATACCCAAACGCCATCAACTAACAAACCCGGGATCGCATTAGCCGCCTTCCTCCCATTAATACAATGATGGAAGTAAGCGGAATTGCCATCCCCCACAGAAGCCCACTTCACCCTAGACTTTTGATGAAGGTCTTTAGTTTTTAATAATAGAATACTCTCCACCTCTTTTTTGCTCTCTTCCCAAACCCACCTCTCTTCCTCCTCTAAATCCCTATCCTCCATAATTCTTTCAAAGGACAAAATATCATTTTTTTAAGCATCCAAAACCTCATCCTCATTATTGCGAACTGAATTCCACCACTGTCTAAGCGCATATCTGGCAGCAGCCAGCTTCTTTTGTATTCGAACATCCGAAGGGCCATCAAAAGTGAAGTTTTGAAACGCCTTAATAACTACTTTCTCACAATCTTCTCGATCCAACCACGAGTTAAACCATTTGAAAGGCTTAGCTCCAAAATTCGTGTCACATAAGGTAAGCAGTGACGGGGAATGGTCTGATCTCTCCCTCGGAAGGGCCCTAAGACAAGCAGTCGACCATCTACCAAAAACTCAAGGCAAACCAAAATACGGTGAATTTTGCTTAACTTAACCGTGTTACCTGATCCTGCCAAGAATGTAAATTTATTCCCATTCATCTTGTACTCCTGAAAGCTAACATCATCAATAAACCGTTAAAATCCTTCGCTATAACACTATTAAACTTAGAATTTCGCCTCTCCTCCTTCCATCTAACAGTATTAAAATCACCAAGCAAGATCCACATACCCCCGGTCCCCTGAATGAAAACCTTAAGACGTTCCCATAAATCTCTTTTTTCACCGGCCTTTTGAGGCGCATAAATATTAGCAATATTAATCACCGACCCATCCTCTACCAAAGTTCCCGATGTGATTAAAAAATTCCTATCAGTAATCGAAGACATTTTACAAAACTTTTTTTGGTTCCACAAACTGACCAGGCCCCCTGACTTTCCTGTAGACCTAACCGTATCAATCCCAAAATCTTTATTTCCCCAAATATTTGAAAAATCAAAACCTTCCCCGTCCAATAACATGGAATCTTGAATAGCTAAGAAATCAACACTATGTTTCCCCACCAACCCTTTTAACCAAGTAATTTTTCCACCATTCCCAATCCCTCTAGAATTAACTGATAAGAAATTCATTTAAAACCCAATTGTAAACCTGTACCTTTAACTGTCTCCGAGAGTAACAGATCAAAACCCTCCATCTGGACTCCCAATTTCTCGGCAAATAACTTAGTTTGCTGTTCCTCCACTATAAGATTGTTGGTCTGCTCAAAATTAGAGTTACCATATAACGGTTGGGTCCCATCGTTGTTAAGCTGTTCTGTTAGGATCTGAGTTTGATTGTTTTGATTATATTTAACTAGGAATGATAAGAGTGATATGAATATAGATGGAAAGTGCAGCGGAATAATAAACTTTTAATCAAAACATGAGAGTAAATGTTTTCTGATCGAATGCTTTCATTTATCTAAAAGATTACAATCATACAAGTACTCCCCCTCAGCCTGATCACACAGTGATTGTTTGTCTGAGAGAATGTTTGTATGTGTGATGCAATAGAACAGTACAAGCACTGTTCTATTTATAGACAAACCTAAACCACTGATGACCTAGGCTGACGTCACCTTAAGACAGTGACCTCTAACAGAATAACAAACATAAAACATCTGCCTATTACAAACTAAACCACTGATGACCTAGCCTGATCACACAGTGATTGTTTGTCTAAGAGAATGTTTGTATGTGTGATGCAATAGAACAGTACAAGCACTGTTCTATTTATAGACAAACCTAAACCACTGATGACCTAGGCTGACGTCACCTTAAGACAGTGACCTCTAACAGAATAACAAACATAAAACATCTGCCTATTACAAACTACTGTTACATTGAAAACACTGAAGGTAAACTACTGTTGTAGGAAAACTCTGATGGTCTTGTATCCTCTGCTGGAGCCTAAGTGCTGTTGGCTCCAGCAGTGCTTTAGTCTTCAGTACTTGGATCAGCAGTTGTTCTTCATCAGTGTTTATTCAGCAGTCCTTTGTATCAACAGTTGTCATAACAGTTGTTTGGATGGAACAGTTGTTAGAGTCAGCAGTCTTTTCGGAGAAGTATGTTGTAAGGACTGTTTATTGTGTGGATCAACTGTTAGCATGTTTTGGCTTTTCAATCATTTGTTCTTCTCCAGGTCAGCAGACCCAACAATCTCCCCCTAGAACAGATGATGCCAAAACTCAGCTTTATTTACTGATCTTTATTCCTCATCAGACTTTCTCTGATTTGACCTTTGAATTGTAGTTCAAAGTTTAGAGCATATAAGTCTTCTTCATCTCTTTCAAGCTCTAGATTTAGCAATGTTTGAAGATCATTTGCACATAGGCTGTATGCATCATCCATGCTAATTTTCTGAACTCTTCCATCTGACCTGAGCAGAGTCAATTCATGGTTGTCTTTGTTGACTTTCCATTTTAGAATTTTTGAGTCAGTGGATTTGCTGAGATGAACTTTTATTTGGGATGAGTTAGGTGATGGAGGTCTTCCAATGAGTTCCCTGAGTTTCTCTGTTGTGGGATCAGAAAAGAAATGTATCTGATTGAAGAGCCCTTCTTTTATAAATGTATCAGCAAACTTCTTCTGATCTTCTTTGACATTTCTTTCTTTTTCTTGAACTGTCTTCTTGCAGCAGCTGATAGATCAGAAGTTTCAAGTAAGCTGTCTAAGGTAAAAGTCTGCTGGGGTCTCTTCATCAGTGGCTCATCAGGATAGACAGGTTTTCTAGGTAGGCTGGGATCCTTCTTTCTGTTTTCTTCAAGAGTCTTGTATGTCTCAACCAGCCTCAGCTCAGACCATTTAGCAACAGACCTCATCTCCCCATAATTAGCAGCTACTATCTCTTGTCTCATTCTTTTAAACTTTAAGGCTCTGGCTGGGTCTCTGCCTTTGCCAAAATTAGGAGCAGAGACTCTAGCTTTGGGGTCTTTGGCCAACTCTTCTATTCTGAGAAGTTCTTCTCTTAGTGCATGAGTGGTCCAGCCAGCAAAATGCTTTTTGGTTGCTTTATATGGCTTGGTTGCCAAGATCTGTTCCAGAAGAGAATCCCTAACCTCCTTTTCCAAGTCAACACTGAGAGGCATGGAAGACATGGAGTTGCTCAGGGTCTTAGCAAAGTCCTCAATCCTTCTGACTTTGCTAAGCTCTGCTGAATGGATGCCCTGAGCAGTCCTGTCATCATTCCCTTTGCATCTCTCCTTAATGATGGCATCTGCCTGTTCACCCTTGTATTTAAGATATGTATCAATGTTTAGGGGGACAGGGAAATTTGGGAGAGAAGGGAAAGATCTGTCAGATGGTTGTTCAGTATTGTAGAAGGATTGTAATTCCCCTTGAGTAGATCAAGTTCAAGGGGATACTGAACAACCAATGGTGTAATGGTTGGTGGTGGTCTATGGAATGTGAGTTTGGATGTGTGTGGTGAGAATGATGAGAGTGGAATAGCTGTAATAGGGGTGGATTGTGTAGTAGAGGTGGTATTTGGTGATGTGTGTATGTTTTCATCCTGTACAACAAAAGTTGACTTTCTCTTCCTTGTGTACAAGATTTTAGGGGATGGTGATGTGGAAGCAGTGGTTGGATTAACATCTGTTGACCTTTTAGTAGGACCAGCAGATGTTTGGGATTTGGTTGGTGATGTAGGTTTGGTGGTTGTATGTTCAGATGTGTTTGTAGGTTTAGGTGCAGTGGTTTCAGTGGTTTGGGTGGCAGTAGTTTTATCAGTGGTTTGGGGAGCAGTGGTTGTAGCAGCAGTGGTTTTGTCAATAGAGGTTTGTAGCTTAGATGGTGGTTTTCTGACATGTCTAGCAGGCATTTTCATCCTTTTTGAGGATCCCACATCTTCAACCTCCTGCTGTTGTTCCTTCTTTTGGTTCACCAACAATTCTGCTTTAGCTTCCAAGGTGTCAGCCCTTTTTTGTTTGGCCTGAGCGGCCTTTTCAGCTTCTTTGTTTGCAGAGTTGTCTACTGCTTTGCTTTTATCAGTGGTTTGTTGTGGTGCTGATGGTGTTGCTTGTTGTTGTTGTTGTGGTGCTGTTTGACTAGCCTCTGGTTTGTTGGCAGACTTGGCTTTACCCTTTTTAGAAGGTGGACAACCAAAGGGATCTAGCTTTGGTAGCCTATCTCTGCCACTCTCCCCCTTTTTGGCATCATCAGCCATGAAGTCATCATCATCTTCATCCCTGAGAATGGTGGTAGGGGCAGAGCCAGTGGTCTTCAGCAGGTGATCTTTAATGGCTTGAATGTCTGCATGTGTATCTTTGTACCTTGCATCCACCATGTTTCTGATTTCAGCCATATATGTTTCATGGGTCTGATCAGCTAGTTTTCTGTGAGCTATGATGATGGGGGAAACGGATTTCCATAGCTCACTAGCTATATCAGCTGTTGATGGTTGACTTTTGAAAAGATCTGCTAAGGAACCCAGTATAAGCTTGACATCAGATTTGATGTCAGCTACAGAGGTTTCAATTGCTTGAACTCTGTCCGTCAAATCTTGGTATTTTGACCCATCTCCTAAGTTAATAGGATCATCTGAGTCCCTACCAGTGGTAGTTTTACCTGATTCAGTCCTAAGAGGTGAATCAGATGCCCCTTTTTCTTGGTAATGGGGACTTCCAACTGATATTGGGGACACTATAGTGGCCTCACAGTTGTTGCCTTCAAAGAAGTCTTAGTGATGTAACCACTGTCCTGAGGTGAGACAATGGTCTCTACTTCAGTAGTGGCTGCTTCATTTGAAAACTCACCTAGAGTTGCATTGAACTCAGGTGGTGTAACCTCCTCTACTGTTTGTGGGATGGCTGATTGAATTTCCTCAGTCCCAATCACTTGTGGAGGTATACTCTCATTGACAGGTGAAAGAGAGGAACTGGGATTTTCCTGAGTTTTGTCAATAGCCTCAAACAGAGGTTGCATGGTTTGTTGAACATGTGATGGTGAGGGTGGAGGAGTAAGAAGAGAATTAGCCCTAGGAGAGGGGCTTGTGAACATTTGGCCAAGTGACTCAAATTTATCATGATGTGTTTCCCCTTGGCTTACAACATGATCCTTTTGTGAGGATTCATGAGGAGTTTGGTCAGGTTGAGGTATGTCCAACTGTTGTGAGGAAGTAACAACAGTGGATTCTGGTTGCTTTGGTGGTGCAACAGAGTTATCTTCTGGTACCTCATCATCTAGAAGTCTCATTTGTGGTTGAGTGGTGGTTTTTGTGGATGGACGTTTTCTTTTGGAAGTGGCTGGTGTGGGTTTCACAGCACTGGATGTAGTGCCATGATCACCAGGAGCAGTGGGCTCAACAACAGAGGTTTTGACAACAGTTGTTGACTTTGTCCTCTTTGTTTGTGTTTTGAAACTTTGGACACTTTTGACACTTTTTCTTGGGTGCTTCCACCCAGCATTCTAGTGAAAGTTTCATCAGTTAAGCTTTTCATTTGCATTGCCTCACCTTTTTTGAAAACTTTTTCTGGTAAGGCCTTTTGTAGGATTACACTAAGAATTCTTGGGTAAATTAGAAAAGCATTGTTTGACCCAGACTTAATTGCTTTCACATTTGACACTAGGTCCATAAACAATCCCTGGGAAAGATTAAAGTCAGAGTTTGACAACATGGCATAGCCCAGATATTGCATCCTTAATGGGATTTCATTGAAGGATGTGGACTTAGCGGAGACACATAGAAGGAGGGTATGGAAGAAAAATTTCATGACTGGTGGGAAAAACTTTTTGAAAAGTGTTGACCCAGTCATCTGACCATCATACCCTCGTTCTTGAAACTCAGTGTGAAGCTCTGTTTTTGTGAAGGAGTCCTTACCTGCCAGGTCATTGAGTGAGAAGGTTGTGGATATCAGTTGAGGGGTAATGACGATACTTGTTTCACCAATTTTTGATATAATGGAAGTAGGCTTTTTGTCTTGAAGCAAGAACTCAGCATTCAACCAGAATTCTTGGAGAGTATCAATGTAGATGGGAGCGTCAGCGGTTAAGATGGGTAGATATTTGGAATTTAGGAGAATGTCGATGGTGGAATGGAATGATGTGTTATCATCTGTTTTAACCAGATATGGGAGACAATTGTGGGTGGCTTTGGCTTGAAGATCCATTTTAATGGATTCCGAAGGTGAAAAGAATGAAATTTTGATTAAGGGTTTGAGAGCGAAGAAGACGGTTTTTGTATTTTGAATACAATGAGACAGTGTAACATCTGTTGTGATAAAACAGGGTTTTTATAGGCTCAGGGGAAACCGCTGATGTGGCCAAACCTCTGCTTGTAGGAGCAGACGTGGCAATCATCTGATGGATAAACATCTGGTGCAGAACAGCTGTTTTGGCAAACAGATGATACAAACAGCTGATGGAACCAACTGTTTTTTTTTATGTATATGTATAGTATAGATATATATAGATAATGAAACAGTTGTTTTATCTGATCAGATGTTTTGAAACAGATTTTTCAACCAACAGTGGATATGAATGAAACAGTGGTTGTTTTATCTGATCAGATGTTTGAAACAGATTTTTCAACCAAACAAGCTATTTTTAAAGATGGATTTTGATTTTTCTGAAACATTTTAATGTTTTTATTAAAAACATTGTTGTTAATCCATGTTTAGCATACCAATTCTAGAAATTGGATTTGTAAAGGTAGATGTGTCTAAAGCTTTTGTCAACACATCTGCTAACTAATCCTCTGTTGGAACATGGTGCAGAGAAATCAAACCTTTTTCATAGCTATCTCTGACAAAATGATGTCTGATGTCAATGTGTTTGGTAATGGAGTGAGAGACTGGATTCTTGATGATATTTTCAGCAGGTTGACTACCCAACATGAGTGGAGTCTGTAATGCAGTTATCCCAAAATCCAGCAATTGATTTTGAAGCCACATGAGTTGGGCTGTACAGCTTGCAGCAGCAATGTATTCAGCTTCAGCTGTTGAGGTTGAAACAGCTGCCTGCTTTTTGCTTTGCCAAGGGACTAAGGCATTCCCTAGAAATTGGCACCCTCCTGATGTGGACTTTCTTGTGGTGTGACAGCCAGCAAAATCACTATCTGAATAACCTGAAAGCTCAATGTTTCCATTAGCAGGATACCAGATACCAAGTGTGGGAGCACCTTTGAGGTATCTGAATATCCTTTTCACAACATTAAGGTTTGACTTTCTGGGTGAAGCCTGGGATCTTGCACAGACACAGGTGGCAAACATAATGTCTGGCCTAGATGCAGTTAAGTACAGTAAAGACCCAATCATGCATCTATAATGTGTTTGATCAACCAGTTCATCCTTGTCATCAATAGTGAGTAGCTTGACTGTACTCATGGGTGTACTACATGGCATACAATCATTCATCTCAAATCTGGTTAATAAATTCTTTACATATTTGTTTTGGTGAATGAATGTGCCATTTTGCAGTTGTTTCACTTGAAGACCAAGGAAACACTGAAGTTCACCCATGGCACTCATCTCAAACTCTGCTGTCATGAGTTTTCTGAACTCTTCACACATTTGGTTACATGTGGATCCAAAAATGATGTCATCCACATATATTTGAACAATCATTAAGTCTTTCCCTTTCCATTTTAGAAATAAAGTTTTGTCAATTTTACCTCTTGTGAAGCCAATGGATAAGAGAAATGTGGAAAGAGTTTCATACCAGGCCCTTGGTGCTTGTTTGAGTCCATACAGAGCTTTGTTGAGCTTGTAGACATAGTCAGGATGGAATGTGTCTTCAAAACCAGGTGGTTGACATACATAGACTTCCTCCTGAATTTTGCCATAAAGGAAAGCACATTTGATGTCCATCTGATACACCTTTATGTTGTGGTTGACAGCAAAGGCTAAGAATAGTCTGATGGCTTCTAGTCTTGCTACAGGAGAAAAAGTTTCATCATAATCTATTCCTTCTTCTTGTCTGAAGCCTTGAACCACAAGCCTGGCTTTATTCTTGACAACAATACCCCTTTCATCAGTTTTATTTTTGAAGACCCACTTTGTACCTATTGGACAAACATCATTAGGCAGTGGTACACGTTCCCATACTTGTTGTCTTTTGAACTGAAGGAGCTCTTCTTGCATAGCTTCTACCCAACTGTTGTCTTTCAGTGCCTCTTGGTACTTGACAGGTTGTGTGAGAGATAGGAATCCTGCAAAAAGACAGATATTGGAGGATTGGCTTCTTGTGAGCACACCCTCTCTGATGTTGCCAATGATCTGGTCTGGTGGATGAGCTCTTAGGTAGATAAGATCTCCCTGATATGGTATGATGGCATTTTGAGGTGAAGAACAGAGGTTTGGTGACTCTGTTGATGTAACATCTGTTTGCACTTCTGTAGTGCCATCAGATGTTTGGAATGGAAGTGGGGAATGGGTCCAAGTGGTGTAAAAGTGGACTGACTTTTGTCAACAGAGGATTGACTTTTGTCAACAGATGATTGTTCAGTGGATGTGAGAGGTGAAGCAGTGGTTTGAGGGTAAGACTGGCCAGCAGTGGTTGACTCAGCTGTGACAGAGTTTTGACAGTTGTTTTGAATAGCTGCTCCCTCTGAAGCAGAATAGATTTTATAGTGACTGGGGATCACAATATCTGTTCTGTAATCTTGTTGTGGAGATTGTGGAATACCTGCATTGTTAGTTTTAACAGTGATATCTTCAAATTTGAATTTATCTAAATCAAATAGTTCAACAGGATTTGATGGGATTTTTAGAGATGAAAGTTCATTGAACTTTACATTCAGAGTTTCTTCTATTGTCTTGGTCTTTGTGTTAAACACTTTATAAGCCTTGGCAGTAGAAGAATATCCCAGAAAATAACCACAATCTACTTTGGCTGCAAATTTTGAAATGGAATCTTTGAGATTTAAAATGAAACATGGGCAGCCAAAGATTTTGAAAAATGAAATTAATGGTTTGATTTTGAACAAAATTTCATAAGCAGTTTTTTGATGTCTAGGGTTGATCAAAACTCTGTTTTGAACATAGCAAGCAGTGTTTACAGCTTCTGCCCAGAAGGACAATGGCAAACCAGAATCTGCTAGCATGGTTCTTGCTGCTTCTATAAGAGTTCTATTTTTCCTTTCAACCACCCCATTTTGCTCTGGTGTTCTTAGGATGCTGTACTGCCTCACAATCCCTTTTGACACACAGAAATCATCCAACTCCTTATTTTTAAACTCTGTTCCATTGTCACTCCTGAAGACTTTTACTGGCAAGTCATATTGTTTTTCAACTTTGGTGACAAAGTCCTTCAATATACCTGCAGTCTCATCCTTAGAATGTAAAAAGTAAGTCCATGTAAACCTAGAAAAATCATCAACTATGACAAGACAAAATCTTTTTCTTCTTAGACTCATGATTCTAACAGGGCTAAACAAGTCCATGTGCAACAATTGTAGACATTGACTGGTTTTGGACTCATCGATGGATTTGTAAGAGCTTTTATGTTGTTTCCCTTTTAAACAAGAAACACAATGCTCATCACATTTGAATTCTTTTGATGGTAAACCGCTGACAAGGCTTTGTTTGGAGAGTGTGTTGATAGTGTTAAGGTTGGTATGACCCAGTCTCCTATGCCACAATTCTGTCTCCTTTTTGGAGGCAGCAGAAAACAAACAGACATTTGCCATAGGATTGTCCTTTAACATATCAACAACATACACATTGCCACTTCTATGAGCAACAAGTTGTGCTTTGCTCTCAGCAATGATGGTATCAATCTTTTTCACCACTTCTGGCCCAATAATCTTGCAAGTTTTCTTTGTGAAGAATGAGCCATAACCTTTTTCACTCATTTGTGAAACACTCAGAAGATTAAACTTGAGATTATCAATAAGATTGACATTTTCAAACTTGAGTTTCCCAGCTTGCATAGTCCCTGACCCCAACACCTTACCTTTTGAATCATTACCAAAGGATATATCACCCCCTCCATGAGCTAAGAAGTCCAGAAGAAGGGCTCTACATCCTGTCATGTGCCTGGAGCCTCCACTATCTACATACCAAAGACTATCTAAACAAGCAGAAGCTCCCTGCACAGCAGTAATGGATTAGTTTTGGTGAGTGTCCAAAGCCAAGTTGGCTTTGGATGGGTCCTCAGACTTTTTAGACTCAAGCTTTGGAAGATGATCAGTGGTTTGAACTAATTTTTGAATCAAGTTCAACAACTGTTGCTAACCATTTGCCAGTGCTTGAATGTCAACACTTGGGGCAACAGTTGTTTGATCACTTCCAGACAGATGATAATACCCATAGGGATTTCTGTTCACTCTTGGTTTAGAGGGTCTCTTTGGCTCCTCATAAACATGTGACAGACTATGACATGGTGGTTGTCCATATCCTCTTGGGTATTTGCTTGTGGGTGGAGCATCTGTTACTTGGACATCCCTAGGAGCAGATGTTTCAAGACTTTTAGTAACAGATGTTTGGACAGGAGTGAAAGTCTGTTTGGGCTTTCCTTTTGAAGTACTTACCCCAGGATTTGCAAGAGTTTTAGCTTTGTATTCTTGTATTTTCACATCAAAATTTTTGAGATACAAGCACTCTTTGGTTTTGTGATCCTTTTTCCCACATATTGAACATGTGGCTTTGGAATCACATACACTTGTTCCTTTGTTAATGTCATATGCTTTTAGAAGAAAACAGTTTTTAGTGACATGATTCTTCTTTTTACAGAAATCACAAAACAAGTGGACAGTCTTTTCTTTCTTCTTCCCTTTTTCAGCCTTCTTTTCAGCAGATGTTTGAGCATCTGCTGGAAGGTTTTTCAAGGGAATGACTTTTGCCTGAGGAGCTGTCTTTCCTTCAGGTGTTTTAAAATCAACAGGTTTAAAATTCTCAAGAGTATCACACTCATCAGACCAGGTAGGTTTAAATTCATACTTTTCAAGTTCAGTGAATGACGAGGAACCTTCTGGTTTTTCAAGAACAATTTTCTTACCATTTGGTTCAGTGATTTTAATCTCTTGACCCTGCAGGTTTGTTGGAACTATCTCAACAGACTTTTGACCCCTTTTGTCAGTGTTTTCAAAAGCTGGAGCAGTGGTTTCAAAACCAAAAGCAAACTTCACATGACTTTTGGTTTGTTTGTTGAGTAGCATCTCAAATCCTCTACATGATTCCACCCATTTCTCACATTCAACTTGGGTGGACTCAAGCTCACTATTACAACTCTGATATTTTGTTATCATAGTTTGGAGCTGGTCTTTGGTTATGGTTGCTTCATGTTTTAAGCTGCTTATTTCAGATTCCTTTTCAGTTAAATTTGTTTTTAAATCTTTTGAAAGTTTCTCAAATTTAACTTCATCATCTAAAATTTTCTTTCTAAGGTTTTCATTCACCACTTTGATGTTAGCAAATGCTATTACACATCTGTCAGAACACAAATCCTTAAGAATTTGAGGAGATACCTTAGCAGCAGCCATCAATGCACAATCATACTTGCACTCACAATCATCAGATGCACCCCAAGGATCTGAGAGATTCACAACCTCTTCTTCAGGTTTTTCACCTGTAACAACTTCATCAACAACATCATCAGTCACAACATTAGATTCAGTCACCACCTCCTCAGATTCAACCTCATCTACCATAGTCATGAAACAAAAGTTTTCTGGTTCATTTTCAGCTTTGGCAACTAATGCAAAATTTTCATCTGTTAACTCATCTGGTAGACTGCTCCAATCAACAAAGCCTTGTGTAAAGAAACTCTGTTGACTGGTCTCTGCAGGAGCAGAGGATGAAGCAACAGTCGTTTGCACAGGTGCTTGAGCAACATGTGTTTGCACATAGTGGATCTGAGGAACAGTGGTTTGGACATACTGGACAGGTACAGTGTTTGAGGACTGTGCAAAATGAGCAGTGTTTTGCACATTTGGTCCAGGGGTATTATAGGAATTTTGATAAGTGTTGGTCTGAGGTCTTTGATTTGGATAGGTGATTATATGTGTACCATGTTGACTCCTACATTCCCTAGCAAAATGACCAAGTCTATGACATTTGTAACACTTTATCTTTGATTTATCCAACCCAACCTTTGATCTGCCAGTTAACCCTGGAAACCTTCTCCCAGTTTTCTTGTAAAAATTGTTAGTTCTTACACTGAGAAGGGCCAATTGGTGCATAATGTCCATTTCTTCCAAATCATCAGGGTCAAAGTATTTCAGGTCATCAAACTCAAAGGATATGTTATCAGATGCCTGGATATCACCACCACTTGCTGTGAAAGCATAGTTTGGTGAATAAGAATCAGAGTTAAAACCTGAGTTAAAACCTGAAGTTATGTCAATGAAATGATCATAACTCTGATCCTTAATATTTCCAGGCACCTCATCATGACCCAAAAGTGCTGTATTCCCAAATACATAATCATCAGACACTTTTCCAGAGTCCTGGAGCTTCTTTTTCTGGTTAAGCTCTCTCTCATAGGTCAAGAGCTTACCATGAAGCTGGGTCAGTGATAGGTCCTTAAATCCAATCGAGTTTCTCATAACAATAGCAATAGTCTCCCATTTATCTGGTAAGGATCTTAGAAACCTATGGTTCAGGGTTGAATGAGGGTAAGTAAGACCAACCAATTTTAGTTCACTAATGAGACAGTTAAACCTCTCAAATTGTTGAGTTAATGACTCTCCCTTGACATGACTGAATGTTTCATATTGTTGGTTAAGTATTTCACGATTGTTTTCAATAACCTCCTCAGTCCCACCAAATTGTTCTTTCAGTGCATCCCACAACTCCTTTGCACTGTTACAGTGTAACAGCCCAGCATATATATCATTGGGTAGAGCCATGGCCACAATACTGAAGGCCTTAGCATCTAAGTCAATTTTCTGAAAATCCTGGTCGGAGTAGTTTTCAAGTTTCTTTGGCTCCTGAACATTGGGATCTTCAGTACTCGGCACCGTCGGAACATGTTGTGACACCCGGCAAATTCTGGTTAACAACGTTGTCTAGATGAAAGTCTACCTTAGCGAGTCACGTGTATATTGTACTTAACTGGGCTAGTTAAGTCGGGTTATGGTTCGGGAACTATCGGTTTAGTCTAGAGGATCATTGGATGTTGGTCTAGAGGTTCATTAGATGTCGGTCCTTAACCAAGTGTACAAACGGTGACGATTTGTAGGATCGTCAGGGCATACGGAACATACAAGTCTCGAGTCCCGGGAATTGGTGAACGAGGGTGAATATGTGTATTTACATGTGTTATGTGTTTACAATCATTATGTTCATGTTAGACTTGTTTATTGTGATCGTTGGTTTGGATCCTGGTTTGTCATGCGCCTCGCGGTAAAACTCCGCAAGTGGATTTTGAGGGTGTGACAGATTGGTATCAGAGCCAATGGTTATAGTGAACTAGGACTGCATGTAGAGTCTAGTCTATAGCCGAGTCGCACACACTAGACGATCACATGGTACTAAACATTATGGTGGTTTACGTATGGTCTTGTCGGGGTGTCTCTAAATCGTTGGTCTTTCTACGTTACATCATCCGTTCTATCTTAGGTCGGATTACTTACTTTCTAGGCAGTGTAGTATATTGGGGTAACTCGTATGCTCTTGAGATTTGTCTAAGGCTCGGACATCTCCCTTCTATACTCCAATAGAAGCAATTGTTATAATCTACCGTAGTATTACGGTGTATAGCTAAGAGTCTATGTTCGGTGATTTGAACTTTGAACTAGGAGAACACTTGGAGGACCATGTAGAGCGGTTTATCATTTTGGGTGCACACAAAATCATAAACCGAAATGCATGGAAGCCCTAGTGAGCTCTGGGTTTGAAAGGATAGTCCTGGATTGGATCTAGCTTTGATCTTGTGAACATTAGTGGTTATCTTTATCTGCGAAACTAAATTTTCTCGTTCTTTCTGCCAGAATCATGTCTGGAGTACGAGGAGGACGTGGAGGTGGTCGCAATGGTGGACGTGGTGGTGGTCGCGGTGGTGCTGGTGGTCGTGGAGGTATTAACCTATCGCAGGCTGATCTGAACAACTTGCTCCAAGCTGCCTTTCAGTTAGGGCACAACGGTGGTGGTAAGTTGATTTATCCATTTTCTTTGCCTCATTGGTGAACCTTGTTCACATTCTTCGTGGTTTCTCATGCGTTTCATTTCAGGTGGCCCTGTTAACCCACCCCCACCCATGTGTACCTACAAGATGTTCCGGGACTGTAAGCCCCAGGAATTCTCTGGCACTGAGGGTGCGGTGAGCTTGCTTAGGTGGCTGGAGAAAGTGGAGTCAGTATTTCTGATGTGTAACTGTCTCCCAGAAGATCGGGTTAAGTATGCTGCTGCGTTATTCCAGGATGTGGCATTGACTTGGTGGAATGGCATCACCCAGAATATGGGTATTGGGGAGGCGTATGCTATGCCTTGGGAGAATTTTGTGCAGTTGCTGAAGCGTGAATACTGTCCGAGGGAAGAGGTGCAGAAGCTAGAGCACGAGGTGTGGAACCTCAAGATGTCTGGGTCTGAAATTGAGAAGTATACTGTGAGGCGTAACGAATTGGCAGTGCTGTGTCCTGATCTGCATGTGCCAGAGTACAGGAGGATTGAACATTATGTCTCGGGGTTAGTACCGGAAATTGCAGGGTTAGTGGCTGCGGGAAATCATCCTACGTATGCAGAGGTAGTCCGATCGGCTCATAGGATGACCAAATTGAAGATGAATGAGGGTATTTTGCCTGCTAAGGGTTCGACTGTTAAGGCCCCAGAGAACAACAAGCGCAAGTGGGAAAATGACGGGAAGGGATCTGGGTCAGCACAGCAGAATAAGAGGTTCGACAATGGGGGTTCTTCTTCTTCTTCGGGTAACAAGCAGGGTGGTTATGCGGGGAAACTGCCCAAATGTAACAAGTGTGGACGTCATCATCAAGGAAACTGCGACAGTAACCGTTGTCACCGCTGCCAGCGAACAGGGCATTATGCTAAAGATTGTCGGGCTACACTTCCATCGACCCAGGCCCCGACTACTAACTCGGATCCGACTACTCAAGGGACTACAGGAAGACAAGGATGCTACAACTGTGGTGACACTGGGCATTACAAGAAGGATTGCCCAAAATTGAAGCAGGGTGGAAACAACGGTAATGGGAACAACGGGGGCGGCGGCAGAAATGCACGTGCCTTCGTCATTGGAGCCACTGAGGCTAGACAGGACCCTGACACAGTCACCGGTACGTTTCTTCTCAATAATCGTTCTGTTAGTGTGTTATTTGATTCTGGTGCCGACAAGAGTTTTGTATCCATGGAAGTTAGTCGACTGCTAGATGTAGTACCCGTACCATTAGAGACTAAGTATATTATTGAGTTGGCTGACGGGAAAATGATTGAAGCTACTAGTATCCTTCGGGAGTGTCAATTAGAGTTGTCGGGTTTATCGTTCCCCATCGACCTTATGCCGGTACCTTTGGGTAGTTTTGACGTTGTGGTAGGAATGGATTGGTTATCTTTGTATCGCGCGGAGATTGTCTGTTACGATAAGGTTATTCGGATTCCTCTCCCTGATGGAGAATTCCTTTCTGTGTACGGTATCAAGGGTGGTGTTCCGCTAAACATCATCTCTAGCATGAAAGCCCTTAAGTGTCTTCGAAAGGGTTATCCAGCCGTTTTGGCGCTTTTATCTGTTTCCTCTGGTGATGAGAAGAAGATCGACGATATTCCAGTTGTACGCGAGTTTCCTGATGTTTTTCCCGATGATTTATCTGGTCTTCCTCCTCATCGTCAAGTCGAGTTCGGTATTGATCTTGTACCAGGGGCTGCTCCTATTGCTCGGGCCCCCTACCGTCTTGCACCTCCCGAGATGCAGGAATTGTCTAGTCAGTTACAGGAACTCTTGGACAAGGGTTTCATCCGGCCAAGCTCTTCCCCTTGGGGAGCCCCGATTCTATTCGTCAAGAAGAAGGATGGAAGTTTCCGATTGTGTGTGGACTACAGAGAACTGAACAAATTGACCGTCAAGAACCGTTATCCTCTTCCACGTATTGATGATCTATTCGACCAGCTTCAGGGTTCTAGTTATTATTCCAAGATCGACTTGAGGTCCGGTTATCACCAGCTGCGCGTCAGGGAGGCTGACGTTGCCAAGACTGCCTTTCGTACACGTTATGGCCATTTCGAATTCTTGGTCATGCCTTTCGGTCTCACGAACGCACCGGCGGTTTTCATGGATTTGATGAACCGCGTTTGCAAACCATATCTTGACAAGTTCGTCATTGTGTTTATTGATGACATTCTGATCTACTCTAAGAACGAGACCGAACATGAGGAACATCTGCGGTTAGTTTTGGAACTCTTGCGACGGGAACAACTTTACGCCAAGTTCTCAAAGTGTGACTTTTGGTTACGCGAAGTTCAGTTCCTAGGACATGTGGTTAATGAACTAGGAATTCATGTCGATCCAGCTAAGATCGAAGCGATCAAGGACTGGGGAGCACCAAAGACGCCAACTGAGGTGCGGCAATTCCTAGGCCTTGCGGGCTACTATCGTCGTTTCATTCAGGGGTTCTCGAAGATCGCTCAACCCCTGACCACTCTCACGCAGAAGGATAGGAAATTCGACTGGGGTGAACCACAAGAGTCAGCGTTTGAAGAACTGAAGTCTAAACTTTGTTCCGCTCCTATTTTGTCCTTACCTGAAGGCCCTGATGATTTCGTTGTTTACTGTGATGCTTCTATTCATGGTCTCGGTTGCGTGTTGATGCAACGCGAGAATGTGATTGCGTATGCTTCTCGCCAACTCAAGGTGCACGAGAAGAACTACACCACCCATGACTTGGAGTTGGGTGCCGTGGTATTCGCGTTGAAAATTTGGAGACATTACTTGTACGGTACCAAATGAACCATCTACACCGATCACAAGAGTCTCCAACATATTTTCGACCAACAACATTTGAACATACGGCAGCGTCGTTGGATTGAACTTCTGAACGACTATGATTGTGCTATTAAGTACCATCCTGGCAAGGCGAATGTTGTAGCAGACGCCTTGAGCAGGAAGGAATCTACTAAACCTCGTCGCGTTCGGGCGTTGCAGCTCACCATTCATTCATCCCTACCTGATCAACTCCGTTCTGCCCAGTTAGAAGCTTTGAAGGAGGAAAACCTTAAAGCTGAAACTATGCACGGTGCCGACAAGCACCTAGAGCGAAGGCCTGATGGCCTGCACTATTTCGCAGAACGTATATGGGTTCCTTTATTCGGGGGACTACGAGAGCTTGTCCTTGATGAGGCTCATAAGTCCCGGTATTCTATTCATCCTGGTTCGGATAAGATGTACCAAGATCTGAAGGTGCTTTACTGGTGACCAAACATGAGGTCGGACATAGCCTCATACGTGAGCAAATGCTTGACCTGTGCTAAGGTCAAGGTGGAATACCAGAAACCGTCGGGTCTCTTGCAACAACCTGAAATTCCGGAATGGAAATGGGAACGGATTACCATGGATTTTGTCACACAACTTCCTAAATCACCAAGCGGGAATGACAAGATATGGGTGATTGTCGATCGGTTGACGAAATCAGCCCATTTTCTTGCTATTAAGGAGACCGACACCATGGATCGTTTGGCTCGTCTTTATTTGAAGGAAGTTGTTTCTAAGCACGGGGTGCCAGTTTCTATTATCTCGGATCGTGACTCCCATTTTACTTCTCACTTCTGGAAGTCTTTGCACAAGGCTTTGGGTACCCAACTAGACATGAGTACGGCTTATCATCCACAGACTGACGGTCAGAGTGAGCGCACGATTCAAACTTTAGAAGACATGCTGCGGGCATGTGTGATCGATTTTGGCAAGGGTTGGGAAGCTCATCTACCGTTAGTAGAATTCTCGTACAATAACAGTTACCACACGAGCATCAAGGCGGCTCCGTTCGAGGCACTGTACGGACGGAAATGCCGTTCTCCTCTTTGTTGGGCTGAAGTGGGTGAGAGTCTACTCACTGGGCCTGAACTAGTGTACGAAACTTCGGAAAAGATCGTACAGATTCGTAACCGGTTGGCAGCGGCACGGGACCGGCAAAAGAGTTATGCCGATCAGCGTCGCAAACCATTGGAATTCCAAGTCAATGACAAAGTACTTCTAAAAGTCTCACCATGGAAGGGCGTCATACGCTTTGGGAAGCGTGGCAAACTCAATCCGCGGTATGTCGGCCCATTTACGATCCTGGAACGGATTGGGCCAGTGGCATATCGTCTTGATTTACCGACGGAGCTCGGTAACGTACATAACGTCTTCCACGTGTCAAACATGAAGAAGTGTCTGGCTGACGAGTCTCTCATTGTTCCACTGGAAGAGATCAAGGTTGATGATCGTCTTCGGATTGTGGAAGAACCTGTGGAGATCCTTGATTACAAGATTCGTAGCCTACGTCACAGCAAGATTCGTATCGTTAAGGTTCGGTGGAACTCGAACCGGGGACCAGAGTACACGTGGGAACGGGAGGATCAGATGAAGTCTAAGTATCCTCATCTCTTTCCTAAGGAAGCGTTCGAGTCGAGATATGTCTCTTCTGCAGCTGAATGAATCTCGGGGCGAGATTCCTTTTAACGTGGGGATGATGTGACAACTCGGGTAAATCTCTCTTTTGGTTTCTATCTTTTGTTTGTTCCCTTCGTTATTTCTTTTGTTCTTTTGATACTTGTGCAATTTTCGGGACGAAAATTCTTTTAACGTGGGGATGATGTGACACCCGGCAAATTCTGGTTAACAACGTTGTCTAGATGAAAGTCTACCTTAGCGAGTCACGTGTATATTGTACTTAACTGGGTTAGTTAAGTCGGGTTATGGTTCGGGAACTATCGGTTTAGTCTAGAGGATCATTGGATGTTGGTCTAGAGGTTCATTAGATGTCGGTCCTTAACCAAGTGTACAAACGGTGACGATTTGTAGGATCGTCAGGGCATACGGAACATACAAGTCTCGAGTCCCGGGAATTGGTGAACGAGGGTGAATATGTGTATTTACATGTGTTATGTGTTTACAATCATTATGTTCATGTTAGACTTGTTTATTGTGATCGTTGGTTTGGATCCTGGTTTGTCATGCGCCTCGCGGTAAAACTCCGCAAGTGGATTTTGAGGGTGTGACACATGTGGTCCGAAGATAACCGACTTCCAACACCCAGTGTTCTGTTGAGCTAGAACATGGCTCATCCGACGTTGCCAGATATTGTATTCAGATCTAACAAGCATCGGTGGCTTGTTGTTCGTGCCAGTGTTATGTGGATCGTGATTGATTGAAGCCATTCTCTGATTTTTCAAAAAACAAAGTCTGTTTAAAAACGGTTGAATCGAAATTAAACTATTACTCTGTTTTCAATCCAATAGACAAACGATATCAATAATTGTGAGCTAATCTGTTTATATTAAATTGATTTGTTAGATCGAATTTAATTGACCAAGCTCTGATACCAATTGTTAGGATCTGAGTTTGATTGTTTTGATTATATTTAACTAAGAATGATAAGAGTGATATGAATATAGATGGAAAGTGCAGCGGAATAATAAACTTTTAATCAAAACATGAGAGTAAATGTTTTCTGATCGAATGCTTTCATTTATCTAAAAGATTACAATCATACAAGTACTCCCCCTCAGCCTGATCACACAGTGATTGTTTGTCTGAGAGAATGTTTGTGTGTGTGATGCAATAGAACAGTACAAGCACTGTTCTATTTATAGACAAACCTAAACCACTGATGACCTAGGCTGACGTCACCTTAAGACAGTGACCTCTAACAGAATAACAAACATAAAACATCTGCCTATTACAAACTACTGTTACATTGAAAACACTGAAGGTAAACTACTGTTGTAGGAAAACTCTGATGGTCTTGTATCCTCTGCTGGAGCCTAAGTGCTGTTGGCTCCAGCAGTGCTTTAGTCATCAGTACTTGGATCAACAGTTGTTCTTCATCAGTGTTTATTCAGCAGTCCTTTGTATCAGCAGTTGTCATAACAGTTGTTTGGATGGAACAGTTGTTAGAGTCAGCAGTCTTTTGGGAGAAGTATGTTGTAAGGACTGTTTATTGTGTGGATCAACTGTTAGCATGTTTTGGCTTTTCAATCATCTGTTCTTCTCCAGGTCAGCAGACCCAACATGTTCACCATTTGTAACTTCGTTTTCCACCTGCTCCGGTAGGCTATCAACATCAGAAACTTCAGCACCAACATGAGCAGTGCTTTGCTCTTCATTATCCTCAAGTAATGACTGAAAAGAATTCGCCAATGAAACAGGTGGCGGGCCTCTAGTCTTGACCACATTAATATCATCCGCTTGAATAAAAGGGTCCAGCCCAAATATGTCCTCCGCTAAGTTCTTGGGCTCTTTCATGTGCCTGTCATTACTACTCATCTTGCCCCCACTATTGGACTGGTCCACATTGGATTTTAAAAAAGCATTTTTTCTTTTATTAGACTTAATCAAATCAGAAGCTAACGGCTCCCTAAGAAATCGTGCGTCATTTAATGTTTCCAAATTAACATTCTCCTGATTGAGAGGAATTGATTCATCATTAATTGGGATCTTAAATGCCTGCTCTGAAGAATCCTCGCCTACAGCTGCATCTTCTCCGGTAGTATCTATAGAAATCGAAGTTTGCTCTGGTACCGGTTCCGAAGAGTTTCTATCACCAGCATCATTCTTATCAACAAGATCGCCTAACCAATCCGTAGCAACATCCTAAATCCACACCTTAATCGTTTTACCTCTCCATTTAATAAACAGAGTCTCCCGAATATGATTACCAGACTCCACTAGGATACCAATCGTATGAAACTAGACATCCACATCTGTTCTCTTCACTGGAAAAGTTTTAACGACACGTCCAAAGAAACTACCGATCTCGTTCAAAACCCGATCATCCAATAAACAAATTGGGAGACCATAAACTCTAACCCATGCAAGACGTTCAAACAATGTCATCTGACCTTCCCATATAATTACCGAGTAGAATAGATCAGGCCTACCAACAAACTCGTCCTTCGCCATCGTCGCATGTTCGTTATTTTTAAAAATAATCAAACAAACAAAACCTCCCAAACACCGTAACTCTCCTTTCCCCAACCCCATCTCCCTCAAGATGTTTCTCAGATTAATCAGGACCCCTAAAGACGCCACCCTAACCACCACAGCCCTACCATGCAATTTTTCAAACGCCGAGATACTATCGTTAATGTTAATCGTTTTCCCACAGCAGCACCAGAGAAAGCTTCTTTGAAAGGCATGTTATTACCTCCAGCCTCCTTCTTCTCTGGAAAGTTGTAACCATGATCAGTAAAACGATCACCCTTTTTATCTTCCTTAAAATTCCGACGTTCATTCACCTCACCATCTTCTAAAACGAATCTGGCTACATTAAACGACAACCGGAAATCTCCCATACGAGTAGTAGATAACCTTTTCACCATCTCCACACGATCCTTCACATCAATGAAAGACACAAACCCAAAACGCTTTCCTTGTTTATCCCGTTTTCTTGCTATGTAAATGTCAAAAATCGTACCATGCCCTCGAAGCACCAAAGCCAATCCGATCCGCTACAACGATCGGGAAGATTAGACACGTAAAATTAACCTCCACCGGAATGGGTTTCCAGCGAGAACCCATATTAGACACGTAAAATTAAGTCTGATTGTGATAATGCTAAGCCCATATTGAGAGATTCTCCCATATGGGCCTGCAATTAATAACAATAATATTAATCAACAATCAGAATTAATAATAATCAAGATACGCAATTGAAGAAGAAACCACGAAACACTCAGGTGCAGTATCAGATATTAAAGTAGCCATCTGCAACCAATAATCATCAAGAAAACATATAATTTAATCAATTCCACACAATAACTTATATGTCCTGATTTATGAAAGAAATTTAAAAATGATGTTAAATAATTTATCGTAGTTCTTCGACATACCTTTGTTGATACTTGTAAAGAGAAACATATCACCGCACCAAAAAGTCACACCATCCCAAGAAAAATCTGTTGATATTTCATGAAACCTAAATTTAAATAAAAATAAGAATCCATAAGATCAACAAAACTTTGTAATATTTGGACAAAGACGCTTGAGCACTAATATGCAGGTCAAAACTCAAAAGCAATTACCGTTGCTTGCTTTAGCATAAGTTGTAAGTTGTAACTAAGTAACCTAATGAACAAACTGAGACTGCATTTGAAATTTGTGTGTTCAATTTCAACCCAGTCCATTCGTTCCAAAATATATTAATCATTAAATTGAAAACCAAAAGAAATTATATAAGTGATCCGTCAGGTATGGAAACTTCATAAAAGTGAAATTATGTCCCATTAAGATTCACATAAGCTTTGAGTATCATTTCATCCCCTATCAACATGTATTCATATTTTTATAGAGTTATGCGGTTGACTAATTTAAAAAGTATTTATTTTAGAAAGGCCCAAAAAAGAACCCCCGCGCCATAATGCTTTTGTGTATTTTTCATTGCCTAAAAAGTCATTTCTATCAGAAAGAAATGTTAAGGTACCTGCCGAATGAACATTAATTTATTTTTCAATTTAGCTAACGTTATATTGTTGGATCACTAAATAACTAACGGGCAATGGCACGCTTAGCCTTTTTGGTAAGCATAAGATTTTTCCTCACACTTAATAGGACTTTGATTTAATAAAATCAGAAAGGCAAGCACAAACATAATTTGAGTTTAAAGCGATTTTATAGAAAGGCGTTTTATCAACAAAAATGCTGTCAAGAACTACTATATTCTTCATGCCAAATGTCTTGGACCTTTTGAAGTCAATTCTTGTACCTTCTAACTTCGAAACATTTAAGGATCATGTCACAAAGTCAAAAACAAAACGTTCGGTTGGTTCTACTTTTTAAATTTTTGATGAACTTATCAACATTCCACTGAAAAGACATAGTAATCTCTTCTCAGATTCAAACTTGCAGAGTGCAAGCATTAATTCCGAAAAAGTCAAAAAATATATAAAAATGATCAAAACATAGAAGAAGATTACGGTTACAGAAAGTTCTTACCTTTCCACATTAAGATTTTCAATAAAATATAGTTAGGTATACATACAAGAAAATACAGAAAAAGGGTTAAACTTTCGGTTTCAAAAGGTGTGAGGTGATTGGAAAAACGCCTCATTGCCTTAAAGCCACGCTTCAAGTACACGTGGGTGAAAATTGGGCAAACATATGACCCATAGAAGGCTAATATATAAAAAAAATGTTCAAAACAATGAATACATTATAAACGGTTAACTTGATTAAAAGACATGTAAAAGAGACAACAAAGATGCAATTTTTGGTTGTACAAAGAGCTAACGCCTCGCCTAACTGAACCTCTCATCTCACACCTTGCTTCTCGGCTTTCAGGACCTAAACGCCTATAAGCGTCTCACGCCTTTTAAAACCAAGATTAAACTAACTGTCTAACAGCTAAGAAACAGTCACATAGCAACACTGGTGATGAAAATACTTTGTAAAGATTATTAATTGATACAATAAAGATTAATTTCAACTCTATATTGAATAAAATCGGGATAAGCAGCAGTTACCTATATCCACAGATCTCAAATCGATGCTTCCAAAGAAAACCAGTTTGCAATTCACCAAGAAAGTGACCCTGTGAAGATGAATATGTAACTTAAATCGGAAAACATAGAGAAAATATTAATTGGATACCTTCTTGAATAGAGGTTTTCGATGATAACCAAAAATTAATAAAAAAAATCCTAAAGATAAACAAACCTTAAATCACAGGCACACTGATCGCTTGTTATGGTTTGAAGAGATCTACACATAATCGATCAGAATCTTTGCAGGAGAGATGGAAGAGAGAGAGAGAGAGAGAGAGAGGGGGGGGGGGGGAATTTAGGGTTAGATGATGTTTTTAGGTTTCGCGTGTGGTTTGTGTGATGAAAACTTGTGATGTTTAATTTTTTTTAACTTAAATACCAAGTGACACATACGATGACACATGGCACACTCAAGGGGGAGAATGCCTCCTTGAGTGTCATGTCATCAAAATGGCTTTCTTTTAATATATATATATATATATATATAAATACTAGATGGAATCCTGTGTGGAAACACACGGGACGACCCGACAAACACTTATCCGCTGTACGCTAACCACTGATGCGCCAGTAGAGCAAACGCTCTAAAACAGTCTATCTATCGTTAAAACAAAAACTATATTTTGTAACGTCTGTTCATTTCACAACATCAGTTAATAATATACTGAGGCAATAGATCATTTGTTACGGTTTGTAATTCAATGTCTGTTCGTTTCGCAACTCTGTTCATTACCTCAATTAATTAAAACACCTGGTTGTAAAATACTGTTGATTTAAACAGTTGTTAATTCAACGGTTTCTTTCAAACAGTTGTTGCATTAACCACCGACACGTCAATAGAGCAAACGTCTGCTGACAGGAACCGCTGTTTCGCAAGGACTGTTTATATCTTTTAACACTGATCAGATGTTTAATAACTGAAAGGTTACAACCAAGGAACAAAAACTCTACAGACGGAATAAAAAACCATATCTAATAAACGTTAAACAAAACAAATATAATCACTTTAAACATCAATATACATTATGAATTCAATCTTCATAACATCTGTTTATACATATGAATATACATTAATAATTAATAAACTTAAGCTTCAATTCCTTTGAAGGTACAATTCCTTTTGTTCTTGAACTTTAAGCACTTTAGGCATATGAAACTCAATATGCGTATTAACTCATTGATATGCGATGCATGGTATCCATGGCTAGTTAAAGGAATTAATAAACTTAAGCTTCAATTCCATTGAAGCTTCAAGCTGTGCGTGTAGATCTTTGAATCATGCCAAAAGTTCTACATCCTTAATACCGGACTCTGAATTACACAACACCGACAAATCACGAACAACAGTCAAAGGCATTGACTTCAAAATCCGTTGAACATCGTCTCGCTCAAATGTGCCTAAGTGCAAACGGTTAAAACAAATCTTCAACTCTCTTGCAGTCTTCAAATCTTGATAGTATTGTCCTGTAATTTGATTAAGAACAAATTCCTTCATTTCATCTTCACGGTTATCACTTGGGGCTGACATTGATCCAATTGGTGAAGACTGAAATGTAAATGTTAATATTAATTAAAACCGTTTATGATGAACTTTTGGATGTCTTTAGTATTTTATAGACCAATAACGCGTGAAGATGAAAGGTCATACGTTATAATAGTTATTATTCTTGGGTTAACGTGTTAAACGAAAGGTTTTCTTATAATGATTACTTAATTAATTTCAAAACGTTTATGGTATCTAAAAACTCTAAACAATATGTGAAACATAAATGGACGAATGATTTGGAAAACGAATATACGAAATAATTAGCTATCAGTTTAACAAATCAGAGATTTAAATAATTATACAAAATATCGCGTAAAATTAATTATCTTTCAAAATTATTTCTATAAATATGTTCATATCCAATCTAAAATTTATCTATAAATTCCACACAGTACATATATATTCTAAAATTCATCTCCTAAAATGGCAAACAGATCATACTACCATTTTGCTAATGCATCAGATGTTAAGTCTTTATCCAGCACTTGGTCACTAATAGAAAAGAGAAAAGATGAAGAGATTTGCAAAGAAGTAGAAAGGATCGAAGAAACAGTTAAGGAACAAATCTGGGCAAACATTGCCTTGCTAGATATGGTGTTGCATGAACCACGAAGTCGTTTAAGAGACAAGATAGAAGAATATTTGACTCAACAACTACAAATCAAAAACGACATCAATGAATCGTTGACGGAATTAAAAAAGGATCTTTCAAGCGCGATTTTGAAAAAGAAACAAAGGATTTTTGAAATTTTAATTAAGTAGTTTTGTATAGTAGATATGATTTTTATTATGTACGATTTAATTTTAAATGTTAAGCTCTGTTTATTAAAAACAACATTATTTATCCCATCGTCTTTTGTTTGGGAACATCTGTTTATTACCATCTGTTTGTGTATGTTTAAAACAATTAGTTTAAGGACTGTTTGTGTATGTTTAAAACAATCATATGCTGTAAAGAAAACCTATTTACTAATATATGTAATTTTATTTTAAAACAATTAATACCAAAAATATAAAAAAAGGTTCTTTAACTTGTTTGGTAAAAAGACCTTGTAACTAAAAATGGTTATCTAAAAATGCTTACGAATAACCATCAATCAAAATTGAACACAAATAAATAGAAAAAGGAATAAACTACTTTAATGATAACAAAATTAAAATATCTGAATTTACAACCTAAATAAAAATACAACGGAACATAAAAAAACACTACTAACAATCAAATCCTAGAGAATAATCTTTCTTTCCACCCTCATTGAAGCAAATAACAAACAAAAACAATGAAAATCACTACAAGACAATAGTCCATATCTAAATATCTTTCAGATCCAAAAACACTAAGGATTGAAAATAGAACTTGATGTATTTTTATGTAATAATTAATTGATGTTTTCCTTCGATTGTAAGAATCATGGGAAAACATCAAATTGAAGTTGTTTATCAACCAACTATTGGTAAACTATTTTCCTTTGATTGTAAGAATCTTTCGAAAAATTTGTGGAAACATATTTGAAAGTAATATCATAATGCATATTGGATGGAGTGATGTAAAGTGAGAGAAGTGAAAATGCATATTGGGAATACATCCCCATTTATAGGCTGAAATATAATAACTATTCGTAAAGTTGGTTTTCAACTTTATTAGTTGGATTTCAAGTAAATATAAAGGTGGCATTTACTTTTGGAAATTTTAATTTATTTCTTATATTTCTTATTTCTTATATTATATAGAATAAAAGCCAATTGCAACACAAAAATAATAATAAGAAAATAATGTTTTTGCTACTAAAATAATTTGTCAATGAAAAAACACATCAAATTTTATTTTATTTTTTGTTAACAAAGATAATAAATATAAATATATTATTTGTGTAGAAGAATTATCAATTTAACTTTAATTTAAAAATATTGAATTGTTACAGTTGAGTATATCCGTAAAGTTGATTTCATTAGACAAGAAAAAACTGTTTATATTATATTTGAAGGACTGATTACTAAAAAAAACTTTAAAAAGCCACTCGTCTGTTTCAAGGAAATTTTGTTACCTTCACGAGAGTAATTAATAGTATTGTCAGATGTTTAATACTTAATACAATCAAAAGTAAACAAACACTTCAAACATCTATAATCTAAACAAATATATATATATATACATATATATATACACACACTTGGATGCACATATGAAATGACAGATTGTAATCAATATCTAACAAAATACCTATAAATTTAAATTAGATCGGTCTTTTCAAATTCATAATTACAAACAGTCGGCATAGCCCTAAATGTCTTTGATGACAACTGTACAAATGAAGGATCTAGATGGAAAGATACCATAAATTTAAATATCTAAAAACGCTGTTAATATGAACAGTTGTTTATTCAAAACAGATGATTGTCAAACACTTTACTTAAAACAGTTGTTGTATTAAACAATTCTTACTAAGAATATGATAACATTTACGATTAACAATTGTTGGTGTAAATTTATATCAAAACAGATCAACCTTTGCCGACCTAAAATAACAATATTGAAGAGTACAAAATAAAGAGTCATCAACATAACTAATTTAACCTAAGATTTACAATTAAGCATCACCAAACATGAAAGCATTGTATCAACATCAAAATATTTTCACTCCTTACCATGCGATCAATTTTTAGTTGTAACCAATATTCCTAATGATTGATCAAACTTGAAATTACAACAGTCACCTATTTTCAATCCTTTGGACTTTATAAAGCTTACCCATCTCCTAATTCCAAACCTATAAAATGATAATATACAAATGTTAGTTATATTATTAAAATTAAATGCAAATTTAATTATTAAAATTTAAGTAATACCTTTGGTTGTTCTTATCTTTTTCCACATATAATTTACACTCGTTCACTTCATCATCATTGACTTGAACAAAAATCTTATGCGGCAAAGTACTCTTAGCTAATCTAACTATTGAAACATTAAGCCGCTGAAAAGATGATGTTTTTATAACATTATTAGTTAACTAAGCTCAGTAAGATAATGAAAAATATAAAATATAATCTAATATATAACGTACATAACGTTTAGCAAACACTGCATCATGCTCATAAACTTGAAAACTGATATTCTGATCCAAATCATCTACCTGTACAACCATTTTAAACAAATGTATTACTACATGACATGTAGAACAACTTTAAACAAACATATAAACGATTTTTTAACATGCATATGAAGTTGAGAATTATCAGACATTTTAATATCTTCAACTGATGGTTCAGATTGGTGAGTTTGCTAAAAAAAAGAATTGTAGCATTGTTTAAAAAGACCTTAATTTCAAAAGTGAAGAGGTCTCTCATCTCCAGAAAGACAAAATCGAAAACATCCAAGTTAAGATCTTTAACTACATTCAACCATCCATCATACAAATAACAGTGTTTCTCCAAGGAAATTATCTTTAAGCTCCATGAATAATCACCAAATACAATAGTTACAAAATCTTCAGTAATTTTAGCATCACGATAGACACACGAAAAACTATCAGGTACTCTCTGTGAGTAAAACAAATAAAAAAATTAGGTTATTTATTATTTTTAATACTAAATATACGTATAACAATAGTAGGAAAATACGTACTAAAAAATTCCTTGAAGGGTCATATATAAACTGTATGAACGTATTCCCGCAAATCAAGTTCCGAAAACAGGACATTAACAAAATATCTTCAGAAACATACTCAAATAATAATATATCATCTACTTCAAGTGCCATATCCTTAACAATAGTTTGTCATCCTTCACTGAACTCAGCTTCATTTGAAACATGCTTCCTTAAAACAACTTCCCATTTTTTCTATGTGTTGTAGTAGTTATGATTACATTATAATCCATTGCTTCAGAAGGATGAAAGCTACCAACAACATTTTCTGATAAGTTCTATAAAGACACAAAATTTTAAAAAAATGTAAGAACCAAAAAGAATTTATTACAGATTTTAAAGCTAATATAACTTTTTATAACATAATAAATACCAGAATTTCAGCTTCAAGATCAACAACACATCCAATGAATGAGACCATTTCAACTGTTTAACACATTAGAAAAAATGTTAAACAAAATTTTAAGAGAATTATATTATTTCAGATGAATGTTAAAATATAACCACAATAAATATAAACATAAGATAACTTCATTCAGAAATGTTTTTACCTTATTCAATGTTTGGCAACTTAACTTTAGTAATTATAAATAATTGATATGTAGATTACAGATTCAGTTGGAAGTCTTTTAATTTGTTCACAACATTGATAGAAAACTTAAAAACTGAAAACACACAGCTTATATATTCATTGGGGACACTGATGTGTTTTACACTATAATTATTTGTATTTGATATATTGTATTATAATAATGCTCTTAAACATTCAATATTATATTAATTTTTACTTAAATACCTTTCATAATAAACTTATTACTTAAACGAAATATTAATTTTATATATTTTTAGTAATTTAAATCACAAACATAAATTCACTTAACTACTATTATATCAATATAAAAGTTACAAAAACATTTATTAATTTTATCTTTTATGTATTTTATAATAATTTGTTACAATAAAAGGATTTTACAAACATATGGTAAAATCCTAAATACTGTTGCCAAGTCGTCAAATCATTCTACAATAGATTAAATATCTGATGACGTTTATCATCTATTTTGCCATAAATGTCTGTTGACTCCAACAGTATTTCAAGTAACTTATTTTACAAATATCATAAGTGTTGATGCACTATTATGTGGACGTCACTGTCGAATAGACTAGGGTTGAGTCGTGTATTATATTACATGAGATTGTGGTGATCCATAAGGGCATTTTATGGATCTGATGCATTTGTAAATATAGACCATAATCATAAACTAGATTCGACCATTCGAAAGGGTCGAATGTGGAAAAGTTCCACATTCGACCTCCTTAAATGGGTGAAGGTGGCTTTATGATTATGGACTATAAATAGCAATCTCATGTTTGGTTTTCATTTGTAGATTTGAGTTTATGCTTTGAATGCTCTCTAGGGGGAGGTCATGCCGGACCTCCCCGGCCCCGAGATAGATGTTTATCCTACTGATGACAGTGTCTATAACCGTTTCTGATGTAATACGAATCTGTGATGACTTTGTTATCTTATATTTCTGTCTCGTCTCGAATCTCCCGTCTGAAACTGAGTTGTTTTCGCGTAATCGATCCGTGAATTCGGTTTTTAACCGGATTCTCAATAAGGATACATGTTGATCAACTTTAGTATCTTCTGTGTCTCAGATGCATTAAAAATATGATATGAGCTCAAAGTAACGATACACTACACAATTCGGTAGTTACTAAGTTCAAATGTTTACCAAGCTAGGGGATTTTAACCTCTAAACCATGTTGAAATTATCGAACTAATGATAATGAGGATTGGTGATGTTAGTCTTCTTTCTTCTACTTAATAGTTTCCACGTTAGTGTAATCATTGTCCATGTTAATCATTTCAGTCCAAAAATATGTCAAAATTTTCTTAATCTTAAGTTTTATATCTTTTCTAAGAATCTGTTGGTCAAATTTTACAAAACATCTGATAACATACGTATATATTTTCTAACAGATTTTACAAACATCTGATAACATACTATAGACTATTACGTATCATCAAATGATACGACCGTAGTTTAAATATATGATAACTTTTATAATTAGTATTACTTGCAAAAATGATCTTTTTTAAAAATAGGAATATGTTATTCAGTATATTTAAAATATGGTTGCATTAATTTGTGTTCAATGTATCTGTTATACAAATAAGATAAATAAAAAACTAATATTTTATTTAAATATTATGTCATTACATCAAGATCTACTAAATTACAAAAATATATAAAAAAACATAAATAAACATAACATTTAAAATGAATTTAAAAACTTAATCTTCAACTCCATAGAACGCTTAAATGACTTTACAATATTAGAAATCATTTCTAACTGCTCCAAATCACTTTTCATCGCATCGATGTAAAACACTACACTAACGTCACGAATTGTCGATGGTGGCAAACCCTTCAATTTGTCGACTACCTTTGCTTTTTTTATCAAAACAGTTTGAAATACGTGTAAAAGTCTGCTTCAACACATCTATATACAATGTATCCTTATCATACTGCATAAGAACTTGTCTAATTAAATCCATCTTCAAATCCACTGCGAGTACTGCTGGTGAAGATGATGAGGCCATAACTTGATAAAAGCAATAAAAGAATCCTATATAGTATATATGAGTATAGAGAAGAATTTGAAGTAAAAGATCTACATATTTATAAGCCGATAGTTCAAATAATAACCAAAGTTACCCATTTCGTATTAATTACAGATATTGAATGCTATAAATATCTGTTTACTTATCAACAAATCACACAAAATCTAATTAGGATTGATACACACTGGGACAAATCAAACACCAATAAGTGATGACACTAAAGCCCTAAAAGTTTACATGAAAAATGTCCAGATGTAAGATATAGATTGTAACTAAAAAAATACGATGGTTATTCATGCTAGATATACGTATTTTTACTATTTTTAAAGAACTGAACAATGTTAAGATAAATATATAAAATATGTAATTATAGTTTTTATTCAAGATATAATATTTTTAAAATTAATAACTACATCTATTATTCCATGACACACTTTCTTAACAAATGACATAAAATTTAGTTATTAAAAAATAAGAATAATAAAAAAATAAAAAAAATATATTTTTAATTTAACAATTAAAATAAATTAAATACAGAAAATGAATCTACAAATGATTTGAAATCTTTTATTATTAATATATACTTAAACAATGAAGATATTTTATATAGAATTAAAATTATAAAAAAAATATCATCATCTATAAAATGTGTAATTATGATGTTTATTATTCAACAAATAACATCTTTAAAATTAAAAACTATATCTATTGTTCTATGAGAAACTTTTTAAATCAATAAGACGAACTTTACTCTTTACATTATTGTGACTATTATAATAAAATTTGATGACTTGTTAACAGGTGTTGCGAAAACAACTGTCATGAAATACAATTTTGGTCTAAAGGATGATGTAATCAGATTTTTAAAACAGAACTTTTAAAACTTAAGTTGTACGTAATAAATTTGTAACAAACTAACTATAAATTTAAATTACATCAGTCTTTTCAAAATCATAATTACGAATTAGCCCACGACCCTAAAAGTATATCATCATAATTGTACAGATAAAGATCTAGATGAAAACTTACAGAACATACAACAATAATTAATGTAACATGTACTTATTTTTACTATTATTAAACAGCTAAAATATCTTATATAAATTTACACGTTATCCATTTTATTATATTAATTAAACAATTAAAACTATTTTTCGTAGAAATGATTTAAAATATTTGTATGTTCCTATAATTTAGAATAAGAAGATATATTTTAAGTTAATAGTATTTCAATGATAATGTCACACCCTCAAATTTCCACTTGCGGAGTTTTACTGCGAGGCGCGTGACACACCAGGATCCAAGTCAATGGTCACAACGAATGACAACTATATGTGAAAAGGTACGTAACCCAAACCATGCAATAGTTTCAAAAACTATGATTCAAAACACAGCGGAAGCAAATTTAGTGTTACAAAACTGAATAACGATGAGACATAAGTTTAAAGTTTAACAATCCAAAACGTGAGACATGATCCTAGACGCGAGTGCGACTTCGTGCGCCTAAACTCAATGCTGCTACCTTAGCGACCTGAGAAAACATGCCAGAAAGACGTCAACATATAATGCTGGTGAGTTCACAGGTTTTAAGTTCACAAATCGTTTCAAGCGTAAAGAGTTTCATCACAAGTGCCAAGTGTGCAAAAGTTCCAAATAAATAACAAACGTTCCCTTACTACTACGATTGTGTTGCTGAAACCATTACTGACAAGCGTTGTTCAAAGTGCTGCCCATGTTTAAGTGCCAAGTGCCAAGTGTCAAATAGAGACAATATGCACCCGCCCGGCTCCCAGCCTTCGAGTAGGGTTCGTCAAGCCCAATAGATCTATCCATATTTCCCCCGTTGTGCCCCGCACATTCATGGTTTCAATAGGTACTTTGGGTTGCATCGTATAGTAATAAGTTCCAAATGCCAAGTGCCAAATGCCAAGTGCCAATGTTTAAAAATGCCAAGTGTCAAAAGTGTCACATCTCTCAAAAGAGTTACGTTCCCAAAAAGCGTCATGTTTCTAAAAGTGTTATGTTTCCAAAAGTGTTACGTTCCATAAGAGTTACGTTTTCAAAACATAATTGTCGCATTGTTAAAAGTGTGGCATGTTTCTCCCACGAGAGAAAAGAGTATAAAAGAGGGGTCGTGAACTCACCTGAGAGTGCGTCTCCTGATAACTAGAAATCCAGTATGTGTATGATAACCCCGACTAATGACAACCTATCAATGAATTCGAATAAGTGTTTTGACTATCAACCCGAAGGTTAACTAGTCCCCGATTGTCCAGATCTTGACTACGTGTGTTAAAAATGTATTTAAATGTTAATCGGACATACCAGACAGACCCGACATCCCGTTGGTGACCCATTACATCAATTAGTCATGCACATAAGGTTAACACATAAGTTTCATGTAATATCCTGAAAATGCGCTAACTAATTATACGGAACAGTCACTAGGATGTTTATTGAATGGATCTGTTGATGGGTTTTAGGCGTAGGACTTTAATTAAATATGTTGATAAACAAAGTCGACGCTTATATCTTGGAATAAAGAACTAGAGGGTCCCGATTTGTCACGGTATAAAGTTAGTCTTTATTACTTTGGGAATCAGATTCACCTTATGAAAGTCTAGGGGTGTATGTGAAACTTTGGTGTATTACTACCAATATAAAAAAAAGCTACAATAAAAACCCTAAACCGAAGGAATGCGACGACGACAAAAATAAAGAAAAGACGAGAGGGATAGATCGGAAAAATGATTGGGGCGACGGAATAGGTGGTGGTTCACGGTGGTTCCGGTGCACCGACTTGCGACTCATCGCGATCAAGGTAAACTTCTAATTTGTTCGCATAGTTGTTTACGCATGGTTTCGGGATGGTTTTGGTTTGGTTCGGTCATACCTGTGATGGTGATCGACAGTGGTAAGCAGCTGTTGGTTGTTGTTGCTGAAGACGGTGGTGACGGGTTCCGAACGTGGAATAGAGATGCTTATGATAGTGGGGTTGCAAGGTGATGGTTATGGTCGTGAGGGTGATGGATTAGGCATAGATGCTGGTCGGTGGAGGTTCTCTCTTTGGAATCGTGTGGAAAAGGTGGTGATGATAGATGGCTCCGGTGGTAGTGTAGGACAAGGAAGGTTATGAGGGCTGTTGCATGGTTTGGCTTATGGTGATCCAAACTTGGTCTGTGAGTGTTGCTTGCAAACATCAAAACAATAATAATACATATAAACTTGGTTCATGGGATGTATATATGTGCATGAAATTTTGTAAACCATTTAGCATTTGATGGTGGTAATGATTTCATGCTGTTGATTAGTCATGGAGATTTCAAAAAGTTAATACTAACTGTGATGAAATGGTGCATGGGAATCAATGATGATGTGTGGGTTTTGAATCTATTTTCATGCTACAATTGAATATGTCGCATGGTGAGGGTAGGTTATTAATAAACTAGCTATGCACATATCATATATTATTTTCATGGATGGCAAAATAGTTAGATGATGCATGGAAAGTTAAGATACAAGAATTGGAAGTACATGATTGACGATGAAGCCATGTGTGGTTTATGGACTCTATGGGAGGAGATCACTATGTGGTTTCATTGATGACCTAATTCGACATGGATTTGGAAGCTTTGCAACTAGTGAGTTCTTGTGTCCACTCTTTTAGTTATTATTTTTCTAAATATTTTTGGGCTGACGTGCATGCTAAACCAGTATGATTATTTTTATGAAGTCACAAAATATTTTTATAAGGTTGTAAATATTTTTGTGAACTCATATATATTATTTTGGCATGAAACGTAAATAGGCGGAATGCGCCTAATGTGTTATTATATGGCTTGAGTTATATGTGTTATTATATATATGAATAGACGGTTGTCTTGATTAAAGTGTGGCTTAAGTTTTTATTTAATAAGCGGAATGCGCTTAATGTCTTGGCCACGAATTTGAAACCTTGCTTCTTAGATCGGGACTTGCCTTGAGTTATACTTGTTAGGTTAAAGGTGTTAATATATATATATATATATATATATATATAAACTGTGTATGACGGTTACCTGGTAATATAAATTGAGCTATGATAATTTTACAGTATGTCTGCGCTGATTTATAGTTATGGTTTGAGTCTTAGTAGGCGATATGCGCTTATGTAGACTTGTTGTAGTTTTGTGACAAGTAGGCGAAATGCGCTTATTGTAGATTTAAGATAAGGTCTTATGTTAAGTAGGCGGATTGCGCTTATTCTAGACTTTACATTTTTGCTTAGGGAACAAATTGGCGGTTTGCGCTTATTGTTAACTCTGAGGTTGAGGCATTTTGATAATTCTTAAATTGACAAACTACTTGTTTATATAAATTAATAAAACCTGAACTTGAGAATCCGGTTAAAAACTGAATTCATGGATCGATTAAACGAAAACAACTCGGTTTCAGACGGGAGATTCGAGACGAGACAGAAACATACGATAACAAAGTCATCACAGATTCGTATTAATTCAGAAACGGTTACAGACACTGTCATCAGTAGGATAAACATCTATCTCGGGGCCGGGGGAGGTCGGACATGACCTCCCCCTTGAGAGCATTCAAAATACCAACTCAAATCACCAAAATGAACAATAACACATGAGATTGCTATTTATAGTCCAATACCCAAAAGCCACCTTCGCCCCTTTTGAATGGTCGAATGTGGAGCATTTCCACATTCGCCCATTTGTAATGGTCGAATGTGGAAAACTTCCACATTCGCCCAGTGTATATAGGTCGAATCTAGCTTTGGTATTGTCCTATATTTTACAAATGCGCCAGATCCATAAAATGCCCTTATGGATCACCACAATCTCATGTAACACATTACTAAGACTCAATCCTAGTCTTATTCGACAGTGACGTCCATAGAAAGTGCATCAACAATCTCCCCCTTGGACGTTACTGGCGAATCCACAAATCTCTTGCACATCAACACATTCTCCTCTTTGAAAATTCCTAGCATCTTTAGTCAATAATTGTTGAAGTATCAGACACATTGTTACATCAACAATCTCCCCCTTGACTGATGCTTCACCAAGTTTCTCTGAGATCCCGTATGATAAATCAATCATGTTCTTGAGTAACTTCATCTGTTCGACAGAATACAAGCCGTAGACGAGTGGAACAAGCAATCAGAAGCTTTCATCAGGAACTACCAGTACTAATTGAAGGACTTGAAATGCTTCAGAAACTGAAGTTTTCGGCGGGGCCAACAATATCTACCAATAGCTCTTGAAAATCTTCAGGACTGTGATCTTGAAACTTTCGTTGAACCTACGTGCCACATGACTCCTACTAGGATACCTCATTACTTTCAGAACATTGAAATCTCAAACTTGATTTCCTTCTTCATAACAACTCTTTAGAACAAGTTCCTTCAAACACACAGGAACTGGGTTGACTGTTCTCATCATGCGGAATAAAATCTGTCTATTTTCTGGCCCATAATAGTCATTTGAATCTGATTATCATACTATTGATTCTCATGACTACCCCACAATAAAACGTTTCATCATCATTTCTTCAACAATTTGTAAAGACATCATCACCATTCTCCCAAAAATCTTCAAAAATTGCCTTCTACATTCGCCCCTGGTACTTCTACATTCGCCCACTTTTGTTGACCCGAAGGTAGAATAGTAACCAGAATGTAAGATAACACTTGACCCTTTCCACGTTCGCCCAAAAACAGATACTTTCGCCCACTCGACTTCCACCTTCGCCCGCGCGATCAATCGAATGTGAACATAGTCACCCGAATGTGGAAAATATTATCACAAAATTCCAAGTTCGCCCAAAATCTCTCCACGTTCGACCAAAAAATACTACCTTCGCCCAGTAACATTCCACATTCGCCCACCCGACTTTCTAAAAGGGGCGAATGTGCAGACTGAACGTGTTCTTGATCAATATTTTCTTCAAATCAGTCCACAATCACTCTAATCCTTTGAATTTGATGATGAAACTTGTTCAGAAAGGTGCGGAAATGAAAACCTAACCCTCGAATTCACAAAAACATGGAGAAATCACATGATTTCGGGTTCAATTAAGAATCTAGGGTTTCTAGGGTTTCAACCTTTCAATCAAAATCTGAATTTTACGTCTGAAAACATGAAAAACGAGCTGTGATTGATTCAAACAACTGTTAGATCGTTCAAATCGGTACCATGGCTCTGATACCAATTGAGAATCCGGTTAAAAACCGAATTCATGGATCGATTAAACGAAAACAACTCGGTTTCAGACGGGAGATTCGAGATGAGACAGAAACATACGATAACAAAGTCATCACAGATTCGTATTAATTCAGAAACGGTTACAGACACTGTCATCAGTAGGATAAACATCTATCTCGGGGCCGGGGGAGGTCGGACATGACCTCCCCCTTGAGAGCATTCAAAATACCAACTCAAATCACCAAAATGAACAATAACACATGAGATTGCTATTTATAGTCCAATACCCAAAAGCCACCTTCGCCCCTTTTGAATGGTCGAATGTGGAGCATTTCCACATTCGCCCATTTGTAATGGTCGAATGTGGAAAACTTCCACATTCGCCCAGTGTATATAGGTCGAATCTAGCTTTGGTATTGTCCTATATTTTACAAATGCGTCAGATCCATAAAATGCCCTTATGGATCACCACAATCTCATGTAACACATTACTAAGACTCAATCCTAGTCTTATTCGACAGTGACGTCCATAGAAAGTGCATCAACAGAACTCACTCAGCGTAGCTGACTTTTGCATACACGTTAGATTGATTTCAGGTTGTTGATGAATAAAGAACGCCTTGGCATGCTGCAGGATTACTCAGAGGTGGTTGACATTTCATGTTTGAATAATTTAAACATTTACTTTCCGTTGCGTGTTTTCTGATAATAAAATAAGGCTTCTTAAGTATTAATTATGGTTTTAGTCTTTGAATGGAAACTGTTTGACCCGTCGGATTTGAGGGTCTTACAAGTTGGTATCAGAGCAATGGTTCGAGGGATTCGGGAATTTTGTGCTCGAACTCGAATCTGGTATGGGACCAAACTGTTACTACGAAATGTCAACTGCTGGGTAGGTGCACGCCAAGAGGTAATCCTTAGTTTTGACGTATATATATATATATATAAACATTGGATGCTTAATAGCATGAAGTCATAAACGGGTGGTTAGTGCCTTTACATTTTGATGTAGTATGGGAAGTTTATTATGTGTGAGTAATGCACGACACATAGGTTGGGATGCTTCTTGTTGAACACTTAGATACATAAAGTGTTAGAAGGAAACCCAATAACTATATTTGTTTTAAGTATGTTATGATGGCTCTTATTGAGTGCTTAATTGTAATAATTCATAGGGGGTCTATGCTCTTGTGTTTTGAGGTAGGGTAGAATTCCCTTCTTCGTTTGTTAATTGCAAAACTTTAAGGTTTAATAGCTAAATACCATGTGTATTTGTGTTAATTTGTAGGCAGAATTGTTAATGTGGCCGTAACTTGTCGTGTTAGGGTGACTAAAGTAAAGTAAACAGCTAATCACACTTGATCAACGTTGTTAGAAGTTTACCCTTACTTTACACATCCTGAATATGTCTTGTGACGGATCATTTGACGGTTTTGTCGTGAATGTTTTGCATGGGTTGTGTCTATCACCTTTTGTATTGGGTTAGATAAGATCCCAAGGATACTAGACATTTAATCGAGGACAAGGTTGCAGTAGGAAATTCACTCCTTGTGACCAAGGTTGTAGATAATTGTCGGATCGAGTTATCGGGCCATAGTCTTCTTATTCTCTTGTACTTAATTTCATTGAGTTGCTTTGATGTTATTCTTGGGATGGACTAGCTGGCTACCGTGGCTTCTTACTTTGTGTGCGGGCGGAGACTCGTGCGACTTAAAGCACCTGATGGGAATCGTATTACTATTCATGGGCACGATGGTTGCTCATTACCTTGGGTTATTTCTATGCTAAAGGCGGGGAAGTTGTTTCAGCATTGGTGTAAGGCGTACCTGGCGCAAGTATTGGAGGTGGGGGCTGATATCCCTAAGCTAGGGGATGTCCCCGTAGTGCGGGATTACTCGGATGTATTTCCTGAGGATTTGACGGAATCGCAATCGGACCGCGAGGTTGAGTTCCAAATAGACCTCGCTCCGGAAGCTAAACCTATAGCTAGAGATCTTACCTCCTAGCCCCTGCGTAAATGACATAACTCTCATCTCCATTGGAGGATTTACTCGAGAAAGGATTCATTAGACCGAGTATCCCACCATGGGGTGCGCCGGTTTTAATTGTAAAAAGAAAGATTGTAGCATACGGATGTGTATCACTTGATGCTGAAGAATAGATATCCTTTACCAAGAATCGACAGTTTATTTCGATCAGCTCCAACGAGCTAGTTGGCTCTCAAGAATTAATCTTAGCTCGGGTTATCATCAGCTGAAAATACGAGAGCACGACACTTTCCGTACTCGCCATGGACATGATGAGTTTTGATAATGTCTTTTGGCCTGATTAACGTGCTGCGGCATTCATGGATTTGATGAACTGGGTGCGTAGGCCGATGGCTAATTGTTTTGTTATTGTTTCCAAAAATGACATGCCCATATACTCCGAAAGAGAAGAAGACCATATTCTAAATCGCAAGAATGTTCTTCAAACTCTAAGGAATGAGAAGCATTGCGTTAAATTCTCAAAGGTACTTTCTGATTTCATGAGGTTTAGTATTCTGGCCCATGTCATCAATTCCGGCAGTACCATGGTAGATTCCACGAAGGTGCAGGCAGTGATGAACTGGGTAACACCAAAATAATCGTCTGATATTAGTAGCTTCTTGGGTTGGCAGGTTGTTATCGGAGGTGCGTATAGGATTTCTCTATGATAGCTCACTGAGTAACTGGCCAAGAATGAGGTGAGGTTTGCTTCGGACTTGGACCAAGAAAACACGGTTCTTAAAATTAAAGAAAAGTTTGACACCAGATTTGCGGGTCTTACAAGTTTGACACAAGCACCGATCATAGCCTTACCGGGTTGGACGGAGGTTGTAGTGTTTTTTGGACGTGTCACTTGGGGGTCTCGGGTGTGTACTTATGCAACGCGTTAAGGTGATAGCTTATGCCTCACGCCAGCTGAAACCCCACGAGATTTATTACTCGACTCATGATTTGGAGTTAGCAGACGTTGTTTTTGCATTTAAATTGCGGAGACATTACTTATTTGGGGTTCCTTGCACCATCTATACTGACCATAAGAGTTTGAGATATTTCTTTGAGCAGAAGGACCTTAACAAAAGGCAACGCAGGTGGTTGGAATTAATCAAGGACTAGGATGTGGAGATTTTGTATCACTCAGGAAAGGCTAACGTGGTGGTAGACGCGTTGAGCCAAAAGGAGAGGCCTAGACCCACTCGGGTGAAGTCTTGGTAGCTTAATTTGAAACTGGATATTGGGAAGCAGATCTCTAGGGTTTAGAATGAAGCCTTACAGGTGGAGTAGATCATGACGGAGCGTATGTGGGGGTAGCAAGGACTTTTGGAAAGCAATTGAGATGGGGTTATGTCCATAAAAGGTCGGATGTGGATACCTCGATATGGTGAGTTTAGGGATAAAATCATGGAGGCACATAGAACCCGCTATTCTAATCATCCGGAAGATCATATGAAGAACTATTGGTGTCCGACAATGAAGTATGAGGTATCAACTTATGTGAGTAGGTATGTGACTTGTTTACAGGTTAAAGCAAAACATCAGAAACCGTTTGGAAAAATTCAACCTTTAGAGGTACCGGAATGGAAGTGGGAGCATCTTACTAAGCTACCCCGCACGCCAAAGGTGTTTGACACCACTTGGGTGGTGGTGGATTGGTTGACTAAGATTAATCACTTCTTGCCGATACAGGGAACCTTTAACTCCGAAAGGTTGGTAGAATTGTTCCTTCGAGAGATTGTATCTAAGCATGGTGTGCCAGTGTTATTGTTTCCGATAGAGACACTCGTTCTACGTGAATGGGAACTGGGTTACACATCAGCACCGCGTATCACCCGTAGACGGATGGTCAGTCGCAAAGAACCATCAAAACTCTTGAAGATATGCTTCGGGTATGCATTATTGATTTCGGTGGTAGCTGGGAGTATCAACTACCCTTGGCGGAATTTTCATATAACAAGAGCCATCACACCACTATTTGCATGCCACCATGTGAGAAGTTGCTGTGCTGCGTGACTACCTGACCTTATAAACTAGGCTATGATAGAAGTGGGATATGCCTGCTCTGATCTATAGTATTGGTTTTGTGTCATGATTGTTACTCTGTTGTTCTCAGTCGTAACCTAAAATGATCACATGAATATTCTGTTTTGTGTAGAAGTAAGCGGATTCGAATAGCATAATTCATCTGTGCCTGTAGTTAATATATTCCTAGCAGGTTATCCTTAGAACATCAATTTTGGTGGCTCCATATTCAAGAGGATTCGAGGACGAATCCTATTATAAGGAGGGTAGACATGTAACATCCTGAAAATGCGCTAACTAATTATACGGAACAATCACTCGGATGTTTATTGAATGGATCTGTTGATGGGTTTTAGGCGTAGGACTTTAATTAAATATGTTGATAAACAAAGTCGACGCTTATATCTTGGAATAAAGAACTATAGGGTCCCGATTTGTCACTGTATAAAGTTAGTCTTTATTACTTTGGGAACAAGATTCACCTTATGAAAGTCTAGGGGTGTATGTGAAACTTTGGTGTATTATTACCAATATAAAAAAAAAGCTATAATAAAAACCCTAAACCGAGGGAATGCGACGACGACAAAAAGAAAGAAAAGAAGAGAGGGATAGATCGGAAAAATGATTGGGGCGACGGAATAGGTGGTGGTTCACGGTGGTTCCAGTGCACCAACTTGTGACTCATCGCGATCAAGGTAAACTTCTAATATGTTCGGATAGTTGTTTATGCATGGTTTCGGGATGGTTTTGGTTCGGTTCGGTCATACCTGTGATGGTGCTCGAAAGTGGTAAGTAGCTGTTGATTGTTGTTGCTGAAGACGGTGGTGACGGGTTCCGAACGTGGAATAGAGATGCTTATGACAGTAGGGTTGCAAGGTTATGGTCGTGAGGGTGATGGATTAGGCATAGATGCTGGTCCGGTGGAGGTTCTCTTTTTGGAATCGTGTGGAAAAGGTGGTGATGATAGATGGCTCCGGTGGTAGTGTAGGACAAGGAAGGTGATGAGGGTTGTTGCATGGTTTGGCTTATGGTGATCCAAACTTGGTCTGTGATTGTTGCTTGCAAACATCAAAACAATAATACTACATATAAACTTGGTTCATGGGATGTATATATGTGCATGAAATTTTGTAAACCATTTAGCATTTGATGGTAGTAATGATTTCATGTTGTTGATTAGTCATGGAGATTTCAAAAAGTTAATACTAACTGTGATGAAATGGTGCATGGGAATCAATGATGATGTGTGGGTTTTGCGACAAATAGGCGAAATGCGCTTATTGTGGATTTAAGATAATGTCTTATGTTAAGTAGGCGGATAGCGCTTATTCTAGACTTTACATTTTTGCTTAGGGAACAAATTGGCGGTTTGCGCTTATTGTTAACTCTGAGGTTGAGGTATTTTGTTAATTCTTAAATTGACAAACTACTTGTTTATATAAATTAATAAATCTGAACTCACTCAGCGTAGCTGACTTTTGCATACACGTTAGATTGATTTCAGGTTGTTGATGAATAAAGGACGCATTGGCATGCTGCAGGATTACTCAGAGGCGGTTGACATTTCGAATTAGAAGATACTACTTTATTGCTAGAAAACTCTTTTCTAAACTTATTGTTTTTATTTTACAAATATGGTTTGACCCGTTGTGGGGAATTTCATGTTTGAATAATTTAAACATTTACCTTCCGCTGCGTGTTTTCTGATAATAAAATAAGGCTTCTTAAGAATTAATTATGGTTTTAGTCTTTGAATGCCAACTGTTTGACCCGTCGGATTTGAGGGTCTTACAAGTTGGTATCAGAGCAATGGTTCGAGGGATTCAGGCATTTTGTGCTCGAACTCGAATCTGGTATGGGACCAAACTGTTACTACGAAATGTCAACTGCTGGGTAGGTGCACGCCAAGAGGTAATCCTTAGTTTTGACGTATATATATATATATATATTAACATTGGATGCTTAATAGCATGAAGTCATAAACGGGTGGTTAGTGCCTTTACATTTTGATGTAGTATGGGAAGTTAATTATGTGTGAGTAATGCACGACACATAGGTTGGGATGCTTCTTGTTGAACACTTAGATACATAAAGTGTTAGAAGGAAACCCAATAACTATATTTGTTTTAAGTATGTTATGATGGCTCTTATTGATTGCTTAATTGTAATAATTCATAGGGGGTCTATGCTCTTGTGTTTTGAGGTAGGGTAGAATTCCCTTCTTCGTTTGTTAATTGCAAAACTTTAAGGTTTAATAGCTAAATACCATGTGTATTTGTGTTAATGTGTAGGCAGAATTGTTAATGTGGTCGTAACTTGTCGTGTTAGGGTGACTAAAGTAAAGTAAACAGCTAATCACACTTGATCAACGTTGTTAGAAGTTTACCCTTACTTTATGTAACAACCCGACTAGGAGGGGGCTGGACGTTACGACAGTTTGGTAATAGACTTGCACAACGGAAGCAACGGTAATTAATATTTAAGTGTTATACAATTTCTAATCCAAAAATATATGTGATACCCCGCAAATTCAGGTTCTCTCTTTAACTAAACTCTAGTTACGTTCCTTGCATTATACTTGACTAGGGTTAGCTAGATAGGACACACGTTGCATCGTTGTGAGATAATAACTAAATACATGATTAGTGAACCTCGGACGTTGGTGAATAATGAAGTATAATAATAATGAGTAAACTAATTTGGATTGATTGCGATTATGTGTCTCTGTGATATTCAATGAACTTATGTGAAAACTATACGTGATTGTGTGAACCTAAACCGAATACGTTAATAAAATCACTAAAGGTAGGATCATTAGGTTGATTAGGGTCTTAACTCATGGGGTTGCACTTGTTACGGTCCGAAATAACGAAAACGTCAAAGGAAAACACGTCGGGTGACGAAACGGGCCACCCACACGGGCCGAAGGCCTGCGAGCGGCCGCGCGAGCAGCTCGAGTGGCCGGGCGAGCAGCCCGAGCGGCCGCGCGAACATCCCTGACGATTCTAAACCGCCTCAAACCCCTATTTAAGCACTCTTAAGCCCCATGCAACCTCTAAACTCAACCCTAATCGCCCCCTACTGCCCCCTTACAAATTATTAACCCCAAACAACCTGCAAAGGCTCAAGATCATCGATTGGGAAGCTCCAAAGGCTTTCGGTTGATTGTATCGAAGAGCTAGGGATATAATCTTTAATCCCTTACGCTTTAATCTTATTTTTATGTTATAAAAATCATATAACAAGGTTTGTCCAGGTCTGAAAGCTTTTGATAATTATTGAAACTTGAGGTTTTTGAAGATTAAACAAATTAAACATGATGATAGGCGATTAGTAATATCATAGGTTACTTGTTGCGCAAGTTGTTGAAGTTTTGATCATTAAAGTTGTAATCTTTTCATAAATAATGATAGAATCTGATCACAATAGGTATTAGGAATGTTTGGTAATGGTTATTGATGATTGTTGATTGTTTGCATACACACGGTAGTCGTTTAAAGAAGGATTTAGGCGTAACTAAAATCTGGACAGAATGATTAGATGAACTTGTAGGGGCTGTAGTACGACTTTAACATGATGATTTTGGTATTTTCTTTGCATGGTTAATTCACACCTGGTCTTAGCTTTTCATAATGGGTAAAATCAAGTGATTTGGACGTCGGTTGAGTCGTTTTTGGAATTTTCTTTGAGAATAGGTCATATCAGAATTTCGGGTTAACAAACTGAGTCGACTTTGAGTCATCATAACTCGAGTTTTATAAATATTTGGGTTATGAAATTTGTACAGAAGGTTAACATTGGAGTAACTTGAGTTTTCCAAGTGGATTAATCCCGTTTGGATGAATACACAATTGTTGGGAATTTTTCTACCAAACTGACCTGTTATGAAAGTTTTCTGAACATAGCTGTGTTGAACGAATTTTAATTATTTTTGTGTTTGAATTTAAGACAAAACAAAAATAGGAGTTGTTAAGTGAATCTCAAAGAATATTCAGTAAAAATTTGGGAGATGAACTCACTGATTAACTATTTTAAATAAATTGGTTTTGATGACGCACAATCTGCCATAAAAACACAGATCGTGTATTATGTGCTTATGTGACTAATTGAGGTCTTAGGTGGTATGTAATTGATGTGTAACTGAACGGACTAATTATAACCAACGCATTCACCAACGAGTTCGTAGGGGTTTACTTATGCATGTAGAATCACTAGGTGTCACCTACACACTTTTGAACGTTTAAACGCCTTGGACAAACGGGTTATATGGTGTAATGGTATTACGCCTATACTTACTTGGTGACACTATTACTAGGGAGTCGGTAGCGCACTTTACATGGAATTTGGATTTCTTTTGCTTGCACACTAAGGTGAGTTTCACTATTCTTTTCTCAAAAGCATGCGTCTCGGGTTTGAGACAACTTACAAAACGTTTTCTAGTCCGGTTTGGGACTACTTTTACATCTCAGGTTATGAGATGCTTTGACTCCTTGCGTGGGTCGGGTTTTGACTCCTTGTGTGGGTCGGTTTTACGATTCCTTGTGTGGATCGGGTTTTTGATCAGTTTAAAACTTATTGGTCCTTTGTAAACTAAACACTCTATCATTTTGGAAAGTCCTTGCATATTATTGGGTTAATCGCTGGAGGCGAGCGGGGTATTAGTTGATAGCGCTATTAGGTTGTGCAGCAACCTCATGTCTGAGGTGCTTGAGGCACGGACATGAACTTCTGACCACATTTGAGAACTGGTGTTGATAGACACCAGTTATTGAGGCAAACTATTACATTACTGAAGGTGTCCCAATAATTCTGTTTAGTTACATTGAGTGGGCTAGCTACCCCTGACACGCTTAAATTGATAACTCTTGAACATTTTGGTCTGGAGGACCTACGGTTTTACTTGGTTACGTGGTTTTGGAAACCAACGTGTTTACATACTCAATTACTTTACTTTGTGAACTCACCAGCTTTATGTTGACACACGATTTACATGCTTTTGCAGGTAGTTAGGTTCCGGTGTCAGGATTAGAAAGCACTTTACACTTCACTGCATTTGGGGTCTTGGGCATACACATAAAATGCACATTAAGCTTTTACATTTTCTTTCATATGGTTTTAATTTGGGCGCGTTGTTTTGCGCATGGCTTTTAAAAAGGGTTTAAATTTGGTTTACGCTTCCGCAACTTAACTAAACTTGGTTTTCGAAAACGAACTAAATGGTTTGGGCATTTAGAGTTCGTTCATGTGACTTATGGCTATGGGATCTGGGTTTGTCATGCGCCTCACGGTATAAACCCCGCAGTGGAAATTTGAGGGTGTGACAGATTGGTATCAGAGCCATTGGTTATAGTGAACTAGGACTGCATGTTGAGTCTAGTCTATAATCATTATAGCATAAGTACACTCATAACTTAAGTGCACAACTAGCTTTTAGCTACTCATACCTACAACATATGATTTAAGGAGGTATATTATCCCCTAGTTCTAGACCTAATTCTGAACACGTCAATGATGGGAACCCAGGGTTACACCAGGTGACGAACTACTGGGAGTAGTATCCTAACAAACCTCATGGATGAGGAAACAACAAAAGTACAAGGGAGGGAGCCCTTGCGAGCGTTGTGGCGCACAGGAAAGCTGCACGATGTGCATCACGTGATACCATTTAACCGAATCGAATTCAAATGCTGAGACTTATCCTTTGTTACTTAGCAAGGAGACAATTAGTTTCTGTTCCTTGTTATTTGATCCTTCTTACTCCCATTCGAAACTCAGACGGGACTGGGTTACGCATATAGAACTTATTTCTTACCTTAGTACCTTACGCCTAGTATGAGCGGGCGGACGTATGACTGCATATCCCTGTTACTCATAAGTATATGGTGGATTCATGGGAACACATTAGATTGGGGCTTGTTACACACACTCTTGGGGAGTTATGTAAAGCCTGCGGCGTAGTGCAACATCTCAAAGGAAGACAAAACTTACTAATGACTGACAACCATGATTGGGGGAAACAAGTGGTACAGCTGACCACTGAATTGACTTACACAGAACCGGAGAAGGAGACTGTATGTGATGAGAACCATATAACACTGACATCGCGAAAGAGGAAGGATAAGAGATGGAAGGGGAACCTGAGCAGGACAAGTATATGGAAAGTGAGGATGAAGGCTCTACTATCTAGACAGAGCATGGCGACGATTGGCTCTTACCTTTACTTACCTATCTTTTCTTTTCTTTTCCCTTTGCTAACTTAGATAAGACTGAGTTCTTATGATCAACGATAGGGTGGTCGAGGCCCTCGCATATTTCCAAGCTAGTAAAGATCTATTTTTCTAAAATCATTCTTTTCCCTTGACTTCCTCATTTGAACTTTCTTATACCTTGAATGCACATGCCACAACAACAACCTGCCATCATATTTTCAAATCTTTTATTGATCGTAAACCTCGATAACTCCAACGGAACCGAAGGAGACCGTCTGATTGCTTCGATAGTATAAGTCTTTGCCATGTGCATTTGCCCCAGGCAGGATGGGGTAATGTATGTTACATGCACACTCGATGAGTTACAAATACTTGGATGGAGAATGTAACACCCTGTGGGGAAAGTTAGAAATTTATTATATAAGGACGGTTGGGTCTGAGATCGACGCCTACACTATCAAGCTACAGGAGTTAGATAATTTGTGCTCAAATCTAATTAACCAACTTTACCAGCGGATCGAATTTCATACCAAAAGGGTGGGTCCCTCATATTCGTGGCTTGGCCACTGCAGCTCACCTGCCCAGAATCTAACAAATCTTTCACTGGCTCGCAAACTCATTGATGAGGCTGTTGAGCATGGTACTTTTCTGAAGCATGGTGCTTCATCTTCTACTTTTGGTGATAGCAAGAGAATGTGGGATAGTGTGAGGTGTAAGTCCTTCAACTACAACAACGGCAACAACAACAACGGGGCTCGCGGAAGAGCATCTGTGATTGGCTCTGGGGAAGCTAGGACTGATAACAACGTCGTGACGGGTACGTGCTCCTTGAACGACACTCTTGCTTCTATTTTATATGATACTGGTTCGTACTATAGTTTTGTGTCGTCAAAACTTAGTAAACAATTAGGGATGGTTCCTACTCTTCTTGATACCCCATACTCTATTAAATTGGCTGATGGGAAGCCTGTCGAGGTAACCCATATACATCGTGACTGTAAGCTCGAGTTGAATGGGCAATTGTTCTCCATCAACCTCTTACCTATCACCCTAGGTAGCTGAGGAAGGATAAGAGATGGAAGGGGAACCTGAGCAGGACGAGTATATGGAAAGTGAGGATGAAGGCTCTACTATCTAGACAGAGCATGGCGACGATTGGCTCTTACCTTTACTTACCTATCTTTTCTTTTCTTTTCCCTTTGCTAACTTAGATAAGACTGAGTTCTTATGATCAACGATAGGGTGGTCGAGGCCCTCGCATATTTCCAAGCTAGTAAAGATCTATTTTTCTAAAATCATTCTTTTCCCTTGACTTCCTCATTTGAACTTTCTTATACCTTGAATGCACATGCCACAACAACAACCTGCCATCATATTTTCAAATCTTTTATTGATCGTAAACCTCGATAACTCCAACGGAACCGAAGGAGACCGTCTGATTGCTTCGATAGTATAAGTCTTTGCCATGTGCATTTGCCCCAGGCAGGATGGGGTAATGTATGTTACATGCACACTCGATGAGTTACAAATACTTGGATGGAGAATGTAACACCCTGTGGGGAAAGTTAGAAATTTATTATATAAGGACGGTTGGGTCTGAGATCGACGCCTACACTATCAAGCTACAGGAGTTAGATAATTTGTGCTCAAATCTAATTAACCAACTTTACCAGCGGATCGAATTTCATACCAAAAGGGTGGGTCCCTCATATTCGTGGCTTGGCCACTGCAGCTCACCTGCCCAGAATCTAACAAATCTTTCACCTGGCTCGCAAACTCATTGATGAGGCTGTTGAGCATGGTACTTTTCTGAAGCATGGTGCTTCATCTTCTACTTTTGGTGATAGCAAGAGAATGTGGGATAGTGTGAGGTGTAAGTCCTTCAACTACAACAACAACAACGGCAACAACAACAACGGGGCTCGCGGAAGAGCATCTGTGATTGGCTCTGGGGAAGCTAGGACTGATAACAACGTCGTGACGGGTACGTGCTCCTTGAACGACACTCTTGCTTCTATTTTATATGATACTGGTTCGTACTATAGTTTTGTGTCGTCAAAACTTAGTAAACAATTAGGGATGGTTCCTACTCTTCTTGATACCCCATACTCTATTAAATTGGCTGATGGGAAGCCTGTCGAGGTAACCCATATACATCGTGACTGTAAGCTCGAGTTGAATGGGCAATTGTTCTCCATCAACCTCTTACCTATCACCCTAGGTAGCTTTGACCTCGTGATTGGCATGGACTGGTTGTCCAAGCAGCATGCTGAAATTCTTTGTCAAGAGAAGATTGTTCGTATTCCCCTCCCAAGTGGAGAACTTTTATCTATACATGGTGATCGAGGTGGTGCCATGGTGGGCATCATCTCCTATTTGAAGGCCCGGAAGTGTATTCGTAAGGGCTGTCCAACCATTTTGACTAACATATCTGACACTCGAGCTGAAACTGAAACCAAGATTGAGGACATCCCAGTAGTCCGAGATTTCCCAGATGTCTTCCCAGAGGAATTACCTGGACTGCCACCCGTTCGTCAGGTGGAGTTCCAAATTGATCTTGCGCCTGGAGCAGCTCCAGTTGCACGCGTACCATACCGCCTAGCACCAGGCGAACTTCAAGAACTATCTACCCAACTCCAAGAGCTATTGGATAGGGGTTTCATTAGACCTAGTTCTTCGCCATGGGGAGCTCCAGTTCTGTTTGTTAAGAAGAAAGACGGGAGCTTTCGCATGTGCATAGATTATCGGGAGTTGAACAAAGTGACGATTAAGAATCGTTACCCTTTGCCTCGTATTGATGACTTGTTTGACCAACTGCAAGGGTCGAGCTTCTACTCTAAAATTGACTTGAGGTCAGGATACCATCATCTGAGAGTCCGAGAGGAGGATGTGGCAAAGACGGCGTTTCGAACTCGTTATGGACATTATGAGTTTTTAGTGATGCCATTTGGGCTAACTAATGCACCGGCTGTGTTCATGGACCTAATGAACCGTGTGTGCAAGCCTTATTTGGACAAATTCGTCATAGTGTTCATAGATGACATATTGATTTATTCCAAGAGCGGGGAAGAGCACGAGCAACACCTGCGGTTAATCTTGGAACTATTGAGAAATGAGCAGTTGTAACACCCCAACCGATGGTGATAAATAGAAAAGGGGCTATGTAAAACTCACCTTAGCAAAATGTTATGTCTCGTGAAAAAAATTAGAATAATGTGTTGTGAATGTATGCGAGGCGAATCCCAAAGACTCAACAACGTAGCTAGTCCAAATTGAAGAAAACGAAAAAGAAAGAATATCAAGCTTCCAATTCGCCAATTACAAGAGCTTATAATCAAAGCTTCAATTGTAGAAGTAATAGACTATAGAAGAAAGGTATGAGGGAAAGTTTAATCGGATTGAAACAATCGATTTAGAGGTGCAAAGTATAATGGGTCATAGGTGGGTTTTTATACTAGTTTTGGAGTCAATTAGCCATTAAAATTAGTCAACATCATAAAGTAAGGTTTTATGATGAATTGACTATTTGACTAAGACTTTGACTAATCAATTTAAGGAATGTGTTAAGTTTATTTTCTTCTGAAATACTACACAAGATGATAGTTGGCTCAGTTGGTTGTCACTGTGTGTTGGTTGGCTGTGGACGCGGGTTCGAGTCCCGGTCCACACAAATCTTTTTTTGGCAATTATTTCCCTAAAACTATATTATTCTAAATTCATAATATGATTATATAAGCCCGAAAGTGACTCGAAATATTTTTAAAACGTACAAAATTGCCGAGATACAAATAATTATTAGTTTAAGGTATTTAAAACATATATTGTTTAAAACAATACATTCTCTTTATCAAAAAAAAAAAAAAAATTAGGGGAAATTCGCGATGTTACAGTCTCCCCTACTTTTGGAAACTTCGTCCCGAAGTTATTAAAAACACAGGTTTGAGGTTGATTAGGTAGAAATTAAGGCAGCTGTGGTTTGGGTTAAGGCACGACATGAATTTATAGGTAATAGAATAATTTGGATAAGAGGTTTGAGATGTGAGTTTTAAGGATTGGATTAGGTTCGTCTGAAGTAGCAAGAAGCATAAGAATCTAGCAAAATACTAGACTTATGTTTTAGGAATCTTATAAGAAATGCATGAATTGATTGGCTATATGAAAACCAAATGAACTACTAAAACCTTATTAGAATTTCACACTACCTTAACGTACCTGTAAATTCATGATTACGTTCCGGACCGCAATCACCAATTTACCTTACATTAGGGTTTTGTGTCCTTCTATGACTCTAAACACACATGTAAGTAATGCAAAATAACCTTGTGATTGAATCATTTACAATGTATCCAAAAATGAGTCCAACTGTTGAGTAGGAAAAAGACTTCTACCAGTCAGTGAGTAAGAACCTCTACCGATTGTTGAGCAGGTGCGATAGCCTCTACCAGTCGTTGAGCAGGTTGTAGGGCCTCTACCAACTGTTGAGCAGGCATGATGACCTCTACCAATCGTTGAGTAGGTTATTTGGTACTCAACTAACTGTTGAGCAAGTACTTCATCCTCTACCAGTTGTTTGATTAAGTGTACCAATTATTTCACACATAAATTGCAAATTGATAATATGTACATATAAACAATCAAGTATCAAGCATAGCATGCGAGTTGTAATAGTGTTGTCCTAGACAAGGTTAATGACTCTAGGTGTGTCTATAGCAAATAGTTTATATTCCATGATTTCTAGTATCAAATGTTTAAATATGGTAGATAATCGAATCCTCATGTATAACTAAGGATTATGTTTGATGCAACACACAATCAAGTTTCAATAGTTTGGTTATCATGGGTAACTAGCTCATGTGTGAGAAGGTGAAGGATATGAATTTAGTTCTTGAGACGATGATGAAAAATCTTGGAGCAGAATCAAGGTTGTGAGAGATAGTGAATGTGAAGATAGTTTATAAAGAGTTTATTTTATAGTAAGGAGATTATGTAGCAGTGTAAATTTTGGGGTTTGGATCAAAGGTTATAATCAAGTGTATAAGAAAACATGATTGTGGTATATGCCAAATATTGTAAAAATTTGAACAAGTTGAAAATGAGTGAGTGTTGATGGAGAATTTAGAGACTAGATATTATTCCTATGGAAAAAAATATCTTATTTTCAAAATTGGTTTTATACATAAAGCAAAAGTTGTTAAATAGTACAAGCTAAGTGGGCTTTGATTAAAATATTCCCGTTAGTTGGAGATTTCAAACATGACATTAGGTTTTGAAGATCAAGGTTCTATTAAGTGATTTTTAATAGTTTAAAGCATTATATAGAAAATTGTTTGTTACGTCAATAAATAAACAATTGAATTTAAGTTCGAGGACATCTTTTGACAAAAAAATATGTACTTTGTAAAGTTACTAGGTAATGAAAATACAACAAGATTTAGAAATCTTTAGTTTGTGCTAAGGTATGAGGTTATAGTTTTTAAAAAAATAAGTAACATGTGGAGAAATGAAATAATATGATTCGGGTAGGGTGTTGAATATTTAAAAAGTGACTAAGATGGTAAAGTGAAGTGTGATTGTGAAATCCATAGATGGTTATCAAATGAGATTGATTTAAGCTGTAAAATTTTGAGATTTTAGAGCTTAGTTTAAGGGAAGTGAGTGTAATCATTTATTCATTAATTAAAACGAATAAACGAAAACGTTGACTTATCAAAGATTCTAGATTCTAATAACATAGTGAAGACATGCTTTAGCCTATAAGTGAACACTCATCCCGAGAATTCCCAGGTAGGCATCCGGGTCCCTCGTCTGATTGGGATATATGCGCAATGCCAGCCTAGACAGAAGACTCAGAATACAGGCGTTCACCCTTCCAGATTGCACGTGTTCGTTATTAAAATTCTAGAACTTCGACGAGATCTCAAGGTGGTTCAGGCTAAACCTGGGGATTTTGTCCTATTAGTCTAAGAGTAGATCCAGTGATGGAGAGCACTCTTCTTGTAGGGACTAAAGTAAGGATAAGAAGTAAAATAGAGAATATAAACAAGTAAGGTTGCAAGTAAAAGGAGCAAGTACTGATTAAAATCCTATGGTTATAGACTAGATTATTTTTTTTTCTAATAACCTAATTCCCTATAACCATGGCTCTGATACCAATCTGTAACACCCCAACCGATGGTGATAAATAGAAAAGGGGCTATGTAAAACTCACCTTAGCAAAATGTTATGTCTCGTGAAAAAAAATTAGAATAATGTGTTGTGAATGTATGCGAGGCGAATCCCAAAGACTCAACAACGTAGCTAGTCCAAATTGAAGAAAACGAAAAAGAAAGAATATCAAGCTTCCAATTCGCCAATTACAAGAGCTTATAATCAAAGCTTCAATTGTAGAAGTAATAGACTATAGAAGAAAGGTATGAGGGAAAGTTTAATCGGATTGAAACAATCGATTTAGAGGTGCAAAGTATAATGGGTCATAGGTGGGTTTTTATACTAGTTTTGGAGTCAATTAGCCATTAAAATTAGTCAACATCATAAAGTAAGGTTTTATGATGAATTGACTATTTGACTAAGACTTTGACTAATCAATTTAAGGAATGTGTTAAGTTTATTTTCTTCTGAAATACTACACAAGATGATAGTTGGCTCAGTTGGTTGTCACTGTGTGTTGGTTGGCTGTGGACGCGGGTTCGAGTCCCGGTCCACACAAATCTTTTTTTGGCAATTATTTCCCTAAAACTATATTATTCTAAATTCATAATATGATTATATAAGCCCGAAAGTGACTCGAAATATTTTTAAAACGTACAAAATTGCCGAGATACAAATAATTATTAGTTTAAGGTATTTAAAACATATATTGTTTAAAACAATACATTCTCTTTATCAAAAAAAAAAATTAGGGGAAATTCGCGATGTTACATCAGTTGTATGCAAAATTCTCTAAGTGTGATTTTTGGATTCGAGAAGTCCAATTTCTTGGGCATGTGGTCAACGAGGCAGGGATACATATTGACCCCGTCAAGATTGACGCCATCAAAAAGTGGGAGGCTCCTAGAACCCCTACTGAAGTGCGCCAATTTCTTGGTCTCGCGGGATACCATCGCAGATTTATTGAGGGATTCTCTAAGATCACTCAACCTCTCACCGCCCTAACACAGAAAGGCATTACCTATAAGTGGGGAGATGCCCAAGAATCTTCCTTTCAGCTACTAAAGTCAAAACTTTGCAGCGCACCGATACTATCGTTACCTGAGGGTTCAGAGGACTTTGTAGTGTACTGTGATGCGTCTATCCAAGGCTTAGGGTGTGTGCTGATGCAACGTGATAAGGTAATCGCGTATGCATCGCGATGTCACACCCTCAAATTTCCACTGCGGGATTTATACCGCGAGGCGCATGACAAACCAGGATCCCATAGCCATAAGTTACATGAACGAACTCTAAATGCCCAAACCATTTAGTTCGTTTTCAAAAACCAAGTTTAGTTAAGCTGCGGAAGCGTAAACAAAATTTAAACCTTTTTAAAAACCATGCGCAAAACAACGCGCCCAAATTAAAACCATATGAGAGAAAAGGTAAAACCATAATATGTAATTTATGTGTATGCCCAAGACCCCGAATGCAGTGAAGTGTACAGTGCTTTCTAATACTGGCACCGGAAGCTAACTACCTGCAAAAGCATGTAAATCGTGTGTCAACATAAAGCTGGTGAGTTCACAAAGTAAAGTAACCGAGTATGTAAATGCGCTGGTTTCCAAAACCACGTAAACAAGTAATTGAGTTGGTTCCTAGAACCGTGTAACCACTAGTTCGTCGCATGTCAAGGGTAGCTAGCCCATTCATGATAACTAACACCGAATATACCGAACTGCTATGTACGTGTAGCCACAAATGTGAGCCGCATGCCTGAAATCATTGTCTATCCACAAAGTAGGGTGTGCTACCGACTCCCTAGTACATGTGTCACTAAGTGAGTATATGTGTAATACCATTACACCATATAATTCGTTTGTCCAAGACGTTTAAATGTTCAAAAGCGTGTAAGTGACACCTAGTGATTCTACATGCATAAGTAAATCCTACGGACCCGTTGGTGAATGTGTTGGTTATAATTATTTTTTACATTCCATATGCGTCTCATACAAGTGTCCGTTCAGTTACACATCAATTACATACCACCTAAGACCTCAATTAATCACATAAACACATAATACACAATCTGTGTTTTTAGGACAGATTGTGCGTCATCCAAACCAATTTATTTAAAATAGTTAATCAGTGAGTTAAACTCCCAAATTGTTATTGAATATTTTTTGGGATTCATTTGATAACCCATATTTGTTTTTTGTCTCAAAACCAAACACAAAAATCATGAAAAATCGTACATCACAGATATGTCCAGAAAGATTCTACAGCAGGTCAGGTTAGTAGAAAAATTTCCAAAAATCGTGTATTCATCCAAACGGGATGAATCCACTTGGAAAACCCAAGTTATTCCAATGTTAACATACTGTCCAAATTTCATAACTTAATTCCTTGTAAACTCGAGTTATGATTGTTTAAAGTTGACTCAGTTTGTTAATCCAAAAATCTGACATGACCTTTAATCAAAGAAAATTCCAAAAACATATCAAACGACATCCAAATCAGATGATTTTGCCTATTCTAAAAATCTAAGATCATGTACAATCTATTCATGCAAAGAATCGATCAAAACAATTATTTTCAAGCCATGAAACAGACCCTACAAGTTGACATTCAGATTCTGTCCAGATTCTAATCATGCAATATTATCAATTATATCAAACCCTAGTTGCATATTATCAATCAATAACACCCAATAATCATCAATAACCATTACCAAACATTCCTAATACCTATTGTGATCAGATTCTATCATTATTCATGCAAAGATTACAACTTTAATGATCAAAACTTCAACAACTTGCGCAACAAGTAACCTATGATATTACTAATCGCCTATCATCATGTTTAATTCGCTTAATCATCAAAAACCCCAAGTTTTAATAATTATCAAAAGCTTTCAGACCTGGACAAACCTTTTTATATGATTTTTATAACATAAAAATAAGATTAAAGCGTAAAGGATTAAGGTTTATACCCCAAGCTCTTCGATACAATCAACCGAACGCCTTTGGAGCTTCCCAATCGATGTTCTTGCGCCTTAGCAGGTTGTTTGGGGTTAATATTTCGTAAGTGAGGCAGTAGGGACGATTAGGGTTTGAGTTTAGGTGATACAAGAGGCTTAAGGTTGCTTAAATAGGTGTTTAAGGCGGTTTAGAGATGTCAGGTACCGGCGAGCGGGCGCTCGCTCCCTGTGAGCGGCCGCTCACAGGGCCTTGGCCCGCGTGGGTGGCCCGTTTCATCACCCGACGTGTTTTCCTTCGACGTTTTCGCTATTTCGGACCGTAATAAGTGTAACCCCATGTGTTAAGACCCCAATCATCCTAATGGTCCACCTTTAACGATTCTTATTAACGTATTCGGTTTAAGTTCACATAATCACATATGGTTTGCACATAGTTTCACCGAGTATCACAGAAGCACGTAATCGCAATCAATCCAAATCAGTTAACTCGCAATTATTAAACTTCATTATTCACCAACGTTCGAGGTTCACTAATCATGTATACAGTTATTAACTCACAACAATGCAACGTGTGTCCTATCTAGCTAACCCTAGTTAAGTACAATGCAAGGAATGTAACTAGAGTTTAGTTAAAGTGAGAACCTGAATTTGCGGGGTATCACATCATCCCCAAGTTGAAAAGAATTTTGTCCCGAAATTCAGCAAGTATACAGTAAAGCCAGCTAGAAAAGTGTGCGCTTGGTTCCCGGATGTCACATCATCCCCAAGTTGAAAGGAATTTCGCTCCGAAATTCACTTTGAGCGAGCTGCTTTATGTTCGGCATTTGATCTATGCACAGGTTCAGGTTCAGTAAAGAGGTGTGGGTATTTGAGCCGCATCTGATCTCTGCGCTCCCACATGTATTCCGGTCCTAGACGGGAATTCCACCGTACCTTAGCAATAGGTATAGTGCTTTGTCTGAGTTTCTTGACGCCCTGCTCAAGAATCTCCACTGGTTCTTCCACAAACCGTAGCTGGTCGTCCACCTGGATCTCCTCCAGTGGCACTACCAGTGTCGTATTCGATAAGCATTTCTTCAAGTTCAAGACGTGGAATACATCGTGCACTCCACTGAGTTCATCTGGTAGATTTAGCTGGTGAGCTACCGGACCAATCCTTTTGACGATCTCGAATGGTCCAACGTATCGTGGGTTCAATTTTCCCCGTTTCCCAAAGCGTATCACCCCTTTCCAAGGTGACACCTTCAACAAAACCTTGTCCCCAACCTGGAACTCCAAAGGTTTCCTACGTTTATCAGCGTAACTTTTCTGTCGATCCCGAGCAGCAGCCATCCGGTTTCTGATTTGCACTATCTTCTCAGAAGTCTCGTGCACGAGTTCGGGACCTGTTAGTTGGCTATCCCCAACCTCAGTCCAACAGATGGGAGACCTACACTTGCGCCCATAAAGTGCCTCAAAAGGCGCACACTGTATCGAAGTGTGATAGCTGTTGTTATAAGAAAATTTGATCAAAGGCAAATGCTTATCCCAACTGTTGCCAAAATCCACCACGCACGCTCGTAATAGATCCTCCAATGTTTGGATGGTACGTTCACTTTGTCCATCCGTCTACGGGTGATAGGCTGTGCTCATATCCAGGCGAGTTCCCAAAGCATCTTGGAGAGTAGTCCAGAAATGAGAAGTGAATCGCCCGTCGCGATCAGATATAATAGAAGTAGGCACCCCATGCCTAGAGACTATCTCCTTGATGTAAAGGTTCGCTAGTTTCTCCAATGAGTCCGTTTCCTTTATTGCCAGAAAGTGGGCCGATTTGGTTAAACGATCCACGATAACCCAAATCATGTTATGGCCCGTTGGCGTTCCAGGAAGCTTTGTAATAAAATCCATGGAAATCCCATCCCATTTCCACATAGGGATTTCTGGTTGTTGGAGTAGGACTGGAGGTTTCTGATATTCAATCTTAACCTTCGCACAAGTCAAGCACTTACTAACATAAGTGGCTATTTCAGCTTTCCTGTTTGGCCACCAATAAAGAGTCTTAAGATCTTGGTACATCTTGTCCAAACCAGGATGTACCGAATATCGAGAGGTATGTGCTTCATCAAGCACAAGTTGTCTGAGATCCCCAAAACGTGGTATCCAGACTCGATCCATGAAATACTGAAGGCCATCCGTCTTTAGTTCCAAGTGCTTATCAGCACCATGTAAGGTTTCAAGCCCGATATTTTCTTCCTTTAAGGCTTCGCCCTGGGCTTCACGTACCTTATCAGGAAGTTTAGAATGGATGGTGAGTTGTAAGGCTCGTACCCGTTTAGGTTTTGTTTCCTTCCGACTGAGGGCATCAGCTACTACGTTAGCTTTCCCTGGGTGGTACTTGATGATACAGTCGTAATCATTCAGAAGCTCGACCCATCGACGCTGTCGCATGTTCAGCTCCTTTTGATCGAAAATGTGTTGGAGACTCTTGTGGTCAGTGAAGATCATACACTTCGTCCCACAGAGATAATGTCTCCAGATCTTTAGAGCAAAAACCACTGCTCCTAGTTCCAAGTCATGGGTGGTGTAGTTCTTCTCATGAACCTTCAATTGAAGTGAGGCATACGCGATTACCTTATCACGCTGCATCAGCACACACCCTAACCCTTGGATAGACGCATCACAGTACACTACGAAGTCCTCTGTACCCTTAGGTAATGATAGTATAGGTGCACTGCAAAGTTTCGACTTCAGTAACTGAAAAGCAGATTCTTCGACATCTCCCCACTTGTAAGTAATACCCTTCTGTGTCAAGGCGGTGAGAGGTTGAGCGATCTTAGAGAATCCCTCAATGAATCTGCGATAGTATCCCGCGAGACCAAGAACTTGGCGCACCTCAGTAGGGGTCCTAGGAGCCTCCCACCTTTTAATAGCGTCAATATTGGCGGGGTCAACATGTATTCCTGCCTCGTTGACCACATGTCCAAGAAATTGGACTTCTCGAATCAAAAAGTCACATTTAGAGAATCTTGCATACAACTGCTCCTTTCTCAACAGTTCCAAGATCAGTTGCAGGTGTTGCTCGCGCTCTTCCCTGCTCTTGGAATAAATCAGTATGTCATCTATGAACACTATGACGAATTTGTCCAAATAGGGATTGCACACACGGTTCATTAGGTTCATAAACACAGCCGGTGCATTAGTTAGCCCAAAGGGCATCACCAAAAACTCATAATGTCCATAACGAGTTCGAAAGGCTGTCTTTGCCACATCCTCCTCTCGGACTCTCAGCTGATGGTATCCTGACCTCAAGTCAATCTTAGAGTAGAAACTCGACCCTTGCAGTTGGTCGAACAAATCATCAATACGAGGCAAAGGGTAATGGTTCTTAACCGTCACCTTGTTCAACTCCCGATAATCTATGCACATGCGAAAACTCCCGTCTTTCTTCTTAACAAACAGGACTGGAGCTCCCCATGGCGAAGAACTAGGTCTAATGAAACCCCTATCCATTAGCTCTTGGAGTTGGGTAGATAGTTCTTGAGGTTCGCCTGGTGCTAAGCGGTATGGTGCGCGTGCAACTGGAGCTGCTCCAGGCGCAAGATCAATTTGGAACTCCACCTGACGAACGGGTGGAAGTTCAGGTAATTCCTCTGGGAAGACATCTGGGAAATCTTGGACTACTGGGATGTCCTCAATCTTGATTTCAGTCTCAGCTCGAGTGTCAGATATGTTAGCCAAAATGGCTGGACAGCCCTTACGAATACACTTCTGGGCCTTTAGATAGGAGATGATGCCCACCATGGCACCACCACGATCTCCCTGTATAGATAAAAGTTCTCCACTTGGGAGGAGGAATACGAACAATCTTCTCTTGACAGAGAATTTCAGCGTGTTGCTTGGACAACCAGTCCATGCCAACCACAAGATCAAAGCTTCCAAGGGTGATAGGTAGAATGTTGATGGCAAACGATTGCCCATCCAACTCGAGCTTACAGTCACGATGAATATGGGTTACCTCCACAGGCTTTCCATCAGCTAACTCTATGGTGTACGGGGTATCAAGAAGAGTAGGAACCATCCCTAGTTGTTTGCTAAGTTTTGATGACGTAAAATTATAGTCTGCACCAGTATCATATAAAATAGAAGCAAGAGTGTCGTACCCGTCACGACATTGTTATCAGTCCTAGCTTCCCCAGAGCCAATCACAATTGCTATTCCACGAGCCCCATTGTTGTTGTTACCGTTGTGGTTATTGTTTGTTGAAGGACTTGTACCTCACACTATTCCACGTTCTCTTGCTATCACCAAAAGTAGAAGATGAAGCTCCATGCTTCGGAATAGTATCATGCTCAACAGCCTAATCCGTGTGTTTACGAGCCAGAATGAACGATTTGTTTGATTCTGGGTAGGTGAGCTGCAGTGGCCAAGCCACGAATCTAAGGGACCCACCCTTTTTGGTCTGAAATTCGATCCGCTGGCAATGTTGGTTAATTAGATTCGAGCACAAAGTATCCAACTCCTGTAGCTTGGTAGTGTAGGCGTCGATCTCAGACCCATCCTTCCAATTTCTAGATTTCATCATAGGGTGCTACGTTCTCCATCCAAGTATCTGTAACTCATCGAGTGTGCATGTAGCATACATTACCCCATCCTGCCTGGGGCAAATGCACATGAAAATGACTTATACTATCGAAGCAATCAGACGGTCCCTTTCAGTTCTGTTGGAGTTATAGAGGTTTACGACCAATAAAAAGGCTTGAAAATATGATGGCAGGTTGTTATTGTGGCATGTGCGTTCAAGGTATAAGAAAGTTCAAATGTGGAAGTCAGGGGAAAAGAGTGATTTAGCAAAATAGATCTTTAATAGGTTGGAAAGAGGCGAGGGCTTCAACCACCCTATCGTTGATCATAAAAACTCAGTCTTATCTAAGTTAACAAGGGAAAAGAAAAGAAAATACAGGTAAGAAAAAGGTAAGAGTCAATCGTCGCCACGCTCTGTCTAGATAGTAGAGCCTTCATCATCACTTTCCATATGCTCGTCCTGCTCGGGTTCCCCTTCCATCCCTTCTTCCTCCTCTTTCTTGGTGTCAGTGTTATATGGTTCACATCACGTACAGTCTCCTCCTCTAGTCCTATGTAAGCCAGTTTAGTGGTAAGCTGTACCACTCGTTCCTCCAATCGTGGCTATCAGCCATTTGTAGGTTTCATCTTCCCTTGTGATGTTGCACTACGTCGCAGGCTTTACATAACTCCCCAAGAGTGTGTGTAACAAGCCCCGATCTAATGTGTTCCCATGAACCTACCATATGCTCATGAGAGACAAGGATATGCAGTCATACGTTCGCCCGCTCGCACTAGGCGTAAGGTACTAGAGTAAGAAATGAATTCTATATATGTAACCCAGTCCCGTCTGAGTTTCGAATGGAGGTAAGAAAGATCAAGTAACAAGGAATAGAAACTAATTGTCTCCTTGCTTAGTGAAAAGAATAAGTCTCAGTATTTGAATTTCTTCAATTTGATTTGGTTAAATGGTACCACGTCATGCGCATCGTGCAGCTTCCTGTGTACGTGCGCCACAACGCTCGCAAGGGCTCCCTCCCTTGTGCTTTTGTTGTTTCCTCATCCATGAGGTTTGTTAGGATACTACTCCCAGTAATGCGTCACCTAGTGTAACCCTAGGTTCCCACCATTGACATGTTCAGAATTAGATCTAGAACTAGAAGATAACATACCTCCTGAAATCATATGTTGTAGGTATGTATAGCTAAAAGCTAGTTGTGCACTTAAGTTGTGAGTGTACTTATGCTATGATGATTATAGACTAGACTCAACATGCAGTCCTAGTTCACTATAACCAATGGCTCTGATACCAATCTGTCACACCCTCAAATTTCCACTGCGGAGTTTATACCGCGAGGCGCATGACAAACCAGGATCCCATAGTCATAAGTCACATGAACGAACTCTAAATGCCCAAACTATTTAGTTCGTTTTCAAAAACCAAGTTTAGTTAAGCTGCGGAAGTGTAAACCAAATTTAAACCTTTTTAAAAACCATGCGCAAAACAACGCGCCCAAATTAAAACCGTATGAGAGAAAAGGTAAAAGCATAATATGTAATTTATGTGTATGCCCAAGACCCCGAATGCAGTGAAGTGTACAGTGCTTTCTAATACTGGCACCGGAAGCTAACTACCTGCAAAAGCATGTAAATCGTGTGTCAACATAAAGCTGGTGAGTTCACAAAGTAAAGTAACCGAGTATGTAAATGCGCTGGTTTCCAAAACCACGTAAACAAGTAATTGAGTTGGTTCCTAGAACCGTGTAACCACTAGTTCGTCGCATGTAAAGGGTAGCTAGCCCATTCATGATAACTAACACCGAATATACCGAACTGCTATGTACGTGTAGCCACAAATGTGAGCCGCATGCCTGACATCATTGTCTATCCACAATGATAAAGTTCGTTAAGTTATAGTTCACGCCTGCGCTCCCCGAGCCGGTGTGAGGTTTGTAAGACCTAATAGCGCTATCAACTAATAACCCGCTTGCCAATCCCGGAAAATCATTCGGTACGTGAGGACTTACTGATGATAGAGTTGGTTTAGTTCATCAAGGACACAGTTTGCGAACTAGCAAAGTAAACGACCCACACAAGGATCCATCAAAGTAAACGACCCACACAAGGATCCATCAAAGTAAACGACCCACACAAGGATCCATAGCATCCCAACCAGGGATATGTAAGTAGTCCCAAACCGGACTAGAAAATAGTAGTCCCAAACCGGACTAGAAAATGTTAAGTAAGTTGTCTCAACCCGAGACGCATGCTTTAGAGTAAATGGTAGTGAAACTCACCTTAGAATGCAAGCAAATAAATCCAACTCCAAAGTAGGGTGTGCTACCGACTCCCTAGTACATGTGTCACTAAGTGAGTATATGTGTAATACCATTACACCATATAATTCGTTTGTCCAAGACGTTTAAATGTTCAAAAGCGTGTAAGTGACACCTAGTGATTCTACATGCATAAGTAAATCCTACGGACCCGTTGGTGAATGTGTTGGTTATAATTAGTTTTTACATTCCATATGCGTCTCATACAAGTGTCCGTTCAGTTACACATCAATTACGTACCACCTAAGACCTCAATTAATCACATAAACACATAATACACAATCTGTGTTTTTAGGACAGATTGTGCGTCATCAAAACCAATTTATTTAAAATAGTTAATCAGTGAGTTAAACTCCCAAATGTTTACTGAATATTATTTGGGATTCATTTGATAACCCATATTTGTTTTTTGTCTCAAAACCAAACACAAAAATCATGAAAAATCGTACATCACAGATATGTCCAGAGAGTTTCTACAGCAGGTCAGGTTAGTAGAAAAATTTCCAAAAATCGTGTATTCATCCAAACGGGATGAATCCACTTGGAAAAGCCAAGTTATTCCAATGTTAACCTACTGTCCAAATTTCATAACTTAATTCCTTGTAAAACTCAAGTTATGATTGTTTAAAGTTGACTCAGTTTGTTAATCCGAAAATCTGACATGACCTTTAATCAAAGAAAATTCCAAAAACATATCAAACGACATCCAAATCAGATGATTTTGCCCATTCTAAAAATCTAAGACCATGTACAATCTATTCATGCAAATAATCGATGAAAACAATTATTTTCAAGCCACGAAACAGACCCTACAAGTCGACATTTAGATTCTGTCTAGATTCTAATCATGCAATATTATCAGTTATATCAAACCCTATTTGCATATTATCAATCAATAACACCCAATAATCATCAATAACCATTACCAAACATTCCTAACACCTATTGTGATCAGATTCGAATCATTATTCATGCAAAGATTACAACTTTAATGATCAAAACTTCAACAACTTGCGCAACAAGTAACCTATGATATTACTAATCGCCTATCATCATGTTTAATTCGTTTAATCTTCAAAAACCCCAAGTTTTAATAATTATCAAAAGCTTTCAGACCTGGACAAACCTTTTTATATGATTTTTATAACATAAAAATAAGATTAAAGCGTAAAGGATTAAGGATTATACCCCAAGCTCTTCGATACAATCAACCGAACGCCTTTGGAGCTTCCCAATCGATGTTCTTGCGCCTTAGCAGGTTGTTTGGGGTTAATATTTCGTAAGTGAGGCAGTAGGGACGATTAGGGTTTGAGTTTAGGTGATACAAGAGGCTTAAGGTTGCTTAAATAGGTGTTTAAGGCGGTTTAGAGATGTCAGGTACCGGCGAGCGGGCGCTCGCTCCCTGTGAGCGGCCGGCCTTGGCCCGCGTGGGTGGCCCGTTTCGTCACCCGACGTGTTTTCCTTCCACGTTTTCGCTATTTCGGATCGTAATAAGTGTAACCCCATGTGTTAAGACCCCAATCATCCTAATGGTCCACCTTTAACGAATCTTATTAACGTATTCGGTTTAAGTTCACATAATCACATATGGTTTGCACATAGTTTCACCGAGTATCACAGAAGCACGTAATCACAATCAATCCAAATCAGTTAACTCACAATTATTAAAACTTCATTATTCACCAACGTCCGAGGTTCACTAATCATGTATACAGTTATTAACTCACAACAATGCAACGTGTGTCCTATCTAGCTAACCCTAGTTAAGTATAATGCAAGGAATGTAACTAGAGTTTAGTTAAAGTGAGAACCTGAATTTGCGGGGTATCACACGCGACAATTGAAAGTCCATGAGAAAAATTACCCCACTCATGATTTGGAGCTGGGAGCGGTGGTTTTCGCTCTCAAAATCTGGAGGCACTACCTCTATGGAACAAAGTGCACAATTTTCACTGATCACAAGAGCCTTCAGCATATATTTGATCAGAAGGTGCTGAACATACGACAACGTCGTTGGGTTGAACTTTTGAATGATTATGACTGTGCCATCAAGTATCATCCAGGGAAGGCTAACGTAGTAGCTGATGCCCTCAGTCGAAAGGAAACGAATCCTAAACGGGTGCGAACCTTACAACTCACCATTCATTTTAATCTTCCTGATAAGATACGTGAAGCCCAGGCGAGGCCTTGAAAGGAGAAAACATCAAGCTTGAAACATTACATGGTGCTGATAAGCACTTGGAACTATAGACAGATGGCCTTCAGTACTTTATGAATCGAGTCTGGATACCACGTTTTGGGGATCTCAGACAACTGGTGCTCGATGAAGCTCACACCTCTCGATACTCGGTACATCCTGGTTCGGACAAGATGTACCAAGATCTTAAAAATCTTTACTGGTGGCCAAACATGAAAGCTGAAATAGCCACTTATCTTAGTAAGTGCTTGACTTGTGCGAAGGTCAAGATTGAATATCAGAAACCTTCAGGCCTACTCCAGCAACCAGAAATCCCTATGTGGAATGGGATGGGATTTCTATGGATTTTATTACAAAGCTTCCTAAGAACGCCAACGGGCCATAACATGATTTGGGTTATCGTGGATCGTTTAACCGAATCGGCACACTTTCTGGCAATAAAGGAAACGGACTCGCTGGAGAAATTAGCAAATCTATACATCAAGGAGGTAGTCTCTAGGCATAGGGTGCCTACTTCTATTATATCTGATCGCGATGCGCGATTCACTTCTCATTTCTGGACTACTCTCCAAGACGCTTTGGGAACTCGCCTAGATATGAGCACAGCCTATCACCCACAGACGGATGGACAGAGTGAACGCACCATCCAAACATTGGAAGATCTTCTACGAGCGTGCGTGGTGGATTTTGGCAACAGTTGGGATAAGCACTTGCCTTTGATGGAATTCTCTTATAACAACAGCTACCACGCTTTGATACAGTGTGCGCCTTTTGAGGCACTTTATGGACGCAAGTGTAGGTCTCCCATCTGCTGGACTGAGGTTGGGGATAGCCAGCTAACAGGTCCCGAACTCGTTAACGAAACTTTTGAGAAGATAGTGCAAATCAGAAACCGGATGGCTGCTGCTCGTGATTGACAGAAAAGTTACGCTGATAAGCGTAGGATACCTTTGGAGTTCCAGGTTGGGGACAAGGTCCTATTGAAGGTGTCACCTTGGAGGGGGGTGATACGCTTTGGAAAACGGGGAAAGTTGAACCCACGATACGTTGGACCATTCGGGATTGTCAAAAGAATCGGTCTGGTAGCTTACAGGTTAAACCTGCCTAATGAACTTAATGGGGTACACGATGTACTCCACTTATCAAATATAAAGAAATGCCTGTTGGATACAACACTGATGGTGCCACTGGAGGAGATCCAGGTGGACGGACGGCTACGGTTCAGGGATGAACCAGTGGAGATTCTTGAGCGGGGCGTCAAGAAACTCAAACAAAACACTATACCTATTGTTAAGGTATGATGGAATTCCCGTCTAGGACCGAAATATACGTGGGAGCGCAGAGATCGAATGCGGCTCAAATATCCACACCTCTTTACCAAACCTGAACTTGTACATAGATCAAACACTAAACATAAAGCAGCTCGCTCAAAGTGAATTTCGGGGCGAAATTTCTTTCAACTTGGGGATGATGTGACATCCGGGAACCAAGCGCACACTTTTCTAGCTGGCTTTACTGTTTACTTGCTGAATTTCGGGATGAAATTCTTTCAACTTGGGGATGATGTGATACCCCGCAAATTCAGGTTCTCACTTTAACTAAACTCTAGTTACGTTCCTTGCATTATACTTAACTAGGGTTAGCTAGATAGGACACACGTTGCATCGTTGTGAGATAATAACCGAATACATGATTAGTGAACCTCGGACGTTGGTGAATAATGAAGTATAATAATAATGAGTAAACTAATTTGGATTGATTGCGATTATGTGTCTCTGTGATATTCGATGAACTTATGTGAAAACCATACGTGATTGTGTGAACCTAAACCGAATATGTTAATAAAATCACTAAAGGTAGGATCATTAGGTTGATTAGGGTCTTAACTCATGGGGTTGCACTTGTTACGGTCCGAAATAACGAAAACGTCGAAGGAAAACACGTCGGGTGACGAAACGGGCCACCCACGCGGGCCGAAGGCCTGCGAGCGGCCGCGCGAACATCCCTGACGATTCTAAACCGCCTCAAACCCCTATTTAAACACTCTTAAGCCCCATGCAACCTCTAAACTCAACCCTAATCGCCCCCTACTGCCCCCTTACGAATTATTAACCCCAAACAACCTGCAAAGGCTCAAGATCATCAATTGGGAAGCTCCAAAGGCGTTCGGTTGATTGTATCGAAGAGCCAGGGGTATAATCTTTAATCCCTTACGCTTTAATCTTATTTTTATGTTATAAAAATCATATAACAAGGTTTGTCCAGGTCTGAAAGCTTTTGATAATTATTGAAACTTGAGGTTTTTGAAGATTAAACAAATTAAACATGATGATAGGCGATTAGTAATATCATAGGTTACTTGTTGCGCAAGTTGTTGAAGTTTTGATCATTAAAGTTGTAATCTTTTCATAAATAATGATAGAATCTGATCACAATAGGTATTAGGAATGTTTGGTAATGGTTATTGATGATTTTTGATTGTTTGCATACACACGGTAGTCGTTTAAAGAAGGATTTAGGCGTAACTAAAATCTGGACAGAATGATTAGATGAACTTGTAGGGGCTGTAGTACAACTTTAACATGATGATTTTGGTATTTTCTTTGCATGGTTAATTCACACCTGGTCTTAGATTTTCATAATGGGTAAAATCAAGTGATTTGGACGTCGGTTGAGTCGTTTTTGGAATTTTCTTTGAGAATAGGTCATATCAGAATTTCGGGTTAACAAACTGAGTTGACTTTGAGTCATCATAACTTGAGTTTTATAAAGAGTTGGGTTATGAAATTTTTACAGAAGGTTAACATTGGAGTAACTTGAGTTTTCCAAGTGGATTCATCCCGTTTGGATGAATACACAATTGTTGGGAATTTTTCTACCAAACTGACCTGTTATCAAAGTTTTCTGAACATAGCTGTGTTGAACGAATTTTAATTATTTTTGTGTTTGGATTTAAGACAAAAAAAATAAGGATTGTTAAGTGAATCCCAAAGAATATTCAGTAAAAATTTGGGAGATGAACTCACTGATTAACTATTTTAAATAAATTGGTTTTGATGACGCACAATCTGCCATAAAAACACAGATCGTGTATTATGTGCGTATGTGACTAATTGAGGTCTTAGGTGGTATGTAATTGATGTGTAACTGAACGGACTCTTGTATGAGACGCATATGGAATATAAAAACTAATTATAACCAACGCATTCACCAACGAGTCCGTAGGGGTTTACTTATGCATGTAGAATCACTAGGTGTCACCTACACACTTTTGAACGTTTAAACGCCTTGGACAAACGGGTTTTATGGTGTAATGGTATTACGCCTATACTTACTTGGTGACACTATTACTAGGGATTCGGTAGCGCACTTTACTTGGAATTTGGATTTCTTTTGCTTGCACACTAAGGTGAGTTTCACTATTCTTTTCTCAAAAGCATGCGTCTCGGGTTTGAGACAACTTACAAAACGTTTTCTAGTCCGGTTTGGGACTACTTTTACATCTCGGGTTATGAGATGCTTTGACTCCTTGTGTGGGTCGGGTTTTAACTCCTTGTGTGGGTCGGTTTTTACGATTCCTTGTGTGGATCGGGTTTTTGATCAGTTTAAAACTTATTGGTCCTTTGTAAACTAAACACTCTATCATTTTGGAAAGTCCTTGCATATTATTGGGTTAATCGCTGGAGGCGAGCGGGGGTATTAGTTGATAGCGCTATTAGGTTTTGCAGCAACCTCATGTCTGAGGTGCTTGAGGCACGGACATGAACTTCTGACCACATTTAACTGTTACATTACTGAAGGTGTCCCAATAATTTTGTTTAGTTACATTGAGTGGGCTAGCTACCCCTAACACGCTTAAACTGATAACTCTTGAACATTTTGGTCTGGAGGACCTACGCTTTTACTTGGTTACGTGGTTTTGGAAACCAACGTGTTTACATACTCAATTACTTTACTTTGTGAACTCACCAGCTTTATGTTGACACACGATTTACATGCTTTTGCAGGTAGTTAGCTTTCGGTGTCAGGATTAGAAAGCATTGTACACTTCACTGCATTTGGGGTCTTGGGCATACACATAAAATGCACATTATGCTTTTACATTTTCTTTCATATGGTTTTAATTTGGGCGCGTTGTTTTGCGCATGGCTTTTAAAAAGGGTTTAAATTTGGTTTACGCTTCCGCAGCTTAACTAAACTTGGTTTTCGAAAACGAACTAAATGGTTTGGGCATTTAGAGTTCGTTCATGTGACTTATGGCTATGGGATCCTAGTTTGTCATGCGCCTCGCGGTATAAACCCCGCAGTGGAAATTTGAGGGTGTGACAATATAAATACACAATTTAAATAAATAAACTAATATCTATGCAGGGACGAGACGCGGCGGTCGTCGAAGCAGTTGAGGAGTGTAATCCACTAGTCGATCCGATCTCTATCCGTACATATCTCTAGATGCTATAAACCGCAACGCTTAAAGCTCGAACCTTCTAACATGATAATCTCTAATCCACATAAGCAAGCATATACCTCTTCTTCTCGATCATCCAAACGCAGTACCTGAACACATGCTTAAAAGAGTTTGGGTCAGCAATTACGCTGGTGAGTCCGTATAAGTAGTAAGTGGATCTGAAAACAGTTTATCAGTTCAAAATAAGTTTACACAGTTCAACACAGTTTAACACACGTGATGTACAAGCGACCCCTCAACCCTAACACTAGATCTATCTACTGCCATTATAGATCTACAAGGCATAATATATGCCGCAACGGTCCGCAGCCTCAGTGGAAGGTTTCCCGGGCCCAACGTCCCGAGTCCACTGTGCGTGGAGGATTCCCCAAGTAGTACTACCCATATATTAAGCGGCTCACCTCTGAGTTAATGAGTGTCAGTGTTATCCGGCAGCTAGTATCTTGCCACATCACAACAATTATAAAAAGGAAGCATGCATTCACCCCAAAATAGTAAAACAGAAAAAGGGGAATGGTACACGGAACTCACTTTGGCATCGTATCTTATCGCACCGTCACATAGTTTCCCAAGTTGGTAGTCCATCTATCCTTAGCACACAAGGTCCTATGATATTCACAAACATCAGTGGGTGTAACCGAACATCACGGTTACACGTGTGGATACTCGGACATTTAGTTATTAATGAGGACTTATCCTAGTTGTTGTCACATGGTTCAAATTATTCGGTTGAGGTCTATGTTCTAAATTTATAATAATGGTCCTCCAATTCAATGTAGTGATGGCGACTATGTTCCTTAATAACTCAAGTCCCTTAATTAATTACACATCGTGGAAATCAGTATCAGGACTTATAACTCAAATGGTTTATCATGATGTCCATTTATTTTATATTGTTGGTTTATGTATACATTTTACATAAATCTGGTTTCCTATATGTTGAGCTCTAATACATCGTGTCCTTATCTTACCAGTAACCTAGTTACTTCAATATTCCATAATTAATTCTTGACTCTAGGGTCTCATATAAATGTCTCGAGTATGTCCATGTCCGAGTGCATTATTTAACAGGCTAATTTCTTGCACATTCTTATTATTTATCCTATAATCCAATATGCCGTTATCACAATCATGTTCATATTTAATCAAGTACCATAATACGCCTTCCTATTAGTTCATATGTTTTATTCATACATAACCCATTCATTACCATATATGCATTGGTTCACATCCTTATCTCATATAGTTTATGTTCGATATACATATGATCGGGTAGGTTCAAGGTGTTAGTCAAGTCAAGTCCCACACGTGCCGGTCCGCATAACTATAATACTAAATACTAAGATGGTTTGGTTTCTCACGTTTATACCTCTCGACTCCTCGGTTGACTGAGCCTTTTGTCCGTTGACTTTTGTTGACCGAGTCAACTGGGTTGACTCGGGTCTTGGCCCTTCATCTTCAACACAATAATCTCTCATCAATTAACATCACAACAACATCATCAATTCCACTATCACCATTCTATCTATACTTGAGTTAATAGTTGATTAGGAACACAAATGAAGTCTTATAACTTACCGGCTCGTCGTCTCCCTGAACTGACTCACCATCGGAGGCCCGACATCACCATTAACCATCTTCTTGACAGTAGTAGCCCATCAACCATCGAACCACAGCCCCTTAATCTGAACCCTAGGTCCACCGCCGCCACTGTCGTCTTTTCTGCCACCGTTCATCGGGATGAGGAGGCCGGCCGGAGGTCATGGTTGACTCCCCATCTCATCACCCTCTCTCCTCGTCTCTCTCTCTCTCTTTCTCGGATCTCTATCTCTCTCTCTCTAGATGTGAATCAGGTGTGGGTATAGGGGTAGAAACAATATCAGAAGGGAAGGGTTCGAATGGTTTGTTGGTGATTCACGGAGCTCCGCCGTGGCTCCGCCTGTATCGGTGGCAGGAGGCCACCGGCTCCTCTGCCCTCTCTTTCTACCATATGTGTTTTAGTGTGTTGTTGTTGTACAAAAATGATGGCAGATAATAACTTAGGGGTTTTTATATGGATTTGGTTTGGATGACAAATGGTTTTTTGGTAAAGTGTTGTCACCACAAGGGGAGGACAAGTGTCCTCCCTTGGTGACTCACTATGGGTGTCGGGCGGGTTCGTTATCGGGTGTCAGTTCGGTCGCGTAACGGGTACTTTCTAATAATATTTTATGTATAATGGTTCGGTTTTTAATTTCGCACATAAACTGTTAGGACAAAGAGGATTGGTGAAACCACTTTTGGAAACCTTAGTCTAATTCACTTCTGTCAATTTTGGCTAAGTATAGAAGTACTGAAGAGAAGACAAGAAACTGCTGAAGAGAAGATATGAGAAGTGCTGAAGAAGAAACTTCATCAGAAGTTCTGAAGTCCAAACCAGACAAGTTCACTTCAGAAGTACTGAAGACAAACTACTCATCAGTAGTTTGTCATTCATCAGCACTTAGCATCAGATATTTTCCACCGCCTTTTGTATCAGTAGTTTATTGTTTATTATTACTTTTAGCTGTAATTGTTTGTTTCAATGTTGCAACTTGTGCAACTTGTTTCTGATATTTGTATACTTGCTTTATTGGCAAGATACATGTATGTAAACGTCTATAAATAGGAGGCTTCAACCTTCTATTTTAGACATTGATTTTAAGAGAAAAATCCTTCAAACACTTTCACTGTTCTATTCCATTTCAGTATTTATTGTGAATCTGCCTAAGTATCTAATTCTCATTTACTGCTTAGATTCATAATAAATACTTGTCATTATTAGTTTCAATCATCAAGAGGGAGTAATAACTCCTCTTAAGTATAAAAAGTGTTGCTTTAACTTATACATTCCGCTGTGCTTACAATCTGATATACAAGAGCTTGCTAAACACTTAAGTGTCAAAGATAGCAAGTTCTTACTTAAACAAAGAGCATACTGATCCAACAATTGGTATCAGAGCATTGGTTTATCTGATCACATATCAATCTAACAAATTGAGAATCAGACACAAAGCTCTTATTGATACTCAATAAAAGATCAAAAGTTCACTTTTTATCAACATCCATCACTTAATAGAGTCATCTGACAAATCAATACTCTTTAAAATGGATCCACATAATACTGGTTCTTCGACAAACCTGCTATGCTAGTAAGAAATGAATATAACATCTGGCAAAGAAGGATGACGCATACATTATCACAGACCAACACAGGTTGCTGGAAATCTGTGATATATGGACCACATAAACCAGTAAATATCAATCTTGAAACTAAAGTTGAGGTCCCTAAAGACCCAAAAGAATATACAGATGATGATTTCCTAAAACTTGAGCTAGTCGCAAAAGCATTCTCTATGTTGGCAATGGCTCTCCCAAATGAGATATACTCTGGCCTTTTACATTGTGAAAGTGCCAAAGAACTCTGGGATTGTCTTAAAGAACAGTTTGGAGGAACTGAAGAGGTGATTGCCAACACCAGAGAGATTTTAGCTCAACAATATGAGACATTTGCTCACATTAATGGGGAAACTTTAACTCAACAATTTGAAAGATTCTCCTCATTAATATCTGAGCTAAAGTTAAATGGTCAGACCTATACAACAATATCTATGCTACATAGATTTTTAAGGTCTTTACCAGACAAATGGGAAACATACTCCATTGTTTTAAGATCCTCACCAGATTTTGGCTCCCTCACTCTTACAAAACTCCATGGGAGATTACTTACTTTTGAGAGAGAAATTGATCAAAAGAAGAAATTACAATCATCTGGTAAAACTGATGATGACTACCTACCAGGTAGTACAGCACTTTTGGGACAAGACTCACCAACTTGTTCCTATGGATCTTATGACAACATTGACATAACAACTGGGATCTCATCAGAAAGATTTTTCCCAGGTTATGACAATGATGACCAAAGTCAAACTGCTGATAATCTATGTTTTATCATGGATGATTTGAAAAACTTTAGCAGTGATGACTTAGAAGAAATGGACATTTTACACCAACTGGCCATGCTAAGCATTAAAACTAACAAGTTTTATAAAAGGTCAGGAAGGAATTTCCAGGATTGACCAGTAATACAAAAATTGGTTTTGACAAATCTAAACTGAGATGTCACAAGTGTCAGAAGTTGGGACACTTTGCTAGAGAGTGTAGAAACTCTAGCTTTAACCAATCACAATCTGGAAATAACTTTAACCCCAATTATAATAGGAATAATGGAACTCAAGGGAGTGCTCATTTTGTACAGGCACAAGCTCCTCAACAGCAATACATGCCACAAGTACAATATGTTCAAATGCCTGCTCAACAGATGCAGAGCCAACAATCAATCCCTCCCTTTCCAGCTGCTCAACAACCTCCACAGCCTCAACAACCCTCTCAACAAAGTCTTTTCACCTCAGGGTATGTTGACTGGAGCAGTCTTCCTTTTGACACCACAGAGTGCAATCCTGATGCAGACAACAAGTTGTTTGACATCAACTGGGGAGAACCAGACAATGGCAGAAAGAACTTTGCCTTAATGGCATTTGAAGGTTGTACTTCAAAATCTGCATTGTCACAGGTATCAAAAGAGTCTTTGACAAAACTTTGCTCAAATTCTTGCAAAGAATCTTTTGCTCTCATAAGAGAGACAAATGTGCACTTACAAGGAAAAGCCAATGATTTAGAAAGAAAATACACTCAGATGAAATGTGATTTAGAGAGAAAACTTACTGCTAAAACAAAAGAAGTCTCTAAATTAACTAACTCAGCTATTGAAACCCAAGCACAAATTAAAATGATGATAGAAGATCTTGGGAATGTCAGAAAAGAGCTTGCTGACACCAAGGTCAGTTGTTGTAACATTTCGTGTTCACTAATTGTACGTTACGATTAAAAAACGACAAGTCATATTATTTTTAAAAAAAACCCTAATACTATGCACCATATGATAATAATAATAATAATAATAATAATACAAATAATAATATTCAAGCATTGGGTATTTAGTTTAACCCATCCAGCCCACTCCTTTAAATTCTGAAAGCCCAGGCGATCGGCCCGCTAAACCCAGCCCACAACCAAGGCCCAATCCCCTCCCCTTGTGTCTGTTTTATTCAACAAAAAAAAAATAATTGTCCCAGCCGGGTATCGAACCGGGGACCCTTCAAACACACACACACGAGCTAACCACCTGGGCCACACCCTTCATTTGTTTTATACTCAGCCCTAATTATATTTATATACACTTTTGTCTTTCTCTTCTTCTTCCTTCGCGAATTTGCAGCAGCAGGTATGGCAAGTTGTATCAATCAAAATTATCTTTTAACACAAAATTTATCACAGTTGACTTAGGAATCATGATTATCGCCATTCACGCGTATTATACACAATTATTGTCATCAATTCATACCAATTTACATCATTCACGCGTATGAACATTCAAGGTGGTCAATAATTACCATTTAGATCATACGAATCTGTACACTATAAATTCATCAGCCCAAAACCTCATACATTCGCCGAACATCTTTTCTATATCTCCAATTACACTTAAAAATTCTCTGTTCGATAGATTTTGGCTTGGGTTTGACTTTTTTCTTTGACCAAGAAATCGTGTTCTACACGACATTGTAAGTTTGATTCTTCCTGTGGGTTTTGTATATCAGCAATCACTCATCAATAGCCCCATGATTAATTGGGCTATTGATGAGTGAATCATTCAATTGCAGATTTAGGGTTTATGATTAATAATTGGGGAAGATGAATGCATTGCTCTCTATATTAATTTCATTCGAAACAGAATTAAAACATATTAGATGTCTAGACCAGATGGTTTGGATGCCAGTTGTAAGCCTTTGAACCGCCCAGAACCATGGGTTCGAGTCCCACAAGCACCATCCTTTTTTTTTTTTTTAGCTTAACTTATATATATATATATATATATATATATATATATATTCATTTATATATTTAAAATTCATTTTAAAATACCAAAACCCTTTTATAAATTCTACAAAAAAATATATATTATGTTAATCTGATGTAAAAGTTCAACCTACAATTTTTAGTTTTCTGAAATTTATTTATTTAATATTATAATAATTAAATCAATTTTATGCTATTATATTTATAAAAATCTATAAAAATATCAAAACGATCTATTTAATTTCCACAAAAATTATTCTAAGTTTTCATAACAATAAACTTTTCTGAAATGATTTTTATTTCAGAAAAATCATTTATTTAATATTTTTAATCAATTTTTGTTAGTATTAATCATAATTAAATCATAATAAATCCAATTTTTATTATTTTTGCACCAAAATTTTATACAATTTATTTTTAAATATTTAGAACAGAAAAATGATTTTTAAAACAATATTTCTTTAATTTTAGTATTTTTGAATATTAAAGTTAAATTTTGACAATTTGTGATAAATAGATTTAAAAAATCTATTTTAAAGGAATTAATTTTATAAAAATTATTTTTACACTTTAAACACATTCTTGTAACCATCTTAAGTTTAAATTTCATAAAAAGATTTTTGGTTATTTATTTACTAAATTTCTCTCAATTGCGAATATTTTTAATATTAATCAAACGAGCAATTATCCCCAATTCAAAGCCCTAGAACGTATACATTTGTAGACTAGATAGACTTAGACATATTTATTACCTCATTATAGGGTGATACTTGATACATTTGGGCAACACACTATTTTCAACAGATATAACATTTTACCAAGGTGAGTTTTACATAGCCCCCTTTTCTATTTATCACCATTTTTTGGGGTGAAACATGTTACAACATCATTTATGCAATTCAATCATCAATGTGTCTATGTGTTTTCTATGTTGCATTATGTCTTGAGCATGATTAGAGTAAGCACCATTCTAGCATAATCATTAACTCCGTACAAGCCGGCGGTAAACATTGATAGATCTATTGGACTGACAATCCCACCCGGATACGTGCCTCCTACAAAGGTAGCGTGGGTGTTTGTTATCGTATAACATATTTAATTGGACCATGAGCGTATGGTATGTATCATATTATAACAGTCATCAGGGTTGATTATGCACTCGATTTATTTCTAGTATGTTCTCACATATGGACTAGTTTGACATGACACATGAATTGCACATCATTTTTATTCAATTATCAAAAAACCTATGTAATTCTCACCAACTTTTGTTGACCCAAAATATTTTCAACTTAACATGTTTCAGGTTCTATTTGCTTGAAGATTTGAATTGATGCTTGAAGATATGTGTATAGCTTTATTCAATTTGATGTACAAATTCTAGAACAATTGTATGTAATTCAATTAAATCATTTAATGGAATTTATTATTCACCATGAGCTACTGAACAATCATCAATACGTGACATCCCGATGTTTCCGCCATCGGTTGGGGTGTTACAGATTGGTATCAGAGCCATGGTTATAGGGAATTAGGTTATTAGAAAAATAATCTAGTCTATAACCATAGGATTTAACAAGTACTTGCTTCTTTTACTTGCTATACTCTATCTCCCTCCTACTTCTTATCCCTACCTTCATCCTTACAAGAAGGCTGCTCTCCAACAGTGGATCTACTCTTAGACTAATAGGGTAAAAATCCTCAGGTTTAACCTGAACCACCTTGAGATCTCGTCGAAGTTCTAGATTTTAATAACGAACACGTGCAATCTGGAAGGGTGAACGCCTGTATTCTGAGTCTTCTGTCTAGGCTGGCATTGCGCATATATCCAATCAGACGAGGGACCCGGATGCCTACCTGGGAATTCTCGGGATGAGTGTTCACTTATAGGCTAAAGCATGTCTTCATATGTTATTAGAATTTGGAATCTTTGATAAGTCAACGTTTTCGTTTATTCGTTTTAATTAATGAATAAATGATTACATTCCTTATATTACCTCATTCATTTCATGCCTCATTGAGACTTCATTGTGTCCCTTACAGATCATGTCTCCACGCCACAGCACTCGCATTGACAGTGGTGACAATCATGAAGAAGAGAGCAGCAACCACAATCCCGACCACAACACTAACAATGGAGGTGATGCCCAACTAGCTACGATTATTTCTCAACAATTGGCACAACAAATCACAACTCTGGTTTCTAACTTGTTGGCTCAAGTCATCCCAATGAATGGGAACGGCAATAGAAATGGCGATGGAAATCACATAAACGGAACCTTAGTTCGGAAAGGCAAGAAAACAAGTATCGTGGCCGCGGTAACTACCAAGAACCAGAAGCGTAAGACCAGGAATCCTAATGTAAACCTTACTACACAAGCCTCTAACAAGAAGCCTTATACCAGAAACTTTCCATTGTGTAACACATGCAATCGACATCATCCCACTATTTCAGCATGTCGCGTGTGCACCAATTGTGGTAGGTATGGCCATTTGGTCAACACATGTCGCGAGACCCCAAACCCTAATGCCAATCAACCCACCAACCCTGCTCAGGCTGATAATCCTAATCGATACAACTATGGTCAATGCTATGAATGTGGGGACCCAAATCACTACCGTAACCGATGCCCTAAACTAAACAAGATCAAGACTCTCCAGCTACTTAACAGCAAGTCCCACCATTTGAATGTTGTTTGCTTTTGATTCTATGTATCGACGCTTTTGATTCAAGTAATAAATTCAAGTCTTATTATAACATCTGTGTGCATGCTTGTTTGAATGTGAACTGATTGCTATAACTATAATCATACTTGCTTACTTGTACAACAATTAGTTGACTACCAAACAACTACTTAACGATTGGTAGAGGTCATCATGTCTTTCCACAGTCGGGAGAGGCCCTACCACCTGCTCAACGACTGGCGGAGACTATCAGACCTGCTTAACAATCAGTAAAGTCATAAAAGGACGCAAAACCCTAATGTAAGGTAAATTGTTAATTACGGTCCGGAACGTAATCATGAATTTACAGGTACATTAAGGTAGTGTGAAATTTTATCAAGGTTTCAGTAGTTGGCCAATTGTAAACCTAGTGTTTTCTCTTAACTTCGGGACGAAGTTCCTAAAAGTAGGGGAGACTGTAACATTTCGTGTTCACTAATGTACGTTACGATTAAAAAACGACAAGTCATATTATTTTAAAAAAAACCCTAATACTATGCACCATATGATAATAATAATAATAATAATACAAATAATAATATTCAAGCATTGGGTATTTAGTTTAACCCATCCAGCCCACTCCTTTAAATTCTGGAAGCCCAGGCGATCGGCCCGCTAAACCCAGCCCACAACCAAGGCCCAATCCCCTCCCCTTGTGTCTGTTTTATTCAACAAAAAAAAAAAAATTGTCCCAGCCGGGTATCGAACCGGGGACCCTTCAAACACACACACACGAGCTAACCACCTGGGCCACACCCTTCATTTGTTTTATACTCAGCCCTAATTATATTTATATACACTTTTGTCTTTCTCTTCTTCTTCCTTCGCGAATTTGCAGCAGCAGGTATGGCAAGTTGTATCAATCAAAATTATCTTTTAACACAAAATTTATCACAGTTGACTTAGGAATCATGATTATCGCCATTCACGCGTATTATACACAATTATTGTCATCAATTCATACCAATTTACATCATTCACGCGTATGAACATTCAAGGTGGTCAATAATTACCATTTAGATCATACGAATCTGTACACTATAAATTGATCAGCCCAAAACCTCATACATTCGCCGAACATCTTTTCTATATCTCCAATTACACTTAAAAATTCTCTGTTCGATAGATTTTGGCTCGGGTTTGACTTTTTTCTTTGACCAAGCAATCGTGTTCTACACGACATTGTAAGTTTGATTCTTCCTGTGGGTTTTGTATATCAGCAATCACTCATCAATAGCCCCATGATTAATTGGGCTATTGATGAGTGAATCATTCAATTGCAGATTTAGGGTTTATGATTAATAATTGGGGAAGATGAATGCATTGCTCTCTATAGTAATTTCATTCGAAACAGAATTAAAACATATTAGATGTCTAGACCAGATGGTTGGATGCCAGTTGTAAGCCTTTGAACCACCCAGAACCATGGGTTCGAGTCCCACAAGCACCATCCTTTTTTTTTTTTTAGCTTAACTTATATATATATAATATATTCATTTATATATTTAAAATTCATTTTAAAATACCAAAACCCTTTTATAAATTCTACAAAAAAAATATATTATGTTAATCTGATGTAAAAGTTCAACCTACAATTTTTAGTTTTCTGAAATTTATTTATTTAATATTTATAATAAATTAAATCAATTTTATGCTATTATATTTATAAAAATCTATAAAAATATCAAAACGATCTATTTAATTTCCACAAAAATTATTCTAAGTTTTCATAACAATAAACTTTTCTGAAATGATTTTTATTTCAGAAAAATCATTTTATTTAATATTTTTAATCAATTTTTGTTAGTATTAATCATAATTAAATCATAATAAATCCAATTTTTATTATTTTTGCACCAAAATTTTATACAATTTATTTTTAAATATTTAGAACAGAAAAAATGATTTTTAAAAACAATATTTCTTTAATTTTAGTATTTTTGAATATTAAAGTTAAATTTTGACAATTTGTGATAAATAGATTTAAAAAATCTATTTAAAGGAAATAATTTTATAAAAATTATTTTTACACTTTAAACACATTCTTGTAACCATCTAAGTTTAAATTTTATAAAAAAGATTTTTGGTTATTTATTTACTAAATTCTCTCAATTGGCGAATATTTTTAATATTAATCAAACGAGCAATTATCCCCAATTCAAAGCCCTAGAACGTATACATTTGTAGACTAGATAGACTTAGACATATTTATTACCTCATTATAGGGTGATACTTGATACATTTGGGCAACACACTATTTTCAACAGATAAAACATTTTACCAAGGTGAGTTTTACATAGCCCCTTTTCTATTTATCACCATTTTTGGCGTGAAACATGTTACAACATCATTTATGCAATTCAATCATCAATGTGTCTATGTGTTTTTCTATGTTGCATTATGTCTTGAGCATGATTAGAGTAAGCACCATTCTAGCATAATCATTAACTCCGTACAAGCCGCGGTAAAACATTGATAGATCTATTGGACTGACAATCCCACCCGGATACGTGCCTCCTACAAAGGTAGCGTGGGTGTTTGTTATCGTATAACATATTTAATTGGACCATGAGCGTATGGTATGTATCATATTATAACAGTCATCAGGGTTGATTATGCACTCGATTTATTTCTAGTATGTTCTCACATATGGACTAGATTGACATGACACATGAATTGCACATCATTTTTATTCAATTATCAAAAACCTATGTAATTCTCACCAACTTTTGTTGACCCAAAATATTTTTAACTTAACATGTTTCAGGTTCTATTTGCTTGAAGATTTGAATTGATGCTTGAAGATATGTGTATAGCTTTATTCAATTTGATGTACAAATTCTAGAACAATTGTATGTAATTCAATTAAATCATTTAATGGAATTTATTATTCACCATGAGCTACTGAACAATCATCAATACGTGACATCCCGATGTTTCCGCCATCGGTTGGGGTGTTTACAGTTGTGAAAAATGGGTGGATTCTTGTAAAGGGTACCAACTACTGCTAAACAAACAGAGTGCTTCAAATGTTAAGTTTCGCATAGGGTACCATCATGTTGAAACACCAACAGATTTCTCCTCCCAAAACTACTGAAGATGGGAGAAAAATTGTTTCAAATGAAACTTCTGAATGGAAAGACTGCACATCTTTCCATGAAAACTTTCTAAACAGAAATCCCTGGTATTTTCAAAGAAAGTACTTCAGAAGTATTAACAAAATCTGACAACAAGCCATCAGTAGTTTCATCTACATCAGGAGTTGAGACCCTGAAAACTACTGATGAGCAAAATCTTTACACTAATGTCAGAAATTTGCCTTTAGATCAAAACAAAAGGCAAAAGAGTGTGAAATTTGTGGTCTGTTCAACCACAAAACTAAGTTTTGTAGATACAGAAAAGGAATTCAGTTCAATCAAAAAATTAAACAACAGGTTGTGGGAAATCAAATCAGAAATGATTATGAAAGAATCTTTAATCCCAAGAAACAACAACCTGAAAACAACCTTTTCTCAGAAAAAGATAAAATCTCAACTAAAATCTTTTTCTCAAAATTCTTTGTCAGTAGTTAGACCTGAATCATCAGCAGTTTCACAAACTGCTGAGATTCAAAATCTAATGAACTTGGTACAACTACTGATGACTAAGGTTGATGGTGGTCCTGAAAAAGGATACCACCATGGCTCTTAATGAAAAATCCATTACCAAAAAGACATGGATTTCTCAACCTGGTCAAGAACAAACTGTAACTGTTCTCAAGAGCAAACCCAAAGCCAAACAGCTTGGGTTCCTAAATCTAACTAATTTGCTATTGTGTGCAGAGAATTTCCAGGTGCTTAAACAGCATATGGTACGTTGATAGTGGAGGCTCTATGCACATGACTGGATGCAGATACCTGATAAACAATTTTATCAGCCAAAGAGAAGGATCTGTATCCTTTGGGAACAATGCTAAGGGATATGTGCTAGGACATGGCAATGTCTCCTCTGGCAAAATACAGTTTGACAAGGTCAATCTGGTTGAAAACCTTGAATACAACTTGCTGAGTGTGTCACAAATGTGTGATAAAGGATATTCTTCCTTTTTCACAAAGACAGCATGCAAGATCATCTCACTAGAAGGCCAGAAGTTGATAGAGAAGATCATTGAAGATCATACTTTGCTGATTGCCAAAAGATGTGGCAATGTCTATGCAGTGGACATTGAGAAAGACAAAGTATTGAACAACACTGCTGTTTCTTCTCAAGGGATCAACTTCAGAAACTGATCTCTGGCACAGGAGACTTGGCCATGTGAACTTTAAAACCATATAATAAAGTCATAAAAATGGGCTTGGTCAGAGGTACCTTTGAAAGTATACCAGTGTCAAGAACACTATGTATCTTGTTTAAAGGGAAAACATCATAAGTCCTCCTATAAGTCTATTGAAGAATCAAAAACAACTGCATGTCTTCAACTACTCCATATGGACTTATTTGGACTGTCAAGATTATGAGCCTTGGTAAGAAGAAGTACTGCTTAGTCATCATTGATGACTACTCAAGATTTACATGGGTATTCTTCTTATTCTCCAAGGATGAGGCTGCTGAAATCATCAAGTTCTTCATTCTACAAGTGGAGAAACAATATTCTCTACCTGTCAAAACCATTAGAAGTGATAATGGGACAGAGTTCAGGAACAAAACTCTGGATGAATTCTGTTTGTCTAAAGGGATTATTAGACAATACAGTGTTCCTAGAACTCCTGAACAAAATGGGGTAGTAGAAAGGAAGAACAAACCTTAATAGAGGGAGCAAGAACAATGTTAGCTGATTCTGGGCTACCCTTGTACTTTTGGGCAGAAGCAGTTAACACATCATGTTATGTTCAGAATAGAGTTCTTGTGGTCAAGAGACATTCCAAGACTGCCTATGAAGTTCTTCATGGCATGAAGCCCCTTATCTCCTTTTTCAGGGCTTTTGGGTGTCAATGTTTCATCTTGAACATCAGGAATCTATTTCAAAGTTTGCTGCCAAAGTTGACCAGGTTACTTTCTTGGTTACTCTTCAACTAGAAAAGCCTACAAGGTTTTTAATTCTCACACCAGGATAGTAGAAGAAACATTGAATGTCAACTTCAATGAGTCAAAACACACTCTTTATTCCAGCACATCCTGCTGAACTTTTTGACCTTGACAACTTCCATTTTGGACCTGAGAAGGCTGTTACTTCATCAAAAACCTACTTATTATGGTGACAAAAGGTTTGATGATGAGGATCCCACACCATGGACTCCTCAAACAGTTATCAAGTCAACTTCAAAATCATCAGAAGTTCCCCAAATTCTGATCAAACAAGTACTGAGGAACAAACTCAAACTTCTGGTTCGGTAGTTCCAACTACTGAAGATCAAGGAACATCTGAACAGATATTATAGACCTCAGTAGTTTGTTTGAAGAACATGAGCCACCTACACCTGTCAGTGGTTTTACAACAACTGATTGAACACAGAGATCATCCACTTGATCAAATCATGGGTGATATAGCTTCAGGTGTTCTTACCAGAAACCAGCTCTCCAACTTTTGCCTATTTTCAGCTTTTATCTCACAGTTGAACCAAAGAAGTACCAGGAAGCCCTCAAAGACAATAATTGGGTGCAAGCTATGCAAGATGAACTGCTTCAGTTCAACAAGCAACAGGTCTGGGAAATCTGTCCCTTACCTCCAAACAAGCAACCAATTGGCACTAGATGGGTTTTCAGGAACAAACAAGAGAAGCTGGTATGATAATCAAGAACAAGGCAAGACTGGTAGTTCAAGGGTACTCTCAAGAAGAGGGAATTGACTATGATGAAACCTTTGCTCCAGTTGCAAGGCTTGAGGCCATCAGGTTATTTCTGGCCTATGCCATTTCCAACAAAATTAAAGTTTATCAAATGGATGTAAAGAGTGCATTTTTGTATGAAAGATAAAAGAGGAGGTGTATGTCTGTCAGCCACCTGGGTTTGAGGATCCTTCTCATCCTGAGTGGGTGTACAGACTGGACAAAGCTCTTTATGGGCTCAAACAGGCTCAAGAGCCTGGTATGATACACTCTCCACCTTTTTACTCCAAAATAACTTTACAAGAGGTGCCATTGATAAAACTCTTTTCATTAAACATGTTGGAAATCATGTCCTACTTGTTCAAATTTATGTTGATGATATCATTTTTGGTTCAACAAACATAAAACTGTGTGATGATTTAAGGAACTCATGCAATCAAAATTTGAGATGAGTACCATGGGAGAACTGCAGTACTTTCTGGGACTGCAGATCAAGCAACAAACAAATGGAACTTTTATACATCAATCAAAATATGTTAAAGAATTATTAAACAAATTTCTTTACAAGACTATAAATCATGTTCCACTCCCATGACACCAATCACACAAGTTAAACCTGATGATCAAGGAAAACAGGTTGATCAAAACATGTACAGATGCATGATAGGTTCCCTTTTATATCTAACTGCTTCTAGACCAGATATTATGTTTTCAACATGTGTCTGTGCAGATATCACTCAGCACCAAGGGAATCACACCTTATAGCAGTCAAAGGAATTTTCAGATATCTGAAAGGAACTCCAACACTTGGAATTTGGTATCCTACTTAAAGCAATACCAAGTTATTAGCTTTTTCAGATAGTGACTATGCGGGTGTAAGATGACAAGAAAGTCAAAATCTGGTGGTTGTCAATTCTTGGGTAACTGTCTAGTGTCATGGCAATCAAAGAAGCAAACATCTGTTGCAACTTCAACTGCTGAAGCTGAATACATTGCAGCTGCAAGTTGTACATCACAGATACAATGGCTCCAATATCAACTTCTTGATTATGGAATCAAAGAAACCAAGACACCTTTGTTTGTAGACAGCAAATCTGCCATTAGCATCATTCAAAATCCGTACAGTTCTCTAAAAACTAAACAATATTGAGATCAGGTACCATTTCATAAGAGATTGCTATGAGAAAAAGGCAAGATTGAGGTGAAGCATGTAGCAACAGCTAATCAAATAGCTGACATCTTCACAAAACCCCTTGACACATCAACATTTCAGAAGTTAGTATCCATGCTTGGGATGCTAAATTTGTAAGTGTTTATTTTATTTTTCTGCACATATTTTTCATTTTCCACTTACAAAAAAAAAGACAAAAAGTCTGAAACAAAACTTCTGAAAAGAGAGAAACTACTGATGAACAAAAACATCAGTATGGGAATAATTCTGAAAAGTGTATAACTTTTGATAAAATAACCTTCAGAAGTTATGAATAAAAGTATTTATAAAACATTTCTCATCAGCTGTTTAAAACTACTGAAGAGGAAATGGGAACTACTATGATGAAGATAATCCTTCATCAGCAGTTTAGTCAAAAAGGGCAAATCTGACTTTTCCCATCATCAGAAGTTTTGACCTAGTCGGTTTAAAACTTCTGATAAAGAGATTTTTACCGAGGCGGTTTAAAAACTTCTAATAAAGAAGATCCAAGCGGTTAAAAACTTCTGATAAATATCTTTTTTCAACACTTATCCTTTCAAACTCAAAAATTCCCTCCTTCTCTCTCAAAAACTCTCCTAAAAAACCTAAACCTGCAAATCAACTGTCCGATCAACAAAAACCCAAACCACATGGCTCTCGTTCTAAAACAGGGTCACAATCAAAGGGCCTTTCTTGAAAAACAAGAAGGCTGACCCAATACGATGAGATCATTGATCTTGTCATAAAATCCCAATATTTTACTGCTCTCACAATCGACCCACCAATTCATACTGAAACTCTAAATGAGTTCTGGGCTAATGCTGAGACGGTGACGGCTGATGGTGAATTTATCTCCCTCAACTCAAGAATAAAAGGGAAAACACTGACCATCACACCGGCCACACTGGCAACAAGACTGGGCCTGAATGATGTAGTTGCCCCTGATCATGTTGCTAACTCTGATATTCACTTAACCATGACAGAGTGTGGTTATCAAGGTACTCTCTCCCATGCTACTATCTTCAAAAAATATTTTGAACCAAAATACAAGCTTTTTTTTTCATTATATTATTATGTGTTTGAGTCCAAAGACAGGGTCTTATGACCAGATGCCTTTACTTTTCAACCAATATTTCATTCCATAGTGAATGAAACCAAATTCAGGGCATCAAAATTATTTTTCAATGAGTTGGTGTTACATCATAATAATACCAAGAAAAAGTTTTGTTATACCCAAGGTTCATTATGCAATGCATAATAGGGGAACTGGGTAATGAGGTGCTTGTGGGAAAAGTTTCAACTTTAAATCCATTAACCTCACAAGCATACTCTAGGCATAACAAACCGGCTACCTGGCGGCGCCAGAAGAGATCAGGGGAGAACAACAAAAAGTCCCCCTGAAACCCACATCTTCCAAACTCACACCATCAAAAGCCAAAAAAGCCAAGCCAACAAAGACAATAACCCACCAACCCAAAGAAAAGTTGTTCAGGAGGTTGAGATGCCTGAACATGCTCATGAGCAATCTGCTCTTCAAATAGATGAGACTGAAACACCCTCTCAGTCTCATCCATCTCAAACCCCACCAAGAGCACCATAACAATCTTATTCAAAAGAAAAAGACTTAGAAAAACTGTTGTAACTGACACTTATTTTGAACTACTGACCAACCTATTGAACCTATTGCCCAAACTTCTGAACCAACCCTCAAATTTCTGAACCAGAGGCAATAGAGAATGCCAAACTTCTTCTGGGCTAAAAGAGATAGTCCCACTGATAATGTCAGTCCCCTACAACCACAACAAACAGGGGACATAACCACAGAATCAGACATGGATGTGGACATCACTAGCCCTAAACCAAGAGATGAGGGTGGACCAGAGTCTTTAAGCCCAATCTTAGAGACTCTTGGGGCATCTGAGGCTGCTACTACTCAGTTACCACCCAGTGGTGGATCTGAGGATAGAAGTAAAACAGCTAAGACCTCAGATGTGGCAACTACTGATGAAGGCTTAATGCCTGAGGTAGGAAATCCTCAGAACCAAGAACAAGAGGTTCATGAGAGAACTGAGTTGGGCTCAGCTCATGATTTAACTGAGACAGTCCTCATTGAGGACAACATCAGGGATTCAGATGATTCCATTATTAATTTGGATGATGATTCAACAACCAAAACTACTGAATTGACGGCACTTTATGAAGGTCCTATTTCAGGGGTATCCAAGCTCAAGAAGCTAGTCACCCCTGAACAGGTTAAAGTCCACTGAATCCCTAAACCCCTAGAGTGGCATCCTCTGTACAACATGAGGATCTCCCAAAAAACACACCCTTCACATCAAATGCCTACCCAATTCCCTGGGCCTTCAAGCATAGACATGAACCAACTATGCAGCCCAGGTGGTGACCTTTATCATATGATGAATGCCCTCATAAAAAATCACCTCCAAACCTATACAGCTAACTTGGAGCTGTCCATCAAGAACCAATTTGGGGTGATTCAGACGAAAATGAATGATCTGCAGACCAGGATTGACTTCAACAGCAAACAAATTGCCAATCTGACAGATCAGATCAAACCTCTGAAGACTATTGATGAATCCAAAAAGAGGGAGAAGATGAAGGAACCAATGGATACAGTTGAAGCCAGAAGAAAGGCAAGACTTGCTATCCTAGAGAGAGATCAGAAAAATCAGGCCAGAAAAGAAGCAATGGCCAAACAGTTTGGTGTCTCAGTGGAAGATATTGAAGCACAGAAAAGGAAGATGAGACCCAACCTCTGAAGAATCCCTAAGGCATAATAAAGAAACCTCTGATGGTCAAAGTCCTGATGACTCAGAAGATACTGAAGACAATCCTTCAGTAGTTGACAAACCATCAGCAGTTGTCAACCCAGCAGAGGTTAACACTTCCAAATCTCAACAAACTAAACCTTCCAGATCCACTGAACAAATCAAACCAACTTCTGCTCCTCCAAGGCCTACAACAACCACTACTATGACTGTCCTAACCCTGCTCCAATCTCTCAATCTACTGAACTTCTTGAGCAGAGGTTAAAGGCAGTTCAACAAAAAGCTAAGGAAGACCAGATTTGGAAAAATCTGGAACAAGGGATGACTTAGAGTTTGAAGAAAAGCTCCAGGCTTATCAAGCTGAACTGGAAAGACAGGCTGAAATTGATCATGTTGCTGAAGAAGACAAAAGACAACAACTGGTGTCTTACATCACAAAGAACAGCAAGATTAAAGCCTACACACTCAAGGGACTCTCTATGCAAGAGCTGACAAGAAGGGCACAACTAATTGCAGACAAACTGGCCACAAGTAAAGAAGGAAAGGCCAAGAGAGCCCAGATGATAGATGAATTAGTAGCAGATGGCTATGGTTCAAAAGCCTCAGTATCCAGATGGAAAGAAGAAAGACTGATGGATACTTATCGAAAATATAAGGCTGCCAAGGCTGCAAATCCAGAGAAGTTTCAAACTGCTGATCCCTCAAGATCAGTAGTTAGAACTTCTGGTGTCTCAACAAGAAGGCCTGCTACTCAAAGGAAGAAATCAGAGGACAATGTCAAAACTGATTTCAAAATGGTACTACTTGAAGGAAGTTCAGTAGTTCACTCAGATTTTGACATTGAGGAGAAACCTCTGATAACACAATTCAGGGATCCTTCCACCTTTGCCTAGCAAATTCAAAAGACTATCAAAGAAAAGATGCATACCAAGGTAGTGACTGAACACCATCTCCCAACTATTCAGATGCCTGATATGCAACAACAACAACAACAACAACAACAACAAGGAAGAGACTCCCACCTGAGGCTTACTGAAGTAGAAAGCATCCAACACTCAGGATCATCAACCCAAGGGACAAGTCTGGTTCCCTATACCTCTGACTTTAACAAGTCAAAGGTACCTATCATCAGATGGTCACTTACTGCTAACAACTCAGTATTATTGACAAGAAGAGACCTTTCAAGCAGGGCTTACAAGAAGATCAGTGATCTAAAGAAACTGTCAACACAAGACCTGCTCACAATTCAACATCTGGAACCACAGAAAGGATCTCTATCTGATGGACAGTTAAACCAGCTAAAAGAACACCATGTTTAAAGAAATATGGAAGATTGTTCAAGACAGAAGAAGATCATAAGGAATTAGTAAGGTTTTGGGTTCATCAATCCAGGGGAGATTGTTAGGACAAAGAGGATTGGTGAAACCACTTTTGGAAACCTTAGTCTAATTCACTTCTGTCAATTTTGGCTAAGTATAGAAGTACTGAAGAGAAGACAAGAAATGCTGAAGAGAAGATATGAGAAGTGCTGAAGAAGAAACTTCATCAGAAGTTCTGAAGTCCAAACCAGACAAGTTCACTTCAGAAGTACTGAAGACAAACTACTCATCAGTAGTTGTCATTCATCAGCACTTAACATCAGATATTTTCCACCGCCTTTTGTATCAGTAGTTTATTGTTTATTATTACTTTTAGCTGTAATTGTTTGTTTCAATGTTGCAAACTTGTGCAACTTGTTTCTGATATTTGTATACTTGCTTTATTGGCAAGATACATGTATGTAAACGTCTATAAATAGGAGGCTTCAACCTTCTATTTTAGACATTGATTTTAAGAGAAAAATCCTTCAAACACTTTCACTGTTCTATTCCATTTCAGTATTTATTGTGAATCTGCCTAAGTATCTAATTCTCATTTACTGCTTAGATTCATAATAAATACTTGTCATTATTAGTTTCAATCATCAAGAGGGAGTAATAACTCCTCTTAAGTATAAAAAGTGTTGCTTTAACTTATACATTCCGCTGTGCTTACAATCTGATATACAAGAGCTTGCTAAACACTTAAGTGTCAAAGATAGCAAGTTCTTACTTAAACAAAGAGCATACTGATCCAACATAAACGTACTATCCATTATTTGTTCTTGGTTACTTTATTATAAAATAATAATAATGTGCTAAAATTCCCGGGCCCTATGACCGGGTTGTTACATTCTTCCCCCGTTAATGGAATTCCGTCCTCGGAATTATTTTTGGTCTATCCATTGGACACATTCAATATATTCCATACTTGGATTCAGTGTTCGGGTTTATTTATCTGTGCGTACATAATTCTTTTCTTAAACCCATTCGTAATTTAGGTGGTTTCATACCAAGACTCACACTATGTTTAGGTTCAAAACAGATGGTTCAAACTATCAATAGACTAATGTTGGTTCATGGTTTGATTCTCAGTTTTATTTTTGATGCGTCATTGGTGTTTATATATAGGGTGTACCACAGCTTACCCACCACACCAATGACACTTCGTAAATGTATTGAAAATCTTCCAAAAACTTTTATTGAAAACGTACTTGGTCGAAAGATCCTATGTGTTTCCTAATATATATATATATATATATATATTAACCCTTTGGAACTATGCTTAGGGTAAGTTAAATATGAAAGTAGAAACCTTATGTACACTATGTTCTTAGAGCTTTATGCCATCCCTACCGATTTCCATAATACTATGGTTAGTTCTATCTCCATTAATAACAAAGTCGTTATATTCTTATGCCTTTTAGAAATCTTTTATGATACGTGATGCGAGCATGGTAACATTTATCAAGGAATGTAAGAAAAGATAGATATCTAAACTCGCCACGTCAATCTTACCATATTAATGGAGCGTATAATGCTTCCCTAGGTGTTCTAAACCTTGTCTTTTTATGAGGTTGGATGGCTGGCTATCTTCATAGATTTTTCACTAATCCTTGATGGGTTACTCTTGTCTTTGTCAAATATCCTTCATAACAATCATTGCAAACGTATTCGCTCCCCCCGTTAGGACTTACCTATACATTTCTACAAATTCTATACGAATGATTCATTGATATGCTTAAAAGGCTACGGACTAATCCAAAAATTTGTCACTAATCTAGCGACAATATCAAGTACTAAAGTAACGAGACATGTATCAAATCTTTAAAAAAAATACCTCCTTTGGTCGAATTATTACTCACAAAACTTTTCCTACTATACTTCAATTGTATTATCTTATTTTTGTCTAATATCCCTTTTAATTATCATTACAAGTGCTTCCGCTCCCCCCGTTTAAGTCTACTTATGCATTGCTAATATGTTTCATACGAGTGACTCGTTATTACTCTTAAATGGTTACGGAACTAATCCAAATGTCTTGGCCCTAATATGTAGACAATATACGACAATAAAATTAACAGAACATGTATTAAATCTTACGGTTACCTCTTGTAGCGTCCAATCTTAGTCTCTTCGGGTCACCTGATCGACTATTCATGGTTTACGCGCTCCCTTAAATAGGGTTCATTGATGTTTCTATTGTCACTTGGAAGTGTTCTCTAAGACCTGTCTTAATATTACAAATCCAAAACACTATTTTTGGTTTAAGTCGGTCATGTTCGAGTAAGGGGATCTAGCATTTAAAGATAAAACCTGTACCTGATCAATGAATGCAAATTTATGATTCTATGTTTACGAATGCATGGATTATATATATACCGGAATCACGCGCTAATAAAGCGGACAATAACTACTTGGTCGAAAGTAAGACTTATCGGATTATCCATTCGCTAAGTTGATCAAGCCTTGCCTTGGTATCTCGGGTTCTTTTCAAATTGTTGCGCCAAATCTTGGCGAGGTACCTAACTTTCATGGTTAGCTCATAACTTGGTTAAGAAGGTTATTTATTTACATATAGTAATATTCATGTAGTTTCATATATATATATATATATACATACTTATCTAACTACGTCATGTATCATATATATCAAGTTTAACGCCTTTACTATGGTTGCATAAGCACATCGCTTATTTGCTTACGACTCTAACGTAGTCCGTTACTTCATACTAGTTCATGGCCATCATGGTTAATGCTCACAACTTCGGCGACTCTTCGGATTTCTTAGAACTTTTACGTGCCTGTAAATTCACAATTACATGACGTCAAATGTAATCGTCAATTTACCTCACGGAATTATTCTAGTAATCTCCATCGTAGTCATTATTCATACGTCACACAAGGTCTGTATACTAGTCGCACTAGTTCTAAGTCACTGTAAGCATTCTAGTGTGTTCATGTACTGGAGTCTCGACTCATTTCGTTTCTTACTCTAGTCAGTCTTATGTAATTTCAAGGCATTCCCTAGCTAGGTAGTCTTAGAGCCTTAAACGCTAAGTTCTCTAAGTTGTCCTGGTGTGGTATAGGATATTCGGAGATATCCTATTTCGCCACAACCGTTGCTCTGATACCAACTGTAACAACCCGACTAGGAGGGGGCTGGACGTTACGACAGTTTGGTAACAGACTTGCACAACGGAAGCAACGGTAATTAATATTTAAGTGTTATACAATTTCTAATCCAAAAATATAAATACACAATTTAAATAAATAAACTAATATCTATGCAGGGACGAGACGCGGCGGTCGTCGAAGCAGTTGAGGAGTGTAATCCACTAGTCGATCCGATCTCTATCCGTACATATCTCTAGATTCTCTAAACCGCAACGCTTAAATCTCGAACCTTCTAACATGATAATCTCTAATCCACATAAGAAAGCATATACCTCTTCTTCTCGATCATCCAAACGCAGTACCTGAACACATGCTTAAAAGGGTTTGGGTCAGCAATTACGCTGGTGAGTCCGTATAACTAGTAAGTGGATCCGAAAACAGTTTATCAGTTCAAAATAAGTTTACACAGTTCAACACAGTTTAACACACGTGATGTACAAGCGACCCCTCAACCCTAACACTAGATCTATCTACTGCCATTATAGATCTACAAGGCATAATATATGCCGCAACGGTCCGCAGCCTCAGTGGAAGGTTTCCCGGGCCCAACGTCCCGAGTCCACTGTGCGTGGGGGATTCCCAAGTAGTACTACCCATATATTAAGCGGCTCACCTCTGAGTTAATGAGTGTCAGTGTTATCCGGCAGCTAGTATCTTGCCACATCACAACAGTTATAAAAAGGAAGCATGCATTCACCCCAAAACAGTAAAACAGAAAAAGGGGAATGGTACACGGAACTCACTTTGGCATCGTATCTTATCGCACTGTCACATAGTTTCCCAAGTTGGTAGTCCATCTATCCTTAGAACACAAGGTCCTATGATATTCACAAACATCAGTGGGTGTAACCGAACATCGCGGTTACACGTGTGGATACTCGGACATTTAGTTATTAATGAGGACTTATCCTAGTTGTCGTCACATGGTTCAAATTATTCGGTTGAGGTCTATGTTCTAAATTTATAATAATGGTCCTCCAATTCAATGTAGTGATGGCGACTATGTTCCTTAATAACTCAAGTCCCTTAATTAATTACACAACGTGGAAATCAGTATCAGGACTTATAACTCAAATGGTTTATCATGATGTCCATTTATTTTATATTGTTGGTTTATGTATACATTTTACATAAATCTGGTTTCCTATATGTTGAGCTCTAATACATCGTGTCCTTATCTTACCAGTAACCTAGTTACTTCAATATTCCATAATTAATTCTTGACTCTAGGGTCTCATATAAATGTCTCGAGTATGTCCATGTCCGAGTGCATTATTTAACAGGCTAATGTCTTGCACATTCTTATTATTTATCCTATAATCCAATATGCCGTTATCACAATCATGTTCATATTTAATCAAGTACCATAATACGCCTTCATATTAGTTCATATGTTTTATTCATACATAACCCATTCATTACCATATATGCATTGGTTCACATCCTTATCTCATATAGTTTATGTTCGATATACATATGATCGGGTAGGTTCAAGGTGTTAGTCAAGTCAAGTCCCCACACGTGCTGATCCGCATAACTATAATACTAAATACTAAGACGGTTTGGTTTCTCACGTTTATACCTCTCGACTCCTCGATTGACTGAGCCTTCTGTCCGTTGACTTTTTTTGACCGAGTCAACTGGGTTGACTCGGGTCTTGGCCCTTCATCTTCTACACAATAATCTCTCATCAATTAACATCACAACAACATCATCAATTCCACTATCACCATTCTATCTATACTTGAGTTAACAGTTGATTAGGAAACACAAATGAAGTCTTATAACTTACCGGCTCGTCGTCTCCCTGAACTAACTCACCATCGGAGGCCCGACATCACCATTAACCATCTTCTTGACAGTAGTAGCCCATCAACCATCGAACCACAGCCCCTTAATCTGAACCCTAGATCCACCGCCGCCACTGTCGTCTTTTCTGTCACCGTTCATCGGGATGAGGAGGCCGGCCGGAGGTCATGGTTGACTCCCCATCTCATCACCCTCTCTCCTCGTCTCTCTCTTTCTCTTTCTCGGATCTCTATCTCTCTCTCTCTCTCTAGATGTGAATCAGGTGTGGGTATAGGGGTGGAAACAATATCAGAAGGGAAGGGTTCGAATGGTTTGTTGGTGATTCACCGGAGCTCCGCCTGTATCGGTGGCAGGAGGCCACCGGCTCCTCTGCCCTCTCTTTCTACCATATGTGTTTTAGTGTGTTGTTGTTGTACAAAAATGATGGCAGATAATAGCTTAGGGTTTTTATATGGATTTGGTTTGGATGACAAATGGTTTTTGGTAAAGTGTTGTCACCACAAGGGGAGGACAAGTGTCCTTCTTTGGTGACTCACTATGGGTGTCGGGCGGGTTCGTTATCGGGTGTCAGTTTGGTCGCGTGACGGGTACTTTCTAATAATATTTTATGTATAATGGTTCGGTTTTTAAATGTCGCACATAAACGTACTATCCATTATTTGTTCTTGGTTACTTTATTATAAAATAATAATAATGTGCTAAAATTTCCGGGCCCTATGACCGGGTTGTTACACTTTACACATCCTGAATATGTCTTGTGACGGATCATTTATCGTGAATGTTTTGTATGGGTTGTGTCTATCGCCTTTTGTATTGGGTTAGATAAGATCCCAAGGATACTAGACATTTAATCGAGGACAAGGTTGCAGTAGGAAATTCACTCCTTGTGACCAAGGTTGTAGATAATTATCGGATCGAGTTATCGGGCCATAGTTTTCTTATTCTCTTGTACTTAATTTCATTGAGTTGCTTTGATGTAATTCTTGGTATGGACTGGCTGGCTACCGTGGCTTCTTACTTTGTGTGCGGGCGGAGACTCGTGCGACTTACAGCTCCTGATGGGAATCATATTACTATTCATGGGCACGATGGTTGCTCATTACCTTGGGTTATTTATATGCTAAAGGCGGGGAAGATGTTTCAGCATTGGTGTAAGGCATACCTGGCGCAAGTATTGGAGGTGGGGCTGATATCCCTAAGCTAGGGGATGTCCCCGTAGTGCGGGATTACTCAGATGTATTTCCTGAGGATTTGACGGAATCGCAATTGGACCACGAGGTTGAGTTCCGAATAGACCTCGTTCCGGAAGCTAAACCTGTAGCTAGAGACCTTACCTCCTAGCCCCTGCGTAAATGACATAACTCTCATCTCCATTGGAGGATTTGCTCGAGAAAGGATTCATTAGACCGAGTATCCCACCATGGGGTGCGCCGGTTTTAATTGTAAAAAGAAAGATTGTAGCATACGGATGTGTATCACTTGATGGTGAAGAATAGATATCCTTTACAAGAATCGACGGTTTATTTCGATCATCTCCATGGAGCTAGTTGGCTCTCGAGAATTAATCTTAGCTCGGGTTATCATCAGCTGAAAATACGAGAGCATGACACTTTCCGTACTCGCCATGGACATGATGAGTTTTGATAATGTCTTTTGGCCTGATTAACGTGCTGCGGCATTCATGGATTTAATGAACTAGGTGCGTATGTCGATGCCTAACTGTTTTGTTATTGTTTCCATAAATTACATGCCCATATACTCCGAAAGAGAAGAAGACCATATTCTACATCGCAAGAAGGTTCTTCAAACTCTAAGGAATGAGAAGCATTGCGTTAAAATTCTCAAAGGTGCTTTCTTATTTCATGAGGTTTAGTATTCTGGCCCATGTCATCAATTCTGCCAGTACCACGGTAGATTCCACGAAGGTGCAGGCAGTGATGAACTGGGTGAGACCAAAATAATCGTCTGATATTAGTAGCTTCTTGGGTTGGCAGGTTGTTATCGGAGGTGCGTACAGGATTTCTCTAGGATAGCTCACTAACTAAACTGGCCAAGAATGAGGTGAGGTTTGCTTCGGACTTGGACCAAAAGAACGTGGTTCTTAAAACTAAAGAAAATTTTGACACCGGATTTGCGGGTCTTACAAGTTTGACACAAGCACCGATCATAGCCTTACCGGGTTGGACGGAGGTTGTAGTGTTTTTTGGACGTGTCACTTGGGGGTCTCGGGTGTATACTTATGCAGCGCGTTAAGGTTATAGCTTATGCCTCACGCCAGCTGAAACCCCATGAGATTTATTACCCGACTCATGATTTGGAGTTAGCAGACGTTGTTTTTGCACTTAAATTGCGGAGACACCACTTATATGGGGTTCTTTGCACCATCTATACTGACCATAAGAGTTTGAGATATTTCTTTGAGCAGAAGGACCTTAACATGGGGCAACGCAGGTGGTTGGAATTAATCAAGGACTAGGATGTGGAGATTTTGTATCACTCAGGAAAGGCTAACGTGGTGGTAGACGCGTTGAGCAAAAGGAGAGGCCTAGACCCACTCGGGTGAAGTCTTGGTAGCTTAATTTGAAACTGGATATTGGAAGCAGATCTCTAGTGTTCAGAATGAAGCCTTACAGGTGGAGTAGATCATGACGGAGCGTATCTGGGGGTAGCAAGGACTTTTGGAAAGCAATTGAGATGGGGTTATGTCCATAAAAGGCCGGATGTGGATACCTCGATATGGTGGGTTTTGGGATAAAATCATGGAGGCACATGGAATCCGCTATTCTAATCATCCGGAAGATCATATAAAGAACTATTGGTGGCCGACAATGAAGTATGAGGTATCAACTTATGTGAGTGGGTATTTGACTTGTTTACAGGTTAAAGCAAAACATCAGAAACCGTTTGGAAAAATTCAACCTTTAGAGGTATCGGAATGGAAGTGGGAGCATCTTACTAAGCTACCCCGCACGCCAAAGGTGTTTGACACCACTTGGGTGGTGGTGGATTGGTTGACTAAGATTACTCACTTCTTGCCGATACAGGGAACCTTTAACTCCGAAAGGTTGGTAGAATTGTTCCTTCGAGAGATTGTATCTAAGAACGGTGTGCCAGTGTTATTGTTTCCGATAGAGACACTCGTTCTACGTGAATGGGAACTGGGTTACACATCAGCACCGCGTATCACCCGCAGATGGATGGTCAGTCGGAAAGAACCATCAAAAGACTTGAAGATATGCTTCGGGTATGCATTATTGATTTCGGTGGTAGCTGGGAGTATCAACTACCCTTGGCGGAGTTTTCATATAACAATAGCCATCACGCCACTATTTGCATGCCACCGTGTGAGAAGTTGTTGTGCTTCTCGACTACCTGACCTTATAAACTAGGCTATGATAGAAGTGGGATATGCCTGCTATGATCTATAGTATTGGTTTTGTGTCATGATTGTTACTTTGCTGTTCTCAGACGTAACCTAAAATGATCACATGAATGTTCTGTTTTGTGTAGAAGTAAGCGGATTCGAATAGCATAATTCATCTGTGCCTGTAGTTAATATATTCCTAGCAGGTTATCCTTAGAACATCAATTTTGGTGGCTCCATATTCAAGAGGATTCGAGGACGAATTCTATTATAATGAGGGTAGACTTGTAACATCCTGAAAATGCGCTAACTAATTATACGGAACAGTCACTTGGATGTTTATTGAATGGATCTGTTGATGGGTTTTAGGCGTAGGACTTTAATTAAATATGTTGATAAACTAAGTCGACGCTTATATCTTGGAATAAAGAACTAGAGGGTCCCGATTTGTCACTGTATAAAGTTAGTCTTTATTACTTTGGGAACAAGATTCACCTTATGAAAGTCTAGGGTTGTATGTGAAACTTTGGTGTATTATTACCAACATAAAAAAAAGCTATAAAAAAACCCTAAACCGAGGGAATGCGACGACGACAGAAAGAAAGAAAAGAAGAGAGGGATAGATCGGAAAAATGATTGGGGCGACGAAATAGGTTGTTAGGATCTGAGTTTGTTTGTTTTGATTATGTTTAACTAAATATGATAAAAGTGAAACGAATATAGATGAAAGTGCAGCGGAATAATAAACTGTTAATCAAAACAAGAGAGTAAAAGTTTTCAGATCGAATGCTTTCATTTATCTAAAAGATTACAATCGTACAAATACTCCCCCTCAGCCTGATCACACAGTGATTGTTTGTCTGAGAGAATGTTTGTGTGTGTGATGCAATAGAACAGTACAAGCACTGTTCTATTTATAGGCAGACTCAAAGCACTGATGACCTAGGCTGACGTCACCTAAGACAGTGACCTCTAACAGAATAACAAACATAAACATCTGCCTATTACAAACTACTGTTACATTGAAAGCACTGATATTAAACAGCTGTTGTAGATAAACTCTGATGGTCTTGTATCCACTGCTGGAGCCTAAGTGCTGTTGGTTCCAGCAGTGCTTTGGTCTTCAGTACTTGTATCAGCAGTTGTTCTTCATCAGACCTTTGGTCAGCAGTTGTTCTTCATCAGTTGTTTACTCAACAGTTCTTTGTATCAGCAGTTGTTGAGCAGTTGTTTGGATAGAACAGTAGTTAGGGTCAGCAGTCTTTTGGGAGAAGTAAGTTGTAAGGACTGTTTATTCAAGGATCAAACTGATAGCATGTTTTGGCTTTCTAATCATCTGTTCTTCTCCAGGTCAGCAGACCCAACAATCGACCCCTAGAACAGATGATGCCAAAACTCAGCTTTATTTATTGATCTTTATTCCTCATCAGACTTTCTCTGATTTGGCCTTTGAATTGTAATTCAAAGTTCAGAGCAAATAAGTCTTCTTCATCTCTTTCTAGGTCCAGATTTAGCAATGTTTGGTGATCTTCTGCACATAGGCTGTAAGCATCATCCATGCTGATCTTCTGAACCCTTCCATCTGACCTGAGCAATGTCAATTCGTGGTTGTCTTTGTTGACTTTCCACTTTAGAATTTTTGAGTCAGTGGATTTGCTGAGATGAACTTTTATTCTTGATGAGTTGGGTGAAGGAGGTCTTCCAATGAGTTCTCTGAGCTTCTCTGTTGTAGGATCAGAGAAATAGTGTATTTGATTGAAAAGCCCTTCCTTGATGAATGTATCAGCAAACTTTCTTTGATCTTCCTCTGACATCTCCTTCTGCTATTTGAACTGTCTTCTTGCAGCAGTTGTTAGATCAGAGGTTTCAAGTAAGCTGTCCAAGTTAAAGGTCTGTTGGGGTCTCTTCATCATTGGTTCATCAGTGTAAATTGGTTTCCTTGGTAGGCTGGGATCCTTCTTCCTATTTTCTTCCAGACTTTTGTAAGTTTCAACCAGCCTTAACTCGGACCATCTGGAAACTGACCTCATCTCCCCATAGTTGGCAGCTACAATCTCCTGCCTCATCCTTTTGAACTTCAAGGCTCTGACTGGGTCTCTGCCTTTGCCAAAGTTAGGAGTAGAGACTTTAGCCTTGGGTCTTTGGCCATTTCTTCAATCCTGAGTAGTTCTTCTCTCAAGGCATGAGTAGTCCAACCATTGAACTGCTTTTTGTTTGCTTTGTAGGGCTTGGTTGCCATTATCTGTTCAAGAAGAGATTCCCTTACCTCCTTTTCCAAATCTACACTGAGAGGCATGGAGGACATGGAATTGCTCAGGGTCTTAGCAAAGTCTTCAATCCTTCTGAGTTTGCTAAGCTCTGTTGAATGGATGCCCTGAGCAGTCCTGTCATCCTTCCCTTTGCATTTCTCCTTAATGATGGCATCCACCTGTTCACCCTTGTATTTCAGATATTTATCAAGGTTGAGGGGAACAGGGATGTTTGGGAGAGATGGGAAGGATCTTTCTGATGGCTGTTCAGTATTGTAGAAGGATTGTAATTCCCCCTTGAGTAGATCAAGTTCAAGGGGATACTGAACAACCAATGGTGTAATGGTTGGTAGTGGTCTATGGGATCTGAACTTGGATGTGTGTGGTGAGAATGATGTGATTGGAATAGCTGTGATAGGAGGAGTGGATTGGGCTGTTGAAGTGGTGTTTGGTGATGTGTGTATGTTTTCATCATGTACAACAAAGGTTGATTTTCTCTTCCTTGTGTACATGATTTTTGGTGATGGTGATTTGGTAGCAGTGGTTGGATTAACATCTGTTGGCCTTTTAGTAGAACCAGCAGATGTTGGGGTTTTGGCTGGTGATGTAGGTTTGGTAGTTGTTTGTTCAGGTGTGTGTGTTGGTTTAGGTACAGTGGTTTGGGAAGCAGTGTTTTGGGTAGTTTCGGTGTTTTGGGTGGCAGTGGTTTCAGTAGCAGTGGTTTTGTCAACAGAGGTGTTTAACTTAGATGGTAGCTTTCTGACATGCTTAGCAGGCCTTTTCATCCTTTTAGAGGATCCCACATCTTCAGTTTCCCTTTGTTGTTTCTTCTTGAGTTCAACTAATGCTTCTCCTTTAACTTCCAAGGTGTCAGCTCTTTTCTGTTTTTCTTGAGCAGCCTTTTCAGCTTCTGTGTTTGCAGAGTCATCAACTGCTTTGTTCTTGTCAGTGGTTTGTTGTGGTGCTGTTGGTGTTGTTTGTTGTTGTTGTTGTTTTGGAGCTTGTTGTTGTGGAGCTTGTTGTTGTGGAGCTGATTTGGTAGACTCTGGTTTCTTGGTAGACTTGGCTTGGCCTTTTTGAGAAGGAGGACAACCAAAAGGATCTAGTTTTGGTAGCCTATCTCTGCCACTCTCCCCCTTTTTGGCATCATCAGCCGTGAAAGCATCATCATTTTCATCCCTGAGGATGGTGGTAGGGGCAGAGCCAGTAGCCTTCAGCAGGTGGTCCTTGATGGCTTTGATGTCAGCATGGGTATCTTTGTACCTTGCATCTACCATATTTCTGATCTCAGCCATGTAAGTTTCATGTGTCTGATCAGCCAGTTTTCTGTGAGCTATGATGATGGGGGAAACTGATTTCCATAACTCACTGGCTATATCAGCTGTGGATGGTTGACTCTTGGAAAGGTCTGCAATTGAGCTCAGTATAAGCTTGACATCAGATTTGATGTCAGCAACAGAGGTTTCAATGACAGAAACTCTGTCCGTCAATTCTTGGTATTTTGACCCATCTCCTAAATTAATAGGATCATCTGAGTCCCTACCAGTGGTAGTTTTACCTGATTCAGTCCTAATAGGTGAATCAGATGCCCCTTTTTCTTGGTACTGGGGACTTCCAACTGTTTTTGGAGACACTATAGTGGCTTCAACAGTTGTTGCCTTCAAGGGAGTCTTAGCTATGTAATCACTGTCCTGATGTGAGACAGTGGTCTCTACATCAGTAGTGGCTGCTCCACTTGAAAACTCACCTAGAGTTGCATTGAACTCAGGTGGTGTAACCTCCTCTTCTGTTTGTGGGATAGCAGATTGAATATTCTCAGGTCCAGTCACATGTGGAAGTATACTCTCAGTGACAGGTGGAAGAGAGGAACTGGGATCTTCCTGAGATTTTTCAATTGCCTCAAACAAAGGTTGCATGGTTTGTGGAACATGATGTGATGGTGAGGGTGGAGGAGTAACAAGAGAATTAGCCCTAGGAGAGGGGCTTGTGAACATTTGGTCAAGTGACTCAAATGTATCATGATGTGTGTCCCCTTGGCTTACAACATGATCCTTTTGAGAGGATTCATGAAGAGTTTGGTCAGGTGGAGGTATGTCCAACTGTTGTGAGGAAGTAACAACAGTGGTTTCAGGTTGCTTTTGTTGTGCAACAGAGGTTTCTTCTAGTACCTCATCATCCAGAAGCCTCATTTGTGGTTGAGTGGTGGTTTTTGTGGATGGATGTTTCTTTTTGGAAGTAGCTGGTGTGGGTTTCACAGCACTGGATGTAGTGCCATGATCACTAGGAGCAGTGGGCTCAACAACAGAGGTTTTGACAACAGTTGTTGCCTTTGTCCTCTATGTTTGTGTTTTAGAAACTTTTGACACTTTAGACACTTTTTCTTGGGTGCTTCCACCCAGCATTCTTGTGAAAGTTTCATCAGTTAAGCTTTTCTTTTGCATAGCCTCACCCTTTTTGAAAACTTTTTCTGGTAAGACTTTTTGTAAGATTACACTAAGAATTCTTGGGTAAATAAGAAAAGCATTGTTTGACCCAGACTTGACTGCTTTCACATTTGATACCAAGTCCATGAACAATCCCTGGGAAAGATTGAAGTCAGAGTTTGACAACATGGCATAACCCAGATATTGCATCCTTAATGGGATTTCATTAAAAGATGTGGACTTAGCAGAGACACAAAGAAGAAGAGTATGGAAGAAAAATTTCATGACTGGAGGGAAAAACTTTTTGAAAAGAGTTGATCCAGTCATCTGACCATCATACCCTCTTTCTTGGAACTCAGTGTGAAGCTCTGTTTTAGTAAAGGAATCCTTACCTGCCAGGTCATTCAGTGTGAAAGTTGTGGATATGGTTTCAGGGGTAATGACGATACTGGTTTCTCCAATTTTGGAAATAATGGAAGTAGGCTTTTTGTCTTGTAGTAGAAACTCAGCATTCAACCAAAATTCTTGGAGTGTATCAAGATAAATGGGGGCGTTAGCGGTTAGGATGGGTAAGTATTTGGAGTTAAGGAAAATGTCGATGGTGGAATGAAATGGAGCGTTGTCATCTGTTTTAATCAGATAAGGGAGACAATTGTGTGTAGCTTTGGCTTGAAGATCCATTGTAATGGATTTCGAAGGTGAAGATGATTGAAGATTGATGGAGGGTTTGAGAATGAAGAAGGCGGTTTTCAGTATTTTGAATACAATGAGACAGTGTAACGTCTGTTGTGGTAAAACAGGGTTTTTATAGGCTCAATGAAACCGCTGATGTGGCCAAACCTCTGCTTATATGAGCAGACGTGGCAATCATCTGATGGATGAAACATCTGGTGGAGAACAACTGTTTTTGGCAAACAACTGATACAAACAGCTGATGGATCCAACTGTTTTTTTTGTGTATAGATATAATATATATATATATATATATATATATATATATATATATAAGCGGACAGTTGTTTTATCTGAACAGATGTTCTGAAACAGATTTTTCAACTAACAGTTGTTTTATCTGATCAGATGTTTTGAAACAGACTTTTCAACCAACAGTGGATATGAATGAAACAGTGGTTTTATCTGATCAGATGTTATAAACAGATTTTTCAACCAAACAGCTATTTTAAAAAATTTGATTTTCTGAAACATTTTATTATGATTTATTGAAAATTTATTTGTTTAATCCATGTTTAACATACCAATTCTGGAAATCAGATTTGTAAAGGTAGATGTGTCTAAAGCTTTTGTTAACACATCTGCCAACTGATCCTCTGTTGGAACATGGTGTAAAGAAATCAAACCTTTTTCATAGCTGTCTCTGACAAAATGATGTCTTATGTCAATGTGTTTGGTAGTGGAATGAGAGACTGGATTCTTGATGATATTTTCAGCAGCTTGACTGTCCAACATGAGTGGAGTCCTAAGTGCAGTTATCCCAAAATCCAGTAGTTGATTTTGAAGCCACATGAGTTGGGCTGTACAGCTTGCAGCAGCAATGTATTCAGCTTCAGCTGTTGAAGTTGAAACAGCTGCCTGCTTTTTGCTTTGCCATGAAACTAAGGCATTCCCTAGAAATTGGCACCCTCCTGAAGTGGATTTTCTTGTGGTGTGACAGCCAGCAAAGTCACTATCTGAATAACCTGAAAGCTCAATGTTTCCATTAGCAGGATACCAGATACCAAGTGTGGGAGCACCTTTGAGGTATCTGACTATCCTTTTCACAGCAATAAGGTTTGACTTTCTGGGTGAAGCCTGGGATCTGGCACAGACACAGGTAGCAAACATAATGTCTGGCCTAGATGCAGTTAGGTACAATAAAGACCCAATCATACATCTATAATGTGTTTGATCAACCAGTTCATCCTTGTAATCAATAGTGAGCAGCTTGACTGTACTCATGGGTGTGCTACATGGCTTACAATCATTCATCTCAAATCTGGTTAATAAGTTCTTTACATATTTGTTTTGGTGAATGAATGTGCCATTTTGCAGTTGTTTCACTTGAAGACCAAGGAAACACTGAAGCTCACCCATGGCACTCATCTCAAACTCTGCTGTCATGAGTTTTCTGAACTCTTCACACATTTGGTTACATGTGGATCCAAAAATGATGTCATCCACATATATTTGAACAATCATTAAGTGTTTCCCTTTCCATTTAAGAAATAAAGTTTTGTCAATTTTACCTCTTGTGAAGCCAATGGATAAGAGAAATGTGGAGAGAGTTTCATACCAGGCCCTTGGTGCTTGTTTAAGTCCATACAAAGCTTTGTTGAGCTTGTAGACATAGTCAGGATGGAATGTGTCTTCAAAACCAAGTGGCTGACATACATAGACCTCCTCCTGAATTTTGCCATAAAGGAAAGCACATTTGATGTCCATCTGATACACCTTTATGTTGTGGTTGACAGCAAAGGCTAAAAAGAGTCTGATGGCTTCTAGTCTTGCTACAGGAGCAAAAGTCTCATCATAATCTATTCCTTCTTCTTATCTGAAGCCTTGAACCACAAGCCTGGCTTTATTCTTGACAACAATACCCCTTTCATCAGTCTTGTTTTTGAAGACCCACTTTGTTCCTATAGGACAAACATCCTTAGGAAGTGGTACAAGCTCCCATACTTGTTGTCTTTTGAATTGAAGGAGTTCTTCCTGTATGGCTTCTACCCAACTGTTGTCTTTCAGTGCCTCTTGGTACTTGACAGGTTGTGTGAGGGATAAGAAACCTGCAAAAAGACAGATATTTGAGGATTGGCTTCTTGTGAGCACACCCTCTCTGATGTTGCCAATGATCTGGTCTGGTGGATGAGCTCTTAAGTAAATAAGATCTCCTTGATATGGAACAATGGCATTTTGAGGTGATGGACAGAGGTTTGGTGACTCTGTTGGTGTAACATCTGTTGGTACTTCTGTAGTGCCATCAGATGTTTGAAATGGTAATGGAGGAATGGGTCCAAGTGGTGTGAAACTTGACTGACTTTTGTCAACAGATGATTGACTTTTGTCAACAGATGATAGGTCAGTGGTTGTGAGGGGTGAGGCAGTGGTTTGAGGATAAGACTGGCCAACAGTGGTTGACACAGCTGTGGCAGAGTTTTGACAATTGTTTTGAACAGCTGCTTCCTCTGAGGCAGAATAGACTTTGTAGTGACTTGGGATCACAACATCTGTTCTGTAATCTTGCTGTGGAGACTGTGGAATACCTGCATTGTTAGCTTTAACAGTGATATCTTCAAATTTGAATTTATGTAAATCAAATAGTTCAGCAGGGTTTGCAGGATTTTTAGAGATGAAAGTTCATTGAACTTTACATTCAGAGTTTCTTCTATTGTCTTAGTCCTTGTGTTAAACACTTTGTAGGCCTTAGCAGTAGAAGAATATCCCAGAAAATAACCACAGTCTACTTTGGCTGCAAATTTTGAAATGGAATCTTTGAGATTTAAAATGAAACATGGGCAGCCAAAGATTTTGAAAAATGAGATTAATGGTTTGATTTTGAACAAAATTTCATAAGCAGTTTTTTGATGTCTGGGGTTGATCAAAACTCTGTTTTGAACATAGCAAGCAGTGTTTACAGCTTCTGCCCAAAAGGACAGTGGCAAACCAGAATCTGCTAGCATGGTTCTTGTAGCTTCTATAAGAGTCCTATTTTTCCTCTCAACCACCCCATTTTGTTATGGTGTTCTTGGGATGCTGAACTGCCTCACAATCCCTTTTGACACACAGAAGTCATCCAACTCCTTATTTTTAAACTCTGTTCCATTGTCACTCCTGAAGACTTTTACTGGCAAGTCATATTGTTTTTCAACTTTGGTGACAAAGTCCTTCAATATACCTGCAGTCTCATCCTTAGAATGTAAAAAGTAAGTCCATGTAAACCTAGAAAAATCATCAACTATGACAAGACAAAATCTCTTTCTTCTTAGACTCATGATTTTAACAGGGCCAAACAAGTCCATGTGCAACAGTTGTAGACACTGACTAGTTTTGGACTCATCAATGGATTTGTAAGAGCTTTTATGTTGTTTCCCTTTTAAGCAAGAAACACAATGCTCATCACATTTAAATTCTTTTGATGGTAAGCCTCTGACAAGACTTTGTTTGGAGAGTGTGTTGATAGTATTAAGGTTGGTGTGACCCAATCTCCTATGCCACAATTCTGTCTCCTTAGTGGAGGCAGCAGAAAACAGACAGACATTTGCCATAGGATTGTCCTTTAACATATCAACAACATACACATTGCCACTTCTATGAGCAACAAGTTGTGCTTTGCTCTCAGCAATAATGGTATCAATCTTTTTCACCACTTCTGGCCCAATAATCTTACAAGTTTTCTTTGTGAAAAATGAGCCATAACCTTTGTCACTCATTTGTGAAACACTCAGAAGATTAAACTTGAGATTATCAATAAGATTGACATTTTCAAACTTGAGTTTTCCAGCCTGTACAGTCCCTGAACCCAACACCTTACCTTTAGAATCATTACCAAAGGATATATCACCCCCTCCATGAGCCAAGAAGTCCAGAAGCAGGGCTCTACATCCTGTCATGTGCCTGGAACCTCCACTATCTACATACCAAAGACTATCTAAACAAGCAGAAGCTCCCTGCACATCAGTAAATGATTAGTTTTGGTGAGTGTCCAAAGCCAAGTTGGCTTTGGATGGGTCCTCAGACCTTTCAGACTCAAGCTTTGGAAGGTGATCAGTGGTTTGGACCAATTTCTGAATTAAGGTCAACAACTGCTGCTGACCATTTGCCAGTGCTTGGATGTCAACACTTGGGGCAGCAGTTGTTTGATCACTTCCTGACAGATGATAATACCCATATGGATTTCTGTTCACTCTTGGTTTAGAGGGTCTCTTTGGCTCCTCATAAACATGTGGCAGACTGTGACATGGAGGTTGACCATAACATCTTGGGTATTTGCTTGTGGGTGGAGCATCTGTTACTTGGACATCTCTAGAAGCAGATGTTTCAAGCCTTTTTGTAACAGATGTTTGGACAGGGGTGAAGGTCTGTTTGGGCTTTCCTTTTGGTGTACTAACCACAGGGTTTGCAAGAGTTTTAGCTTTGTATTCTTGTATTTTTACATCAAAATTTTTGAGATACAAGCACTCTTTGGTCTTGTGATTCTTTTTCCCACATATTGAGCATGTGGCATTGGAATCACATTCACTTGTTCCTTTGTTAATATCATATGCTTTTAGAAGAAAACAGTTTTTGGTGACATGATTCTTCTTTTCACAGAAATCACAGAACAAGTTGACAGTCTTTTCTTTCTTCTTCCCCTTTTCAGCCTTCTTTTCAGCAGATGTTTGAGCATCTGCTGGAAGATCTTTCAGGGGAATGACTTTTGCCAAGGGAATGACCCTTGCCTGAGGAGCTGTCTTTCCCTCAGGAGTTTTGAAATCAACAGGTTTATAATTCTCAAGAGTATCACACTCATCAGACCAAGTAGGTTTAAATTCATACTTTTCAAGTTCAGTAAAAGATGAGGAACCTTCTGGTTTTTCAAGAACAATTTTCTTACCATTTGGTTCAGTGATTTTAATCTCTTGACCCTGCAGGTTTGTTGGTACTATCTCAACAGACTTTTGACTCTTTGTGTCAGTGTTTTCAATAGCTGGAGCAGTGGTTGCAAAACCAAAGCCAAACTTCACATGACTTTTGGTTTGTTTGTTGAGTAGCATCTCAAATCCTCTACATGATTCCACCCATTTCTTACATTCAACTTGGGTGGACTCAAGCTCACTTTTACAACTTTGATATTTTGCTATCATAGTTTGGAGCTGGTCTTTGGTTATAGTTGCTTCATGTTTTAAGCTGCTTATTTCAGACTCTTTTGCAGTTAAACTTGTTTTCAAATCTTTTGTAAGTTTTTCAAATTTAACTTCATCATCCAAAATTTTCTTTCTAAGGTTTTCATTCACCTCTTTAATGTTAGCAAATGCTATCACACATTTGTCAGAACACAACTCTTTAAGAATTTGAGGAGATACCTTAGCAGCAGCCATCAATGCACAATCACACTTGCACTCACAGTCATCAGATGCACCCCAGGGATCTGTGAGATTCACAACCTCTTCTTCAGGTTTTTCACCTGTAACAACTTCACTAACAACATCATCAGTCACAACATCAGATTCAGTTACCACCTCCTCAGATTCAATCTCATCCACCATAGCCATGAAACAAAATTTTCTGGTTCATTTTCAGCTTTGGCAACTAGTGCAAAATTCTCATCTGTTAGCTCATCAGGTAGACTGCTCCAATCAACAAAGCCTTGTGTAAAGAAGCTCTGTTGATTGGTCTCTGCAGGAGCAGAGGATGGAGCAACAGTCGTTTGCACAGGTGCTTGAGCAACAGGTGTTTGCACATAGTGGATCTGAGGAACAGTGGTTTGGACATACTGGACAGGAACAGTGTTTGAGGACTGTGCAAAATGAGCAGTGTTTTGCACATTTGGTCCAGGGGCATTATAGGAATCTGATAAGTGTTGGTCTGTGGTCTTTGATTTGGATAGGTTATCGTAGGTGTACCATGTTGACCCCTACATTCCCTAGCAAAATGACCAAACCTATGACATTTATAACACTTGATCTTTGATTTATCCAACCCAACCTTAGATCTGCCAGTCAACCCTGGAAACATTCTACCAGTTTTCTTGTAAAAATTATTAGTTCTTACACTGAGAAGGGCCAATTGGTGCATAATGTCCATTTCTTCCAAATCATCAGGGTCAAAGTATTTCAGGTCATCATACTCAAAGGATATATTGTCAGATGCCTGGATATCACCACCACTTGCTGTGAAAGCATAGTTTGGTGAATACGAATCAGAGTTAAAACCTGAGTTAAAACCTGAAGTTATGTCAATAAAATGATCATAACTCTGATCCTTTGTGTTTCCAGGCACATCATCATGACCCAAAAGTGTTGTATTCCCAAACACATAGTCATCAGACACTTTTCCAGAGTCCTGGAGCTTCTTTTTCTAGTTAAGCTCTCTCTCATAGGTCAAGAGCTTACCATGAAGCTGGGTCAGTGATAGGTCTTTAAATCCTATTGAGTTTCTCATCACAATAGCAATAGTGTCCCATTTGTCTGGTAATGATCTCAAAAACCTATGGTTCAAGGTTGAATGAGGGTAAGTAAGACCAACCAATTTTAGTTCACTAATTAAGCAATTAAATCTCTCAAACTATTGAGTTAATGACTCTCCTTTGACATGACTGAATGTTTCATATTGTTGGTTAAGTATTTCACGATTGTTTTCAATAACCTCCTCAGTCCCACCAAACTGTTCTTTCAGTGCATCCCACAACTCCTTTGCACTGTTACAGTGTAACAACCCAGCATATATATCATTGGGTAGAGCCATGGCCACAATACTGAAGGCCTTAGCATCTAGCTCAATTTTCTGAAAATCCTGGTCGGAGTAGTTTTCAAGTTTCTTTGGCTCAAACACTTTGGGATCTTCAGTACTCGGCACAGTCGGAACATGTGGTCCGAAGATAACCGACTTCCAACACCCAGTGTTTTGTTGAGCTAGAACGTAGCTCATCCGACGTTGCCAGATATTGTATTCAGATCTGACAAGCATCGGTGGCTTGTTGTTCGTGCCAGTGTTATGTGGATCGTGATTGATAGAAGCCATTCTCTGATTTTTCAAAAAACAAAGTCTGTTTAAAAACGGTTGAAACGAAATTAAACTATTACTCTGTTTTCAATCTAACAGACAAACGATATCAATAATTGTGAGCTGATTATTAAATTGATTTGTTAGATCGAATTTAATTGACCAAGCTCTGATACCAATTGTTAGGATCTGAGTTTGTTTGTTTTGATTATGTTTAATTAAATATGATAAAAGTGAAACGAATATAGATGAAAGTGCAGCGGAATAATAAACTGTTAATCAAAACAAGAGAGTAAATGTTTTCAGATCGAATGCTTTCATTTATCTAAAAGATTACAATCGTACAAATACTCCCCCTCAGCCTGATCACACAGTGATTGTTTGTCTGAGAGAATGTTTGTGTGTGTGATGCAATAGAACAGTACAAGCACTGTTCTATTTATAGACAGACTCAAAGCACTGATGACCTAGGCTGACGTCACCTAAGACAGTGACCTCTAACAGAATAACAAACATAAACATCTGCCTATTACAAACTACTGTTACATTGAAAGCACTGATATTAAACAGCTGTTGTAGATAAACTCTGATGGTCTTGTATCCACTGCTGGAGCCTAAGTGCTGTTGGTTCCAGCAGTGCTTTGGTCTTCAGTACTTGTATCAGCAGTTGTTCTTCATCAGACCTTTGGTCAGCAGTTGTTCTTCATCAGTTGTTTACTCAGTAGTTCTTTGTATCAGCAGTTGTTGAGCAGTTGTTTGGATAGAACAGTAGTTAGGGTCAGCAGTCTTTTAGGAGAAGTAAGTTGTAAGGACTGTTTATTCAAGGATCAAACTGATAGCATGTTTTGGCTTTCTAATCATCTGTTCTTCTCCAGGTCAGCAGACCCAACATAGGTGGTGGTTCACGGTGGTTCCAGTGCACCAACTTGCGACTCATCGCGATCAAGGTAAACTTCTAATCTGTTCGTATATTTGTTTACGCATGGTTTCGGGATGGTTTTGGTTCGGTTCGGTCATACCTGTGATGGTGCTCGAAAGTTGTAAGCAGCTGTTGGTTGTTGTTGCTGAAGACGGTGGTGACAGGTTCCGAACGTGGAATAGAGATGCTTATGACAGTGGGGTTGCAAGGTTATAGTCGTGAGGGCTATGGATTAGGCATAGATGCTGGTCCGGTGGAGGTTCTCTTTTTGGAATCGTGTGGAAAAGGTGGTGATGATAGATGGCTCTGGTGGTAGTGTAGGACAAGGAAGGTGATGAGGGCTGTTGCATGGTTTGGCTTATGGTGATCCAAACTTGGTCTGTGAGTGTTGCTTGCAAACATCCAAACAATAATAATACATATAAACTTGGTTCATGGGATGTATATATGTGCATGAAATTTTGTAAACCATTTAGCATTTGATGGTGGTAATGATTTCATGTTGTTGATTAATCATGGAGATTTCAAAAGGTTAATACTAACTGTGATGAAATGGTGCATGGGAATGAATGATGATGTGTGGGTTTTGAATCTATTTTCATGCTACAATTGAATATGTCGCATGGTGAGGGTAGGTTATTAATAAACTAGCTATGCACATATCATATATTATTTTCATGGATGGCAAAATAGTTAGATGATGCATGGAAAGTTAAAATACAAGAATTGGAAGTACATGATTGATGATGAAGCCATGTGTGGTTTATGGACTCTATGGGAGGAGATCACTATGTGGTTTCATTGATGACCCAATTCGACATGGATTTGGAAACTTTGCAACTAGTGAGTTCTTGTGCCCACTCTTTTAGTTATTATTTTTCTAAATAATTTTGGGCTGACGTGCTTGCTAAACCAGTATGATTATTTTTATGATGTCACAAAATATTTTTATAAGATTGTAAATATTTTTGTGAACTCATATATATTATTTTGGCATGAAACGTAAATAGGCGGAATGCGCCTAATGTGTTATTATATGGCTTGAGTTATTTGTGTTATTATATATATGAATAGACGGTTGTCTTGATTAAAGTGTGGCTTAAGTTTTTATTTAATAAGCGGGATGCGCTTAATGTCTTGGCCACGTATTTGAAATCTTGCTTGTTAGATCGGGACTTGACTTGAGTTATACTTGTTAGGTTAAAGGTGTTAATATATATATATATATATATATAAACTGTGTGTGACGGTTACCTGGTAATATAAATTGAGCTATGATAGTTTTACAGTATGTCTGCACTGATTTATAGTTATGGTTTGAGTCTTAGTAGGCGATATGCGCTTATGTAGACTTGTTGTAGTTTTGTGACAAATAGGTGAAATGTGCTTATTGTAGATTTAAGATAAGGTCTTATGTTAAGTAGGCGGATTGCGCTTATTCTAGACTTTACATTTTTCCTTAGGGAACAAATTGGCGATTTGCGCTTATTGTTAACTCTGAGGTTGAGGTATTATGTTAATTCTTAAATTGACAAACTACTTGTTTATATAAATTAATAAAATCTGAATTCACTAAGCGTAGCTGACTTTTGCATACACGTTAGATTGATTTCAGGTTGATGATGAATAAAGGACGTCTTGGCATGCTGCCGGACTACTCAGAGGCAGTTGACATTTTGAATAAGAAGATACTACTTTATTGCTAGAAAACTATTTTCTAAACTTATTGATTTTGTTTTACAAATATGGTTTGACCCGTTGTGGGGACTTTCATGTTTGAATAATTTAAACATTTACTTTCCGCTGCGTGTTTTCTGATAATAAAATAAGACTTCTTAAGTATTAATTATGGTTTTAGTCTTTGAATGCCAAATGTTTAACCCGTCGGATTTGAGGGTCTTACATTTCAAGCATAAACCACTTAGTTTGCATCAAAAATCGCAGATACGAAGTCGTAAGGTCGAACCGGAAGATTTCTGGGTTTGGTTCGACCCCAGGGGCTTCTGGTTCGACCCATGGTCCCTTGGTTCGACACCCATGATGTTCATTCAACCTATTCACAAGTTCATTCAACCTAACACATATTTATTTGACCCTAACATATGTATATTCGACCTTGACGTATGTTAATTCGACCCCAGACACCCAGATTCGACCCCAGGCACCCAGATTCAACCCCATGCACCCAGATTCGACCCTATGGTGCCACATTCGACCCCTAGGAGCTACATTCGACTCCCAGGAGCCACGTTCGACCCCAGAAGCCACGTTTGACCCCCAGAAGCCACGTTCGACCCGCCAGAAGCCACGTTCGACCCCCAGAAGCCACGTTCGACCCATTTGAGCCACATTCGACCCCACGAAGGGTCAAATGAGTTCCACGTTCGACCCTTTGTTGCAACACTTCATAAAACGCACCAAAACGCATCAAAACTATCCGAAAACATCATGAAACATCACCAATCACAACAGTCAACTACAATTAACATATTCCCACAAAACCCTACCAATTTCATCCCGAAATCCGCCCGTTTTACAAGTTACCTAAAATAGCAAATTATGGAGATGTCACATCAAACACATGCAAACTTTACCTAATTAGGAAACTTTTTTAAATCTCTTAAAAATCAAATTAACATGCTCAGATTATCATGTACAAGAAAACCCCCAATCATATCATTATCAATAACATCATGAACAAGCCCTAAATCTAACCCAAAATCCCCAAAATGAGCAAAACATCATCAATAATCAATTGTAACCTATCTCAATCCTAAATCATCATCAACAACAGCCCTAGATCATTGCTATAACATCTATACAGCAATCAATCATCAAACAATACATAACACCCCATAAAACACCATTAACACATGTTAATTTGTATGAAAACTCATTGTTTATGGATAGATTTTGTTTAGAAAGATGTTAGGTAGGTTTTTATGCATGAAAACATGTTTGAATCAGATCTGGACCTTTGGGGTTTAATGAAAACAAATCAAAATGTTTTAAAAAGGATTTAGGATGAAGAACACACCTTTGATCTTTGTTTAGAAGATGTTTGTAGCTTAGATTATGGAAAACAAGGGCGAAAAATCCTTCCCCAATGATTAAAGTTGCTAGAGAGTGTTTAGAGGCATTTAGGGTTTGTGAAATGATGAAAAATGACAAAGTGTGGTATTTATACCCAGTCCAAATTCGCCCCCTATACAAGGTCGGAGGTGCCCACATTCGACCTCACACAGGTCGAATGAACTTTATGTAGTTTTCCATCCCAGGTTCGCCCCCACGCTATGGGTCGAACCAAGATCCCATCCCAGGTTCGCTCCCACGCTATAGTCGAACCAAGACCCATGTTTTCTAGGTTTTCCAGTTTTGTCGTTTTAACGCGTTTTTAACACATCCTAACACATGAACATGCAATCCTAACCTATGTTTAACATATATAAGCATGGATAATCATCTACACACCGTTTAAACACGTATTTGCATATAATCCACCATATAGGACTCCATCTACGCATAACACTTATTCTAGTTAATGTAATTCACTAACAACGGGACTCGTAACGTGTGTGTGTGTGTGATTAACCCAATGATCCTCCAAATCATTGAACCCTGGATAATACGGACTGACCCCATCAAGTATGTTTAATAATCGTTTCTCGCTAAGGTAGACTATATGTGTTTATAAAATGTTGACCTAAACATGCCGGGTGTCACATCATCCCCCTGTTGAAAGAATTTTCGTCCCGAAAATTTCCCGAAGTCAAAGAGAATGAAACGATAGGAAAGAAAAATTTTCCCGGTCGTAACATCATCCCCTAGTTGAAAGGAATCTCGCCCCGAGAATCACTCTTCGACAGTAATGAGTGTCGACCTAACCCAAGTAACGTTTCCCAGAATACAAACGAAATGATAACCGCGAACGAAGAATGATAACAACAGATACTCCATGCCGGGGAACCGCCCTCCCCAAGGTGAATGCAAACCAATGAATCCTCCTGATCGAAGGCCTACTAGAGACTACTGTGATCAGTATAATGAAATACCGGTACCGTCCAAGTAGCATTTCCAAGGGACCCACATCAGACCCATGAATGCAAAATGATGACGAAGTACAAGAACGAATACACATGATGGATACGAAACGCCAAACAATATGAATGAGAATGAACATGAGTATAACGAGAATCAAGAAAAGAAGACTCACCACTAACAGTATCCGGATCTTCCACGTTTTCCCTAGCACCAATGACGTAAGCACGAGCCGGAGCAGTTCGACCGCCACCCTCGCCTTGCTTCAGTTTAGGACAATCCTGCTTGAAGTGCCCAGTCTCTCCACAGTTAAAACACCCATGGTTTCCCCTAGGAGTAGGAGCGGGGACAACCGCTTGAGTCTGTTTTGACTGAAGATTGACCCTACAATCCTTAGTCAAGTGACCGACTCGCTGACAACGATTACATCGAAACTCATCGCAACCCCCAACATGGTGATATCCACACGTGTTACACTTCGGATTCCTTCCAAGATAACCCCCAGTCTTCTACTCAGATGACACTCCCACAACGTCCTGCCTCTTCACCTGCGGTTCAGACGACCCAGCGTTCTTCGCAGCACTCTCCCACTTCCTCTTGTTATCCGCAGGGGCTTTCACAGCAGCACCCCTCGGAGGTAGAACGCCCTCAGCAACCTTCATGTTGATCAGCTTGTGGGCTGCCGGAACAGTGGCCAACATAGTAGTGTGATCAGCGGCGGCAACATGCCCAGCAATCTCCGGCACTAACCCAGCAACGTAGTGCTCAATCCTCTGGTACTCCGGTGTAGCCAAACCGGGGCACATCACGGCCAACTTGTTGTGCCTAGTAGTGAACTCAACTTCATAATCTCATCCCTCGGGCAATACTCTGCCTGCAACATCAAAATAAACTCAGACCACGGCATAGCATTGGCCTCACCCAGACCAAGGTTCCCAGTGGTAGAGTTCCACCAGGTCAACGCATGTCCCTCTAGTGTAACAAAAGCATACTTGACGCGATCAGCGTCGGGACAGTTGCACATACCAAACACCGATTTGATCTTCTCCAACCATCGGAGTAGTCCCACTGCCCCTTCAGTCCCATTGAAGTAATGGGGCTTACAGTCCATGAACTTCTTGTAGGTGCACCCAGACTGCACGTGATTAGTGTTTCCTAGGGTCTGCTGAGCAGCCTGGAAATCAGCCAACGCAACATTCAACTGCTGCTGCAACATGTTCCCTAACTCTGCCTGAGTCATAGTGATGTTCCCACCACCTCATCCACCACCTCGTCCACCACCTGTGCGACCCCCGCCGCCACCACGGCGTCCCCTAGTACGTCCACCAGCACGACCAGACATGTTCTGCCAAACATGAGACAAGACACTCAATACCACAACAGATCAAGCTAAAAGTGACTAAACGAATTCAGAACGTGGTTCCAGCATGACCATTAGTCCAAACACGAAGTCCACCAAGATTTTAATGCATTTTGATTTATGATTTCGTGTGCACCCGAAATAACAAATCGTTCTACATGGTCCTCTAGGCGTGCTCCTAGCTAGAACTTCCAATCACCCGACACCCACATTCCTAAAAGAAACTGTTATCGCACGAAGATCCCAAAGTAAACAATTACTCAGGGGTGTACTATGACAAGTACTAGTGCAGGATAGTCTCTGTGTGTGTAGGCAAGTATGTACAATAGAGCATAGAGGGGAGATATCCAAATCTCAAGAATGTGCCGAAGCCACCCCAATGTACACTACTGCTAAGTATAAGAGATAAGCCTCTTCATCTTAAAACCCGAAGAAGAAGATATAATAAGTGTAGAAATAGTCCAAGGATAGATAATACGATACTGTGTGATGAGGACACCGACACCCCGACAAGGTTAGTATGTTTACCAAATGACACGACTCGTAAATATGTGTGACCGTCTAATGTGTGTGATACTTGGCTATAGACTAGACTCTACATGCAGTCCTAGTTCACTATAACCATTGGCTCTGATACCAATCTGTCACACCCTTAAATTTCCACTTGCGGAGTTTTACCGCGAGGCGCTTGACACACCAGGATCCAAGTCAACGGTCACAACGAACGACAACTATATGTGAAAAGGTACGTAACCCAAACCATGCAATAGTTTCAAAAACTATGATTCAAAACACAGCGGAAGCAAATTTAGTGTTACAAAACTGAATAACGATGAGACATAAGTTTAAAGTTTAACAATCCAAAACGTGAGACATGATCCTAGACGCGAGTGCGACTTCGTGCACCTAAACTCAATGCTGCTACCTTAGCGACCTGAGAAAACATGCCAAAAAGACGTCAACATATAATGCTGGTGAGTTCACATGTTTTAAGTTCACAAAACGTTTCAAGCGTAAAGAGTTTCATCACAAGTGCCAAGTGTGCAAAAGTTCCAAATAAATAACAAACGTTCCCTTACTACTACGATTGTATTGCTGAAACCATTACTGACAAGCGTTGCTCAAAGTGCTGCCCATGTGTAAGTCCCGAAATAACACGATATCAACTAACACAGCGGATTAGCGGAATCAAAACGTTGTGTGATTCAAGAAACAAGATGAAACAAAGATTAAGCTTTTCTATTGCATACAGTTTCAATGGAACCGTCTGATACAAGAGAGTTCTTTGATAAAACCAAACCGCTAACCTAACAAATGACTAGAATAAAACATTATATTGGTCCAATGCTAGGTTTGGCCCACATGGCCTAGCCCAAGCCCAACTGAGAACTAACTAGTTCTCGGCCCAGACACCTAAAACTAAGAACCTAACTGTTATCGGTTCTAAATAGTAAAATACAAATATAGATCACTAATATTTATTTGATAGCGTCAGTATCAATATTATAGACCCAACAATCTCCCCCTAGACTGATGCTATCAAATGGTCTTCATAATTTGAATGTAGCATTGTGATCTCCCCCTAGATTGTTGCTGGGGTGTTGGTGGTGTTTTTGTTGAAAGTCTTCCTTTCTGCACTCTCAAAATCGGGCCACTTCTTCATTTCTGGGAGTAAGATCCACACTTGGATCAACATCAGCATTCACTTGATCATTTGCTAAAAGGAGATGTGAGAGGAGGATTCTCATAACTATTTTCTTTTTCAATCTTTGTCTTTCAAGCAGCTTCACATGTAGTTCTTCCTGTGTACTTTTATTATCAGAATATACAATTACATCAAGTTCTTCTGACTCAGGTACATCATCTCATCACGGTGCTTCATACTTGTCAGCAACTGGAAATCAATCTTCATCAATCCCTGTTTCTTGATTTAAAACGAATTCTGCACATTTTCAGAACTTTGTAGGCAAACATTTAAATATAACAAAGGATCCAGTATCATGAACACCTAGTACTTCCGAGTACTTTCACACGAAAATTTCAAAATTTCGGATTTCTTTCACTGTGGATGATAGGTCAAATATTCAAGAATGGTTGATTTTATAAAACTAAAATAAAAATAAACTCAAAAGCAAAACAATAAGAATCAAAATAAATGAAAAAGAAATTGAAATAAAAATAACTACACATTTTTTTTTCGGGGGATTGAATCACTGTGATTTAGACTCGGGGACACTTAACAACACGGATCTACTCTAGTCGGTGAATTGATTATGGACACTCAAATAAGTCACCATCAAATCCTAGAATTATATGTGGTACACTCTATCATGCAAGCAGTTTCCCTACCACATATTTTCACGGTGTCTGTTCTAGAATTCTGAAACCTTAGCTGGGATTTGGTTAAGAAGAGAAAAGAATAGATCATTAAGAAATAGAGTGGTATAATATACAAATCAATTTGATTTCTCAAATGATATACGTTTTGGTGTTTTGGGCTCTATAGGGCCTCTTTTGTTGTGCACATTGGCATGTTTTTGGGCTCATTGGCCTCTTTTGGCGTTTTTGATCTACAGCTCGACAATGTACAGCTAGATCAGCATATATCTGGATGCAGTAGAAACTGACATTGCCTAGCATCCACAGGTCTTTGCTTACACAAAACAAAGGAGATACACGAGTTTTTTTAGAAAAGGTTTTAGACCTAGAACACAGTGTGTATCGGGACGTCACACAAGCATTCAAATAAAAAATGTACCAATTCCAAGTGACGTTTCCTACTGAGGCCATATGTTATCTTTAAGTGTGTCACTAGATCAGCCAATTTTCCAGTCATAAGCACAAGCCTACCAACACATCACCCTAGATCCTGGCCATTTCAATACTGATCTTACGTGTGTCAGCCTTTTTCACAAGTGATACAACAAAAACTCTTTTTGTAGTTTTCTCTTTTTCACATGTTTTTTTTTCTTTTTTCTCATTTTCTCTCCTATCTCCCCCTAAATTTTGTACATAAATAAAATAAAACACTATTTTTGTATTTTCCTTAAATATCTCCCTTCTCCCCCAAATTTTGTGCATAATTAAAGGGAAAAAACAAATTTATGTATAAAATTTACCTAAAAGTAAGAAAATCTTTTTGTTCTTTTCCATAACCATTCTCAAATAACGACCAATCAATCTTTTTTCAAAGTTTGTGCATCAAATTTAAATGTACCTGCCATGCTAACTGATGTATTGTAAAATACATCGATTTCCAGTGTAAAGTTTGTATAGTTTTCGAGTCGTTTAGATAGTGTTTTTATTAGTTTTAGGCTTGTACCGGTCAATTTTATTTAGTATAGGTTTTTTATATATTTTTATTAGCTTTGGGTCATTTTTAGTACTTATTTATTTATTTTATATTTTGATAGGTGTTCGTGTGGAATTTGGAGCGTAAACGAGCAACTTTTGTCAAGTCAAGAACACCCGAGTCGAGAGCACGGAGCTAGAATGCTATATATATATATATATAGTATAAGGTTATATTGGAAACCCTTGTTATAGTGAAAACCTTGGAAACTCTATCAAACTCTAACTTCCCGACTTTTTTTTTCTATGAAAATTTTAGGGTATGTAACATACATGATTTTAAGCATTTTGGGCCAAAAAAATCGAAAAAAGCGCCGAGCCGTTTTTTTTTTAAAAATAAAAACCGTCTTCGGGTAAAAAAATGGGTAATACGTGTTAGTTTGGCTTAACATGTGTTAGTCGAAAATTTATTTATTTTTTTAAAAAAAAAGTGCTCGGCGCTTTTTTGATTTTTTTTTGGCCCAAAATGCTTAAAATCATGTATATTACATGCCCTAACTTTTCAAAATTAAAAAAAATTTGGAAGTCAGAGTTTCCAGAGTTTTCACTATAAGAGTGGGTTTCCACATTATCCTTACCCTATATATATATATATATAGGGGAAAGGGATTAAAGAAACCCTTCAAAATGAGTAAACCCCCACAAACCCAATGAGTGGTTCACATTGCTCCACATCACCAACAAAACAAATCATTTTTTTATTACTTTAAGGGTGTTTAGTAATTTACAAAATCTGATTTTTTAAACCTCTATATATAATATTTACCTCTCTCTAACTTTTTCAAACCACATTCAAAATCTATTTCCCTCCCATCCACTCTCTCTCTTTTTGATCTCTCTCAAAGATTATCACCACCAACAAATCTGAGAACTTTTACACGATTGACGGATTGGATAATATGTTTGTGCCTCAACCTGATGGAGATATTGATGTATCTATGCTTAAACAAGCTGTCGAGCTTATAAACGGCAAGTTTGAGATCGAGGTAAATTTCTTAAACAACATTTTTTTAATTTGTTTTTACTTTTTACTTGTTTATAACCAAAGTAACGTGTTACAGGCGTCTGGAAATGTTACCCTGGAAACGGTGCACAAGATTGGGCAAACTGGAGTGACATACATATCCAGGTAATAATGGGTCCAACTGTTCAAGAAAACTTTTGAATCTTTATATAAATAAAATTACGTGATTCTATAATAATGCATTCTGAAGTATTGTGTGTGATTTGTCATAAAGCATGACCTGTAGACAAATTCAAGGAATAAGGTCATAAAGCATGACCTGTTAAATTTTTAAAAAGAATATGTTGAGCTTTCTTTTTCTTTGTTTATATTCAACTATAGACATGTAATCTTTTATTTTAAAACATTTTTATTATTAAGATTTATTTTAGTAGGTCTGTAGTCGCAATGCCTCATCGATCCCAACGGGCGCGGTTCCGGTGGGTCTAGATCATAACCAATCTCAAACCTTAGAAATGTAGGTCAGATCAAGATATGGATGAATTGGACTCTGTAGTTTGTAGACTTTGATATGCAGCAACAGGATCAAATTATTCTGGTATAAATTAGCTTCTGATTTTTTTTCATATATTAATTAAAACAAAAGTCACTAATCATGGGATCAAATCTATGTTTGCGTCTGTTTCGTATGTAACACCATAACTAATCATGGGATCAAATCTATGTTTGCGTCTGTTTCGTATGTAACACCATAACTAATCATGGGATCAAATCTATGTTTGCGTCTGTTTCGTATGTAACACCATAACTAATCATGTTTACACATAGGTAGCATACGTTAACACGTAGGTTTACATATTAATTAACCTTTTTTATATGTTATTATTATTAATATGTTTTTTTAATCAAAATTGGTAAATTTTAATATCTCTTAACATATGCAACAATATGTCTGATTTGTTTTTTTACCAGTATGTGCATGTTTGTATGAGTATTATAATGTGGGCGGCATGTATGTTTTGCATCTGTTTCCTATATTGCGTCTGTTTCGTATGTAACAACAGAACTAAGTTGGTATAAATTAGTTACCGATTTTTTACCAGATAGAAAAGTTTGATTTTTTAACTTTTCATGAGGTACACATGTTTTACTTTCAATAGCAGTTGCATATGTTAATAAAAAAAAAGTCACTTATCAGGAATGTAATATTGCATATGTCTCTTAACATATGCAACAATATGTCTGATTTGTTTTTTGCCAGTATGTGCATGTTTGTATGAGTATTATAATGTGTGGAATGTATGTTTGCATCTGTTTCCTATATTGCGTCTGTTGCGTATGTAACAACAGAACTAAGTTGGTATATATTAGTTACCGATTTTTTTACCAGATTCAAATGTTTGATTTTTTGCATATTATAGAGAAAGAATTGGGATGAAATCTATGTTTGCGTCTGTTTCGTATGTAACAACAGAACTAAGTTGGTATATCCAGTTGGTTAACATACGTTAAGACATTGGGGGTTGGGGGGGGGGGGGGGGTTTACATGTAAATTGATGATTTTTGTTTTATTTTTTGCAGGTGAGCATTTTTTTTGCATTAAAGATGAAGATAATTATCAAAAATGAAGTGTAGACAAATTTTTTTTTATTTATGATACTTTTTTTAGCATTTGTTGATTTGTAATGACCGTTTTGTTTGTTTTTTAGCATTTTGTAAGAAACAATTCTTGTGTACATTTGAATGTTTTTTGATCAATAAAGTTTTTAGCACTTTGTAATGACCGTTTTGTTTGTTTTTAGCACTTTGTAAGTAACAAAATGCCTATAACCATATTAATTCTCGTTACGTATGCAACAATTCTGGTGCTGGTACAATAAAACGAAAAAAAAACATGGTATAATAAAAAAAATAATAAATCAGCAATTTTTAAATAATATACACTGGCAACTCAGTTTTAACCTACGTAACACAACACATGTTACATATGTAACACGGGCATCTGGCAGATTTAGGACAATGATCACAAAAGTATGAGAGAGATGATGTGACATGTGTCAGGTCAACTTGTCATAGATGCTTTTTCAGAAAATGCCATTTGATCCTTTTGCCCTTTTTTTGTCATCTAGCTTATTAAATTAAATCAAAAAGCATGAATTAAATGTGGACCATTGATCTACTTTGATCAATGGCTACAAATGGGTTTACATGGTTTACTCATTTTGGAGGGTTTTTATTATAACCATCCCCTACATATATATATAATATATATATATATATTAATAGTATGATATAATAATAATAATAGTAATAATAATAGTAATAATAATAATAATAGTAATAATAATAATAATAATAATATTTATTTAATATTATGGGCCAAAGGCCTTATTGGAAAAAACCCTACGAAAGTAGGTCAGACCAAGAATATCATAATTCTTGAGGGGGAGATTTTTATGATCGCAAAATATTAATAAGGAGGGCGGCGAACAAAAATTGGAAGGGAGGGACATCAAAAAAGCACACAGCGGCAGAACCTAGGAGAGTGGAGAAAATATTATTTTTGAAGGGATCGACAATCAGTGGAGTAATATTATAGAGACAAGCCAGGGATCAAAGGTTCTAAGTCAGGGAGCGATTATTCGGGTGTTAATCATTCGGTTTTTTTCGTTCCTTTATTATCTTTGTTCTAGACAATGATTGCTGAATTTTTATTTGGCTTTGTTTCTCTTTTCAAGATGATTTGTGGCTAAAACTTTTATAGCTACCTAGGCTAAGACAAATAACTATGTTTTGATTTGATTTTTCTATGGTGTTTGGAACGTGTTTTGGATTTATGATTCAGTAAAGATTTTGATTTCTTTAGATCTAGTGTATGTGCGTATTTATTATTTTCTTATTGTCACTTATTCACTCCACTTGCACTTTTGTGAATGTCTTTCATGTATGAGTGTTAGTTAGGTTGCAGACTTTGTGTAGCAACTAGTTTATGGTCAATAGTCGCGAGTTTACCATAGGAGTGGTATTTGATGGTTAGAAGATTTTAGGTATTCTTCTAAGTTCAATAACTGTGAGGTGAGGACTTGTTGGTATGTCTAGGTTGTTAAATTGCTAGGTTAGAGGCTTTGTGAGAAGATCTGCCTAGTTTCCCTTTCAACTCCTGCATATCAAGTTAGATCTAGGCTTCAATAATTACCCTTACACCTAGTGTAGTGAGGCTTTCGCGCTGTGAGGTAGATTGTCTAGCGGGTACTCGATCATAAGAGTTAGATAACCTGTGAGGGTTTGTACTCCAACCGGTAGTTTAACAGCACAAAAATATTCTAGGGTTTCCCCTTGAGAAGGGTCGAGGGTGTCTAGTTTATTCTTGATGTTTAGTATTTTAAGATCCCGGTTCCAAATCAGTTCCATGACCATAGAAGCTTATCAGGCATAGTTAGGAGTCTGGTCTAGGTAGTGTCTTGTCATCATCTGAATTCAGCTCAGTCAAGTTCGTGTCTCTAGTTCACTTTAGTAAATTTTAGTTAACCTTTATTTTATTGCAATTTATTTTTCAGTAAAACCCCCCCTTTAAAATAATAAATTAATTTAATCAGTATTTAGGATAAGTAATCGAGTCTAGTTTTCGTTTTCCATTAGAGTCTCGTGGGTTCGATATCCGGACTTACTTCAGCTATACTAGAGTCGATAGGTTCACTTGCCTGTCAGTAGTTTAGTTTTAGAGAGTCTACAGTATTACTAGGTGTCTAGTTTTAGGTTTAATTTAGTTATTTTTATTAAACTACTTTTAGCACATCACTAACCTTAACTCCCTTATCTCCTTTGAAGGAAACATACTCTGTGTTAAAAGATGTAGAGGTATGTAACAGAGAGATGTCACCTAACATATGCTTGGAACAACCACTAAGAACACACCAGTGGTTATTGATAATCCTCCTTGGTTGTCCCTGCATGAATAAGGAGATTAGTTAAAACTTTGTACCCAGGCCATCGCGGTCCTAGGCACTCCTGAAGCATCTATGTAAGACACTTCCCTCCAGCACATGTCCTTATTCTCATTTGGATCAGTTGCTGTTGCCGCCTTTGCTTTCCAAAGTTGCTTAGGCTTAAAAACCGGTTTTGCTACTTTCGGAGTAGCAGCTTTCGGTTTCTTAGGTTGTTTAGACTTCTGTGGTTGAACAACCTTCCGTTTGCTCTTGGCAGCATTCCAGTCTCCATCAGACGGTTTGACTTTGGGATTCGCATTCTTCCTTGCCTTAGGTTTTTCAACCTTCATTGGCTTGGAGTAGAAGTTTTCCCTAGGCATAAGCTTCTGATATTGTATGTAATAGGGCACATAAGGACGATGTGCGCAGTTTCTTGCAATGTGACCGGGTCTTCCACAGTTAGAGAATGTCTGCTTCTTTACATAAGGAGCAAGTCCCGGTTTGTTAGATCCCACTGAAGAATGTGAGTGATGAGATCCATTTGATGATTTGTTTGCAGGCTTCTTACTTTTTCTGCTCTGCTTAGAAGATCTTGAACACCCGTGTGAACAAGATTGTCTTTGCGATGTTGACTGTTTTTGAGCTTTCTGTTTGACTTCAGGAACCTGTTCATGAGAGTTAGCACAGGTAGTTTTTCTATGTGGTGGCACGTATTTATTAGTCGTGCCATTAACAGATAGCTCAGAAACAGTCTTTTTCACATATGGTTCAGCATCTGCACATAAATTAGATTGTTTCACACAAACATCTGCATTATTAGTGCAAACAACATCATCCCCCTCAACCTTAACCTCTACCTTAACTTCATCTACACATGAGGTAGAAGCATCAGTGACATTCACACATTTAAAATCAGGGACTGTTGGCTTTACCACACCTATGCCAACAGTCTTTAGATCAAACAAATTTTCTGAGTCAGATTCATCTGATGTTTCTGACTCAGTTGACGAACTTGAAGAGCTTTCAGAGTTTATAGATTTGGAAATGCTTTTAAACAACATAGATTCAATTGATCCTAACGAGGAATTCGATTTTGTTGAAGCTTTGTCAGCATCGGCAATGTCAGAGTTGTTATTTTCAGATTTAACATGGTTACTCATTTCATCGCTTTCTGATTTAACAAACTTAGCAATAGGAACATCACTAAGTGGAGCAACATACTTAGATTGTTTCATGTGCCCTTCTGGTTCAGCAATCTTAATTGGCACATACTTAACCGGCTCTACCACTAACCCCTTTGGCTCTGTTATCTTTATGGGAACACTCTTTGCGGGTTCAACCACCAACTCCTTCCAGTATTCCATACTTTTCTCATTTTCTATTTCCTCATCCGAAAGAGGCAATCCAGTGTAGTTGTGATTGTAGAGAGGTGCAATTTCTACAAAACCTATACTAGCTCCTTTGTTTTCCCTAAACTTGAGTTTTGAACTTATCATTTTCTCAACACGCTCACTAGAACAATCAAGTTTTCTATAATGGAAATCGGCATTTTTAAATTTTGATTTCAAAGAATCTAGCACAGCACTAAGTTCATCAATAACTTTCTTCTGATGCATTACAAGGCAGGATTTATTGCTTAAATCATTATTGTATTGAACAACATCCTTTTCTAAGGCTTCTACTCTAAGTTTGTAAGCGGAAGTTCGGCTATTAAGACAAAAAATCTTTCCTTTTAGCTCATTGTTTTCTCTTACTAACTCAGAGTTATATCCTACGTAATATTTATCCTTTTCAGCACAAGCATTAGAGCATAGATCAGAAAATACCTCATGTGAAGCATGTTTGATATATCGTACCAACACAGGAACATGATACTCAACAGGTACTTGAACAACAGGAGCGGGTGTCGAAACAGTACCAGGTGTGCAACGTGGCTAAGCAACAGCATTAAGATTTTGCGCCTTTTGCTTGTCGTCCGAATCACAAGCTTTGATGATGGAGATGAGTCCTGACAGAGATAAATAAGCAAGATCCTCCGTTTTCTTGATCAAGGCAACATTGGTATCCCAGTTCTTTGGAAGAGCATTTAACAGCTTCTTATTTACCTCGGAATTGTTTAAAGTTATGTTTGCGATCTTCATTTCAGTTACTAGAGATACGAATCTCGCAATTTGATTTTCAAGGGTTTCACCAAGAATGCAACTGAACTGATTGAACTTATACCGAAACATGTCCCTTTGACTCTGCTTCATGTCATCATTGCCTTCATAAAATTCAATCAGTGAATCCCACAACCTTCATAAAATTCAATCAGTGAATCCCACAATGCTTTGGCAGATTTAGTCTCTTTATATTTTGAGATGATCTCTGGTGCTAAACCCATAATCAATGTGTTGAGAGCCTTTTCATCAAGCTTGACTTGGTCCCAATCTTCCTCTGTATATTCAGATTCAGGTTTAGGTAGTGTAGTACCCTTCTCTTTATCTGTAACGTATGTAATTGGAGTAGGACCTCTGCAAATAGCTCTCCAAACTTTTGCATCCTTTTTCTTTAACAGCTTGAATGAATCTAAATTTCCATTCAGCAAAAGACTCCCCCAACATCAACATAGGAACCCGCGTGCTTGTTGCATTCATGACTAGGATCAAAAACGAGAACTATCTTCAAGTTCGAGAACCAAAAGATTAATCAAGAACCAATAGACTCCGTGAGAACAAATCTTGAAACCCGAAAACCAGTCCAAGAAGAACTTTAAAATCGAGAACTCTACAGAATCCGAGAACCAGTGAATACTTGAGATTACTAGTTAAACCCGAGAACAAAAAAAATTGTCGTGAACCAAATTGTAATCCGAGAACCAAAAAAAATTGCAAAAACCAATAAGGCTAGCCGAAAACCTAAGGACAAAGCAGTAAACTTCAATTGTTGTGACTGAAAAAAAAAACCAAAAACCTGCAAATCTGGGAACGCAAAAATCCGAGAACCTGAGAACTGAGAACCTCAATCCGTAAACCAGAAGTTGAGAACCTCCAAATCTGGGAACCCTATGTGCTTGCTAGCTTAAAATAAGTGACTTGCCTGGTAGCTAGCTTAAATAGATATTAACGAGCATGTGAGCTTGCTTCAAATTCACGAAACAGTCTTTGAAAAATAACCTTGACTTATTTAACTTCTAAGCTAGGATGCTTGTTTAATAGTTTTCGATCACACAGCCGCAAACCCAAATTGAGGTGAGTGCCTGGATGATTCTTTTCAGTTCACAATAGGAATTTGCCGCAAACCTCTTTAATTAAATTCAAATATTTTGTCTTGAACCTATTAGAATTTTTTTTACGGACCGAGCCCAGTGGGATATCCAAGAACCACATACCAATGATCATTTCCCTTTTTTTTTTTTTGAAATATTCAAGACCTTATGGATAAGATAACTCCAAGAGAAATAAAAAGGGAATGATAAAATTCCAATATAACCTCAACACCAAAAAATTCGAGAAGCTCTAATAATAATTATTTCCCTTTGGTTTTGATCCTCTATGAATAATTATCTCTTTCCAAATATTCAAAGGATTTTCACTAATATTTTGAATTAACTAATTTTCCAAAAATAGTGCAAACACTTTTAATCTCTTGAAATTTTAGATCAAAACTCCGAAAATATTTATGTTCTTCACTTTTCAAATCTTCCAAAAATTAATAACCCAATAAGATCAACAAACCATGAACAGAAAATCAAACCGAGCCTTGAAAAGCTTCACTGGCTCTGATACCAATTGTAAGTCCCGAAATAACAATAACGATATCAAGTAACTATTAATCGATGGCGGAATCAAAAATGATATCGATTCACGGAACAAATATTATATGATTGAATGATAATACTCAACTAGCATACGATTTCAAAGAATCGTCTAATACTAGAGAGAGTTTTTGATTAAAACAAAACCGCTAGTTACAAATGAACCAATAAAACACCTTTTATACGTCGGACTTGGGCTCACATAGCCTTAACAGTCCCACAGCCCAACCCACAAGAATAAAGCCCAACATACTAACTGAGAACTAATAACTGAGAACTAATTAGTTCTTGACCTAAACACCTTAAATAACCGAGAACCCAAGTGTTCTCGGTCCTAAATAGTAAAACACCTATATGGATCACCAATATGTATTTGATAGCGTCAGTCTCACTAATATGGACCCAACATGTATGATAACCCCGACTAATGACAACCTATCAATGAATTCGAATAAGTGTTTTGACTATCAACCCGAAGGTTAACTAGTCCCCAATTGTCCAGATCTTGACTCATGTGTTAAAAAGTGTGTTTAAACATTAAACGGACATACCAGACAGACCCGACATCCCGTTGGTGACCCATTACATCAATTAGTCATGCACATAAGGTTAACACATAAGTTTCAAGCATAAAACACTTAGTTTGCATCAAAAATCGCATATACAAAGTCGTAAGGTCGAACTGGAAGATTTCTGGGTTTGGTTCGACCCTAGGGGCTTCTGGTTCGACCCATGGTCCCTTGGTTTGACCCCCATGATGTTCATTCAACCTAACACAAGTTTATTTGACCCTAACATATGTTTATTCGACCTTAACGAATGTTAATTCGACCCCAGACACCCAGATTCGACCCCAGGCACCCAGATTCGACCCTGTGGTGCCGCATTCGACCCCTAGGAGCTACATTCGACCCCCAGGAGCCACGTTCGACCCCCAAAAGCCACGTTCGACCCCTCAGAAGCCACGTTCGATCCGCAGAAGCCACGTTCGAGCCCCAGAAGCCACGCTCGACCCATTTGAGCCACATTCGACCCCACGAAGGGTCGAATGAGTTCCACGTTCGACCCTTTGTTGCAACACTTCATAAAACGCACCAAAACGCATCAAAACTATCCGAAAACATCACAAAACATCACCAATCACAGCAATCAACTATCATTAACATATTCCCACAAAACCCTACCAATTTTATCCGAAATCCGTCCGTTTTACAAGTTACCCAAAATAACAAATTATGGAGATGTCACATCAAACGCATGCAATCTTTACCCAATTAGGAAACTTTCTGAAATTTCTTAAAAATCAACTTAACATGCTCAGATTATCATGTACAAGAAAACCCCCAATCATATCATTATCAATAACATCATGAACAAGCCCTAAATCTAACCCAAAATCCCCAAAATGAGCGAAACATCATCAATTATCAATTGTAACCTATCTCAATCCTAAATCATCATCAACAACCCTAGATCATTGTTATAACATCTATACAGCAATCAATAATCAAACAATACATAACACCACATAAAACACCATTAACACATGTTAATTTGTATGAAAACTCATTGTTTATGGATAGGTTTTGTTTAGAAAGATGTTAGGTAGGTTTTTATGCATGAAAACATGTTTGAATCAGATCTGGACCTTTGGGGTTTAATGAAATCGAATCAAAATGTTTTAAAAAGGATTTAGGATGAAGAACACATCTTTGATCTTTGTTTAGAAGATGTTTGTAGGTTAGATTATGGAAAACAAGGGCAAAAACTCCTTCCCCAATGATTAAAGTTTCTAGAGAGTGTTTAGAGGCGTTTAGGGTTTGTGAAATGATGAAAAATGACAACATGTGGTATTTATACCCAGTCCACATTCGCCCCCTATACAAGGTCGAAGGTGCCCACATTCGACCTCATACAGTTCGAATGAACTTTATGTAGTTTTCCATCCCAGGTTCGCCCCACGCTATGGGTCGAACCAAGACCCATGTTTTTTAGGTTTTCCAGTTTTGTCGTTTTAACGCATTTTAACACATCCTAACACATGAACATGCAATCCTAACCTATGTTTAACATATATAATTATGGATAATCATATACACACCGTTTAAACACGTATTTGCATATAATCCACCATATAGGACTCCATCTACGCATTACACTTATTCTAGTTAATGTAATTCACCAACAACGGGACTCGTAACGTGTGTGTGTGTGTGTGTGTGTGTGTGTGTGTGTGATTAACCCAATGATCCTCCAAATCATTGAACCCTGGACAATACGGACTGTGTTCCGACTCAACTGACCCCGTCAAGTATGTTTAATAATCGTTTCTCTCTAAGGTAGACTTTATGTGTTTATAAAATGTTGACCTAAACATGCCGGGTGTCACAGATAAAGTTGTTTAACAAATGACGTGAAATTTACTGCTTGTAACTAAAATGGAATAGATATTAAAATTAAAGAAAACATAATAAGAGCCATTGTTTAATACACAAAACTATTCTAAGTTAAAATTAATGAAATATCTGTTAACTTGTAAACAAATATTCTCAAAAGCTGTGAAGCATTACAATTTTACACTCAAGAATAATATAACCTGATTTTTAAAAGAGACTTTCTAAAGAATATCTGACGAAAAAAGTATATAAATTTAAATTACACAAGTCTTTTCAATTTCATAATTAGTAAGAGTCAGTAAGGGCTTAAAAGTCTTTGGGGGGCAATTTGCAGATGAACGATATTGATGGAAGGTGACAGAAAATACAGCGGTAATTAATGCTAAATGTACTAATTTTTAATATTATCAAACAACAAAAAAACGTTACCATAAAAATTGATTAAACTGAAGACATTTTTTATATAAATAAAAAATCTTTAAAAAATTTAATATGGTTAAAGTGTGTAATAATAACTTTTATTCACAGTGTATTATGTTTTAAATTATTAGTATGAATATTATCATTAATTTCATTTTCATAGTAATAAGCTTTCGTATTGAAACCTATTCTAAATTCAAAGTTATAGAAAATTTTATGACTTGCAAACAGATATTATTAAGAATGTGTGATCCATTACAATTTTCAACTGAAGGATGATGTAACCAAATTTTTAAAATAGAGTTTGTAAAACATAACTTGTGATCAATATCTAAAGAAAAAACTATATAAATTTAAATCACAATAGTCTTTTCAAATTCATAATTACAAATAGTCTACACAGCCCTAAAAAAGTTTGATGGCCACTATACAGATGAAGGATCTAGATGGAAGGTTACCATAAATTTAAACATTATTTTTTTTTTGTCTTAAAAAAAGAATTACAACAATTATTCTTACAAATGATTTTAAGCCTTTTATAGTTCTCATAAATTTAAAACATGAACATGTATTTAATAACAATAAAAATTCCACATCTGTTTTTATTTACAACTTATTATAACCACTAGTTTAATAATTTTTATTCTAACATCAAGGAATACAATATTTGATGACATGTCAACAGATGTTGTCAAACAACTGTGATGAATTAGAAATAAAATTACTTAAAAAATCAGTATTATTAAAGATTGTAATAATAATTTTTATTCACAATGTATTACTTTTTAAATTATTGGTATAAATATAATCATTAGTTTCAATGAGCTAGAAATAAAATTTCCTATTGAAACATATTCTAACGTCAAGATATACACTTTTTGATGACTTGTAAACAGATGTTGTCACACAACTGTGAGCCATTAGAATTTTCAACTGAAGTTCGAAAGATGATGTAACCAGAGTTCTAAATCAGACTTTGTAAGACTTAACTTGTAATCAATATCTAACGAAGTAAATTTAAATTTAAATTAGACAAGTCTTTTCAAATTCATAATTACAAACAGTCGGCACAGCCCTAAAAGTCTTTAATGGTCATTGTACAAATGAAGGATCTAGATGGAAAGATACCATCAATTTAAACATTAATCTTTTTTTATTAAATAAACAATTAAAACTATTGTTGTTACAAATGATTTGAAGTCTTTTATTCTACAAAATAAATGGCTTCTATAAGATATGTAATTATACTTTCTATTGAAGACTTATATTATATTTAAAATAAATAATATTTAAATGACAAACTAATGACATGAAATATACTCAGTGTAATTAATATTTATTGAAATTCAATAAAAGTCTATGATGGCGAGCCTACACTTGAATTAACATAAAATATACTCACGGTAGATGAAATAATTTTCAGCATTTAGAAAAAACTAAATAATATTGCCGTAAAAAAAGATATTATTAACATAACATATGTTAATAGAAATAAAAATATTTGAAAAAATCAGTATTAGTAAAAATTGTAATAATAGTTTTTATTCACAATGAGTTATGTTTTAAATTTTTCAAAACATCTGTTATTTAATCGGTGTTGTTAGAAATATATTTTTTCAAAATTTCTTATTGAAACCTATTCTAACGTCAAGATATACAACTTTGAATGACTTGTAAATAGATGTTGTCAAATAAATGTGATACATTAGAATTTTCAACTGAAGGTTGAAAGATGATGTAACCAGAGTTTTAAAACAGACTTTGTAACACTTAACTTGTAATCAAATGTCTAACGAAATAAGTTGAAATGTAAATTACACAAGTCTTTTCAAATTCATAATTACAAACAGTCCGCACAGCCCTAAAAGTCATTAATGGTCACTGTACAAATGAAGGATCTGGATGGAAAGATACCATCAATTTAAACATTAATCTTTTTATATTAAAACTAAACAATTAAAACTATTGTTCTTACAAATGATTTGAAGTCTTTTATTCTACAAAAAAAATTGGTTTCCATAAGACATGTAATTATAGTTTCTATTGAAGACTTATTATATTTTAAATAAATAATATTTCAATGATAAACTTTTTTTAAGAAATGACATGAAATATAGACATATAGTCACTATAACTAATATTTATTGAAATTAAATAAAAGTATATGATGGCGAGTCCACAGATAAAATAACATGAATTATACTGATGGTAGATGAAATAATTTTCAGTATAAACAAAAAAACTAAATAATGTTACGAAACAAAAGACATTATTAACATATATGTTAATAGTGTGACACCCGGCACATTTAAGTTAACATTTTATAAAACACATAAGTCTACCTTAGCGAAAAACGTTTTCAAACATACTTAACTAGGTCAGTTGAGTCGTTATGATGGTTCCGGGAATCATCGGGAGTCGTTACAATGATCCACAGGATCATTGGGAGTCGGTCCATAACCATGTGAACACGGATTGGTGATTTGTAGAATCGCCGGGTTTAACGCACACACGTAAATCTCGAGTCTCGGAAATTGGTGAACGGATGGGAACGTGTTAGTTATCATGCATTATGTGCATACAATCATTATATGACTTGTCGGTATGTGAATACGTGTTTATATGTGTTAATATAGTGATTACGCGTAATTGCATCACATTATAGGTGATTACGCATAATTGCATGACATTATAGGTGATTACATGTAATTGCATGTAAATAGGGGGTGATTAGCCCAATTGCATGCTGATAGTGGGTGATTGGCCTAATCACCAGTAAGTCATGCGATTAGGGGATATTTATAGGCGATTAGAGCTCCAATCGCTAGTAGTACATGCGATTAGGAATCCTAATCGCCTGCACTGCTGCGTAATCGTCTGACGCATGTCTAACGACTAGAAACGCCTATAAATACCACCCTTATGTTGTAAAAACATCATTTGTGAAACCCTAATACACCCCAAAGCCATCCCACACCTTATCCAACCTCTGGAACACGTTTTTGCTCAAGAAATCACCTTTCCAAGCCTTACACCTCATAATCTTGCAAATTCAAGGTGTGTTCTTCATCCCAAACCTTTGTAATGATATTGTTTTGCTCCCTAAAGGTCCAGACCTAGTTTCTAAACATTTGTGTCTTTGAAAACTCATTAAAATCAGTTTCTAAACAAACCCAAACCTCTATGCTTGTTATATGTGATGTATTCATGCAAGATAGGATTTTTATTGTTTAAACATGATTATTCTTGTGTTATTGATATGTTTCTGATTTAAATGAGTTATTATGATGTTAACCTAGGAGTTTGAAGGTTCATAGATGTGTATTATTGATAATAGGCGTTTTGACCCGTTTGAATGATTATGAAGGATTGATGATGATATGTTGTGTTTTGTTGATTGTTTAAGGTTAGGGTTTACTCTAGGATGATGCTAGAACAGTAGGATAATTTCGGACAACGTCGTTATGTGATGAAATCTGGATATTTGCTATTTAGGGTATGTTTTGCATGTTGATGTGATGTTTACATGCTAGTTATGCTATTTTGGGAAAACGCTTGCATTCGGGACGGTTAGGATGATAATAAATTAGGGGTTTTTTTCTTGAAATAGTTTGATAAATGTTTTGGGTTTAATATTGGGTGTTTCCACATGTTTCGGATCTGATTTGGAGGGTTAAACGCGCAAAAAGGCGAAATGTTGCAGTAGGGGCGATTAGGGGATCCCTAATCGCCTATAATAGGGGCGATTGGCCCCAATCGCATGTTACATGAGGCGATTTGGAGCCTAATCACTAGTATGTTCACGTGATTACAATCCTAATCACCAGTTGACCATCCTAATCACCAGTTGAGTTTTCCTAATTGCATGTTTGATTCCTAATCGCATGTACTGCTGTTATATGTGTATTTTAGCATCCGGAACATGGATTGACAACTAGGAACATGTTAGGAACCCCGTGACATATCTAATAACTTGGTAACACGTGTTTGGACTTGTTTATGCGTTAATTGGGCGTTATGCTAGATAGGGTGAACGTTTGCGTATGCTACGTGTTTAATTGCATATGTTGCATGATATCTTGTATGTGGCTAACACGTGGGATGTCGGGTCACCAATGGGATGTCGGATTTTGTCTGGTTTGGTCGGTTTAACGTTTAAACATGTTTTCAACATACACGGTCACGGTCTGGACAATTTGGGGACTGATTAGCCTTCGGGTTAGTAGTCATCACACTTATCTAAACTCATTGATAGGTCGCCACTAGTAGGGACTATTACACATGTATCGGATTTCTATTTGATTAAGGACGCACTCTAAGGTGAGTTTCGCGACCCCTCTTTTATACACTTTTTCTCGGGGGAGTAGCAGGCCACACGTTTTTACAAATACAACGTTTATGTTTTGAAACGCAACGTTTATGAAATGCAACACTTTTGAAACGCAACGCTTATGAAATGCAACGCTTATGAAACGCAACGCTTATGAAACGCAACGCTTTTGAAACGCAACACTTATGAAACGCAATACTTTTGAAACGCAACGCTTATGAAACGCAGCGCTTGTTTTAAATTACTATACGACGCAACGCAACGCTAAGTCCCCGGGGAAACCATGAATGTGCGGGGCACAACGGAGGAAATGTGGATAGATCTATTGGGCTTGACGAACCCCACCCGACGGCTGGGAGCCGGGCGGGTGCATATTGTCTCTATCTTTGGCAACTCAAACACGGGTAGAAACACATGCAACACTTGTCAGTAATGGTTTCGGCAAAACAGTCATAGTAGTAAGGGAACGTTTGTTATTTACTTAAAGGTTTTGCATACTTGACCTGTGAACTCACCAGCATTATATGTTGATGTCTTTTTGACATGTTTTCTCAGGTCGCTAAGGTAGCAACATTGAGTATAGGCGTACGGAGTCTCATGGCGTCTAGGATCCACTTGCATTTTATTTTGAGTATCATCAAACTTTCATGTTTTCTTTTGAGTTGTAATAAAGTTTTACGCTTCCGCAAGTGATGGTTGGATTTTTGAAACTTAATGGGCAATTTACGTTGTTTTCATATCATATAGATGTCGTTTATTGTGACCGTTGACTTGGATCCTGGTGTGTCACGCGCCTCGCGGTAAAACCCCGCATGTGGAATTTGAGGGTGTGACAGATTGGTATCAGAGCCAATGGTTATAGTGAACTAGGACTGCATGTAGAGTCTAGTCTATAGCCGAGTATCACACACGTTAGACGGTCACACATAGTTACGAGTCGTGTCATTTGGTAAACATATTAACCTTATTGGGGTGTTGGTGTCCTCATCACACAGTATTGTATTATCTATCTTTGGACTATTTCTACACTTATTCTATCTTCTTCTTCGGGTTTGAAGATGAAGAGGCTTATCGCTTATACTTGGCAGTAGTGTACATTGAGGTGGCTTCGGCACATTCTTGAGATTTTTCCGCGATTTGGATATCTCCCCTCTATGCTCTAATGTACATACTTTCCTACACACATACTATCCTGCACTAGTACTTGTCATAGTACACCCCTAAGTGATTGTTCACTTTGGGTGACTTCATGCGATAACAGTTTCTTTTAGGAATGTGGGTGTCGGGTGATTGGAAGTTCTAGCTAGGAGCACGCCTAGAGGACCATGTAGAGCGATTTGTTATTTCGGGTGCACACGAAATCATAAATCGAAATGCATGAAAGTCTTGGTGGACTTCGTGCTCGGACTGATGGTTACGCTGGAACCCCGTTCTGAATTCGTTTGGTCACTAGTAGCTTGATCTAGTAGTGATGCTGAGTATCTTGTTTGTGTTTTGGCAGAACATGTCTGGTCGTGCTGGTGGACGTACTGGGGGACGCCGTGGTGGCGGCGGGGGCCGCACGGGCGGTGGACGAGGTGGTGGGTACATCACCATGACTCAGGCGGAGTTGGATAGCATGTTGCAGCAGCATTTGAACATTGCGTTGGCCGCTTTTCAGGCTGCTCAGCAGACCCTAGGAAACACTAATCAGGTGCAGTCTGGATGCACCTATAAGAAGTTCATGGACTGCAAGCCCCATAACTTCAATGGGACTGAAGAGGCAGTGGGACTACTCTGGTGGTTAGAGAAGATCGAGCCGGTGTTCGCTATGTGTAACTGTCCTGACGCTGATCGCGTCAAGTATGCTTCTGCTACCCTGGAGGGTCATGCCCTGACCTGGTGGAACTCTACCACTGCTAGCCTTGGCTTGGGTGAGGCCAATGCTATGCCGTGGTCCGAGTTTGTTCAGATGTTGCGAGCGGAGTATTGCCCGAGGGATGAGATTATGAAGTTGGAGCACGAGTTCTGGAATCTGAAGATGGTTAGGTCAGAGATCGAGGAGTTTACTGCTAGGCACAACGAGTTGGCTGTGATGTGCCCCGGTTTGGCTACACGGAGTACCGGAGGATTGAGCACTACGTTGCTGGGTTAGTATCGGAGATTGCTGGGCTTGTTTCCGCCGCTGATCACACTACTATGTTGGCTACTGTTCTGGCAGCTCACAAGCTGACCAACATGAAGGTTGCTGAGGGCGTTCTACCTCCGAGGGGTGCTGCTGTGAAAGCCCCTGCGGACAACAAAAGGAAGTGGGAGTGTGTTGGGAAGAACATTGGGTCGTCTCAACAGTAGGTTAAGAGGCAGGACGTTGTGGGAGCGTCATCTGAGCAGAAGACTGGGGGTTATGTTGGTAAGAGTCTGAAGTGTAACACGTGTGGGTATCACCATGTTGGGAGTTGCGATGAGTTTCGATGTAAACGTTGTAAGCGAGTCGCTCACTTGGATAAGGATTGTAGGGCCAATCTCCAGCCAAAACAGACTCAAGTGGTTGTCCCCGCTCCTGCTCCTTGGGGAAACCATGGGTGTTTTAACTGTGGAGAGACTGGACACTTCAAGCGGGATTGTCCCAAGCTGAAGCAAGGAGAGGGTGGCGGTCGAACTGCTCCGGCTCATGCTTATGTCATCGGTGCTAGGGAGAACGTGGAGGATCCCGATACTGTTACTGGTGAGTCTCTTTTCTTAGTATTCATTGTACTTTGGTTTTATCCTTATTCGCATCATTGGGCATTTCGCATCCATCACGTGTTTTCGGTCTTGTACATGGTTATCATTTTGCATTCATGGGTTTGATGTGGGTCCTTTGGAGATGCTACTTGGACGGTACCGATGTGTCATTTATACCGATCACATTAGTCTCCAGTAGGCCTTCGATCAGGAGGATTCGTTGTTTTGCATTCAACTTGGGGAGGGCGGTTCCCCGGCATGGAGTATCTGTTGTTATCTTTATTCGTTCGTGGTTATCCCTTCGTTTGCATTCTAGGAAACGTTACTTGGGTTAGGTCGACACTCATTACTGTCGAAGAGTGAATCTCGGGGCGAGGATCCTTTCAACAGGGGGATGATGTGACGACCGGGAAAAATTTTCTTTTATCGCTTCGTTCTCTTTTACTTCGGGAAATTTTTGGGACGAAAATTCTTTCAACAGGGGGTTGATGTGACACCCGGAACGTTTAGGTTAACATTTTATAAAACACATAACTCTACCTTAGCGAAAAACGTTTTCAAACATACTTAACTAGGTCAGTTGAGTCGTTATGATGGTTTCGGGAATCATCGGGAGTCGTTACAATGATCCACGGGATCATTGGGAGTCGGCCCATAACCATGTGAACACGGATTGGTGATTTGTAGAATCGCCGGGTTTAACGCACACACGTAAATCTCGAGTCCCGGAAATTGGTGAACGGATGGGAACGTGTTAGTTATCATGCATTATGTGCTTACAATCATTATATGACTTGTCGGTATGTGAATACTTGTTTTTATGTGTTAATATAGTGATTACGCGTAATTGCATGACATTATAGGTGATTACGCCTAATTGCATGACATTATAGGTGATTACGTGTAATTGCATGTAAATAGGGGGTGATTAGCCCAATTGCATGCTGATAGGGGGTGATTGGCCCAATTGCATGCTGATAGGGGGTGATTGGCCTAATCACCAGTAAGTCATGTGATTAGGGGATATTTATAGGCGATTAGAGCTCCAATCGCTAGTAGTACATGCGATTAGAAATCCTAATCGCCTGTACTACTGCGTAATCGCCTGACGCATGTCTAACGACTAGAAACGCCTATAAATACCACCCTTATGTTGTAAAACATCATTTGTGAAACCCTAATACACCCCAAAGCCATCCCACAACTTATCCAACCTCTGGAACACGTTTTTGCTCAAGAAATCACCTTTCCAAGCCTTACACCTCATAATCTTGCAAATTCAAGGTGTGTTCTTCATCCCAAACCTTTGTAATGATATTGTTTTGCTCCCTAAAGGTCCAGACCTGGTTTCTAAACATTTGTGTCTTTGAAAACTCATTAAAATCAGTTTCTAAACAAACCCAAACCTCTATGCTTGTTATATGTGATGTATTCATGCAAGATAGGATTTTTATTGTTTAAACATGATTATTCTTGTGTTATTGATATGTTTCTGATTTAAATGAGTTATTATGATGTTAACCTAGGAGTTTGAAGGTTCATAGATGTGTATTATTGATAATAGGCGTTTTGACCCGTTTGAATGATTATGAAGGATTGATGATGATATGTTGTGTTTTGTTGATTGTTTAAGGTTAGGGTTTACTCTAGGATGATGTTAGAACAGTAGGATAATGTCGGACAACGTCGTTATGTGATGAAATCTGGATATTTGCTATTTCAGGTAAGTTTTGCATGTTGATGTGATGTTTACATGCTAGTTATGCTATTTTGGAAAACGCTTGCATTCGAGATGGTTAGGATGATAATAAATTAGGGGTTTTTTCTTGAAATAGTTTGATAAATGTCTTGGGTTTAATATTGGGTGTTTTCACATGTTTTGGATCTGATTTGGAGGGTTAATCGCGCAAAAAGGCGAAATGTTGCAGCAGGGGCGATTAGGGGATCCCTAATCGCCTATAATAGGGGCGATTGGCCCCAATCGCATGTTACATGAGGCGATTGGGAGCCTAATCGCTAGTATGTTCATGTGATTACAATCCTAATCACCAGTTGACCATCCTAATCACCAGTTGACTTTTCCTAATTGCATGTTTGATTCCTAATCGCGTGTACTGCTGTTATATGTGTATTTTAGCATCCCGAAACATGGATTGACACCTAGGAACATGTTGGGAACCCCGTGACATATCTAATAACTTGGTAACACGTGTTCGGACTTGTTTATGCGTTAATTGGGTGTTATTCTAGATAGGGTGAACGTTTGCGCATGCTAAGTGTTTAATTGCATATGTTGCATGATATCTTGTATGTGGCTAACACGTGGGATGTCGGGTCACCAATGGGATTTCGGGTTTTGTCTGGTTTGGTCGGTTTAACGTTTAAACATGTTTTCAACATACACGGTCATGGTCTGGACAATTTGGGGACTGATTAGCCTTTGGGTTAGTAGTCATCACACTTACTGGGGACGCACTCTAAGGTGAGTTTTACGTCCCCTCTTTTGTACACTTTTTCTCGGGGGAGTGGCATGCCACACGTTTTAACAAATACAACGTTTATGTTTTGAAACGCAACGTTTATGAAACGCAACGCTTATGAAACGCAACGCTTTTGAAACGTAACGCTTATGAAACCCAACGCTTTTGTAACGCAAAGCTTATGAAACGCAACCCTTTTGAAACGCAACGCTTATGAAACGCAGCGCTTGTTTTAAATTACTATACGACGCAACGCAACGCTAAGTCCCTGGGGAAACCATGAATGTGCGGGGCACAACGGGGGAAATGTGGATAGATCTATTGGGCTTGACGAACCCCACCCGATGGCTGGGAGCCGGGCGGGTGCATATTGTGTCTATCTTTGGCAACTCAAACACGGGCAGCAACACATGCAACACTTGTCAGTAATGGTTTCGGCAACACATTCGTAGTAGTAAGGGAACGTTTGTTATTTACTTAAAGGTTTTGTATACTTGGTACTTTTGAGATGAAACCACTACAACAAAAATAGGTTTTTAGTACGCACAAAACCGTCCTAAAATGTTATTTTATAGGACCTTTTATTTAATAGGACCAATGGTAAAAGCGTTTCATGTAAGGGGGTTGTAATAAATCATGAAACTTAAAAAGCGTCCTAATATCTCAAATAAGATTGTGAAACCAATTTTATGGTCGCATAATATGTCCCAAAAAAACTCCTAATAAAACATATTAGGACACTTTTACAATGTTTTAACATGGGCTTACCTAGTTTTAATCTTTTAATACACATACAAGAGTCCTAAAAAATTAATTTATATGACCCTTATGATGTAACATTATAGTAGCATTAGTATAAAAAAAAGGGGTCCTAATATTCCAAATAAGATTATGAAACCAATTTTATGGTCCCATAATATGTCAATGAACAAACAATATAGCATCCTAAAAAAACATATTCGGACACTTTTACAATGCTCTAACAAGTTTAATAGGATAAAATTTCAAAGTCCTAACCAGCCATATGATACAACGTTTTTTTAAACATATACTTACACAATTATATGATATACTGCATATAACATCAACTAATGAAAGTAAAAAAACTTTATTATATCTTAAATAAGCATATTCATAACAAAAACATTGAACATAAATAAGTTATAGCATTATCCAACATTAAGTCTTGTAACATTTAACAAAGAAATTAAAAGCAATGAAAGAAACAAGCAGCATAGAATCATGAGTCATCATGCGTCCTCAATCCTCACGGACTACCTACAAATAAACCATCCATGTTTAAGCATTAAGTTCCAGATTATTAAAATTATTCGTATCACAAGATTAACAAACAAACCATCCATGTATAAACATTATTCTAGATTATTACAATTATTTGTATCACAAGTTTAACAAATACATACCGAGATGAAAGGACAAGGCCATGCAATGGATGCACCAATACAATCTTGAATTGTGCAAAATAACCCATATGGTCTCAACAATTTTTCATCTATTTTTATTGGTACTTAAACGTTTACCTCACACTATTTTGGTCCAATCTTTGTACCACCAACTAGCTTATTTAGGTCCAAGCTCTTTACTATCCTCTTGCTACAATCTCGGTAGAGTTTAAAATGCTTTTGAGGAAAACTTCATCTCCGACCTAGATTTTAGTTTTCAACAAACATTTATCAAACAATTGTCACAATAGTGCAGGTAACATTTCAAAAAAAAAAAAAAGTTTTACACTAGCATGCTAAGACTTTTATTGAAAAGAGTAATATGAAAAAAAAACATCAACACCAACTTACAATCATTTTTGGGATGAGTCTACAAGTTTAAATCCACCTCTATTTCATAACTTCTCCATATTCCATAGTCTAACAAAACTATCCAAATTACAACCGAACACACAATTATAACTATGTTCAGTTATACCAAGCCAGTAACAGAATGACAAAAAAAAAACTACGAGGTAACTTAGCCTAACAAACACTTTTTTTAAAACCAGTTAGCAATTAGATACATCGGCTAGCAAAATACATTAGTTCCGAGCAATTAGATAGTATCCACAAAACAGTTTAAAGCGGAACAAAGTGGTTCATTGCTAAGAAAGATCAAGCGGAACTAGTATGGTCCGAGCCAAAGATAATTTAATTGAGCAAATTGTTTTACCATGCTTTGTGCATTATAGTGTGACTTACTTATTTTTATAACATAAATTCTGATGCAGTACAAATAATAACATACAAAAGGTGAAACAATAAAGATTTATATAGAAAAATACCCGTAAACGTAGACGTCCATTGATTACAATGAGAAAATGTGGTGATGTAAGAGGTAGAACACCGAAACCATCCCTCCACCCATTAATCTCATATGCCTAGGCTCATAACTAAATTTTGGAGCCTTATTTTTGTGTCATGGTCCTTGATATAGCTGCCTAAATATAAAAAACTAAAAATAGTATACATATAAGAATTCTTCCAAATAAATAATAATACAAAAAACCTTGATCTATATTTACATAAGGATAATGCATGTAATTAAATCTATATAATCATTTTTAAGGCTTTTTAATAGAAAACATTATGTTATGAGTGAATGGATTCAGTAGTCCCTGTGTTTTTAGAAATTATAAGTGGACGGATGTGTACCAACAGACTCTTCTAAGAGATTAAGTGTTATATTATATGAGGTCTTTCAGTTTGGCACTCATGTTCTTAGTTTTCTATTCATCAAGCTTAATCATTAAATTAAGCCTCTTTAACATAACATGATCCATTATATGATCATAATATTATGCATAAATGCTAACTATAGATGAAAAAGATAAAAACTAGTTAAGATACCTTTTGTATATGAGTCTCAAATCTCAATCAGCACTAATTGTCTTTTAAGGTTTGGTTGGGTTAATCTCAACAACATTTAAAACTTTTGCCTGTATAATAAAGTAGTTTAGAATTAATGAGAGGCAGCAACAAACCCAAAAGATTACAACAGTGGAATCTGAGAAACAATAAAATATAACACTAAAAAAAGAACCGTAAAAAAGGTGCAGATTTAACTGCAAGTTATATCTCTAGGCTATATTATATACAGTAGCTTAAAAGAACTTCATCACCTATATTGGTTCAAAATAAAACTCTTGGTTTTGAAAGTGAGAAGCACCCAAAAGTGACAAGGTCTAAAACTGAGGTACAAAGCACCAAGCACAAAAGCACACCGCTTTTCGTATCTAAGGTGCAACTAGATGTAAAAAAAAATTATGTATTTCTTATTCATTTCTACTATCATTTACCCAATATTTAGAAACATATAAACTTTATAGATGGTTTAACAAAGAATTTACATGCATATAAAACCTAAAAAAAGCATGATTTACAATATTTATGTAAAAATGTTGGAAATACACGAGGTGAGTACCTAAAGGCGCCTTGGGGTCAAATTTTTGCCAAAAAGCTAAGCCTTAGGTGTGCTTCTTGTAAAACTCAGGTCTTGTGTAGGCTGATGCTAGTGCCATTGGCACGCCTACATGCGTTTTTAAACCATGATCATACTTGAACACTAACAATAAAATAAATTAAGAAAAAAAACTCATTTTGGGATGATATTGGTGATTGACCAGCCACCAGTATATACAATTAGGTAATGATCTTTTTTGATGTTAAATATTATAAATACAATTAGGTGTACTTAGTTAAGTGATAATGGATTTCCAAACTTCGAATACAGATAGCACATATACTGATGCGAAATAAGAATGCATTCTGTTACAATGAGAATTTACCTGTCTTAATTCTGGAGCCTTACCTTTGTCATGGTCAATGACTTGCCTACATGAATATAAACAACCAAAAATATAGTACAAATCAGTAGTTTGCCAAATAAATAACAACACACAAAAGAATTTTGTGATGTTTTAGAGTACAAATCAATAGTCTAACTATGTTTCCTTCCCTCTTGTAATATAGGCACTTGGAACCATCAAATGTCTACAGGTTAATTCAAGATCTAAATATTAACATAAGAACAATATTTCACAATCTCATTCTCCTTCACCTAGATACAAGCAAAACAAAGAAACCATGCTAAAGCAACAAACTATAGTATAGAAAAACTCAGGCAATAAAACAAACACTTAGTGTGCACAACATTTTCTTCACAAATTTAGCAGCAAGATCACACTTAATTTATATATATGTTCAATGCCTCGCTAAATTTCTTGATTATCTATTAAAGAGGCAGAAATTGAACTGAACTTATCTTTCAAGAATTGCTCAATTAGATGTTTTGAAAGAATATACTTTACCCAAGAAACTTTAAGGGTGAGATGGAAACGTGCTAGATGAGGTCATATGTACACATCAATTCATGAACTTCAATCAAATGCAAATCATTCATATAAAAACAAACATAAATTCGGACAAGAGGTACCTGTAACTCTTATGGTTTTTTTACACATTCCAAACTAAAAGCATCATAAAACTAGCATACAATAGTGAAAATAACGACCTAGGGTTCAGAAATAAAAGATAATAGTAACCTTTGGTTTATGGACAAGCTAAGAGGAACTGTTGCCAGTCAATCAATATGAAGGAGACCAGACTTTTGGGGGCGGCAACTAAAACATTTTGTGGATTTTGGATACAGGGCATGAAACTCAAACATTTTGGGGGGAAACTGAAACTCAAAACATTTTGGGGGAAAACTCAGGAGGGATTTTTTTTACCACTTCAAAGTTTTTAGTGGAAGCCGGAAGAGAAGTTTGCAAAAAAAAAATATTAATTTTAAAATAAAAAACTTATAATTTTTATAAATAATTTTATTTTTGAACTAAGGTTATAGAAAAAAAATTAATGTCCAAGCTAATAAAAACTATTTATATATTATTAGCTGTAATGTATCTGTAATTGTTATTTTAAAATATGGATGAGCATGATACTATACCATAGTAAATCAGTATTGGTCTGGTAAAGTATTTAAAGGTAAATCAAGCCAAAATATGGTACCAAATAAAAAGATACTAATCTCGAAAGACATGAAAAGTAAATACCAAATCGTATAAGACCTATGTGTCAAGTGTCCTATTAAGTTATGTTCAAATATGACTTCGACTAGAAAGGGTCCTATAACATCGGACATTTATGACTTAACTACAAAGTGTCGTATTAAATTATGTTATAATAGGAGCTCTGATGATCAAGTGTCCCATTACATTACCAAATAATGGGACATCAACAACTAAATGTCGTATAAATTACTTTATTAGGATCAACATTTTAAGTGTCTTATTAAGTTATATGATAATAGGACTCCAAAGAATCATCCATCCTATTAAATAACTTTTCAGGACACTGGTTTAGTAACATATATTATAAAAGGACCCCAAAGTTTTTTTGTCCTATTAAATAGTTTTTAGGACCCTATTTTACAAACGTCCCACATAAAAGGTCCTGAAAAGCTGTCACACCCTCAAATTTCCACGTGCGGGGTTTTACCGCAAGGCGCGTGACACACCAGGATCCAAGTCAACGGTCACAATAAACAACACTATATGATACTAAAAAAATGACATAAGCAAACCATTAAGTTTTTCATAAATGATCCATCGCTGCGGAAGCGTAAAACTTTATTACAACACGAAATCAAAAGTACGAAAGTCTGAAAATACTAAATGAGATGCACATGAATCCTAGACGCCGTGAGACTCCGTGCGCCTATCGACAGCTGCTACCTTAGCGACCTGAGACAAACATGCTAAAAACGTCAGCAAATAATGCCGGTGAGTTCACAGGTTTTTAATGAATACCGACTCCAAATGTATACCAACTCCAAGTGAAAATCGACTCCAAATGAATACCCATGGTCAATCCAGACCACATGCATGCAAAACATATGAATACCTGTTACTACTGCGATTGGAAAACCATTACTGGACTCGAATACTGTGAATACTGAATACTGAATACCTAAGAGACAACATGCACCCGTCCGACCTCCAGTCGACGAGGGGCGGGTCAAGCCCAAATAGCGCTATCCACATTTCCCCCGTTGTGCATCCGCGCACATTCATGGTTCTCCCCGGGACTTCCAAAGATCGCATAGTAATATAATGAATACTCTAAAACATAATGAATATGTGAAAACATAATGAATACTCCAAACCCAAATGAATTCATGAATACCAAAACGTAGTTGACACACCTTTCATGAAACTTAGTTGAAACGCCTTTTATGAAAACATAGTTGAAACACGTTTAAAGAACACAACATGTTTTCTCCCCGAAAATGTAAAACCAGTAAAAGAATGGGGCCGTGAAACTCACCTTAGAGTGCGTCTTCTTGATAACTAGAGATCCAACCGTGTATGATACTCCCGACTAGTAACAACCTATTAATGAGTTTACATAAGTGTGATGACTACTAACCCGAAGGCTAACTAGTCCCTGATTGTCCAGATCTTGACTACGTGTGTTAAAAGTGTGTTTAAACGTTAACCGGACATCCCAGACCGACCCGACATCCCGTTGGTGACCCATTACATCAATTAGTCATGAACATAAAGTTAACACATAAGTTTCAAGCATAAAACACTTAGTTTGCATCAAAAATCTCATTTCTGCATCAGAACGGTCGAACCAGTCAGATTAAATCTCCTTCGCCCATTTTAAGTCTCCTTCGCCCATTTTCCTCGTTCGCCCAAACATATTCCAGGTTCGACCCTGGATTCTCTCCTTCGCCCAATCGATCGGTCGAAGGAGTCCAGGTTCGCCCCTGTTGTTCAAATTTTCCTAAAAACGCTTCAAACACATTCGAAACACCTCGAAACATCATCAAACACAGCAGTCAAGTATGTAATACTTATCCCTACAAAACCCCACCGATTTCCCCAACAATACGTCCATTTCAGCCCTTTCCCAAAATGGTAAGAATTATGGAAATGTCACAATCATGCATAGATTATTTACCCAATTTGGAAACTTTTGAAATCGATCCATATTCAACTTAAAATGCTCAGTTTGTCGAGTGTTCGATTCTTCCTTATTAGTTCTATTGATCATAATATCATGCATCAAGTCTAGATTCGTTAAAACCCCCAAAATGCCCACAACATCACCATCTATCCAATTCTAACTCTAAACAACGATAATCTAGCATCAATAACAATCCTATATCATGTTTCTATCATAGATACAACAGCAAATCATTGAACAACACATAACACCACATAATACACAATTTACATAGGTTTATCATCATGTAGACCTATGTTTAAATGATAGGGTTTTGATTTAGAAAGATGTTTAAAAGGTTTTTAATCATGAAAACACCCTTAGAACAGATCCGGACAATTAGGGTTAGATGAAAACGAATTAAAATGTTTTAAAAAGGATTTAGGATCAAGAACACACCTTGGATTCTTGTTTAGATGTTGTAGATAGGTTAGATTATGAAAAAGAAGAGCAAAAAACTCCTTCCTTAGTGATTAAAATCGTTTGAGAGTGTTTTGAGACGGTTAGGGTTTGTGAAATGATGAAAAAAATGACAAAGTTTGGTATTTATACTAATCCTCCTTCGCCCCCTATCAGTGGTCGAAGGTGGCCTCCTTCGACCCTTCCACAGGGTCGAATGAGCCCTGTCCTGGTCGAAGGGAATTCTTTCAATTCCAATCCTAGGTTCACCCATTTACAAAGGGTCGAACCAAGACAAAATTTCTCCTTTACCACTCGAAGTGGTCGAACCAGAATCCATGATTATCTAGTTTTCTAGTTTGTCGTGTTTAACGCATTCTAACATACCTTAACATATAAGCATGAAACCTAAGTTTATGTTTAAACACATTTAAGCACGGATAATCATTTACACATCATTTGAACACATTTATGTATATAATCCACCACACGACCCATAATCTACACATATACTTAATTTGTTCATGTAATGTCACCAACAACGGGACCTGGTACTAGTGTATTCCCAAAATGACTCCAATGATCCTCCACATCATTGAACCCTGGACAATCCTAACTTGACCCGACTCAACTAACCCAGTTAAGCGTTTATAAACGTTTCCGCTAAGGTAGACTTATGTGTTTATAAAATGTTGACCCAAACATGCCGGGTGTCACATCATCCCCCTGTTGAAAGAATTTTCGTCCCGAAAATTTCCTGAAGTCAAAGAGAACGAAGCGATAAAAAGAAAAATTTTCCCGGTCGTCACAAAAGCCATTTTTGTTGTAGTGAACTCTTTACACTTAAAACGCTTTGTGAACTTAAAACCAGTGAACTCACCAGCATTATATGTTGACGTCTTTTTGGCATGTTTTCTCAGGTCACTAAGGTAGCAGCATTGGAGTATAGGCGCACGGAGTCCCACGGCGTCTAGGATCCACTTGCATTTTATTTTGAGTATCATCAGACTTTCATGTTTTTCTTTTGAGTTGTAATAAAGTTTTACGCTTCCGCAAGCGATGGTTGGATTTTTGAAACTTAATGGGCAATTTACGTTGTTTTCATATCATATAGATGTCGTTTATTGTGACCGTTGACTTGGATCCTGGTGTGTCACGCGCCTCGCAGTAAAACCCCGCATGTGGAATTTGAGGGTGTGACAAATAGAAATAAAAATACTTAGAAAAAATCACTATTATTAAAAATTGAAATATTATTTTTCATTATAAGGTCAAGTTATACAATATATGATGATTTGTCAAAAGATGTTGCCAAACAACTGTGATCAATTACAAAATAAAATTACTTAAAAAATATTATAAAAGATTCTAATAATAGTATTTATTCATAATATATTATGTTTTAAATTATTAGTATGAATATTATCATTAGTGTCAATGGTCATTGTACAAATGAAGGATCTAAACGAAAAAATACCATCAATTTAAACATTAATCTTTTCTATTAATTAAAAAATAAAAATATTGTTGTTACAAATGATTTGAAGTCTTTTATTCTACAAAAAATTAACTTCTATAAGATATGTAAAAATTGTAATAATAGTTTTTATTATTAAAAAATAGTATTATGTTTTAAATTATTAGTATGAATATTATCATTATATTAATTAAACTATTAAAACTATTGTTCTTAGAAATAAGTTGAAATCTTTTATTGTTCCTATAACTTAAAAACTGAACATATATTTTATAAAATTAAAAAAATGACATGAAATTTACATATTGTAACTAATATTTTAAAGAAACTAAACTGAATAAGTTACATAACCATATGTTACATACTGTTTATCAACGTCTATTAAAATTGGCCCTATAACTATTAACAAATGTAATATTCAACTACTATAAAATAATCGAGACACTGTTGTTTACATAGATATTGGATAACAGAAGTTCAAACAGAATCACCTTAAAATAAAGTAACATAACATCCACTGTAACAACAGATATTAACCAATGTATAAATTTAAATTACATTAGTGTTTTAAAATTCAGAATTACAAACAGTCGACACAACCCTAAAGGTTTTTGATGGCCACTGTACAGATGAAGATTCTAGATGGAAAGATAGCATAAATTTAAACATTATTCATTTTATTTTATATTAATTAAACAATGAAAACTTTTGTTGTGACAAATGATTTGAACTCTTTTATTGTTTCTAAAAATTTAAAAAATGAACATATACTTTATAACAATAGAAAAATGAGGTGAAATTAACGCATTGATAATAAAATTTTAAACACTCTAAACTGAATATTTACATATAAGTGACTTCAGATAGTATAACCATCTACTTCATACTCTTTATCAACATCTACTAAATTAGTCCTATAAGCATTAAAAAATTTAATATCAACTTATAATAAAATACTCGAAACACTACTGTTTGAACAGATATTGTATAACAGAAGTTCAAATAGATGAAATTAAAATACCATAACATCTAAAGCAAAAAAAACAGATGTTAACAAACAGCTGTTAACTAAAATATATTCATTCGAAAATGTTAAACCAGTATGTACAAAAATTAACATACATAAGTTTAACTTCAAAGATGTTAACAAAAACTTACAACTGAAAACACTAAACACACATAAGAATACATTAACAATAAGTTCCTAACTTTTAAAATCTAGTTGGCTTCTTCTTCAATCTTTCGCTTGAAAGAAGTATGCTAACCAACATTTACATTATCAAATTCTCATACTTCTTTTTCCATTGGGACTTGTGACAGTATCCACAACAAAATCAACACATAAAACATCCTTCAAAGAAAAAACCAAATATGTAATAAAAGGTTAGATAACAATACAAGTTGTAGAAACAAATTACAAATACTTGGACAAAGCCTCTTAAATACCTTAGAAGTAATTTGTAACCCAACTTGCGAAGATTCTGAAAGGTTAACAGATTTGTCTTGACAAAACTTCCTGAGTGACCTAAAAATTGCTTCATATTATGGAAACATAACAGATTTGAACATTTACTAGAAAATAAATGCTTATTACAAAACAATTAGAAAAATACCTTGCCAGAATTATCGTGTACATTTCATATCCGGAAACACCACTCTTCAATTATGACAGGATCATCACAAATTTTAACCATAGTGTACACATGGTAGTCATTTGTAAGATTGAAATCAGAAACATCAATCTTGAAAGCCAGTTTCTTTTCAACAATCCGACACAACTCATGCGGCAAATGTTTTGTATCGCTTTCCCTCAACTACCTTTACCTAATATCACAGGCAGCAGCTCCAATGATCCTCATCACATCTTTATCAAACATCATAAATGATACACTACAAGATTCATCTTGAACCTTATCTGCAACTTGAACGTAAAGCAAATAAAACAAAATTTATCTAAAAAATCTGCATGAAATGAAATGAAAAATCTACAAACCAAAAAGTTTATACATATACTGATTTACATACTTTGTGGTAATGGAAGTACATCACACTCGCATTTCCTACTAAAAGTACAACGCAGCAAGCTATTTGAGAATTGCTTCACAAACATCTTCAGCATCTTGCAAATACTCCGATTTACTAAAACTTTCTTGTTACACTTCCGGCATGCAGCATAAAACCAACCACAGCTTTCTTCAACACTTTTTACGGTGGCAACGACAACAAAAGACATCGGCTGCAAACAAAATGTATATTCAACATACACTTTAAAACAATAGAAACATAGTAAAATGAAGACATATAAAAGGGGGGTATAAAAATTGAAACCTCTTGAATGTCGATCAGCTCGTCAACATGCCTCTTCAATGTTCCACTATGAATTCCTGACGCATTGGATAAACAGTCTGGGAAGAAAGAACGGTTTGAGAAGTACATCCAGACTCTTGTTTCTTATTTCAACACCAAGCTACATAATATGGAAAAAATTACATCTAAAAGCTAAAGCAAATTAAATTTAAATTTGCCTATAGAAATAAATATAAATAAATAGCACCTCCTGCTTAGGTCAGAAACCTCATCTATTCCTTGATTGAGAAAGAGGCGAGATCCATACTTATCAGTTTGAACTGTAATTCGTTCTATAAATTTCATAACACACATATCTTTATGACTTCATTTATAATAAAATCTTTTGAAATAACAAAAATGAAACACAACTTACCCTTCGAGTTTCTAACCCTTC